>CM033751.1:12963854-14163854 GCA_019671005.1 Hibiscus mutabilis
CCAACAGCTTGATTCTATCACTTCAAACCTTTTCCCCTTTTTCCCCATATCTTACCAAACGTTGTTTCCCTATTCATTATGCCGCTTACCACTCAATTTCTACATGAAGTTAGGACTCCACATTAATGATGGATGTGACCTTTCATGATTACCCTTACTATTTTCCCTCTTTACCCTTCCGTCTTCACCTTAAAAGATAACACTTTGACCTCCGTCAGACTTGTCGCTTATTACAATAAACCATCCTGCAACCCTAAATTCCCAACTAGTTCGTCCAACTTCCTTTGCTTGAATCATGGTCTGACAACTCATAGTAACCCATAGAAACCAACAGCCACCTTAGATGGAGAGAAACAATAGCCCTCTTTCTTCTCCATCCCTCATACATCCCTAGAAGATAACTAGGAATCCTTAGAAGATATGGCTTATGAGGAATTTACAGAATTTGAAGCTCGTCTATTCAAAGTAGATAGTGTCTGGACGCCTAGATATAAACACATGATCCAACATGACCTCATTTTAGTGGAAGGGTTGGAGTTTACTCCAAACATCTGCTACAAGTTTGAAATTGACGTATACGCGGTCATAACTACACAAGGGTGGGGAGACTATGTTTGACAATCAGGAAAGGTCAATGCCGATTGGGTACATGAGTTTTACACTCACGTGGGGCACATGCCAATTGGAAGGGCCTATGTGCGTGGGACAATAGTTGTATTCTCAGCTAAGGCGATTGCAGAACCTATAGCCTCTCCATAATCGATGGCGGTCATAGGAATTTTGTTACCACAACAACGGCCAATACATATGCCCAGCTATTGGCAGATCACTATATCCTTGACACCATATGGGACCAAGATAATTACTATATCCGAAAGATAGGCTGTGCACAGCTTAATCCAGCATCAAAGTTCTGGATGCACTTTATCAACAACCGTATTCTTCCAACAAGAAATCAATCTATGGTTTCCTGTCGCCGATTGGTGCTCGTGCACTCTATCCTTCATAATTGGGACATCAAACCGTATGAGTATATTTACGAGACCATCATAATTAAGGTAGTGTCAATAAGAAAACCCAAGGATTTACCATTCCTTAATCTTATTACAGCCTTATGCTAGAAAATAGGGGTTGAAGAACGAGGAGAAGATGATATCATTGAATGCCATACCGGTTGGTTGTCCTCCCAGGTCTAGCAAATGAAAGGATATGGTATGCCGGTTGAGCTTATTGCCACGAGTACTTACGATCTCCGTCAGATTGTCCAGGGTACTGTTGCTAGTTTCATGGAACCATATTTCCATTATGTTCAAACAATGGCGGTGATAGAGCAACCCTTAGTCAACAAATTCCTACCAAACGCCCAGGATGAACCCAATAAGATACCACAAGCACTTGCTATAACGACCTACATTTTGGGTTAACGAATCGGGTCTTGGACCCGAGTATTGGGCCTTAGGTTGAGGGCCCAATTAAGAAATTGTATTTAGTCTTAGGGGTAAAAAGGAGAAAGTGATATTTTTTTAATTGTGGATAAAAGAAAAATTAAGAAAAGAAGGAAGAGAAAATGAAAAGGAAAAAGAGATTAGTTTGAATTTGAAATAGAGGGCAGGTGGTTGAAAAGAGGAAAGAGAATGATGTAGGAGAGATAAAAAGGAAAAAGATGAGAATAGTGGGAGAGAGAGAAAAAGAGAGAAAAGTTAGAGACAAAATTTCAAACTTCGATCTATGAAGATCAAGCCGTCCGATCGAGACACCACCGCCACCATTGTGTTCATCTCGCCGTGACGAGTATGCCGATACCAGCATCACCACTGTCAGAGCTGCCGTCGGAAGAAGTGTGAGAGAGGAAGTTTTAGGTTGTTGATTTGAAGGGGTTAGAGGGCTCAAATCGAGAAACGAAGGCCACCATCGAGTTCACCAGCTTGAGAACAGTCGGCCGGTGAAGTTTGGTCGCTGAAAATTGCCGAAGTTGCCCTCACACGCCCCCACGCGCCGCCGCAGCGCATTAGCGTTGTCCTGGTCTAGGGGACCAAGTCACTTGAGTGGACTCAGCCTAACTCGCCCGTGTCAGGCTGAGCTGACTCAGCCCGAGCCAAGTTGAGCCGAGCAGAGCTGAGCCAAGTCGAGCCGCCGCCGTCGTTGACTGCCTCCACGCCGCCTCCGCTGTTGACCATCATTGTGTCGTCGCCACCGTTGACTACTGTTGTTGACATTGACTAGTATTGACTTTTTTTGAGGGACTTTACCTTGGGGTTTCTCAACGTTTCGGATCCAACAGCACAGTTCGTTTCGCCAAATTTGAACCTGGCAAGCTGTGTTTAGGTGTTTGACCTTTTGTTTGGTATATGAGGTGCGTGGAATTTAAGCATTTTCGTATTTTTTGATATGCGAGGATTTATTTGAGTTTGGATATTGGATCAAGTGGATTGCTCGAGAAGTATGGGTGTGGATTTTAGCAATATCTGTTTAAGGTTAGTACACCTCGAACTCAGAAATGCTTCATGAGCATCATAAGTGTAATTGCCTTGCATGTTAGTGGTTGCAAATTAGGAGATGACTAATAAGCATGTGTTGATACTGATAGTTTGAGGCTTGATAAATATTGAGATGCTTGATGAGCTTGAGAATATTCAATTCTGTTATGAGCTTTAGAGAATGTGTAGGATTGTTTGAATATCTGTATGATTATCTGATTTATGATTACTATGTGATGATGCCTTGTGTGCTAGTGGAATGAATTAATATGCTCGATTGAATATTGGTTAGGGGTAATGCTGGTAAATATTTGATTAAATGCTTAAAAATTGATAATTATTATTAAATGATTTAAATGCGCTAGCAACAAACCCTAATAACTTTCATAAGCTTTAGGGGTAGAATATGGCCCCATAATTAATATTGATGCCGACATGCTTAATGGCCTACACTGCTAGTTGACCGGAAAAGGGGTTATAATAACAGACAAATATTGACAAATACTCAATAAATTGCTTATGAAATTGGTAATCAACACTAATTGGTTTAAAGGCTAGTTTGAGATGGAAATTGACGAATATGATTAATGAAGCGGTTATCACCATAATTAATGGGATAATATGGATTAATGAAAATAATTGATGGAAATGAATTGTATACTCCTCCATAAAATGTAACAACTCGGTAATGCTTGATTGGCTTTCGATGTAAAGATTTGTTCGTCTAGTTTCGTTTCCAACAAACGAGAACTGATTTCCAGTTCCGAGTAAAAAGATATGAATTTTTAAGTGGTGAAAGGTCAGAAAATAGTATGACAGTCTCTTCCGAAATCAGACTGGAAATTGACTTTGAAAATTTGTCATAAACCGTACGATTTGAATTTGGGCTATTAATTTATATGTTTGAGAACCTTATTGAATCTAGTTTCTATCAAAACAAACGGAATCGAATTTCAAGTTGTAGATTATGTTATAAAAATATTTCTTTGAAGATAGTGCAATCTGGCAGAAAATGAGAATTGATACATTTTGTATCTAAATGTTGGTTAACAAGCTAGAAAGAATTAATTGAAGTTCAAAAAGGTTATTAAGGACCAAAATGAGTTTTTGGACAGTATAAGGATGGAAGGAAAAGTATAGAAATTTTTATGTTGAATGATTCTATACTTTGATTAAAATATCGTTAGAAATGAATCTAACAAATAGTATTTATATTCATGTGATTAATGAAGCCGAACACGAATCAAAGAGGATTTGAGATACTATAAAGGAAAGGATCGAGTAGAATTTAGTGAGGCATACTATTACATGGCCCAGGTGAGTGCATTTCTATATGTTTGCATTATGTTGAAAAGGGGAAGACTTGAGATAAGTCGACCCTAATTTAAAATTACATTGCATTTCTTCATAATACGTGATATGATGCATGATTCAACATGGCAAGCTTGACGGAGTACAAGGTACGTACTACTGTTTGCATAAATAGTGATGAGTCATGTTCATATAAGAAAATGACAAGATTAAAATGAAACAAGATACACCCTGGGGATCCAAGCGCATGGTGCAAAATGCACTAACGAGATGTTTATATAAGGAGCAAAGAGCATCCTTATATAAGGAGCAAAGAGCGTCCTCTCGAGTACGTACTTTACATGGCACTACAGTGTAGATAGGCTACGGGGTTTCCATGGGCCTCTAGCCAGAATATAACAAGATGATTGCATGAAAGAACATGATACATGATACAGATGTCACATGATTACATGATACATGAAAAAGATGTTACATGATTTCATGATACATGAAAAAGAAGTTATATGTTACATGACAGATAAGTACATGGCATACATGATAAAAATGTTACATGATACATGATAGAAATGATATTGATATATGATAGAAATGTCATATGATACATGATAGAAATGTTACATGATGAATGATAGAAATGTTATACGATACCGAATAGAGATGATTCATGTTATACATGATAATGATGTTTTATGATTTACATGATATTGCTGATTCATGATTCACATGATAACAATGATAAATGAAACATTGATATTGTGTCATGATTGACATTTATAGAAAAAAATGTACTATACTTTATATATGACATACTAAATTATATTACTTCATGTTTTGATAAACTGTTTTGAATGCCTCACTAAGTTCGTACTTAGCGTGTGTCTTATGTCCAACGTAGGTTTCCTGGAAATCGTCTGCCGAGGAGGAGTAGAAACTTGGGAAAAATCAAGTTACTACAATAAGTTCATTAAGTACGTCTTTATCATAATTTGATAGACTAGTGGCCATGTACTTATTTTAAAGTTGAAGTGTCTACAACATAAGTTTACAACGTAATTATACGCTTTTATGGATGGATAAGTTTAGAAATATGAATTGTTAACTATAGCAAAATCTTTGGTATGGTTAAGATGTTGTTTAGCCCTAATCGCGTAAAAATTTTAAAATTCAAGAAAGGGTCTAGGCAGCTTACATAGTTTTCACCCTGAATTATATTTTTATTTCAATAATTCAATTATAAATTTTGTATTCAAATTCAGGGTCAAAACTAGCTGCACCTAGATGACATAGTTTTAAATTTAAAACCGAGAAAAGGGTTAAACTACAAATTAAATTTTGGTATAAAAAATTAGTCAAGATTTCTTTCAATGATTTTGTAACATCTTTCATGTATATTTGGTCTACGAGTATACGTTAAGGGTGTTTCATTTATTGGTATCAGAGCTACAGGTTTAGCCGATTCTGGAGGCTAAACCAAGTTTAATATGATTTGATGTTAAATACATGCCCCTAGGATGTCATGTTACTGACGTACAGTTGTGTAACTTGATTATGCTTCTCAATAACATGAATTAGTTATAGTATAAATAAGTAATGTTAAGTATTGTTGGACTGTGTTAGACATCTGATAATTGAGACCAAAAGGAGGTCCAAAGTAGAAGTAATGAAATACAGAATGTTCCATCTCTGGCTCTTACCTCAGTAGAGCCACTTGTATAGCAGAGAACTCTAGCATAAAAATATGAAACCTTAGTATGAGCTTTAAAGGTTGTTGTTAATATAATTAAGACCCTTATGCTTGCACCAATACCTGCACCAGTAAGGATGTCGTTTGTAAAGGAGCTTAAAAGTTAGGAGCTCCTAAATTTAATGGAGAAAGTGGCCTGATAATTACCAATTTGTGGCATAAAGATGTTAAAGTCATGCTATAGAGGAATTAAACTGCATATATACTAAGAAGTTAGAAGAAGTTGTATCCTGCTAAGGGAACACGTTCGTACTTAGTGGTCTAATGCCACGAAGCTAGTACCTGTTAAGGAAGTGACTCGAAAATTCTTTTAAAAAGTGTTTAAAACCAAATATATGGGCGACCAGTTTAATAAAGAGATGTTGTTAGGTATGAGTTTATTGGTTTATCAGAATTCTTTAAATAAAGCAAAGGCTATGGTGAGAGAGAGCATGTATTTACTTTAACTGATCCGGATTTGACTCACTAATACATTAGTACTAAGATAATGGCACAAAGAAAGATTTTTAAGGAAACTATTTCTAGTGATGTGATTTTTAGTAATCCATTTGGACATAGTGTATGGTGACTAGAATATATAAGAAATGTCTATTAGTAATTCAGTGGATTAAGTTCCCAACGAATTTAATGGAACTTCCATTTCATGAATTTAAAGTTATTCTTGAAATGAATTGGCAATCTACATATGATACAAAAGTGATGTGTAAAAAAAGGTTAGTGCTTCAAGAACCTAATGGTTCTGAAGTAAATGTGAAAGAAAGAACTGACTGTTTAGAGTCAGTGATTTCTACGACAACAACTCAGAGGTTGTTAAGTAAATGGATGTAAGGCGTGTTTAGTTTATATGGTGATTATAAATGTCACCCAAGAAGATTAAATATATCACGATTGTAGGAAAATTTCAAATATGTTTTCGGATGAGTTATTAGGACTACCTCCGAATAGAGAGGTAAATTTGGGATTGATGTCTATCATAGAATTGAACCGGTATCGATAGCACCATATAGGATTGTGTCAATTGAGCTAAGAAAGCTGAAAGCTCAATTGCAAGAACTGCTAGACTGGGATTACACTTGACCAAGTGTATCACCATAGGGTACTCCGGCATTATTTGTAGAGAAAAAAGAGGGTTCTGTACAATTATGTATAGATTACCGGTAGTTTAATAAAGTAACTGTTAAGAACAAGTATCCACTACCAAGGATTGGAGATCTATTTGATCAGCTTAGAGGTGCAACAGTGTTCTCAAAGATAGATCTTTGATCGGGTTATTATCAACTCAAGGTAAAATAAGAATATGTATCAAAGACAGCATTCAGGGCTCGGTATGGACATTACGAATTTCTTGTAATGCCATTTGGACATGCAAATGCCCCTGTTGTATTCATGGATTTGATGAATAGGGTATTCCAATACTACTTAGACCAGTTTGTAGTAGTAGTCTTCATAAACAATATTCTTGTATACTTAAAGATAGAAGCTGAACATGATTACCATTTTTGAGTGGTATTACAAACATTAAGGGATAAGCAGCTTTATGTAAGGTTTTCTGAATATGAATTTCAGTTATCAGAAGTAATTTTCCTTAGACATGTAGTATCGGCTGAAGGAATAAGAGTTGAATTCCAAGGAAGTACAATCTATTATTGAATATGAGGCGCCAAAAATGTCTCTAAAGTTAGGAGTTTCTTAGAAATTAGCTGGACATTATAAATTTTTTGTGTAAAATTTATCTATTATTACGCTGCTACTTACTCAACTATCGTAAAAAGGTATTCCATTGGAATGGTAAGAAGTGTCCTAGTTACACTGATCACAAAGGTATTATGAAGGTATCATCTCGGGAATCTGAAGTGTAATTGCAATAAGTTGGTTATCTGTGCACAAGGTAGAAGTGATTATTAGAAGAAACATTTGATTTTTTTAAAAAAAGAGATTAGTTCCTTAATGAAGTCAAAGGAAGTGCATTTATTTGAGGATTGTTCCGACTAACAGAAATTTCCCTAGAAGTGTTTATAGACAAGAATAAGAGTATCGAATCACAATGAACAATGGAATCAAGTATGAACTTTTTTCTGATTTTTACCTAGATTGAGCTACTGGTGCAGTAGGGGGCTCAAGTACAAGAACAAGAAGTACCTAAGATGTTGTAACCTTCGGCAACTGTATATAATAAAGCATTGGTTGCTTAAATGTTTAAGTTGTTGAGAGCCTTAAATGTCATAGCAAATGAGAAGTTATGAGTGTTTATTTGAAGATGAAGGATGATAAAACTCCTATAGAAGAAGTAATATTGATACAGAGGAAGTAGTTGGAAAACTTCCTATAAAGGTGTTAGAAATTGGAGTCAGTGATTAGTTTATAAGGAAATGATTTCACTAATTTTTGAGCTTTGATAAAGTATTCACATTGTTTATGAGAAATAGTGTGAGATCAGTGGATTAAGCCGGTATGACAAGGAATAATTTTATTTGGAGAATTATAGTATGACTGCTAATAAATGATTTGAAGCATAGCACAAGAATTATAAGAAATTTTAAAAATTGTCTGTTAGTAAAGCTGAAAATAAAACCAGTAATCTGAGAATTCTAAAACCAATTTTAAGATAAATTGGCTACCTATATGAAATGTAGAAGTAAGATGTAAAAAGAAAGTTGATCTTTGGACAAGATGTTATCAGTTAAAGCTAAAAGAAGTGAAAAGGAAGAAAAGTATCAATTCGAGGAAGGATGATTTGTATAGGTCAAAAAGGGAAAACTTAGTTTCAGAACTGTTATACCTCAAGGAATCGTGAAAGAGTTGGACCAAGAGTATATTAATGGGTCTTATCTCCAGAAGTGAGCAAAAGTCTATAGTATATGTACTTATGTTTTGGGGGCATTGGCTGAATTATTTACATGTCATCACTCTTGAATAAATTGAGATGTAATTAGATTTGATACATGAAGAGGGGTTAGTAGAAATATTGGTTTATGGAATTAAAGAATTAAGGAATAAGGAATTTCATTTACGAAAGTTTTGAGGAAAAAATCACAAGGTCAAAGAAGCCACTTGGGAGGCTGAGAAGAAAATAAGGAAGTAATATCCGTAAATGTTTGGAATAGGTATGCATTGAAAATTTGAGGGCAAATTTTCTTAAGGGGGAGGAATTGAAATATCCCAAATTTTGGTTAGTGACTAAATTGTAAATTTTGAAAGTTTTGGGGTTAAGAGTGTAAACTTTGGAAAAATTTAGGGACTAAATTATAAATTCCCCCAATAAGTAATTTTATTCAGTATAAGAGTGAATCGGATCGAAATAAGTACCTTGATATCGGTTTAAAGAATTAAGATGCAATAAAAGGTACTGAATTTGGATCGAATAAAATTGTTAAGCGTGCTTAGGCCAGGAAAATGTTAGGATGGGTGACCTCCAGGAAGGTCCCATAAAAGTGTTTCTGATCGATATTTTGGACTCACTAAGAGTAGAGAATATTCGTATGGATTATCGATAAAGGATTTCTAAGAGAAATTTTATTCTGTAAAGATTTTCGATAATTATTGGAATAATAGACTGAGTTAGGAAAATTCAGTCTAAGTCCTTGGGAAAGGAAATTTTCATGAGATGGTAGTGTGGACTTCCCGAATATGAAAATATAGAATTTTCGAAATAAATCTGATAGCTCGGTAAAGGAAAATCGTAGTAGAGATATTTTATGAATATCGGGATATCGGATTGAACTGAAATTTCAGAGGCTGTTACATAAGCCATGGAAAAGTCATAAAATAATATTTATAGAATAGTGGCCGGTTGGAAATGAACTAATTTAGTTGAATTGTAATGGGATGGCAATTTTGATAGTAAATAAAAACTAGTTGGAGGGCAAATTGGTCATTTTGCCCCAATGGCATTTTTGAAATATTTAAAAAGTTATAAGGATGATTTTGGAAGAAGGAAATGGATGAGTAAATCTTGGTCCTTAATTAATGATAAGATCAATCTCAACCGTTGGATTAAAAGGGTATTTTAGTAATTTCACTATTTAAATGAAGTTAAAATTCATTTATCTTTACAAGTGGCATATTTAGATGAATTAAAAACAAAATGGTCAAAAAAGATGAATATTTATTCATCTACAATTTCAAAAATGAGGGGAGAAAGAGAGAAATATGGAGAAAATTTTTCTGAGCTCGATTCAAGCCCCAAAACTCAATTTTCAGGTAATCTTTTCAGATACAAAGTTGTTATACTTTTCAAGCTCTATCTTTTGATGTCAATAATTCATGGAATACATGCTTGATTGATGAGAATTTTGATGAGAAAGAAATTAGGGTTTATGGACTAAATTAGGGTTTTGAGATTTTATGATTCTATGTTGAAATTTAAGTTGAAATTAAGTTGTTATGATGATAGAATCATGTTTTTGAGTTGGGATTTAAACCCTACATATTTTAGTATGTGATAAAATTAAGTTGTATGAATCAGTAATATCATGTAAATCATAAAACATCATTATCATGTATAACATGAATCATCTCTATTCGGTATCGTATAACATTTCTATCATTCATCATGTAACATTTCTATCATGTATCATATGACATTTCTATCATATATCAATATCATTTCTATCATGTATCATGTAACATTTTTATCATGTATGCCATGTACTTATCTGTCATGTAACATATAACTTCTTTTTCATGTATCATGAAATCATGTAACATCTTTTTCATGTATCATGTGACATCTGTATCATGTTCTTTCATGTAATCATCTTGTTATATTATCAACGTGTCTGGCTAGAGGCCCATGGAAACCCCGTAGCCTATCTACACTGTAGTGCCATGTAAAGTACGTACTCGAGAGGACGCTCTTTGCTCCTTATATAAGGATGCTCTTTGGTCCTTATATAAACACCTCGTTAGTGCATTTTGCACCATGCGCTTGGATCCCCAGGGTGTATCTTGTTTCATTTTAATCTTGTCATTTTCTTACGTGGACATGATTCATCACTATTTATGCAAACAGTAGTACGTACCTTGTACTCCGTCAAGCTTGCCATGTTGAATCATGCATCATATCACGTATTATGAAGAAATGCAATGTAATTTTAAATTAGGGTTGACTTATCTCAAGTCTTCCCCTTTTCAACATAATGCAAACATATAGAAATGCACTCACCTAGGCCATGTAATAGTATGCCTCACTAAATTCTACTCGATCCTTTCCTTTATAGTATCTCGAATCCTCTTTGATTCGTGTTCGGCTTCATTAACCACATGAATATAAATACTATTTGTTAGATTCATTTCTAACGATATTTTAATCAAAGTATAGAATCATTCAACATAAAAATTTCTATACTTTTCCTTCCATCCTTATACTGTCCAAAAACTCATTTTGGTCCTTAATAACCTTTTTGAACTTCAATTAATTCTTTCTAGCTTGTTAACCAACATTTAGATACAAAATGTATCAATTCTCATTTTCTGCCAGATTGCACTATCTTCAAAGAAATATTTTTATAACATAATCTACAACTTGAAATTCGATTCCGTTTGTTTTGATAGAAACTAGATTCAATAAGGTTCTCAAACATATAAATTAATAGCCCAAATTCAAATCGTACGGTTTATGACAAATTTTCAAAGTCAATTTCCAGTCTGATTTCGGAAGAGACTGTCATACTATTTTCTGATCTTTCACCACTTAAAAATTCATATCTTTTTACTCGGAACTGGAAATCAGTTCTCGTTTGTTGGAAATGAAACTAGACGAACAAATCTTTACATCGGTTTACTGCCATAATCCAGCTTTCTACAATGCTTCCATAAATAACTTCAAACTTTATACTAACTTGTCCTTACTTCTCTACTTTTAAATTTAGTCCCAATACTTGATTTAAACCATCAACTTATCACCCTCTTTCATTAAATAATTATTCAACATTGATCCCCCCTAATTTTGCCTTATTTCCGAATTAGTCACTAAAATGCAAAGATAAGGATTTAAACTTCTTAACTTTGCAATTTAGTCCTCAAATCAACGTTACTGCTTGAATTCTATTATTTCAACTAAAATTAGATTTAGTCCTTCTCTAAAACCTCATTTCCGAATTGGTCAATTAACTTTGACAATTTGTCAAAATGGTCACTAACTCGATTTAACATCGGTTTTGCATTCTAGCTTCAATTTCACATCTCCAACATCAATAATAACATAAATACATTTCAAAATCATAAAAATTCAGATTAGTCCTTTAGCTTTCAGAATTGCCGAAATGGTCCATATACCTTTAATTTAGGGTTTTGCTTCCAAATAACAAATTCAAGCTTACTAGATCATTTATCCAACATCACAAACCCTAACCATCTTCATACAAACTAAAATATGTAGGGTTTAAATCCCAACTCAAAAAACTTGATTTTATCATTATAACAACTTAATTTCAACATAGAATCATAAAATCTCAAAACCCCTAATTTAGTCCATAAACCCTAATTTCTTTCTCATCAAAATTCTCATCAATCAAGCATGTATTCCATGAATTATTGGCATAAAAAGATAGAGCTTGAAGAGTAGAACAACTTTGTAGTGGAAAAGATTACCTGAAAATCAAGTTTCGGGGCTTGAATCGAGCTTAGAAAATTTTCCCCCATATTTCTCTCTTTCTCCCCTCATTTTAGAAATTGTAGATTAATAAATATTCATCTTTTTTGACCATTTTGTTTTTAATTCATCTAAATATGCCACTTGTAAATATAAATGAATTTTAAATTCATTTAAATAGTGAAATTACTAAAATACCCTTTTAATCCAACGGTTGAGATTGATCTTATCATTAATCAAGGGCCAAGATTTACTCTTCCATTTCCTTCTTCCAAAATTATCCTTGTAACTTTTAAAATATTTCAAAAATGCCATTGGGGCAAAATGACCAATTTGCCCTCCAACTAGTTTTTATTTACTAGCTTGTTTAAAAAATGCCATCCCATTACAATTCAAATAAATTAGTTCATTTCCAACTGGCCACTATTCCATAAATATTATTTTATGACTTTTCCATGGCTTATGGAACAGCCTCTGAAATTTCAGTTCGATCTAATACCCCGACATTCATAAAATATCTCTACTGCGATTTTACCTTTACCGAGCTATCGAATTTATTCCGAAAATTCTATATTTCCATATTCGGGAAATTCACACTACCATCTCATAAAAATTTCCTTTCCCAAGGACTTAGACTGAATTTTCTTAACTCAGTCTATTATTCCAATAATTATCGAAAATCTTTACAGAATAAAATTTCTCTAAGAAATCCTTTATCAATAATCCATACGAATATTCTCTACTCTAACCGAGTCCAAAATATCGATCAGAAACACTTTTATGGGACCTTCCCGGAGGTCACCCATCCTAACATTTCCTTGGCTTGAGCACACTTAACAATTTTATTCGATCCAAATTCAGTACCTTTTACTGCATTTTAATTCTTAAAACAGATATCAAGGTACTTATTTCAATCCAATTCACTCTTTTTCTGAATAAAATTACTTATTGGGGAAATTTACACTTTATTCCCTAAACTTTTCCAAAGTTTACACTCTTAACCCCAAAACTTTCAAAATTTACAATTTGGTCACTGACCAAAATTTGGGATATTACACTAAGGAACAGTCAGCTACCCCAGCGTCGCATTGCATCACGTCTATTGGATTAGGAATTCATCGTACGACTTGGATGAAGCCGAAGAACCTTTCAGAGCCTCACGCGCCCAAGCCCTGGCCCTTCGGCTCGTTCACGTGCGCGTATGCCGGACACTCAGACACTTCAGATCTCCACGTACGCCTTCCCAGCTCCCTGTGACGAGTCAGACCACCCCAACCAACCAGCTCTGCTATGCCAGCCACCTCCTCACCGGCCACATCGTTCCTCCAGTGGTCCCTCCTTCGCCGACAACAGTGACATGCAAAGAAACAAAAAATAGTGTCAGATAATGCAACCACATACAAACAAAGAGAATTCAGAGACAAAGGCATTAGGGTCATATCATATATGCAAATAAAAACAATCAGAGGCCAACACACAGAATGTTAGATATTACAGTTTCAGAGACAATTTCAGTGCAACATATGAATACAAACAAAGCACAACAACAACCAATAGTGATTTCAAATTTTTATTTTTCATTATTTTCATGTAATATCACTCGGGTATAAAAAGAAGCCCATAAATCACATGTAAGGAGGGGAAATTTCCAGAGATCAATAGAAAAAAACCTCAAGCTTTTAGAGGTAATTCTTTCTTTTACTTTGCTATCCGATTCAAAAAAATATAAAAGTAGAAGAACAGGCTAAGGGTTTACCTTCGATCTGTGAGGCGTTTGTCCTCCGCTTGAGTCGTATTTCATCGACGATAAGCCCTTGATCTCCTTCGAGGTCATGCATGGCAAGCTGGTGGGAAGGCAGGTTTAAAAACGTTCTTCGTTTCATTTTTTTGAAGTTTAAAGAGAAAGGTTTTTTATTTGAAAAAATTGGTTTCAGATTTGTCTTAGAAGGAGGGAAAGAAGTTCTTTCTGAAGTTTTTTGGGCTTGTCTACGACGGCTGACACGACGAAATCTCGTAGAATTTTGGGAAACACGTTCGATTTCTGGATTCGAGGATGATCGCATGGCGACATTCATCCTCATTTCAGGGGAAAAGGAGAAGGGGTTTGAAGGTTTTAAGATTTGCTTTTTATCAAATGGCCCGAAGGGCCGGATTTTCGGCCAAATGAGATATTTTATACCCTTTTTTAAACAATAAAATGGTTTTTTCTATTTTTAACCCTTCCGTCCCTAGCTTATTACGTGTTGAAACCATTTCGCTTTTCAAAATTACACCTTTGGTCCCTAAATCTTTTTGCAATCTTGCAATTTCACCCTCAATCTAAGTCGGTCCATATTTTATAAATGGTTTTATTCGTATTCGGCCCTTCTGTGTTTTCAAAACATCTTTTTAGCCATTCCGCTTTTGTAAATTTGGCCCATAATCCCTCAAAGTTTTCAAAACATTTTGATTTCATCCCTTTGATTTTTAATCTTACTTTTCAGTGGATAAATGCCATTTTTAATCCCCGAAACCCTACTTTTGTTTCATTTCCGTCCTAAAATTAGTGGCAAAATTTCCATTTCCCTCTTTTAATTTATTTTGGTCCATGTTTCTTTTATCAATTCCTAATTTTATCCTCTTTCAATCAAATGTTTTTAAGGTTTAACCCCTTTTTCTCCTTTGATTTTATTTCGTTTTATTTCTGTCCCTTGTTTTTTTAGTTTCTTTCATATTTAAATATTATCATTTTGTTTGGCTTCTTTGATAGCTCAATATGTTTTTTGTGTGTGTATGTTTATATTAAATGTATACATCATATGTATATAGATTAGTTTGTTTCACAAATTATATCCATAAGAAAATTTGTTCTTTTTTAGTGTATGTATATTGTTAAGTTCTTATAACATGATATATATATATATATATATATGCATTCAGGCTATATGTTTATCTTTTGCCATGCCTTGTTTTTTCTTTTAAAAAATTGTTGATCTTTGTTTATTCTAGCATTATTAATTTGTTCATGCATTGTTTTTGTCAAATATTCACACGTTCTTTTGTTTAAGTTGCATCCGACATATTAACTGTCAATGCGGTGCCTCCTTATTCGATAGTAAATGTGGCTAGTACCAAACCAGTGGTGGTAGCTTTTCGGTTTATTCTCGAATAGTGGTCCCCTTAAAATTTACTCGCATATATAATCAAATTTTAATTTAATTGTCACTTTAATTTGGAAAATCTGATATTAAAAAACGGTAATAAAATTTTTTTTGTACCAATTTTTGGGCGGAGTGGAGGTGCTAATCCTTACCCAACCGTAGCCGACTCTCGAACCCATTTTCAAATGGATCTCTGGTTTAATGGTGCTCGGCCTACCTTAGTGGCCGGTGGTGACTCCAACCCTCATTTAATTATCAAAATATTCCAATTCTTCATTTCTTCTTCAAAAACTCTAAGATTTTCTAAAACCCCTTTTTAAAACGGTCGGTGGCGACTCCTACATTTTATTTTCAAAAATACGATGAAATTCCCCATTTTCAAATATTTGTAAACATTTTCAATCATTTTCATTAAAACAATCAAATTTTAATTTTTAATTTTAAAATTTTTGATTTTTCTAAAAAGGGTCGCTACAGCATTAAATCAATCCGATTTCATATACATTAAACCATGCTTTTAGTATTCTCAAAATACTTTCATGAACCATATACCATTCCCAATACTCATCATATTTGACCATTTGCAACATCCTTCATTTCTAAAACATGCATAATACAATGTGTAATCAAAACCATAATCATGTACATGAGATTTTATTTTGCAAAACCGAAACCAAGAGAGAGCTCAACCAATACTTACTTCCGACATTAGATAAGTGTTTCAAACTTATTCTAAACTCCCACAACTTCTTTCAAACCTTTTTATAGCAGTAAAACATGTTTCCACTCACCAACAATCTAAAGCTAGCTTGCCATTGCGCGAATCAAACTTTTGAAGCTTCGCATCCTCTCCAAAAGCTATAGGATTCAACTCCCCTGCTTTACCCAATCAAAAACATAGGATTAAAACACGTCCCTGTATCTTTAACTTCCAGAAACCAACAAACACAACTTTGCCTCATAAGAAACCATCAAACGCCTCACTAAACAACCGAAATCATCACCAAACCTCACCTAGACAAAGACCAGCCAAAACATATTGATTCTAACATCTTAACAACATCAATCAATATCCAAAAACATATTAGTTACGTCCTTATACCTCCCGCACCTCTACAGCATCAAGATCACACCAAAATCTAACTATAAACAACCTAGAAATCTATCAATTCACATAGTTTTGGGATTTCATTGATTAATCACTTCTTTCAACATTAAAATACAACTTATGATAGATCTAAACTCATTAGAATCAATCCATAACAGATCCAAATAAGTGCTTTTCAAATTTTCCACATAAAATCCAATTTAATCATCAAATCCACGTTTAAACCATAATTCCATAACATAAATCAATAACAAAGGATCAAGAACTTGGGAATTTCAATATTGAACCTTTAATTAGAGGAGAGAAACGAAAATCACCTCTAATTGCTGATTTTCCCCCCAATTGGCAAATATTGGTTGAAATCCAAATAGATTTTGCAATAGGAATTAAAAAAATCAATTAGGAAAAAAAGGAAATCAATAAGAATAGATTCCTTAGAATTTTGGAGTGAAAATCTTAGTTTGGCTGCTGGAAAAGTTGAGAGAAAAAGTTGGAAGAAAAGTAGTTACGTAAGAAAGTGATTTTGTAAAATTAAAAATTCTTTTATTAAATCTATTTCCTTTTAATATTAAAAACCATTTAAAACACTTTAAAAATAGCCTACATTAAGGGAAAAATATGATAAAAATATTGGTCAAATAGCTCCTTAAAGACTCTAAGTTTTGGTCCTTTTACGACTTAATCACCAAAAAGAGTTTTGAAAACTCTTTTTTTAGTCACTAGACCAAAATGTCCCAAAATCAGATTTAATTTCTTCAAATTGAATTTACCAAAATACTTAAAATATTAATTAAGTATTTTCTAGAATTTTCCATATTTTTAACCAAAATCAATTTTGTAAGATTTAATTCCCGAAACTAACTCAAATTGCCTAAACTAGTTCTCCCGAACCGTTTACCCGATCTGATTAACATCTAGGCCCAATTTCAAGGCATTAAAACTCTCCCCCTCTTAAGAAATTTCGTCCTCAAAATTTACCTAGTGGGAAAAGATGAGGAAATTGCTTCAACATGTCCTCCTTGCTTTCCCAGGTGGCTTCTTCGACACCACAATGTCGCCACAACACCTTCACCAATTCTATGGTCTTACCACGAAGAACTTTGCTACTTGAATCCAGAATTCTCACCGGCTCCTCATTATAGGTCAAATTCGGATTCAACTCAATCTCCTCAACATGCATCACATGTGAAGGGTCTGATTATACCTACGAAACATCGATACATGGAAAACATCATGTATCTTCCCCAAATCTGCCGGAAACCTCAACCTATATGCAACTAGACCAACATGCTCCAACACCTCATAAGGCTCAATAAATCTAGGACTTAACTTGCCTTTCCGTCCAAACCTCATCACCTTATTCCAAGGCGAAACCTTAAGAAACACACGTCACCAACTGCATATTCAATCTCCCTTCGCTTTAAGTCAACATATGACTTTTGCCAATCCAAAGCCACCTTCAACCGATCACCTATAAGTTTCACTTCCTCATTGGTATCCTTCAACATATCCGGTAAAGAAACATACTTTTCTCTTGCCTCCGCCCAACATAGTGGCGTACAACACCTTCTACCATATAAAGCCTCGTACGGTGCCATCTGGTTACTAGCCTGATAACTATTGTTATAGGCAAACTCTACCAACAGTATCTGCTTCTCCCAAGACGCTTGAAAATCAATGATGCAACACAATAACATATCCTCCAACACTTGGCTAACACGTTTTGATTGACCATCCGTTTGAGGATGATACGAAGTACTAAAGTTCAACTGTGTACACAAAGCTCTATGTAGAAACTCTCAAAACCTCGCAGTAAAACATGGATCTCTATCCGATATAATATACTTTGGCACCCCATGCAACCTCACAATCTTGGCAATATAAAATTCTGCCAACTTGTCTAAAGTATACGTCGTATGCACTGCCAGAAAATATGCACACTTCGTAAACCTGTTCACAATCACCCACACAGAATTCTTCTTTGATGGCGTTAAAGGCAAACCGGACACGAAATCCATGGTAATTCTCTCATATTTCCATTCTGGAATCCTTAATAGTTGCAACAACCCTGAAGGAAACTGATGCTCCGCCTTAATAAGTTGGCAAACCATACAACGAGCAACATAATCCATGACATCCTTTTTCAAACCAACCCAAAAATGCTCTTTCTTTAGGTCCTGATACATCTTCATACTTCCCGGATGCCTAGCAAAAGGACTCGAATGTGCCTCAGCTAAGATAGTGTACCTCAACTCTTTATCTTTCGGCACCACCACTCGACTTTTGAAACACATAACACCTTCCTCACTAAAGCAAAAAATCCTTTTGACTGCCATCCATAATATTCTTAACATGTGATACCAAAGAGTCATCATACGGTTGCTTCTCCTTGACCAATTGCAACAACGTTGGCTTCACTTGCAACTCAGCCGAGCAAACATCGCCCTCATCTCAACCGCAACCTTTCTACTCAAACCATCAGCAAAAACATTAACTTTCCCCGGATGATACTCAATTGTCAAATCATAATCCTTAAGCAACTCCAATCATCTTTGTTACATAGGATTCAACTCCTTTTGTGACATCAAATATTTCAAACTCTTGTGATCTGTATATACAATAAACTTCTCACCATAAAGATATTGTCGCCAAATCTTCAATGCAAACACCACCGTAGCCAACTCAATGTCGTGCGTAGGATAGTTGCGCTCATGCACCTTCAACTGTCTAGATGCATAAGCTACAACTCTTCCTTCTTGCATCAACACACATAAAAAACCCACGTAAGATGCATCACTGTGCACAAAAAAATTCCTTTCCTGAATCAAGTTGAATCAAGATTGGAGCTTGTATCAAAGCTTCCTTCAACTTATCAAAAGCCTGTTGCCTACTCTCCGTCTACTCAAAACTCCCATTCTTTTGCAACAACTTCGTCAAAGGAGCAGCAATCCTTGAGAAACCATCTACAAAGTGTTAGTAATATCCTACCAACCCCAGGAAACTACGAACGTTTGGTACCAACTTCAGTTGTTTCCAATTCACAACAGCTTCAATTTTCTGTGGATCTACGCGAATACCCTTGGCCGAAACAACATGACCAAGAAAAGCCACCTGCTTGATCCAAAACTCACATTTACTCAGCTTGGCATATAACTTATTATCTAATAGAACTTGCAACACAATCTCAGGATGTCAATCGTGATCTTCCTCGGTACGATAGTACATAAGAATGTCATCGATGATCACTACCACAAACTGGTCCAAGTATTAGTGGAACACTCGGTTCATCATATCCATGAATGTTGTTGGTGCATTTGTTAACCCAAACGGCATCACTAAGAACTCATAACGCCCATATTGCGTGCTAAAAGCTGTCTTCGATACGTCTTTATCCTTCACCTACAACGAATAATATCCAGACCTTAGATCAATCTTAGAATACACTGTAGCACCCCAAAAATGATCAAACAAATCATCAATCCTTGGCAAAGGATACTTGCTCTTAATCGTCAACTTGTTCAGTTATTGATAATCACTGCACATTCTTATCGTGCCATCTTTCTTTTTCACGAACAATATCGGTGCTCCTTACGGTGACACACTTGGCTGAATAAAAACATGATCCAACAACTCCCGTAACTGTGTTTTCAACTCCTTAAACTCTTTTGATGCTATACGTATGGTGTAATCGACACCGGAGCTGTATCCGCGTACGTCTCAATGCAAAACTCCATCTCCCTATCCGGCGGCAAACCATGCAATTCTTCTAGAAACACTCCTGTAAAATTGCAAGCTGTGTGAATATCCTAGGCACGTACTTTTTTCATATTAGGGTTCATAACATAGGCTACCGCGCTTTTAAAGCTGAAACCATATTTGACAAGAACTTGATATTCTCACCCACAACCACCACTTCGTAATCCTCTACGAGTTTCAGTGAAACTCGTTTGGTCTCAAAATCAACTACAATCCTATGTTGAGACAACCAATCCATCCCTAAAATCACATCAAAATTGTGAAACGGTAATTCCATCAAGTCGGCCAAACACGTGCCCTTGAACCTCTAAGGGATAACTTCTATACAACCTCCTAGCTACGACTGTCTCACCAAAGGAACTGGTTACCCGCATACCAACATCTAACACCTCTACAGGTATGTTAAGCAAGCAAGTATGTTCGTGCAGAATGTAGGAATTTGTAAAACCAGAATCAATCAAAGAAAGCAAAGGTATGGACTACATAGTAAATGTACCCTACAATCACATCAGTATCGTTCCTTCCAACACGGTGAGCAAAAACCCTCGCCGGTCCACCTCCCTCAGGATGAACCGCTACAATATGAGCAACCACTCTCTGTCTATCATCTCTATGCTAGAAATGTCCATGACTACACCCACAGCCTTTCGGTGGCATAACAACAGATACAGGAGCTTGA
This sequence comes from Hibiscus mutabilis, assembly GCA_019671005.1. Lineage (NCBI taxonomy): Eukaryota > Viridiplantae > Streptophyta > Magnoliopsida > Malvales > Malvaceae > Hibiscus > Hibiscus mutabilis. The sequence goes on from CM033751.1 coordinate 12,984,665, forward strand.
ACTTTCCTGGCTAACCACGGACAATCACGCCTTATGTGATTTTGCGAACCACAAGACATCTCTAATACCACAACTTTGTTAATGACACAACAACCTTAAAAAATTTCAACGAGTTCCGATAGCAATAAGCTGATCCTCAAAAACCACACACTCCTAACTCTGACCTTGGTCGCCTCAAATCTGACACAACCTCAACTTTCAAAAATCTACCGTAAACAATCCTAATTATGTAAGATCCTAAAGAACCTCCTTGCTAAGCTAACCTTCATCAAGATTCATCGGTCTCCGAAAAATCATTCGTAAGTTTGAACATATGTATGCATGGTTACCTATATGCCATCATCGATGCCTATGCACATGTATGAAAAACCTCTAATGTCATGCCCAAATGTATGCATGTAATGACATTTAAATATATACTTATAAGTGTTTTGTACTGTGCATGTTTATCATTTCACACTTACTAACAACATTCTCAGACCGAACTTACCCAACTTCATCGCACACTCAGAACATGAAGATATCATCTCTTTTACACTTCATTTCTACGCGCCACCACAGCTCAATAGAATTCAGGAGCCGTACCAAAGTACATCTCTACACCAAACTAAACCTTGTAACAAGAAGACAACTCCGATAACATCGTCTATAACATGTCAAAAAATGATCTCTAACAACACCACTTCTGGAACCCCATACATCCTCAACCCCTAATTTAACAACACAACCAAGGTAACTTCGCAACATAAGCCTCTACATCCTTACAACCCAAGACAAAACGAACCCTAACCTTGGATTGATCCATAATTCATCACTTCCTTCTAGGAATGTGAACGTATTCGATCTCAGCTCTCGTCTCGATTGCATTTCGCAGTAAAAATATGAGTTTAAAACATGATCTCACAATTTCAAACACCGTGCATATCAATCAGCATATTCATGTAATATCAATCAATCAACTAACCAACCATAACCCACCTCCCAACAATCATAAACATGGCTCTGATACCACCAAATGTAACCCCTTTGACCCGATCTAGTCGCAAGACCGAACTGAGTGGGCTACATTAGGGTTTGCCGAGATAAACCTGAAAGAAATACATTGAAACGGTCCATTTTTTTCTTTTATCTATCTAAATGCATATTTAAGTCCTAAATTGTTCATGCTGGTTATGGTGAAAGTTACATCCTAACCGACACCTATTTGACATCCAATTGCTCAAATTCGAGTAACAGGGACTAAAATGTAATTTCCATTAACTATAAGGACAAACATGAAATTGAAGTTATCAATCCTTAATTAGTTATATTACATGCCAACATGTTAAATTTCAACTTAAAATAACCATCCAAACTGATTTAATTGCATAATTAAGGAACATAGACCAAATTGCAAAGAATACAAACTTCAAAAGTCATCTTAACTGAAATAACTATTGGTGTACCGGTACAAGCCATTACCGTATTGCAACAAGTGAAAACAACAAAGGCATACCAATACAGTCCTTAAACATATCGGTACGGGTATGCCAATTTCAACAATCAAGATTCCAATAGCCAAAGGTACAGATACGGTAACCCTTGTACCGACACCATGCCTATTTTCCAACTATACGTACCGACACGGTCTCTTGGCATAATGGTACGCCTAGGCAATTTTTCCCAGATTGAGCCGAGACAGGTCCCCGCATACTGATCTCTAAGGACCCGTACTAGTACGGACAGACCCGTAATGACCTCTTGGTCCAACATATGGCACTTTGGCTCAATCTAACATACACCAAACAACATCTAATCATCATAAATCTTCACAAACATCAATACCTCAAACATATCAACATGGTAGATAATGATACTCAACATGGCACATTCAAACAAACCCCTATAAGCATGATTTCTACCCAAGCATGAATAATGTTTCCCAACCCCTCAAAATCAAGCATTAAGCATCGTACAAGTCCAAAACTTCAAACCAAACTTATACAAACATGGAGTATCCAAAATACAACTCTCAAATACAACTCGGTCACACTGCCTCTTATTACTACTTAGAACTTATAAAACCATACTTTGAAAAGTTTCAACTCTTGGATCCTCTCTTGCTCACTCGATGTCTGATAAGGTCTATTTCTCTGCATTGATGAGAAAAAAGAGCGTAAGCATAAGCTTAGTGAGGGAATCTCAAAAACACTCATCAATGCAATTAAAATCATTTTAATTCAAACCAAATATAAATGTCTTATGGAAAAATCATCTCATACTTCAATAATCTTTTCAAGTATGCACATTTAAACCATTTGCAACACATGTATCATTGATTATATCTCAAACCTTAATTTAAGCTTCATATGCCACAATCTCTATAACAAGCTTAAAAAGCATCTCATGTATAAATCACATTATACAAACAATAATCCATTTCTTATGATACATTATCTCATATATTGGCTTTCAAGTGACTTAAAAATAATACCATTCCATTTTATAAAATGCATCGGATACACGAATTTCCCAAGTGGTTCCTACGACCACTTCACATACATCCTCAAACTGGAGCAACGGAACAATTACCCACCTCAACAGTTATGATGTATAAATCCACCAGCGGGAGAAAACAAAACATTTACCCACCTCGACTGCTGCAGTTCTCATGGTGGAGCCAACGAAACATTTACCCACCTCGACACACATAAGGCGACTTATTATAGTGCACTTTAAACCCTATGGCTAGCCAACTATAACTGATAACATTTTAAACTCAGATACATGCAAATATATTCAATAAAACAACATTACCTCACTTTTTTGCATATGCATCAAATTAATCCAATTTCAAATACATTAAACCATGCATTTTAGTATTCTAAAAAATACTTTCATAAACCATATACCATTCCTAATACTCATCATATAGGATCATTTGCAACATCTTTCATTTCTAAAACATGCATAATACAGTGAGTAATCAAAACCATAATCATAATCATGAGATTTTATTTTGCAAAATCGAAATCGAGAGAAAGCTTAACTAATACTTACTTCTGAGCTTAGATAAGTGTTTTAAACTTAGTCTAAACTCCCACAACTTCTTTCAAACCTTTTTATAGTAGTAAAACACGTTTCCACTCACCAACAATCCAAAGCTAGCTTACCGTTGCGCGAATCAAACTTCCAAAGCTTCCGCACCCTCTCCAAAAGCTATAGGATTCAACTCCCCTGCTTTACCCAATCAAAAATAGAGGATTAAAACACATCACTGCATCTTTAACTTCCAGCAACCAAGAAACTGATGAGTGTACAAAAGTACTATTTTTCTTGCCCTTTTTACTCATATTATTGTTAGACTTACGCTCATTTTAGTTGCATTGATAGGCATTCATGCATAGTTTTCTAGTTTCTATAGATAATGAGCTTAGTATTGCATTCAGCTGGTTTTTGTGGGGAAAATTGTTGGTGGTGTGCTTTATTTTGTGCAGGACTGGATTGCCATGGCAAGTGGAGATTGCCGTGGCAATTAGGGGTCATTGTTGAAGGAGTTGCCGTGGTAAGTAGGGGTCATTTCTGAAGATGTTGCCGAAGTAGATTGCCGTGTCATAATTGGATAATTCTGGATAAATACAATATTATCCGTAACATTATCCAGATCGCAGAAGATAAAGCCCAGATTCAAATTTCAAATGCCTGATCAGATAAGGTTCATATCTCTAGGGAATTCAAACGCATTTACATCTTCTTCATCAATAACAAAGCTGGTCGCATCATCCCCTTTAAATAAAAGATCAAATTGCAGCTTTGGGAGGTCAAATTTTGGAGGAATCAGATTTTAAAGAGAATGTAGACCGCACACTTCATCTTCTTCATTTTTACTTTGTGCGATCCATGTCTGAGATTATTTTTATTGAATTTCCTTCTTCCCCAGCCATGAACTAATTTAAATTGGCTGAGGTTTTTTGGTTTTGTTGTTGTGATAAATGTTTGAATGGTTAGGTTTTTTATTGCAATTTAAATTCAAAGTTTGTTCATTCTTGGTTCTTAATTTTGATTTCTAGTGAATTGGGAGAGGATCTCGAGAGCTATCAATTTATCTATACTTGGGAAAGTTAGATTCAAGAAACGAATGAACATGATCTTCATTTAACAAATCGTTGATGAAGATTAATCCACCCTAGGAATAAGGATTGGATTTCAACGGCTAAGACGAGCGTAGATCGGTTGTTGTTCACCCAAGGTTAACGCATGGATGTATCATCAAGGCATGCACAATTAGCTAGTTCTTCGGTTAGGGATAACAAGAAGACATTGAAGAACGCTTCGTTGAGCTTTGAAGGAAGGAACCCAGTTGCCACGGCAATCAAACTAGTCTCAGTTGCCACGACATAATTTGTGACCTAGTTGCCACGTCAATTCAAGCGGTCTTAGTTGCCTTAGCAATTGAGTTGCCTCAACAATCAATTGCCACGACAATCCAAACAGCCCTCACACCACTACTCATGATAACCCACCCCACTCTTTTATTTGATTACTTTCTTCATTTATTTTACTAGTTTAATTATTTTACTTGTTACTTCCAAACACCTATCTTTACTATTCATTTGTCTTTTTCAGTGCGAGAAGTTAAAAATCAGAGTTTCACCAATCCCTATGGAGACGATATCTTTACTATACTATGACTTGCGATGTGTATACTTGCACCAATTGCGAAGCACTCAAAACACGCAAGACAAACACAACTTCGCCTCACAAGAAACCATCAAACGCCCCACTAAACAGCCGAAATCATCACCAAACCTCACCTAAAAAAAGCCCAGCCAAAACCTATTGATTCTAACATCTTAAAAACATTATTTAAACAATATGCGGATTAGGTCATACGATGATGTGTCCCTGAGGAGGAACAAAAAAATGTGCTTCGACAATGCCATTTTTCACCCTACATAGGCCATTTTGGAGGAACTCGCACAGCAGCCAAGGTTCTACATTCTGATTTTTACTGACGTACTCTTTACAAGGATGCCCATAATTTTTATAAAGGATGTGACCGTTGTCAACGAAAGGCAAACATATCAAGGCGGCATGAGATGCCATTGCAGAATATGCTTGAGGTCGAATTGTTTGATGTATGGGGCATCGATTTCATGAGGCCTTTCCCATCATCGTTTAGCAACCTCTATATCCTACTCACCGTGGACTATGTGTCTAAATAGGTGGAGGCAATTGCAGTTCCCAAGAATGATTCAAAGACTGTGCAACGGTTCCTGTAAAAGAATATCTTTACACGGTTTGGGACACCAAGGGTAATTATCAGCGATGGGGGCACACATTTTGATAATAAACTGATTGCCAAGACATTGGAGCACCTTGGTGTGACACATAAAATTTCCACGGCATACCACCCACAGACTAACGGGCAAGCCAAAATTTCCAACTGTGAATTGAAGGGGATCTTTGAGAAAGTTGTTAATCCTTCTCGAAAGGAATGGCCTTTGAAAATTGATGACGCACTTTGGGCTTACCGAACAACATACAAGACATCCTTAGGCATGTCTCCCTACAGACTTGTCTACGGCAAGACTTGCCATATGCCAGTGAAAATCGAGCATAAGGCCTACTAGGCTATCAAAACCATGAATTTGGATTGTTAAAGTGCAGGGCAGAAGCATCTACTGAACCTAAATGAATTAGAAGAGTTTCGTGCCTTAGAATATGACAATGCCAAGATCTATAAAGAAAAAACCAAGAGTTGGCATGACAAGAAGCTGTTGCTGCGACAATTCTTGACAGGGCAATTAGTTCTTCTCTTCAATTCTTGCTTTAAGCTTTTCCCCGAGAAATTGAATTCGATATGGTCTGGGCCATTTGAGGTTGTAAAACCTTACTTTCATGGGGCTGTAGGGGTTAAATCGACAGTGGATGGACATGAGTTCAAGGTTAACGAACAACGGTTGAAGCACTATGTTGGTGCACATGTTACTCGCGATAAGGAGACTGTAACTTTAGGAGATGCATGAAAATGCTCTTTCTAAAAGTTTTTTAATTTAATTTTTAGTTTTTTTATTTTAATTTTTGGACTTTTCATTTTAGTTTATGTGTTACATGAAGGACCGTGACACAACCTTGACGAGAGTGATCCTAGAGAATTATCCTAACAGCACTGTTCCTTTTCCCGTATTCCCTCCTGCACTACTTGCCCCTACATCTGAATCTGTGCTTGTGCCGAGTAACATTGCCAAGCAACTGACGTACCACAAAAATGTAAGGACCGTATTGTTGAACCTTCTCGTACTGAATCTCTTCATGGTTTTTCAAATTCAGCTGACTCTATGACCGCACCAATGAAGTCTCTTTCAGCCTCGCCATCTAAATCTACAACGAAGCGTAAAGCTTCTGACCTAGAAGAGCCTCCCAAGGAGGAAGAACCGGGCAACGAGGTCGCAGAGGCTACAGTTCAGGATGCACCATCAGCTTCGCGTCAACAACCACCACGAGCCAGAAAGAGGACCAAGCAAATGGCTCAAAAGAAACTAGTCATTCCAGGTGATGACCTCTCCGACTAACTCATTTGCATTTCATTTATTCTTTTTGTTTAATTTTGCATGCATTGGAGACAATGCTTCTCTCGAGTTTTGGGGGGGTTGTTTCATAGTTAGTGGCATTTATATTTTTGTTGTCTCATGTTAAGTTGCATATGTTACTTGCCATGTCTCTTTCTTGATTAAACTGCCTAAACCTGATGTGATATCCTATGATGAATTTTTGCCACTACACTTACATGATAAAATCTTAGATTTTAGGACTAGCATGAAGAGTAGTTGGAATTTCGCTATGATGCTGAATATTTTAACACTATTGTGACTTGTTGATTAAGGGAGAGCTAGTGAACTTTAGGTTATGTAAAAATGGCTAAATTGTGCTAGAGGTGCCTAAAACTGGCTCTAGCCTTTGAATTAAGATAATTTCTTACTATAGGTGCCCATCTGGCTCTAGTTATCACGCATCAAGAATCACTAGAGGTGCATATCTGGCTCTAGTAGAAAAAAAGAAAGAAAAAGAAATTATGCTAGAGGTGCTAAAAAACTGGCTCTAGCAGACTTAATTGCCCCGACAAATAATTCGATAAAACCTATTGTTCGCATGGAATCCTATTAATTAACTTGTACACAACTTTGCACGCACATTTTCATTAGCATTGTAGTTCAATTTTGAGTAATTCTTCGTGCTGTCTGAAGATCGAAAGGTAATCAATTTTTTGTGCCACGGTTCTAAGGATTGAAGTCAGGTAAGAAGCATGTTTTTGGTGGTAAGGGCTTTGGCATGTAATTGTTAGTGTTTTGCATTGCTTGAGTACTAGCAATAGTTTGAGTTTGGGGGTGTGATGAGTGTGCAAATGTACTATTTTCTTGCCCTTTTTACTCATATTATTGTTAGACTTAGGATCATTTTAATTGCATTGATAGGCATTCATGCATAGTTTTCTAGTTTCCTTAGTTAATGAGCTTGGTATTGCATTTAGTTGGTTTTTGTGGGGAAAATCGTTGTTGGTGTGCTTTATTTTGTGCAAAACTGGATTGCCGTGGAAAGTAGGGGTCATTGCTAAAGGAGTTGCCGTGGCAAGTAGGGGTCATTTCTGAAGAGGTTGCCGAAGTAGATTGTCGTGGCATAACTAGATAATTCTGGATAAAACAATATTATCTGCAACATTATCCAGATCCCAGAAGATAAAGCCCATATTCAAATTTCAAATGCCTGGTCAAATAAGGATCATATCTCCAGGGAATTCAAACGCATTTAAATCCTCCTCATCAACAATAAACTGGATCGCATCATCCCCTTTAAATAGAAGATCAAATCGCATCTTTGGGAGGTCAAATTTTAGGGGAATCGAATTCTAGAGAGAAGGCTGATCTCACACTTCATTTTCTTCATTTTTACTTTAAGTGATCCATTTCTGAGATTATTTTTATTGAATTTCCTTCTTCCCCTGCCATGAACTAATTTAAATTGGCTAGGGTTATTTGGATTTGTGGTTGTGATAAATGTTTGGATGGTTAGGTTTTTGATTGCAATTTAAATTCAAAGTTTGTTCATTCTTGGTTCTTAATTTTGATTTCGAGTGAATTGGGAGAGGATCTCGAGAGCTATCAATTTATCTATACTTGGGAAGGATAGATTCAAGAAACAAATGAACATGATCTTCACTCAACAAATCGTCGATGAAGATTAATCCAATTTAGGAATAAGGGCTGGATTTCAACAGCTAAGAGGAGCGTAGATCGGTTGTAGTTCACCAAAGGTTAACGTAGGGATGTATCATCAAGGCGTGCACAATTAGCTAGTTCTTCGGTTAGGGATAACAAGAATACATTGAAGAACGTTTCGCCTAGCTTTGAAGGAAGGAACCCAGTTTCCACGGTAATCAAACTAGTCCCAGTTGCCATGACATAATTTGTGACCTAGTTGCCAGTACAATTTAGCCGGTCTTAGTTGCCTTAGAAATTGAGTTGCCTCAGCAATCAATTGCCACGACAATCCGAACAGCCCGCACACCACTACTCACGATAACCCAGCCTACTCTTTCATTCGATTGCTTTCTTCAATTATTTTACTAGTTTAATTATTTTACTTGTTACTTCCAAACACCTATCATTACTATTCATTTATTTTTTCAGTGCAAGAAGTTAAAAATCAGAGTTTTAACAATCCCTGTAGAGACGATATCTTTACTATACTATAAGTTGTGACGTGTATACTTGCACGAATTGTGAAGCACTCAAAACATACAACACAAACACAACTTCGCCTCACAAGAAACCACCAAACGGCCTACTAAACAATTGAAATCATCACCAAACCTCCCCTAAATAAAGCCCAACCAAAACCTATTGATTCTAACATCTGAAAATCATCAATCAACATCTAAAAACATCTTAATTACGTCCTTATACCTCCAGCACCTCTACAACATCAAGATCACACCAAAATCTAACTATAAACAACCTAGAAAACTAGCAATTCACATAGTTTCAGGATTTCATTGATTAATCACTTATTTCAACATTAAAATACAACTTCTGATAGATCTAAACTCATTAGAATCAATCCATAACATATCCAAATCAGTGTTTATCAAATTTTCCACATAAAACCCAATTTAATCATCAAATCCATGTTTAAACCATAATTCCATAACATAAATCAATAAAAACGGATCAAGAACTTGGGAATTTCAATAAATAACCTTTAATTAGAGGAGAGAAATGAAAATCACCTCTAATTGCTGATTTCCTCCCCAGTTGGCAAAGATTGGTTGAAATCCAAGTAGTTTTTGCAATAGGAATTAAAGAAATCAATTAGGAAACAAAAAGGAAATCAATAAGAATTGATTCCTGAGAATTTTGGAGTGAAAATCTTAGTTTGGTTGCTGGGAAATTTGAGGGAAAAAGTTGGAAGAAAAGTAGTTACGTAAGAAAGTGATTTTGTACAGCTAAAAATCCTTTTATTAAATCTATTTCCTTTTAATATTAAAAACCATTTAAAACACTTTAAAAATATCCTAAATTAAGGGGAAAATATGATGAAAACGATTGGTCAAATAACTCCATAAAGATTCTAAGTTTTGACCCTTTTACGATTTAGTCACCAAAAACAGTTTTGAAAACTTTTCATTTTAGTCGCTAGACCAAAATGTCCCGAAATTAGATTTAATTTCTTCAATTGAATTTAACAAAATACTTATAATATTAATTAAGTATTTTATAGCATTTTCCAATATTTTATTTTAACCAAAATCAATTTTATAAGATTTAATTCTCGAAACTAACTCGAATTGCCTAAACCGGTTCTCCTGAATCGTCTACCCGATCCGATTAACATCTAGGCCCAATTTTAGGGCGTTACATCTATAAAATTCTATCTTTTTTGGCTAGAGCCAGATGGGCACCTCTAGCACAATTCTTTTCTTTTTTAACAACCTAACGTTTACTTGGTCTCCCTAGATCGACAAGTTACAATAGCGTAAGTACTAAAAGTATCATAGCAAATTTACATGTTAATTCTATGTCAATACTAAAGTTAAAGGTTTTTTCAAATAAATGTCGTGGAAATTAAATCATCACAGGATATCATAGCAACTTTTAGCAGTTTAATATGCAATTTTCATGGCAAGTAATATATGCAAACTACAATGAGACATACAAAATAAAGACAAGAAAAAACCCCCCAAACACGAGAGAAGCATTATCCTCAATGCATGTAAAACAAGCAAACAAAAAATAAAAATGAAATGCAAATGAATTAATTTGAGAGTTTGTCACCTCGAATTTGTAGCTTCGTTGGAAAGTTTGCTTAAGGCATTTGTTGTGTCGCCTTGCTGGTGGTAGTGGACTTGGTTCATGATCACTCTCTACAATTTCCTCGACCTCCTCAACTGGCTCACCATCCTTCTCGGCTTTGTCGAGAGATGAAGTTTTACGCTTGATGTTGTCTTTGATGGCACATTCAGAGGTGGGGACTTTAATGGTGCAAAGGCGGTGTCTAAAAAATCATGACAAGAGTTAGTAGTGTTGCGGCAAATGTCATTTGTATCTGGCACAAAATTGCCATCTTCAGTTGCTAGGGCAAGTAACTCGGCAGGAAACCTTGGAAAAGGTACATTGTAGTTTAGATTAACCTCCAATTTAACATGCTATAGAGCAATATCTCAATCCTTCACATATCGCCAAAACATTTGCTGCCTCGCCTCCATTTGGTCCAAAGGATGTAGGAAATCTACCGACACTTGTGAACTTGCCATGACATGCGCACTTTCCAAGGCAGATATGGTAACATTGGGTTTCTTTGTTACTGCGGGTGCTCTTGGAGGACCTTCTTTCTTCATCCTCATGTATTGATTTTTGGTCCAGCCATTCTTCTTACCAGTTTCAAGCCCGTAACATCTGAGGGTACCTTCTTGAATGTACATAATGTCGTGTTCAAATTGGAGAAGTACAACGAGCCAACATCCTTCTTACTACAAGTATAGATTTTATTCACAAATAATTGACCAACATTAATAGTGTGTTTATTCAAAATAGAGTGAATTAAAAGCAAACGAGAAGAGGAAACAATAGTATTATGAGTAGTGGGCATCAAAGGAGTTTTGACGATATTGTTCCACAACTTCATTGCGGGTTTCAACATAACCCGATTTACTATCCCCTTTAAGTCTTCATTGTTCTATTTGGCTCCTTCAATGGTGAGCTCCTTGATCACTCTACTATTTCTTCTGGGGTGATTCTCTTAACAAACTTATCGTGTTCATCATGAGTAAAGAACAACCCATAATATATGTTGATCGTAGAGTCATCAAGGAAAATAGCCCTGCCACATACAAAAACACATGGATTGCCATGAGTGGAAACATACGAATAGAATTCTCTTACCTATGAGATATTTATCGGTCTGGGTTGATCACAAAAGATAGGTCACTTGCGGCTTTTGACTATGTTATACACCACGTCTTCAAGACCGTAATTCGGTTTACTCATGTTATAAGCGAACTCTTGTTCTTCCCAAACCTTGCGTGTTGCAAATTTCTTCTTGAACTTGTGCTCGATGACTGGTGATACGAATTGGTGATAAGTGGGAGCGACGATCACTTGGGACAAACTTGCTCCGGGCATTACCTTCTATTCTTGGCCATCGATGCGTTGTGACGCAAAGATGAAAGAATGAAAATAAGAAAACAATGAAATCTCAAGAGTTTTGCAAGAACATAGTGAGAGGGTGGGTGAAGAAGATGTAGAAGATGGATACTATGGTTTCTTGAATGGTGGAGTAAAAGTGGGTGATAGAAGTGAAAGATGCAATGATTGTTAACCAATGGGGTAAAAAGGTTTAATGATGGATGTAAGGAAGATGGGATGTGCGGCTAGGGTTAACTTGGGAGGAAAAGAAAGATATTTGGGTGAAAATTTTCAAAAGGTGTTTAAAACCTTTGAAACCGCCGATCCTTATCTCCTTTTGGGGATAAAATTTTTATTTAAATAAAAACTTTATCATTAAAACTAATCTTCAAATCTTCTTGAACTCTTATCCTAAAAAATAAAAAATCAAAATAAAAAGATAAATATCAAATAAACAAAAAATAAATAAAAAGATAAAATAAACATAAAACAAATCAAAACAAAAAAAAATAAACAAAAAATTTAAAAAAATAAACTAAATAAAATAAAATAAATATCAAACAAAGAGATAAAATAAATAAAAAGATAGAATAAAGATATAAACAAATTTAAACAAAAAATAAAAATAAAAAGTAAAATAAAACAAATAAAAAAGATAATAAATAAAAATAAGAAGATAAAATAAAGATAAAACAAAGAAAAACAAATAAAAAGAAAAATTAAACAAAAAAATAAATAAAATAAACAAAAAATTAAAAATGCTTAGAAGTTGCATTTTCATGCATCTTCTAAGTACACTTCTCTATTATCGTGCTCAATGGGTGTTGATGTAGTGCCATAGAAGTTGTTGCTCTGCTTCAATCTGCCTAATCGATTTACCAGTGGGCTCAAGGGTTCTTATAGGATAGGGACAATTGCCGTGGCATGTTTTTTTGTCGTGACATGTCTGATTGTCTGGGATTCTTTCAACACCCTTAAAGAAAGCTTAACAAGATTCATTTCCGATACTTTTTATAGTCCATCCATACCCTCCATCGAGTGGCAATTTTGCCCGAAAATAGTTTGACCACTATGATCGCAACCACTCCAACTTGCGTTACCTTGGTGGAGGTGTCTTTTTTCCTTGTTCCTTTATAGTCCATGCATACCTTCCACCTTGCTACTTGTAGCGATGTCCTCTTTTTTAATCGCTAAAAAACGTGTGATTTTCGAAGGTATTTGTGATTTTTTTATATAAAATATTTATTCCGTGGGGTTTTAAAAAATAGCATTTTTAAAAAAATGGAGTTGCCACCGGCCACTTAGGTAGGCCGGACACCGTAAAACCAAAGATTCAAAAAATATTGGGTTCGGGAGTCGGTTACGGATGGGGAAGGATTAGCACCCCCACACCGCCCAAAATTGGTACTTTAATAATTACCGCTTTATTAATATTGGATTTTCCAGATTAAAGTGACGATTAGTTTAAAATTCAGTCATAATTGCGAATAAATTTTAAGGGCCCCGTTATCCGAGAGTAAACGCCCAACCACTATCACTACGCCTGATACTGGCCCCGTTTACGCTCGGATAAAAGGGCACCGCAATAACAATTTATATATCATATGCAATCTTAGTGGCAAAAATATAAAACATGGCAGATAATTCAAAGACAGTAAATATTCACATAACAGAATACTAATCTAACATAAATAAAATACGTAATTAAAACACACATACATATCGAGCTTAATAGTAGATAAACACAAATTTAACATGTCACAATAACAAGGCATGAATACATACATGTATAGACAAAAGCATATATTTCAAAAAGACATACATATTAGAAATAAAACACATTTCAACTCATATAAAGCAATATATTATATATAAAAAAGAAAATATACTAACACGTAACCTAAAAGCCAAGAAAATATACAATACGTACTAAAATACAAAACATGTTGTGTACGAGCCAACTAGAACATAATATGCTTAATACGAATAACCGAACAAAAAGATACATAACCATCATAAACTTAACACACATAAACATGTAAACATGAAAATACAAGGCAGATACGAGGGATATATAATAAGGCAAAAGACTGCATCAACATATACGATTATAATACGAACATGAATATTTACATGGAAACAGGATTGAAATGAAAAGAAATAAACATCAGTGGCAGAAATTAAAGAACAATAATATGTAATTTAAGGACAAAAATGCAAGATAGACAGAACCTAAAAGGATCAAAACTGTAATTGGATCAAGGGGCAGACCCGAAATGAAAAAATAAAAAACGCGGGATGGTTAAAGGGGTAATTTTACCATTTAAAAACTGATTCGGTGTAATTTAGGGACTGGATTGCAAGATTTTGAAATACAAGGGGGACCAGAGTTGTAAATATACCATGCGGCGAGACTGAAGTGAAAATATCAAAAACGTGGGGGGATTTATTACGTAATTTCCCCATTTCACGAAATAATAACAGCTATAAAAACCCCCTTTTTAGGCCGGGACCAAATTTTCACCCATTTCTTCATTTTTTTCAGTTTTATAACATCCTTCGTTCTTTATTTTCTCTCAAACCTCCCCTGACGAACCCAGAATCCGGCGGCCAGCCGCCGTATTCTCCGTCGTCGGCCGTCGCTAGCCGGCGCCGGCGACCCCCAAATAATACACCAAAATGACCCTTCCTTTACCCTCGACACGAATCCGAGGTTGGATTCAGAGAAAAAGCTTCCATTTGCCCTAGATCTAAGAAATACGAAACGAAAAAATCCCTCTTTTTTGTTTTCAACCCAAAACGAAACCACAAAGGGGTCTCCCACTCCTTTCAGTTCACCACGTTCAGCTTGGGAAAGCCGAAAAGGCTTATCACTGGTGAGGGGAGATCCACCGAAGGCGAAGGTAAAGACTTCTAACCCTCTTTTTTTATTTTACTACGTATATTTTGTATGCATGCAACAAAGTGAAAAAAAGAGAAGAGTATTACCACTGAAGACTGACTGATTTTTTTGTATTTTTTCTTTCGATTACAACTCTTGCCTCTTTTGATTACCACTTGTTCTCTGTTTACAAAATATTTGTTTCGTACATATATGCCTGTCTTTGGTTTGGTACAAGTAATATAATATTTGCTTTCAGATCTGGACTGCTAACTAACATATTTCTTTTCTTGCTTTTTTTGACATGTCTGAGCGCGGTGGCTGAAGATCGGCATGGTGCAGCATGGTGGCGGTGTGGGGGTTCTGCCTTCGGCCAGAGGTGCTCTCGGCCGTTAGATCAGATCTGATCTAACGGTCGGGCTGGCTTGAGGGACGAAAGGCCCAGATGAAGCCTCGATTAGTGAAACAGCTCTAGATCGTGCCACGTGGGGCTCAGCAGTCGAGGGGTCAGAGCGCGTGGGGCTCACGCACGCGTGGGATATCAAAGAGTCTGCGCGTGGCACTCGAAGCGTCCAGACGTGTAGTGCACGTGGCTGACAGATATTTTGTTCCTTGCTCGATCGTGGCCGTTGGATCAGATCCTGATCCAACGGCCCATAGTCACCTGCACACAAAATAATTATAATTAAATAGGTTTTGGGTTTGGGCCAACCGGGCCTTGTAATAGTATAAGACTTGTAATTGGACTTGGACTGCAATTTATTTATTTGGGTTTAATATATATTTTTTTAGATTTCATTTTATATATTAGCCCAATAATAATATTAATAGTATAACAACAATACACATACGACAATACATACGTATATACCTATGCAAACATTAATTATAACATACCAGTATACATGCATATAATCATACACATAATTAACCGTAAAAACAAATACGCTCATACTAAGTATAGATGCATACGCGACACACATACACCGTATTTAATACGTATACATACATAGTTTATAATATACATGCACACATAAACATATAATATAATACAATGTATACATACAACACTAATATACTATTAATTATACTAACATGTATTTACAGTCCAGATAAAAATGAGTGATTACAGTTGCCCCTCTTTGCTTGTTCTCATGGAATGGGAACAAAGCAAAGATTTCATAAGCACTCATTTTTATCAGACTTCCCTGTTTGTAGCTTTGGAAACACGTGTTCTTTTGGAAATCTCCGCTCTTCCTTAGCTGAATCTTCTGGCTCGTAAGTTCTTCCTATATAGAGCTTCGTCACCTTCCAATCTTGGAGCTACAGGCTCTTCCTATATAGAACCCTTCGCTCTAAAGCCTCGAGTTATGAGTCCCTCCTATATAGAACTTTTCACTTTGAGACAGTAAAGCTTGGAGTCCTTCCTATATAGAACTCTTCGCCTTCAATGCTGGTTTCTCCTATATAAAACCTTTTGTGCCGCTGATGGATTCTTCCGGCTGGGAGTTCCTCCTATATAGAACTGCTAGTCTTCAAACCCTGGAGCCGTCAGTCCTTCCTATATAGAACTTTTGGCGTCTGAAATCTCAGAGCTACAAGTTCTTCCTATATAGAACCTTTCACTTTAAGATAGTGAAGCTCGGAGCCTTTCCTATATAAGAATCTTCGCTTTCAAACACAACAAGATTTCCTATATAACCTTGTGTGTCATGGGTGAATTCATTCGACTGGGAGTTCTTCCTATATAGAACTGCTAGTCTTCACCCTGGAGCCTTCGGTCCTTCCTATATAGAACTTTTGGCGTCTGAAATCTTGGAGCTACAGATTCTTCCTATATAGAATCTTTTACTCTAAGACATTGAAGCTCGGAGTCCTTCCTATATAGAACTCTTCGCTTTCGACACATCAGGATTTCGTATATAATCTTGTGTGTCATGGGTGAATTCCTTCGACTGCTAGTTCTTCCTATATAGAACTTTCAGCTTCTAAAGCCTCGAAGCGGAGGATTCTTCCTATATAGAACCTCTCTCTAGAGCTTGGAAACATATGCCTTTTGTATGCGAAAACACTGTCTTCTCATTTGGGATTCACACCACAATGGCCATCGATGTCTCTTTGAATCCGCAAATACCTATCTGAGATAAAACAAAATGCTATGACAAATGAATTGACATGCTCCTAATCCTAGTGATGTCTGACTATTCATGATGCATGAGTGTCAATATCTTGGTGGGCTTGTTTTGATCCTTATTCGATCTCGTTGTTCACTTTCTCCTTTCTCACGGGCGTCGATACCCCGCTTCACTATCAGGTTCAACCATTCCAACCTTTCTTTTTCTCCACTTACGACTTGGAATTCTAAAGTGCCCTTTCGGGTTTTCACTTTAGAGAGAGTTTTTTGAGGGGTGCCCTTCTGGGTTTTCACCCAAGAGATCTCTCTTGTTATCTCGCATGCCTTCCTTGAATAGACAGGACGTACGCCATTGGTCATCCTATCCGGTTGTTTGACGCTTTCCGCCTTCCCTATCAACAGCCATTACGTAAGGAACTAGAGGGCGGAGTTAATATCATTTTCTTTGATCACCTGCATTTTTAAGGTTTGATCATAGTAATGCTCCGAAATCTCTTGTTTCACTATAAGCCTATGTTAACTTATTTGACTAAAATTAACAAGAAGGCAAGGAATGGATGCTCAAAAACACGGTTTTATTACGATTAAGGGCTTGGGATATCTTAAAAAAGAAAGGTATGACACACATGAGAAAGAAGAAAAGTTAAGTATGAAATACAAGATCCCTCATTATCTTCGATATGAATGATAGATGATCCTGTCGACCGGCGTAGAATTTTTTGCCTGAAGCCTCTCTTCATGATGTTCATGGGGATACCCTTCTCTTTGGATATTCAACTTCTCAATTTACCCGAGCCGCCCTTTACGGGTTTTCAACTCGGGTCCTCCCTTTGCTTCAAGACGCTCGGTTTCGGGTTTTCGCCCTGAGCTCTCCATTTTTTTCTTTTTTTTTTCAAAGATAGTATTTCTTAACGACATCAAAATTTACAGGGTTTTTCAGCTCGTCTCCATCCATTTCTGTTAGGATCATGGTTCCTCCTGAGAAGGCCTTTTTTACGACGTACGGTCCTTCCCAGTTGGGCATCCACTTTCCTCGAGAATCTTTCTGGATAGGGAGGATTTTCTTGAGCACCAGATCCCCTTCTTTGAATTCTCTTGGGCGCACCTTTTTGTTGTATGCCTGCATCATCCGCTTTTGGTACATCTGACCATGACAAATGGCCTTTAGTCTCTTTTCGTTAATGTGATTTAGCTGGTCGATTCTGGCCTGCACCCATTCGGCTTCTTCCAATTTTACTTCATTTAAGACTCGGAGAGACGGGATTTCTTCCTCGATGGGAAGTACTGCTTCGGTACCATACACCAAGGAGTAGGGTGTTGCCCCCGTTGACGTGCGAATGGACGTCCTATAGGCGAAAAGAGCAAATGGCAACTTCTCATGCCAATCCCTGTAGGTATCCGTAGTCTTTGCTATGATCTTCTTTATGTTCTTGTTTGCTGCTTCCACTGCTCCATTCATTTTAGGACGATAGACTGTGGAATTATGGTGTGTTATCTTGAATTGAGTGCACACGTCCGTCATCATTTTGTTATTCAGATTGGAAGCGTTGTTAGTGATGACCCTTTTTGGCAATCCGTATCGACAAATAATCTCCTTCTTTAAGAACTTACATACTGTAGTCCTTGTGATGTTGGCGTAAGACGCTGCCTCTACCCATTTAGTGAAGTAGTCTATGGCGACCAAAATGAAACAGTGTCCATTGGAAGCTTTCGGATGGATCTGCCCGATGACGTCCATGCCCACGCCGCGAAAGGCTACGGAGAATTCATGGTGTGTAAAGGCGATGGGGGTGCGTGAATTTTGTCAGCGTAGATTTGGCATTTGTGGCATTTTCTGGCGTAATCGATGCAATCTCCCTCCATGGTCAACCAGAAATACCATATCTCATAATTTTCCGGGCTATAGATAGCCCGTTGGCATGCGTTCCACAGAGCTCGTCATGTACTTCGACTAAAATCTCCTTCGCCTCCCGGGCATCCACACATCTCAGCAATGTCTGATCATGACTTCTCCTATATAGGATCTCCCCATCTAGGACATATCTTGTTACCATTTTTCTGAGTGTTTTTCTGTCATTGTCGTTTGCCCCTTCTGGATACTTTCGAAGCTTGACATATTGCAAGATGTCATAGTACCATGGGTTTCCATCAATCTCTTCCTATACATTACAACAATGAGCAGGCCTTTCAAACGTCTGCATCTCAATGGGCTTCATTTCTGCCCCGGTGTTTGTTTTGAACATGGATGCCAAGGTTGCCAAGGTGTCTGCCATCTGATTTTCTTCTCGGAGCAGGTAATTGAAGCTGACCTTTTCGAACTCTTTGGTGAGCTCTTGGATCAATTCGTAATATTTGACCAACTTCGGGTCCCTAGTTTCCCATTCCCCGCGCAATTTATAAATTACTAAGGATGAATCTCCGAACACTCGAAGTTTCTTAACCTTTCTCTCAATAGCTGAGTTCAGTCCCATGACGCAAGCTTCGTATTCAGCTATATTGTTAGTGCAGAAGAATTCCAATCTGCTGGTGAAAGGATAATTGACGTCCTCAGGAGAAATTAGCACTGCTCCTATCCCATGTCCGAGGGCGTTAGAGGCTCTATCGAAGTAAAGTTTCCATGATTTATCACCTGAAATCTCTTCCTCGGTTGTAATGCACATCAAGTCTTCGTCTGGGAAATTAAAGTTCAATGCCTCATAGTCGTCCGAAGCACGACTAGCTAGGAAATCTGCTACGGCACTCCCTTTTACGGCTTTCTGGTTAACGTATACAATATCGAATTCGGATAAGAGCATCTGCCATCGGGCCATCCTTCCTGTTAGTGCTGGCGCTTCCATTAAGAACTTCAATGGATCTAGCTTGGATATCAACCAGGTAGTATGGTATAGTATGTACTGTCTAAGCCGCTTGGTAGCCCAAACTAGAGCACAACACAGCTTCTGCACTGGCGGGTACCGCGTTTCGTAATCATTGAATTTCCTGCTTAGGTAATAGATGGCTTGCTCCCTTTTTCTTGACTCATCGTGTTGCCCCAATACGCATCCCATTGAATTCTCAAAAGCTGTCAGGTAGAGAATTAATGGTCGACCTGGTACTGGTGCGACTAAAATTGGAGCATTTGTCAGGTACTTTTTGATATTTTCTAGGGCTCTTTGACATTTCTCGTCCCACACACCAGGATTATTCTTTCTAAGAAGTCTGAAGACCGGGTCACATTGGTCGGTTAATTGGGAAATGAAACGAGAGATATAATTCAACCTCCCCAGGAAACTGCGAACTTCCTTCTAAGTACGGGGTGGTGAGAGATCCTGGATGGCTTTCACTTTATCTGGATCAATCTCAATCCCTCTTCTACTTACCACGAACCCTAAGAGTTTTCCAGAAGTAACGGTGAAGGTACACTTGGCAGGATTGAGCCTCAGCTGGTACTTCCGTAGTCTTTGGAATAGTTTTCTCAAGTTCTGTAGGTGTTCTTCCTCTATTCGGGACTTGACAATCATGTCATCCACGTATACTTCTATTTCTTTGTGCATCATGTCATGGAAAAGAGTCACCATTGCTCTTTGGTATGTTGCCCCTGCGTTCTATAGCCCAAATGGCATCACCCGATAACAGAAAGTGCCCCACATGGTTATGAACGTAGTTTTCTCCATGTCGTTAGGGTCCATCTTTATCTGGTTGTATCCTGAGAAGCCGTCCATGAATGAAAACCATGAATGCCCTGCAGTGTTGTCAACCAGCGTGTCAATATGTGGTAAGGGGAAGTTGTCTTTAGGGCTGGCTCGGTTCAGATCCCTATAATCTACACACATACAAACTTTCTCGTCTTTCTTTGGTACTGGTACAATGTTTGCAACCCATTCGGGGTATTTGGCTACCTCCAAGAATCCAGCATCAAACTGCTTTTTCACTTCCTCTCGAATCTTTAACAACATATTTGGTCTCATTCTCTGAAGTTTTTGCTGTATTGGTTTGCACTCCGATTTTGTTGGCAATTTGTGCACCACTATGTCGGTATTCAACCCTGGCATATCTTGATAAGTCCAGGCGAAGACATCCTTGAATTCCTGAAGTAGGGTTATCAGTTTGTGCTTGGTTTTTGAGGAAATCGTCGTTCCTACTTTTATTTCTTTTCTCTCTTCTTCAGTCCCCAAGTTTACAACTTCTGTTTCTTCTTGGTGGGGCATGATCTGTCTTTCTTCGTTGGCCACCATTCTCTTTAACTCTTCCTGGAACTCACTTTCTATCTCATCATATCCTTCCTCAATTCTCTCTGAGACCTCAGGGCATTCAAAATTCACTCTAGGATTGGATCCGGTATCATTCATATCATCAATCATGAGCGACTTGCATTAAATGAGAATGAATTGTATTGGGAAGGAGACGACTTTATATGAAGGGAATGAACATGAAGAATGCATAAATGAAATAAATGAAACTTTGGTCATTTTAGGAAAGTGGGGATATTTTCATTTCAATCAAAAAGTTAACATAGGTGCCCTATACAAGAGATCCCCATTGTTTACGGGCAAAAACAAAAGGTTGATTTTGAGCATTACTCTGATCTAATCCTAAAAACTACAGGTAGATCAATGCAGCTCCAATTATCGAGCATTTCCCCGGGACGGCAGGGGCGGATGTCGGTCAACATTTTGCTGCCTTGGTCATTTCCAGCTATCATGTTGATGTACATCCTTTCAAATGATTCACTGAGTATCTCCTCCTGGTTGAGTACGTCATTTTCCTTAATTGCTTCTTCAACCTCTTGACCTGGCCGGTAGAACCCTCCGGAAACAAATGTGGTTTTTTAAGATATTGGTCTCCACGGAATGTCTTCTCCTTTAGATCTGGCTTTTCTTTGCTCTTTCTTTCTCTTATATTCCTCTTTTCTCTGTTGGGCACTTGTTGGTATCCCAGCCCAAAACGATCCTTCTTGGTTATCATATTCTTGGCTCTTAGGTTTCCTTGTAATTTCTTCCCTAGCCCCTTTCCTATTTTGGCTCCACGACCCAAAGTTTCTGCGACGGTCATCTTGGTTCAATTAGATAACCTGGGGTAGGGGATCCGACTTCCCTCCGAAACGAATATGGCATTCACTAGTTCTAATGCTCGGAACGAGCATTCTGCATCATCTTCATCATTTTGAATATAAGGAGTGTCTGATGTCACGGAGGCAACAATCTCCTGCTCAGCCTCTACTGTGACCAATTTACCCTCGACTATAAATTTTAATTTCTAATGCAACGATGAGGGGACAACTCCTGCGGAGTGGATCCATGGTCTTCCCAATAGGCAGCTGTAAGATGGTTTTATGTCCATCACCACAAAATCGATCACATATTCAGTTGGTCCGATCAATAGGGGCACCTCAATTTTCCCCATTGTTCCTCTTTGCGTACCATCGAAGGCTCTTACCGAATTGTGGCAGGGCTTTAGGTGAGAACCATCTATTGGCAGTTTTTGCAGGGTCACCATAGGCAAGACGTTCAATGCTGACCCGTTGTCAATCAGTACGCCCAGTACTACATACCCTTTGCAGTGGGTAGTGATGTTAAGGGCTTTGGTGGACCCCATTCCTCCCTTAGGGATCTCATCATCACTGAACATTATATGATTATATGCAGTGATATGCCCCACTATCATGTCCAGATTTGTCACAGAAATGTCCTGGGGCACAAAAGTTTGATTTAGCACTTTTAATAGCGTCTCCCGGTATTTTTCTGAACTCAAGAGTAATTCCAGTACTGTGATCCTGGCCGGTTGCTTTCGTAGTTGTTCCACCACGTTGTACTCGCTATGTCTTAAGAACTTCAGAAATTCTTTGGCCTGGGCCTCAGTCACCGGCTCATTTATCTTTGGGGGAGGTTCTTCTCCAAATATCTGCGTGGGGCTAACTGTTGTATTCTTCCCCTTATCTTTTTCAGCTGCTTTCAAGGCCTGGAAGAATAACATCTGTCGCTCCTTGTGAAATGGCCTGCCTCACCAACGTTTACATCATTCTGGCTTTGTTGGTCTTTCAGCGTAGGCTCTTTTACCTGACCATGTTCTAGTTTTTCTGGCGTGGTCACATTTACAGCATAATTCCAGGGAGTTTGCCGCATATCTTTGAATGGGAATGGGGATGGTGCTGAAATGATGATCCTGGGATTTATCTTGCTGGTTTCTCCTTGGGAGGCACCTGCATTCCCTGGCTTGGGAGAGATGATAAAAGGTCTATCCTTCCCGTATTTAGATTTGGGGCTATCCGTCATGTGTACGTCCGACCCCTTCTTCCCCATGGGCTCCTCGAAGAATTCTATTTGTTTTTCATTCATTAATTGTTGTACCAATCTCTTGAACTCATCACACTCTTGGATATCATGCCCTTCAGTCTGGTGGAATTCGCAATACACTCCACATCCCTTCTGCCTTGTTATCATGCTTTTGTCGATCACACGAGCCATGCATAACTGTTGAAATACCCACCATAAAGGAGATTTGATTTCTAACACATCATCCTTAATCCTCCTAGTAAAGTATTCTTCAATAACATTTACCCCTCTGCTCCCATGATTAGGCAGCGGGTTATTGGCTACACTCGGTTCTTCAAACTTCAATATCCCAGAATCGATAAAATTCTGCACAAGGTTTTTGAAAGCAAGGCAGTTCTCGGTGGGATGTCCAGGGGTACCGTCGTGATAGTCGCAATGTGCGTTCAAATTATACCAAGAAGGGAAGGGCGGATTGACAGGAGTAACGATGTATGGACGGACCAGGTCTGCTTCATACAATTGGGAATAAAGTTCTGAGTACGAAACAGGTAGGGGAGTGAAAGTTCTTCTCTCTTTCTCTTTTCTGGCGATTCTCTCTTCTCTTTGATTCGAGTGTTGTGTTTTTCCCACAGGTGCTTGTGGCTGTGAGACTGTGAAGTCCTTCGGGGCGGTATAAGTGCTGGTGGTGTTTACTTCATTTCTCTTGCTATACTTCCGAGACCCTTCCCCGCCATCAATTCTGCCACTCTTAATTGCCAATTCAAGGGACTCCCCAGTCCTGATTAAGTCAGCAAAGCACTGCGTTGTTTTATTAATAAGGCGATCAAAGAGTGCCCCTTTCAGAGTATTAACAAATAACGGCGTAATTTCATGTTCCGGGATGGGTGGCTGAATTTGGGCGGCCACTTCCCGCCATCTTTGGGCGTATTGCCGCAGGCTTTCGTTGGACTTCTGCCCCATATTTTCCAACATAATTCTACTGGGGGTCATATTTGTTACATGCTTATATTGCTCAGTAAATGCTCTTGACAGATTTTTCCATGTCTTAACATTTGCCTTGCTCAACTGGGTGTACCACCGTAACGCCGCTCCAGTTAGGCTATCCTGGAAACAATGGATTAGTAGCTTTTCGTCCTTATGGTAGGCCGCCATTTTCGACAGTACATTGTTATGTGTGCGGAAGGACATGTGGTTCCATCGTATTTGTCGAACTCTGGCGTTTTAAACTTTGGCGGTAGGACAAGATTGGACACCAGACGTAAGTCGCTAGCGTCATTTCCTGATTCTTCATTAGATTGTAACACTTTAAATTTTTCCTCCATGAGGCGAAACCTCTCCTTCCACTTTTTCTCTACCTCGGTCCTGATCCTTTCAACCATGTTCAGGTCTGGCACCTCTTCTTCATAGAGTGCTTCAGCGTCTAAGGGTTGAGTTTCAGGTACCCCTATTTGAAAACTAGATAACATTCCTACAGGGTCGATATACACCTTTCTAGCCGGGTTTGGTGCAGTTGGTTGAACCTTGTAGTGAATTGGGGTACTCCCTGGTTCTTGAACGGTTTCTCCTTCCACTCTTTTTCTAAGACTCTTAGCCAACAATGCGATTATGTCAGACACTATAGATGCTTGCGACTGCGCAATCTGATCACTGAGGCTTCTTTGAGTTTCTTCAAGTCTTGTCTCGAGCTCTTTTTGCCCTTTTTCTAGACTGATTATCCTGTCTTCCATGAGCTTGCTTTATAAACGGGTAAGGTATGGGTGATGAATGATTGCGGGTTAAATACACACAACACCACAATATTCATAATGTTAATATGGTTGCAAGAAATAAAACATGTATAATGATGCGAATGCCATGGTGCAAATGCAAGAATGTATGCAGATAAGGTACTGATTCCGCTAGTAATCACCCTTTTGAACTATTTCCACAAGAATTAAAGGGGCTAAATTACAACAGAGTTCGTATTACAAAATGAATATTCCTAATAAAAAAGAGCTAAATACAACACAAAGCCTTATAGATAAGCCCTAGCTCTATCTCCTAATTTTCCAATTGCCCTGAGCAGCTTGAGGAACCTGGGAGCTTCTTCCATTTCTGGGACTATGAAAGGTCGGAATGTTTCAGCCTCGACAGCCAAATCATTCACATGTCTGGCGACTCATTTGTATGTCCACCATCGTTTGCATAATATTGGTCCCTATCCTGTACCATCCGGCAGCAGCACACGCAATCTCTTTTGCCAATAGGTGTCCCCTCCGGCTGCAGCCTCCTTGAACACACTAATTTTTTCCTTGTAATCCTCAACAGTTGCTTCGAGGGACTTAATTCATGCTCGTAACACGCCCACTTCGCGCTCTCTTTCTTGCAGCT
The DNA here is from genome assembly GCA_019671005.1 of Hibiscus mutabilis. Classification (NCBI taxonomy): domain Eukaryota; kingdom Viridiplantae; phylum Streptophyta; class Magnoliopsida; order Malvales; family Malvaceae; genus Hibiscus; species Hibiscus mutabilis. The sequence continues at coordinate 13,009,961 of CM033751.1, forward strand.
CAACGAAGCTATTTCTCTGGCAGTACATTCGAAGGGAGTACCTTTCCTTTTAATTCGCCATTCTGACTTTGGCTTTGCTCCAAACTTTGAATAGTGTCATTGTACAGTTTTTGCATCTCTAACAGTCTATTTCGGCTACTCATGGACTTTCTTTTTCATACGGCGACGCTTTCTCTCTCATGATGGACAGCTTGTTTTCCCTTGCTGATCTCTTGCCTGAACCTTTCTTTTTCTTGATCATTGGCCTTCTTGACGGGCCGTTTTTCTTCCTCCATAGCCAAACAGCAGCTTTCTATCTCTTTCTCCATCGCTCTCTTGTTGATTTCTCGTTCTTCTTCCACCAAACGGATGTCGTTCATTCTTTCTCTTTCCACAGCTATGAATTGACTCCGGCCGGCCTTCTGTATTTTTGCTTGTAATAGAAGGGCATCTTTTTGATAAAGAGTGTTCTTGTCGCTTAAATCTGCATTTAATTTCTTCAACTGCCTAATGATCCCGTCCCGCTCGTCAACCTCTAAGCTTCCCTTATAGAGCTCGCTCGCATGTTGAGTTTGTTGGATGTCCATTTTCTTTTTAATTTCTTCGAGTTCATTCCGTAAGATATCAGCTTCAGACGGTACCACCCTTGTAAGTTCTTCGAGTGACACTGCTGGTCCTTGATCAGATTCGGGAATCATATCATTTACCCTCAAACGTCTCCAAAGATCGTAGTCTGGGGTGGTCATGTACTCGGTGTCTCCTTCCACTCTGATCCGGTAACAATGATCCCAAGCCCTCATGATAGTCTGAACTTTCTCTTTGAACTCCCCTTTAAAAAGAAATTCAGTTCGGCTTAACCCGGTGGTGTTGGGAATAAACTGTCGCGATTCAAATTGTCGGGACACCAGAAGTGGGGCACAAGCAATTCCTCCATGTAGTCCTAACATCATCAGCCAATTGAAATCACCACAACTATATAAAAAGTAATTAACTCTACCGAGCCACGGGACCCTCCATACTATGTCCTCGCCTTGGATATTCCTGAAGAAACCGGCCCATTTTCTTGTTTTCAAGTCCTCTCGCCACTCTTTTGTTAAGTATTCCTGTAAAGGCGAAAAATCTCGGAAGGATATTCCCGGCAGAACCCTCGTCAGTGTCTTCCACATGTGGCTCAATCCATACATGCAAATGATTGTGCGCATCCGAAAAAAACGCTTCTTCTTCGTGCTTCCAACTCGGCATTTAGAGAAATAAAGGTCTCGGCCAAAATAGCTGGTACTGTGTTTGCTCGCCATTTTATCCCCTCAAACAAATCTAGAATGGCCACATCAATGTTTCCAGAATTCTTGGGAAGATCACCAATCCATATATTCCCAAGGCAAGCATGTCTAACTTTTTCTCCTCATCCGGATGTGCAGGTAGGATGTCTCGAATGTTTTCCCATGCAAATACTGTACTATCTCCTCGAAGTCGGATTAAGCCATTGACCCAATCGTCCCTCATTCCTGTAAAGGTTTTGAGCTTGGAAGTGTAATTCTGATTCCTCGGAGGTTTTGCGTAAATCCAATCTTCCTGAACATTTTTATGATTAAGAAGAGCGGTGTATTCTTCTACTGTGGGCATCATGTCCTGTCCATTGAAGGTGAAGCAGCAAAAGGCAGGATTCCAGAACTGAAAAATGGCTCGGAGTAGGGGCTGGTTGACCCGGATGTACATCAACTGTGCAATGTCACCATAACTATCACGGAATCTATCTTGTAATCTCTGGTCCCATTCTTCCTAGATGCTTTGAAGATCCCCTAAGTTGTTCTGTTGAAGACTCACATAGGTGTACCCGGCTATCACGCGTTCACTTGGTAAACTGTCCCCTTGGGCCTTCTGGCTGACTCGACCAATGTCTAATGACAAGTTGAGTTCCTCTTTTCTAAGACACCTTTTTTCCATGGTGAAAGACTTTCTGATCGGGTAAACCACTTGATCCAGTACCTTTATGTAATGCGAATGTAATAATGCATGAAAAAAATAGCCAAAAAAGGAAACAAGTCAGTACCGGATAGAATTAATAAATACACAAATAAAAGGACAAATTAAATAAGGTAAACAAACAAAAACAAAGAAACCTATTTATCCCATCTAAAACACCTAAGGTTATCCGCATGGTTCTAAAGGGGTGGGTTTCTCTATGTTCTCTACATGCAGTGTTGGTGCTAAGAGGTACCCGAATTGCCCTTGTTGTCCTCTACTAAGAGTAGCAAGGCCTCCGATCATCACCCATTATAGGCTCCTTTCAACCGCGTTCAATTCAGGGGACCCATTCGCTTATGCCTGCACGAAGGAACCATATCCTTACAAAAGCATAAGGTACTCGAGCCCCGAAGGTACTTGCTAGGCCTACACGGGAGAACGATATCTCCACGAAAGCATTAGCGTTTTCCCCACTTAAAAACGGGTTTATATGCCATATTTTAAATGCGTTAAAATAAACGCGCAATTATAACCGAATGTTAATTTAACAATCACTTTAATCCTGAACTTTTAATATTATTAAAGCGGTAATTATATGAAAAAGCTCGACTCTCTTTTTGTTTTTTTAAAAACAAAAATGTTCCCCAGCGGAGTCGCCATCTGTAGCGATGTCCTCTTTTTTAATCGCTAAAAAATGTGTGATTTTCGAAGGTATTTGTGATTTTTTTGATATAAAATATTTATTCCGTGGGGTTTTAAAAAACCGCATTTAAAAAAATGGAGTCACCACCGGCCACTTAGGTAGGTCGGACACCGTAAAACCAGACATTCAAAAAATATTGGGTTCGGGAGTCGGTTACGGATGGGGAAGGATTAGCACCCCCACACCGCCCAAAATTGGTACTTTAATAATTACCTCTTTATTAATATTGGATTTTTCGGATTAAAGTGACGATTAGTTTAAAATTCGGTCATAATTGCGAATAAATTTTAAGGGCCCCGTTATCCGAGAGTAAACGGCCAACCACTATCACTACGCCTGATACTGGCCCCGTTTACGCTCGGATAAAAGGGCACCGCATTAACAATTTATATATCATATGCAATCTTAGTGGCAAAAATATAAAACATGGCAGATAATTCAAAGACAATAAATATTCACATAACAGAATACTAATCTAACATAAATAAAATACATAATTAAAACACACATATACATATCGAGCTTAATAGTAGATAAACACAAATTTAACATGTCACAATAACAAGGCATGAATACATACATGTATAGACAAAAGCATATATTTCAAAAAGGCATACATATTAGAAATAAAACACATTTCAACTCATATAAAGCAATATATTATATATAAAAAAGAAAATATACTAACACGTAACCTAAAAGCCAAGAAAACATACAATACGTACTAAAATACAAAAATGTTGTGTACGAGCCAACTAGAACATAATATGCTTAATACGAATAACCGAACAAAAAGATACATAACCATCATAAACTTAACACACATAAACATGTAAACATGAAAATACAAGGCAGATACGAGGGATATATAATAAGGCAAAAGACTGCATCAACATATATGATTATAATACGAACATGAATATTTACATGGAAACATGACTGAAATGAAAAGAAATAAACATCAGTGACAGAAATTAAAGAACAATAAAATGTAATTTAAGGACAAAAATGCAAGATAGACAGAACCTAAAAGGATCAAAACTGTAATTGGACCAAGGGGCAGACCCGAAATGAAAAAATCAAAAACGCGGGATGGTTAAAGGGGTAATTTTACCATTTAAAAACTGATTCGGTGTAATTTAGGGACTGGATTGCAAGATTTTGAAATACAAGGGGGCCAGAGTTGTAAATATACCATGCGGCGAGACAGAAGTGAAAATATCAAAAACGCAGGGGGATTTATTACGTAATTTCCCCATTTCACGAAATAATAACAGCTATAAAAACCCCCTTTTTAGGTCGGGACCAAATTTTCACCCATTTCTTCATTTTTTTCAGTTTTATAACATCCTTCGTTCTTCATTTTCTCTCAAACCTCCCCTGGCGAACCCAGAATCTGGCGGCCGGCCACCGTATTCTCCGCCGTCAGCCGCCGCTAGCCTGCGCCGGCGACCCCCAAATAATACACCAAAATGACCCTTCCTTTAGCCTTGTCACGAATCCGAGGTTGGATTCAGAGAAAAAGCCTCCATTTGCCTAGATCTAAGAAATACGAAACGAAAAAAAGCCCTCTTTTTTATTTTCAACCCAAAACGAAACCACAAAGGGGTCTCCCACTCCTTTCAGTTCACCACGTTCGGCTTGGGAAAGCCGAAAAGGCTTATCACTGGTGAGGGGAGATCCATCGAAGGCGAAGGTAAAGACTTCTAACCCTCTTTTTTTATTTTACTACGTATATTTTGTATGCATGCAACAAAGTGAAAAAAAAGAGAATAGTATTACCACTGAAGACTGACTGATTTTTTTGTATTTTTTCTTTCGATTACAACTCTTGCCTCTTTTGATTACCACTTGTTCTCTGTTTACAAAATATTTGTTTCGTACATATATGCCTGTCTTTGGTTTGGTACAAGTAATATAATATTTGCTTTCAGATCTGGACTGCTAACTGACATATTTCTTTTCTTGCTTTTTTTGACATGTCTGAGCGCGGTGGTTGAAGATCGGCATGGTGCAGCATGGTTGCGGTGTGGGGGTTCTGCCTTCGGCCAGAGGTGCTCTCGGCCGTTAGATCAGATCTGATCTAACGGTCGTGCTGGCTTGAGGGACGAACGGCCCAGATAAAGCCTCGATTAGTGAAACGGTCAGAGCACGTGGGGCTCACGCACGCGTGGGATATCAAAGAGTCTGCGCGTGGACTGCACGCGCGCGTGGCACTTGAAGCGTCCAGACGTGTAGTGCACGCGGCTGGCAGATATTTTGTTCCTTGCTCGATCGTGGCCGTTGGATCAGATCTTGATCCAACGGCCCATAGTCACCTGCACACAAAATAATTGTAATTAAATAGGTTTTGGGTTTGGGCCAACCGGGCCTTGTAATAGTATTAGACTTGTAATTGGACTTGGACTGCAATTTATTTATTTTGGTTTAATATATATTTTTTTGGATTTCATTTTATATATTAGCCCAATAATAATATTAATAGTATAACAACAATACACATACGACAATACATACGTATATACCTATGCAAACATTAATTATAACATACCAGTATACATGCATATAATCATACACATAATTAACCGTAAAAACAAATATGCTCGTACTAAGTATAGATGCATACGCGACACACATACACCGTATTTAATACGTATACATACATAGTTTATAATATACATGCACACATAAACATATAATATAATACAATGTATACATGCAACACTAATATACTATTAATTATACTAACATGTATTTACAGACCAGATAAAAATGAGTGATTACACTACTGTTCCTGAAGGCATGAATATTTTAATAGAAAAATTATATCAATATCCAACCATTTGATTACCTCATTCTTATCGACTTCCATCATAGATGGATGTAGCCTTTGTTATCATGGCAGTTACTGCTCCAGCCAATTGTTGTGGCAATCCTTTGCTAGAATTCTATGCATATCAAGGGAAAAACCAATTTTATGAAAATCTCTAGGCATCCAACCAATGCTTCCTTTACACTTTTCAAACATCTCCATCAGCAATGGATCCAAATCTAACAACGTTTGTTCCTTAAAAAATACCTACAATAGATGAGGTATTTTTTAAAGAATTCCAAGGGTTCAACCATTACCTGCTTAGATTCCATTAACAAATTATTGCCATCTTGTTGACCCATCATGTATTTGTGAAATTGCCGTGGCAAAGGTGGATAAGAGCAATCTACAGATCCCTGATTCAGCATCAACGATGTAACATTTTGGGCATTAAATTCCTTAGAATTTGTTGTAGAGTTACTCTTCTCAACCTCACTGGGTGTTTGATGCAATCTCGGTTGCAGAAGATCCGAGATTGCTTATTTTCCCAATTGAATTAAGGTGACCCAAACAAGGTAGTCTTCAACTTGGAAATTCTTACTGTAATGGCGCAGAAGCAAAAGTAAAATGTAGTTGAAAAATTGGAAAGTTGGAGGATGGATCGAGACCCGCTAACTATAATGAGTTAGGAACCTTTGATATAATAAAATGGATGAACTCCACACTCAGAGATTGCTAAGTTCAGTAGAGAGATGCCACAAGCTAGACTTGATAAATCTAGAGATAGAACAATAAGACAAACTCAATTGTATTTCAATGTCAAAGGTTTACAAGATATCCTTAAATGAGATGGGAGCCACTATTTATAGGCTTACAAAATGATACGAAGAGACACTAATACATCCCCTAAAGGTGGCGTGAATGCATGAAGGATTACGATGTTTCAATGAATGGTTACACTTGAAAACAATGTTTTAATCCAAACAATGCAACTCCTCATCTTTGCCGCCTATATACGAGTTGAATAGTGATGCTTTGAAATGCATTGGAAAGCTAAGAGATAGAGGAATAAGTTCCAAAAGACTTTAAAGCCCAGATATGCTCAAATCCTATCCAAAAATAGAAGACAAGCTGACGATGTTCTTGATCTTAAAATGAGGCAGCTTCAAACATGAATAATAGATGTTGTCCAAACTTGGCATATTGCACTTAAACACAGAGGAATGTCATTCAAGATCCCAATTAAACCAAGATGCCAAGCCATGTCCATGTATGAATATAATGCACACCAAACCTTCAAACATGAAACATAGATGAAATTATAACATAATATAAATATGTGGCTAATAAGAACTTCCTCGAAATCAATGTGACATCTTCAATGGTGGAGGCTCTTCCTTGGGGTCGAAGTAAGACCTTATATATCCTTGCATGCCATGAACATAATTAATTAGAACCTTCAGATACCCAAATTAAATAGAAAAGAAGGCTCTTCCTTGTCTTGATCAAATGGAATTTCGTACTTCGCCATGAACCTTGTAAGGCTCGTATCCAAGACCACATCATTTTTTTCATGGCATTACTATGTTCAGGTTTCACAATCTTTTCCATGGCAATTCGTTGTTTATGCTCATCTAGTATTGGGTATTCTTTCTCTTTAGCTTGCTCTCGACTTGGAGGTTTTAATTGTTACCCACACATCGAAGAGCTCTCTTTGCATTGCTTCTTGTCCTCTTGCCTTGGGATTTCAGTATCCCTAGGAATTGACTGCTAAGGTATGCTATTAAAGGTATATGTGAATCTCCTCAATTGATCTATTGAATCTCTCATGTGTGCATCCATCCTTGCTATCCTCGCATCCATGGAATTCGACTGCTCTTAAGGGTTACCACATTGCTGCGGCCACTAATAACATTTTGGTGGTGCAATATAGTTGCTAGGTGCATAGAAAAAATTACCTCTTTGATTATTCCATGAGAAGCTTGGCTGCTGATAAAGACTATATTGCCATGGCATGTCTGTCGCCGTGGCAAATTTGTCATGGTAAAAAAATTTGAGCTTCTTGATCATACTATGAAAATTTTTGCTATCAGTTCCAATTACGGTCATCTGTGTCACCATATGTATCAATATTGTATGGGCAATTTCCAAATGAATGATCTTCTCCACAACAAGTACAAGAATTTTCCCCGCTATAAACTCTTTGGGCTACTCTCGGCGGTTGCATAGATATGATCAAGTTGGTCAATTCCGTAAGTCGTACCGAGATTGATGTGGAAGCATCATTGTTGATAAAATCCTCCACCCTTCTTCCTTGGGAAGCTATAGTGGGTTGGTATAGGTATTCATCGGTGGGTGTAAGATACTCTCAAATAGATCGACTTTTATTTCCCCACATGTTGATGTCCCTTCACTTTGTAGCGCACCTAATTTTTATGGATAAAACAAACAAAAAGAAAATTCAGTAAGAATAATAAGAAAAATGAAATAACAAAAACAACTAACACCAATTGCCAATCCCCCATAACGATGCCAAAAACTTGTTGCATGATTTAACTGCTTTGCAAAAGGAGCAAGCATACACACCGCAAGTAATAAAGTGATAGGTATTAAGTACCGTCTCCGTAGGAATTGGTTTGGGCCCCTTTGCTTAAGTTATTGCTCTGTAAAAGAAATAAATTGATGGTGATATAAAGTGATATTAAACAAGTAAAATAAACTAAGTCTAATGGAATTTAAATAAATGAAAGAGGAAATCGATTTGAGATAGTAGGCTGGGTTATTGAGTCTCATGATGTAGTTTTCGGCTGAATTGCCATGGCAATTAATTGCCCTTTGAATGTTCGACAGAGTGGTGTTCAATGCCTTTGAATTATCCCTAACCAAAAAACTAATGATTGTGCAAGCCTAAGTAATACATCACTACGTCAACCTTGGTTGCACATCATCGATCAGTAAACTCTTATTTGTTGTTGAAATTCACTCCTTATCCCTAAGAATAATTAGTTTCCACCAATGGCTATTTCAATGGAAACCGTATCCGATCATTTCGTGAATCTAACTCTCATGAGCCTAGATAAAGGGATTCATTCAATTCCTTTTCCCATGTTCACTTGAAATTAAATAAAAAACCAAGAAATGGATAAACACTGAATATTTAATTAAAAACCAAAACAAATCATTCGTTCACAAACATCATAAACCCAATAACCTAAGCCAATTAATTTAGTTCATGTTTGGGTTGAAAGAAATCAACAAAGAATTAAACCCAAACATCATTTTAATCAAAGATAAAAAGAGAAATAAAAATCTGAAGGAGCCAAACTCCTCCTTGATATGATCCTCCCTCTTGATTCGATCCCACTCTTGCTCTCATCCTCCTCGATGATGTTGTTATTGATGCGATGTGTTTATATAGAGGTGGAAATCTCCATTTGAATTTCAAATTAGAAGGGATAATCTCTTTATATTTATCTACACCATCTTTTGATTTAAATCTAGGCTTTATCTCATGTGATAAAGATAAGGGATAATTTGTGAAAAATCTTATATTTATATACAACTTGCCCTGACAACGCTCAGCAATGGCTCAACAATTCATCCCAGCACAAAAGAGAACAAAGCAACATCGATTTCTCCACAAAAAAATAGTAAAATGCAAGGCGAAGCCCAATAAATTGAAGGACTATGAATTTATGCATGAATGACTAGAAATGAAACTAAATGTGCCTAAGTCTAAACAATAATCTAAGTTAAAAGGTATAAAATATAGTACTTTTTCACACTTAACATTAGACATGGTTGCCTCCTACATATCCTCGATCTCCCCACCCTCAACATTCTTATTTTGTTCTCCTAAAATATCTGATTCCAACACCACAAACTGTGACTCACCAATATCTTTACGGTTGGGAGAGGAAGTGCCATTCTTAGGTGCTTGACGTCGCCTACGAGTGTAGGTCCTCCTTTGAAGCATCAACAACAGATTCGTGAGCCTGTCCTACATTAGAGGAACCTGTATTACGCATACTCGGCACTTGTACAGGCTTCGTATCACATTATTCCTTGGAGTGTCCATAAACACCACAAGCAAAGCATATCTGTTGAAGTCCCTCATACTTAATAATCTGAAAAGAACCATCAATACGAATATCATATAATAAAGGTTTATTCAAATCAACAATTACCAGTAGCTGTAATCATCCATTTTTATCCAGTGTATAAACATCACTTTAATTTACGTTAGTGTAATAATTTACATAGTACCGTTGCATGTATACGTAATATATTATACGTATGAGTAATGCACGTAAAGTGTGTGTGATGTGTTATGTATGCCTTAGTAATTATCTGCATATGTATATTATTAAAATCCTTATTATTATGTATACGAATGAGTATTGCATGAATTGTATGTATTATTATATGTGTGGTCGTGTGCGAATGTGTTGTCATAATTGTATGTATGTGTACGTAAGTAAGTATGTATGTGTATGCTATATACGTATTTGTGTCCATGTACGTGTGCGCTGGCATGTATGTATATTATTATTATTATTATTATAAAACAGATAGAATATCAAAACCCAAAAATTAATTAAATATCTAGTCCATTAAAACCCAAATTTTTTACATCAGGCCCAAACCGGCCAGCCCACATCCTAAGAAACCGTAACCCACATCAGATAATGGAGCCCTGATTTCATCCTTTTATCTTGCGCAGCTACATGAGGGTCGTTGGATTTGAAGCATAAAGAGCCCTCATCTACCGCGTGAAGTCCACGCGCGGGCTGTTGGATTCTCCACACGCGCGTGTGAGACACGTGCAAGACCGGCCATCTCCTTCAGGCCACGTGGCGCGATCCCGGACCACTACATCATTTCTGAGGCCTCATCTCAGCCATCTGATCATCGAGCGATCCTAACCGTTGGATCAGATTTGATCCAACGGATAGGAATAATTCTGGCAGTAATAATCACCTCGTCCCCCGAGACGCTAGTTTGCGCAGCCGAACAGTCACCTCCACCACGCCGCTCCCCATTCCGGCCGTACCAACCACCAAGCATGTCTGGGCAAGCCAAGGACACGAAAACGAAAAGGCATCAGAAAAATTAGATCAAAAAGACTATATCTTATGTACTAGTCTAAAAACGGGAAGGATATATGTAACTTAACAGAAAAAATTAGCAGTTCAGTTATAATCAGTTACCAAAAATAAAAAAGAAGCACCAAGTTTCAGTGGTAACCTCTCTTTCTTTTTCTTATTTCCTGGCATGCATGTACAATAAAAAATAAGAAGCGATAATGAAAGGGAGAGGAGTGGATAGGATCTTTATCCTAGTCGTCAGTGGGTCTCCCCTCGCCAGTAATAAGCCGCATCAGTTTCTCAAAAATTGAACAAGGTGAACTGAAAAGGGGGAGAGACCCCTTTTGGTCTCGTTTTTATGAAAAAAAATGGTTTTCATCCTCGTATTTTCTTAGATCTAGAAAAAAGGAGAGTCTTTTCTGGGAATCTAAGTTGAGATTTGGGTTCGGTTTGAAACGAGGTTTGTTTTGGGTGTTTCTTTTGGTTCGCCGGCGCCAGCTAGCGGCGGTCGGCGGTTGGCTGCCGGTTTCTGGGTTCATCAAAAGGGTCGTTTCGTTTTGGGGATAGAGTTATTTTAGCCGAAATGAAATTTTTGAATGCCAAAGAGAGAAATTGAACCTGGTTGGGCCTTTATGTAGGCGTTTCTTATTTTTTTAAATGGTCTAATTACCCATTAAATCATCTCGCGTTTTGGGATTTTTCGAAACAAGTCTGCCCCTTGGTATAATTACAACCCCAGGCCCCTTCCTTTTTTGAAACCTTTCAATTCAGCCCTCAAAAAAACCGAATTCAGATTCTAAATGGCAAAATTACCTCACCAGTCCCACCGCGTTTTTGAAATTTTCACTCCGAGCCTGCCCCTTGTTCCAATTACAGATTTAGTCCTTTTAGGTTCCGTTTGATTTGTAATTTCGTCCCTAAATCACATTTTATTACCTTTTAATTTCTGTTTCCTGTTTTCATTTTTTTCATTTCAGTCCTGTTCCATATTTAAATATTCATGTTTATTTATTATGATCGTATATGTTGATGTAGCCCTTTTGCATTCTCACGTGTTTCTTGTACATGTTTCGTATTCTCATGTTTATATATATATGTGTTTAGTTTATGGTGATTATGTATTTTTATATGTTTGTTCGGTCGTTCGTATCATACATGTTCGATTGATATTTTAGTTGGCTCGTACACGACATGTTTTGTATTTTAGCATGTATTGTATGTTCTCTTTGCTTTTAGGTTACGCGTTAGTATGTTTTCTTTGTCATGTATAATACCATGTTTCTATTTTTCGTATGTAAATTATGTCGCAAACTATGTGCTAGGTATTAGTTTCTCTATTAGTATGTTGTTATGATTTGTGAAATTGAAATCATAATATATTTATGTCTTGCATATGTTACACTGTGTTTTGTTTTTAATACGCATGTCTTCTTGAAATATGTGTTTTTGTTCCCACATGTTTTTATTCATGCCTTGTTATTATGATGTGCTATGTTCGTGTTGTTTATCATGTTTATTTACTTTTGTGTCACCCGTTTTTTATTATTTATTTTGTCCTTTACCATGTCAATGCGAATGTATGTTTCCAAGTTATTTCTCTAAGGTTGCATAATGGAATATAAATTGTCAATGTGGTGCCCTTTTATCCGAGCGTAAACGGGGCCAGTATTAGGCGTAGTGATAGTGGTTGGGCGTTTACTCTCGGATAACGGGGCCTTTAAAATCTACTCTCACTTATAATTAAATTTTAAAATGATCGTCACTTTAATCTGGAAAATCTAACATTAATAAAGCGGTAATTATTAAATTACCAATTTTGGGCGGTGTGGGGGTGCTAATCCTTCCCCATCCGTAACCGACTCCCAAACCCAATAGTTTTCAAATCTCTGGTTTTATGGTGTCCGACCTACCTCAAGGGCCATTGGCGACTCCCTTTCTTTAAATAAAATACGGTATTTTTAAAACCCCATGGAATAAATATTTTAATACCCAAAAAACCACAAACACTTCGAAAACTCGAAATACCAATTTTTAGCGAAAGGAGACATCGCTACAGATGGCGACTCCGCTGGGGACATTTTTTGTTTTTTAACAAAATAAAGAGAGTCAAGCTTTTTCAAATAATTACCGCTTTAATAATATTAGAAGTTCCGGATTAAAGTGACTATTAAATTAACATTTGGTTATAATTGCGCGTTTATTTTAACGCATTTAAAATATGGCATATAGACCCGTTTTTTTTTAAGTGAGGGGAAAACGCTAATGCTATCGTAGAGATATCGTTCTCCCATGTAGGCCTAGCAAGTACCTTCGGGGCTCGAGTACCTTATGATTTCGTAAGGATATTGTTCCTTCGTTCAGGCATAAGCGAATGGGTCCCCCTGAATTGAACCCGGTTGAAAGGAGCCTATAATGGGTGATGATCGGGGGCCTTGCTACCCTTAGTAGGGGACATCAAGGACAATTCGGGTACCTCCTAGCACCAACACTGCATATAGAGAACATAGAAACCCACCCTATTAGAGCCATGCGGATAACCTTAGGTAAATAGGGTTGTTTTGTCTGCTTACCTTATTTAATTCATCTTTTTATTTATGTATTTATTAATTCTATTCGGTACTGACTTGTCTTCTTTTGCTCTCTTTTTTCATGCATTATTACATTTGCATTACATAAAGGTACTGGATCAAGTGGTTTGCCCGATCAGAAAGTCTTTCACCATGGAAAAAAGGTGTCTTAGGAAAAAAGAGCTTAACTTGTCAGTCAGACATTGGTCAGAGGTCAACCAGAAGACCCAAGGGGACAGTCTACCAAGTGAGCGCGTAATAACAGGGTACACCTATGTGAGTTTTCAACAGAACAACTTAGGGGATCTTCAAAGTATCTGGGAAGGATGGGACTAGAGATTACAAGACAGGTTCTGTGATAGTTATGGCGACATTGCACAATTGTTATACATTCGGGTCAACCAGCCCCTACTCCGAGCCATTTTTTAGTTCTGGAATCCTGCCTTTTGCTGTTTCACCTTCAATGGACAAGACATGATGCCCACAGTAGAAGAATATACCGCCTTACTTAATCAGAAAAACGTTCAGGAAGATTGGATTTACACAAAACCTCCGAGGAATCAGAATTACACTTCAAAGCTCAAAACCTTTATCGGAATGAGTGATGATTGGGTTAATGGCTTGATCCGACTTCAAGGAGACAGTACAATATTTGCATGGGAGAACATTCGAGACATCCTACCTGCACATCCGGATGAGGAGAAAAGGATAGACATGCTTGCCTTGGGAATATATGGGTTGGTGATCTTTCCAAGAATTCTTGGAAACATTGATATAGCCATTCTAGATCTGTTCGAGCGTATAAAAGGGCGGGCAAACCTAGTACCAGCAATCTTGACCGAGACCTTTATTTCTTTAAAAGCCAGTCGGAAGTATGAAGAAGGACGTTTTCGAGGATGTGCGCAACTGTTACAGGTATGGATTCAGAGCCATATGTGGAAGACGCCAACGAGGGTCCTACCGGGGATATCCTTCCAAGGTTTTTTGCCTTTACGGGAGCACTTAGCAAAAGAATGGCGAGAGGACTTGAAAACAAGAAAATGGGCTAGTTTCTTCAGGAACATTCAAGACGAAGACATATTATGGAGGGTCCCATGGCTCGGTAGAGTTAATTACTTTTTATACAGTTGCAGTGATTTCAACTGGCTGATGATGTTGGGACTGCACGGAGGGATTGCTTGTGTTCCGCTTTTGATGTCCCGACAATTCGGATCACGACAGTTCATTCCCAATACCGCCGGGTTAAGCCGAACTGAATTTCTTTTCAAAGGGGAGTTCAAAGAAAAAGTTCAGACTATCATGAGGGCTTGGGACCATTGTTACCGGATCAGGGTGGAAGGAGACACCGAGCACATGACCACCCCAGACTACAATCTTTGGAGACGTTTGAGGGTTAATGATGTGATTCCCGAATCCGATCAAGGACCAGTGGTGTCGCTTGAGGAGCTTACAAGGGTGGTACCGTCTGAAGCCGATATCTTACAAAATGAACTCGAAGAAATTAAGAGGAAAATGGACACCCAACAGACTCAACATGCGAGTGAGCTCTATAATGCAAGTTTAGAGGTCGACGAACGGGATGGGATCATTAGACAGTTGAAGAAATTAAATGCGGATTTGAGCGATAAGAACGCTCTTTACCAAAAGGATACCCTCCTACTCCAAGCGAAAATACAGAAAGCCGGCCGAAGTAAGTTTATAGCCGTGGAAAAGGAAAGAATGAATGGCATCCGTTTGGTGGAAGAAGAACAAGAAATCAACAAGAGAACGATCGAGAAGGAGATAGAAAGTTGCCGGTTGGCTATTGATGAAGAAAGACAGTCCTTCAAGAAGGCCATTGACCAAGAAAAGGAAAGAACTAGGCAAGAAATTAGCAAAGGAAAACAAGCAGTCAACCGCGAGAGAGAAAACGTCGCCGCATGGAAAAGAAGGTCCATAAGTAACCGGAATAGACTGTTAGAGATGCAAAGGTTGTACGACGACACTATCCAAAGTCTGGATCAAAGCCGAAGTCAGAATGTCGAGTTGGGAGAAAAGGTGGCAGAAGTAAAACACTCATTTTGAACTTACTGTCAGAGGAATGGCTTCACTGAGCTACAAGAAAGAGAGCGTAAAGTAGGCACGTTACGGACCCGAATTAAGTCCCTTGAAGCAACTGTTGAGGATTATAAGGAAATAATTAGTGTATTCGAAGAGGCTACAGCCGGAAGGGACATTTATTGGCAAAGGAGACTGCGTGACGCTGCCCGGATGGTGCAGGATAGGAACCAATATTACGCAAACCTGATGGTGAACATACAGCGAGTCGCCAGGCATGTGAATGATTTGGCCATTGAGGCTGAAACACTCCGACCTTTTGTAGTTACAGAAATGGAAGAAGCTCCCAGGTTCATCAAGTTGCTTAGGGCAATTGGAAAATTAGGAGATAGAACCAGGGCTTATCTGTAGGGCTCTGTATTGTAATTAGTACTCTTTTGTATTAGGGACCTTCATTTTGTAATATGAATTCTATTGTAATTTAGACCCTTTAATTCCCGTGGAAGTAGTTCAAAAGGGTGATTACCAGCGGAATCAGTACCTTTATTTGCATACATTCTTGCATTGCATCATGACATCCGCATCATTATACACACATTTATTTTCCTTGCAACCATATTAACGTTATAAATATTATGGCAGTGTGAAAATAGAAGTTAAGCCGCAATCATTCATCATCCATATCTTACTCGATTACAAAGCAAGCTCATGGAAGACAAGATAATCAGTCTAGAAAAGGGACAAAGAGAGCTCGAGGCAAGATTTGACGAAGCTCAAAGAAGCCTCAGTGACCAGATTGCCCAGTCACAAGCATTAATAGTATCCGACATAACCGCATTGCTGGATAAGAGTCTCAGAAAGAGAGTTGAAGGAGAAACTACCCAAGAACTGGAAAGTACCCCGGTTCACAATAAGGTTCAACCGGCCGAGCCGAATCCGACTAGAAAGGTATATATCGACCTTGCGGGGATGTCGACTAATATACCGGTAGGGGCACCTGAGACTCAACCCCTTGACACTGAAGCATTCTATGAAGAGGAGGTGCCAGACTTGAATTTGGTCGAAAGGATAAGGACAGATGTAGAAAAAAAGTGGGAGGAGAGGTTTCGCCTCATGGAGGAAAGATTTAAAACTTTGCAAACTAAGGAAGAATCAGGAAATGACGCCAGTGACTTGAGTCTGGTATCCGACCTTGTCCTACCACCAAAATTTAAAATGCCAGAGTTCGACAAATACGATGGAACCACATGTCTTTTCGCGCACATAACGATGTACTGCCGGAAGATGGTGGCCTACCTTAAGGATGATAAGCTACTGATTCACTGTTTCCAAGACAACCTAACTGGGGCAGCGTTACGGTGGTACACCCAGTTGAGCAGGGTAATTGTCAAAACATGGAAAGATATTTCAAGAGCATTCATTGAGCAATATAAGCACGTAACAGATATGATCCCTAGTAGAATTATGTTGGAAAATATGGGGTGGAAATCCAACGAAAGTCTATGACAGTATGCCCAGAGGTGGCGGGAAGTGGCCGCCCAAATTCAGCCACCCCTCTCGGAACATGAAATTACGCCATTATTCGTTAATACTTTGAAGGGGGCACTTTTTGATCGCCTCATTAATAACACAACACAGAGTTTTGCTGATTTGATTAGGATTGGGGAGTCCCTTGAATTGGCAATTAAGAGTGGTAGAATTGATAGTGGGAAAGGATCTCGAAAGTACAGCAAGAAGAATGAAGTAAACGCCGCCAGTACTTACACTGCCCCAAAGAATTTTACAGTCTCACAGCCACAAGCACCTGTGGGAAAAGCGTAAATCTCGAATCAAAGAGATGAGAGAACCTCAAGAAAAGAGAAAGAGAGGCAAACTTTTACTCCACTACCTGTTTCGTACTCGGAGCTTTACTCCCAGTTGTATGAAGCAGACCTGGTTCGTCCGTATTACGTTACCCCTTTCAAACCGCCATTCCCGTCCTGGTATAACCCGAAGGCGTATTGCGACTATCACGGCGGTGCCCCTAGTCATCCCACCGAGAACTGCCTTGCTTTCAAAAAACTTGTGCAGAACTTAGTTGATTCTGGGATACTGAAGTTTGAAGAACCAAGTGTAGCTACTAACCCGCTGCCTAATCATGGGAACAGAGGAGTAAATGTTATTGAGGAATGCTTTACCAGGAAGATTAAGGATGATGTGTCGGAAATTAAATCTCCTTTGCGTGGGTATTTCAACAATTGTGCATGGCCCATGTGATCGACAAAGGTATGGTAATAAGGCAGAAGGGATGTAAAGTGTATTACGAATGCCATCAGGATGAAGGGTACGACATCCAAAAGTGCGACGAGTTTAAGAGATTGGTACAACAATTGATGAATGAAAAGCAAATAGAATTCTTCGAAGAGCCCACGGGAAAGAAGGGGTCGGACGTACATATGACAGATAACCCCAACGCTAAATATGGGAGGGATAAACCTCTTATCATATTCTCCAGACCGGGGAGTGCAGGTGCTTCCCGAGGAGAAACCACTAAGATAAATCCCAAGATCATCATCTCAGCACCATCCCCGTTCCCATTCAAAGATATGCGGCAAACTCCCTGGAACTATGCTGTAAATGTGACCACGCCAGAAAAGCCAGAATCTGGTGAAGTAAAAGAGTTTACACTGAAAGACGAGCAAAGCAAGAGTGATGTGAATGTCGGTGAGGTGGGCTATTTCACGAGGAGCGGCAGATGTTACTCTTCTGAGACCTTGAGGGCTGCTGAAGCGGTCAAAGATAAAGGAAAGGATACATCGGTTACCCCCACATAGATATTCGGTGAAGAACCTATTCCAAAGATAAATGAGCCGGTCTCAGAGGCTCAGGCTAAAGAATTTCCAAAGTTCATGAGACATAGTGAGTACAGCGTAGTGGAACAACTACAAAAGCAACCAGCTAGGATCACGGTGCTGGAGTTACTCTTGAGTTCAGAAAGACACCGTGAGGCACTATTAAAAGTACTAAACCAGAATTTTGTGCCCAAGGACATTTCTGTGGCAAAACTGGACAGGATAGTGGGGTATATCACTGCCTATAACCATATAACATTCACTGACGATGAGATTCCCGAAGGCGGAATAGGGTCCACCAAAGCTCTTAACATCACAACCCACTGCAAAGGGTATGTG
Organism: Hibiscus mutabilis; assembly: GCA_019671005.1. NCBI lineage: Eukaryota > Viridiplantae > Streptophyta > Magnoliopsida > Malvales > Malvaceae > Hibiscus > Hibiscus mutabilis. Next base: position 13,028,281 of record CM033751.1, read on the forward strand.
GTACCGGGGGTACTGATTGACAACAGGTCAGCACTGAACGTGCTGCCTATGGTGACCTTGCAGAAACTACCAATAGATGGTTCTCACCTAAAGCCCTTCCATAACTCCGTGAGAGCCTTTGACGACACACAAAGAGGAACAATGAGAAAATTTGAGGTGCCTCTATTGATTGGGCCGACCGAGTACGTGGTTGATTTTGTGGTAATGGACATAAAATCATCTTACAGCTGCTTATTGGGAAGGTCATGGATCCACTCCGTAGGAGTTGTCCCCTCATCATTACATCAGAAATTAATATTCGTAATCGAAGGCAAATTGGTCACAGTAGAGGCCGAGCAGGAAATTATTGCTTCAGTGACATCAGATGCCCCCTACATTCAAAATGACGAGGATGATGCAGAATGCTCTTTCTGCACATTAGAGCTAGTGAATGCCACCTTCGTCGCGAAAGAAGTCGGATTCCCTATCCCAGGTTATCTAATTGTACCAAGATGACCGTTGCTGAAACTTTGGGCCGAGGAGCCAAAGCAGGAAGAGGGCTAGGGAAAAGATTGCAAGGGAGCTTACGAGCCAAAAGTATGATAACCAAGAAGGACCGTTTTGGGTTGGGTTACAAGCCAAGTGTCCAACAAAGAAAAGAAGAATACAAGAGAAAAGAAGAACAAAAAAAGCCAGATTTAAGGGAGAAGACATTCCATGGAGACCAATGTCTTTCCCTAGTTTTAAAACCACTTTTGTCTCCAGAGGATTCTACCAACCAGGACAAGAGGTTGAAGAGGCAATTAAGGAAAATGACGTACTCAACAAGGAGGAAATGTTTAATGAATCACTTGAAGGGATGTCCATCAACATGATAGTTGGAAAGGGCCAAGTCAGCAAAATGTTGACCAACATCCGCCCCTGCCATCCCGGGGAAACTCTTGATAACTGGAGCCACATTGATCTACCTGTGGCTTTTAGGACTAGATCAGAGTAATGCTCCGAATCAACTTTTTGTTTTTTCCCATAAACAATGGGGATCTCTTGTATAGGGCACCTATGTTAATTTTTTGTTGAAATGAAAATATCTTCCCCGTTTTCTTAAATGACAAACATTTCATTTATTTCATTCATTCATTCTTCATGTTCATTCACTTCATACAAAGCCATTCTCTTCCCAATACAATTCATTCTCATTTAATGCAGGTCTTTCATGATTGACTGTATGAATGATACCGGATCCAATCCCGGAGTAAATTTTAAATGCCCCGAGATCTCAGAGGGAATTGAGGAGGAAGATGATGAGATAGAATGTGAGGTCCCTGTAGAGTTGAGGAGAACGGTGGCCAACGAAGAAAGACAAATCATGCCCCACCAAGAAGAAACAGAAGTTGTAAACTTGGGGACTGAAGAAGAAAGGAAAAAAGTAAAAATAGGGACGACGTTTTCCTCGAAAACCAGGTACGAACTGATAACCCTACTCCAAGAATTTAAGGATGTTTTTGCCTGGACTTATCAAGATATGCCAGGTTTGAATACTGACATAGTGATGCACAAACTGCCAACAAAGCCGGACTGCAAACCAATACAGCAAAAACTCTGGAGAATGAGGCCAGACATGTTGTTAAAGATCAGAGAAGAGGTAAAAAAATAGTTTGATGTTGGCTTCTTGAAGGTGGCCAAATACCCCGAATGGGTTGCAAACATCGTACCAGTACCGAAGAAGGATGGAAAGGTCCGCATGTGTGTAGATTATAGGGATCTCAACCGAGCCAGCCCTAAAGACAATTTCCCTCTGCCACATATTGACACACTGGTTGACAACACTGCGGGAAACTCATGGTTTTCATTCATGGATGGCTTTTCAGGGTAAACCAGATAAAGATGGACTCTAACGACATGGAGAAAACTACATTCATAACCATGTGGGGCACTTTTTGTTACCGGGTGATGCCTTTCGGGCTCAAGAACGCAGGGGCAACTTACCAGAGAGCAATGGTGACTCTTTTCCATGACATGATGAACAAAGAAATAGAAGTATACGTGGACGACATGATCGCCAAGTCCCGAACAGATGAAGAGCACCTACAGAACTTAAGAAAACTATTCCAAAGACTACGGAAATACCAGCTGAGGCTTAACCCTGCCAAATGCACCTTCGCTGTTACTTCTGGAAAACTCCTAGGGTTTGTGGTAAGCAAAAAAGGGATTGAGATCGATCCAGATAAAGTGAAAGCCATCCAGGATCTCTCACCACCCCACACTCAGAAGGAAGTTTGTGGCTTCCTGGGGAGGTTGAATTATATCTCTCGTTTCATTTCCCAATTAACTGATCGATGTGACCCAGTCTTCAGACTTCTTAGAAAGAATAGTCCCGGTGTGTGGGATGAGGAATGTCAAAGAGCCCTAGAAAAGATCAAAAGGTACCTGAAAAAAGCTCCGATTTTAGTCGCGCTAGTACCAAACAGGCCTTTAATCCTCTACCTGACAGTCTTTGAGTATTCAATGGGACGTGTATAGGGGTAACACGATGAGTCAAGGAAAAGGGAGCAAGCCATCTATTACCTAAGCAGAAAGTTCAATGATTGCGAAACACGGTACCCGCTAGTTCAGAAGCTGTGTTGTGCTTTAGTTTGGGCTACCAAGTGGCTTAGGCAGTATATGTTGTACCATACTACTTGGTTAATATCTAAGCTAGACACCTTGAAGTTCCTAATGGAAGCACCAGCACTAACGGGAAGGATGGCCCGCTGGAAGATGCTCCTATCCGAATTCGACATTGTATACGTGAGCCAGAAAGCCGTAAAGGGAAGCGTCGTAGCGGATTTCCTAGTTAGTCGCGCTTCAGACGATTATGAGGCGTTGAACTTTAATTTCCCGGATGAAGACTTAATTTGCTTTACAACCGAGGAAGAGGTTTCAGATGATAACTCATGGAAGCTTTACTTTGATGGGGCCTCTAACACCCTCGGACATGGGATAGGGGTCGTGCTAATTTCCCCCGAGAATGTCTATTATCCCTTCACCAGCAGACTAGAATTCTTCTGCACCAACAATATAGCTGAATATGAAGCCTGCATTATGGGACTAAACTCAGCTATTGAAAGAAATATTAAGGAACTTCGAGTATTCGGAGATTCATCCTTAGTGATTTACCAGTTGCGTAGGGAATGGGAAACCAGGGACCCGAAGTTGGTCAAATATTATTAATTGATTCAAGAGCTCACCAAGTAGTTTGAAAAGGTCAGCTTCAATTACCTTCCCAAAGAAGAAAATCAGATGGCAGACGCCATGGCAACCCTGGGTTCCATGTTTAAAACAAACACTGGGGCAGAAATGAAGCCCATTAAGATGTAGACTTTTGAAAGGCCTGCTCATTGTTGTAATGTGCAGGAAGAGATTGATGGAAACCTACGGTACTATGACATCTTGCAATATGTCAAGCTTCAAAAGTATCCCGAAGGGGCAAGTGACAATGACAGAAAAACACTCAGAAAAATAGCAACAGGATATGTCCTAGATGGGGAGATCCTATATAAAAGAGGCCATGATCAGATATTGTTGAGATGTGTGGATGCCTGGGAGGCGAAGGAGATTTTAGCCGAGGTGCACGACGGTCTATGTGGGACGCACGCCAACGGGCTGTCTATAGCCTGGAAAATTATGAGATATGGCTATTTATGGTCGACCATGGAGGGAGATTGTATCGATTACGCCAGGAAATGCCACAAATGCCAAATTTATGCTGACAAGATTCACGCTCCCCCATCACTTTTACACACCATGAATTCTCCGTGGCCTTTTGCAGCGTGGGACATGGACGTCATCGGGCAGATTCACCCGAAGGCTTCCAACGGACACCGTTTTAATTTGGTCGCTATAGACTATTTCACTAAATGGGTAGAGGCAGCATCTTACGCCAACATCACAAGGACTACAATATGTAAATTCCTAAAGAAGGAGATCATTTGTCGATACGGTTTGCCATAAAGGGTCATCACCGACAACGCTTCCAATCTGAATAACAAAATGATGACGGACGTGTGCAACCAATTCAAGATAACACACCATAATTCCACAGTCTATCGTCCTAAAATGAATGGGGCAGTGGAAGCAGCAAATAAGAACATAAAGAAGATCATAGCGAAGACGACGGATACCTACAGGGATTGGCATGAAAAGCTGCCATTTGCCCTTTTCGCCTATAGGACGTCCATTCGCACATCGACAGGGGCAACACCCTACTCCTTGGTGTATGGTACTGAAGCAGTACTCCCCATTGAGGTGGAGATTCCGTCGCTCTGGGTCTTAAATGAAGTAAAATTGGAAGAATCTGAATGGGTGCAAGCCAGACTCGACCAGCTAAATCTCATTGAAGAAAAGAGACTAAAGGCCATTTGCCATGGTCAAATGTACCAAAATCGAATGATGCGGGCATAGAACAAAAAGGTGCGCCTAAGATAATTTAGAGATGGGGATCTGGTGCTCAAGAAAATCCTCCCGATTCAGAAAGATTCTCGAGGAAATTGGATGCCCAACTGGGAAGGGCCATACGTGGTAAAAAAAGCCTTCTTAGGAGGAGCCTTAATCTTAACTGAAATGGATGGAGATGAGCTGAAAAGCCCTGTAAATTCTGATGATGTTAAGAAATACTACGTTTCAAAGAGAAAAGAAGAAAAAACACAAAAGAAAAAAACAAAAGAAGAAAACAAAAAAAACAAAAAAATAAAAAAAGGGAAAAAATAAAAAATGAAGAAAAAGAATAAGAACACGAAATGGAGAGCTCCAGGCGAAAACCCGAAATAGGGCATCTTGAAGCAAAGGAAGGACCCGAGTCGAAAACCCGTAAAGGGCGGCTCGGATAAATTGAGAGGTTGGATATCCGGAGAGAAGGGTCGTCCCCATAAACCCTGTAATGAGGGAGCTTCAGGTAAAGATTCTACGCCGGTTGACGTGATCATGTATCATTCATACTGAAGATAATGAGGGATCTTGTATTTCATGTTTGGCTTTTCCTTTTCCTCATGTGTGTCATGACTCTCTCAAAGTTGTCCCCAAACCCTTAATCGTAATAAAATCATATTTTGGAGCATCCATTCATTGCCTTCTTGTTAATATCATGCAAATAAGCTAACATAGGCTTATGATAAACAAGAGATTTCTGAGCATTACTGTGATCTAATATTAAAGATGCAGGTGATTAGAAAACGATGTTAACTTTGCCCTCTAGCTGCCTACATAACGTCTGTTGACAGGACGGGCAGAAGGCTTCAAGCACCAGGGTAAGATGACCAATGGCACACGCCCTGCTTGTTTAAGAGAAAGCATGCGAGACAACAAGAGAGATCTCTCAGGTGAAAACTCGAAGGGCACCTAAAAAAATGAGAAACCTCTAAAGCGAAAACCTGAAAGGGCACTTTAGAATCCCGAATCAAAAATTTTAAAAAGAAATGTTAGAATGGTTGAACCTGACTGTAAAATGAGGTATCGTCGCTAGAAGAAAAAGGAGAAAGCAAGCAACGTAAGGTCAAGATTGACTGAGGACTAAAGTAGGCCCACCAAGAAATTGACGCTCATGCATCATGAATAGTTAGACATACATAGGATTACGAGCATGTTAATGCATTTGTCATAGCATTTTGTCTTATTCTAGACAGGTATCTACAGATTCAATGAAACATCGGTAGCCATCGTAGTGTGAATCCCAAATGTGAAGATGAAGGTTCTATATAGGAAGGGCCTATATTTCCAAGCATCTGCAGCGAGAGGTTCTATATAGGAAGAATACGCTGCTCCGGGGGTCCAGTAGCTAAAAGTTTTGTATAGGAAGGGCTCGCAGCTCCAGGGTGAAGACTAGCAGTTCTATATAGGAAGAACTCCCAGCCGAAGGAATTCACCCATAATACACAAGGTTTTATATAAGGAAAACCTGTTGTGTTGAAAGCGAAGAGTCCTATATAGGAAGGGCTCCGAGCTTTACTGTCTTAGAGTGAGAGGTTTTATATAGGAAGAACTCATAGCTCCGAGATTTCAGAAGCTAAAAGTTCTATATAGGAAGGACTGGCGGCTCCCGGGTTTGAAGACTATCAGTTCTATACAGGAGGAACTCCCAGTCGAAAGAACCCATCCGTGGCGCAGAAGGTTTTATGTAGGAAAAACCAGCCGCGTTGAAGGCAAAGAGTTCTATATAGGAAGGACTCCGAGCCTTACCGTCTCAGAGTGAAAAGTTCTATATAGGAGGGACTCATGACTTGAGACTTCAGAGCGAAGGGTTCTATATAGGAAGAGCCTGTAGCTCCAAGATTGGAGGGGGAAGAAGTTATATATAGGAAGGACTTACGAGCCCGAAGATTCAGCTGAGGAAAAGCGGAGAGTTCCAGAAGAACACGTGATTCCAAAGCCACAAACAGGGAAGTCGGATAAAAATGGGTGCTTATGATCTTTGCTTCGTTCATGTTCCACAAGAACAAGCAAAGAGGGGCAACTGTAATCACCCATTTTTATCCAGTGTATAAACATCACTTTAATTTACGTTAGTGTAATAATTTACATAGTACCGTTGCATGTATACGTAATATATTGTACGTATGAGTAATGTACGTAAAGTGTGTGTGATGTGTTATGTATGCCTTAGTAATTATCTGCATATGTATATTATTAAAATCCTTATTATTATGTATACGAATGAGTATTGCATGAATTGTATGTATTATTATATGTGTGGTCGTGTGCGAATGTGTTGTCATAATTGTATGTATGTGTACGTAAGTAAGTATGTATGTGTATGCTATATACGTATATGTGTCCATGTACGTGTGCGCTGGCATGTATATATATATACGTATTATTATTATTATTATTATTATTATTATTATTATTATTATAAAAAAGATAGAATATCAAAACCCAAAAATTAATTAAATATCTAGTCCATCAAAACCCAAATTTTTTACATCAGGCCCAAACCGGCCAGCCCACATCCTAAAAAACCCTAACCCACATCAGATAATAGAGCCCTAATGTCATCCTTTTATCTTGCGCAGCTACACGAGGGCCGTTGGATCAGATCTGGATCCAACGGCGACGATTGAAGCATAAAGACCCCTCATCTACCGCTTGAAGTCCACGCGCGGGCTGTTGGATTCTCCACTCGCGCGTGTGAGACACGTGCAAGACCAGCCATCTTCTTCAGGCCACGTGGCGCGATCCCGGACCACTACATCATTTCTGAGGCCTCATCTCAGCCATCTGATCATCAAGCGATCCTAACCGTTGGATCAGATCTGATCTAACAGATAGGAACAATTCTGGCAGTAATAATTGCCTCATCCCCCGAGACGCCAGTCTGCGCAGCCAAACGGTCACCTCCACCACGCCGCTCCCCATGCTGGTCGTACCAACCACCAAGCATGGCCGGGCACGCCAAAGACACGAAAACGAAAAGGCATTAGAAAAATCATATCAAAAAGACTATATCTTATGTACTAGTCTAAAAAATGGGAAGGATATATGTAACTTAAGAGAAAAAATCAGCAGTACAGTTCTAATTAGTTTCCAAAAATAAAAAAGAAGCACCAAGTTTCAGTGGTAACCTCTCTTTCTTTTTCTTATTTCCTGGCATGCATGTACAATAAAAAATAAGAAGCGATAACGAAAGGGAGAGGAGTGGATAGGATCTTTACCCTAGTCGTCAGTGGGTCTCCCCTCGCCAGTAATAAGCCGCATCAGTTTCTCAAAAACTGAACAAGGTGAACTGAAAAAGGGGAGAGACCCCTTTTGGTCTCGTTTTTGTGAAAAAAATGGTTTTTATCCTCGTATTTTCTTAGATCTAGAAAAAAGGAGAGTCTTTTCTGGGAATCTAAGTTGAGATTTGGGTTCGGTTTGAAACGAGGTTTGTTTTGGGTGTTTTTTTTGGTTTGCCGATGTCGGCTAGCGGTGGTCGGCGGCGGAGAAGACGGCGGTTGGCTGCCAGTTTCTGGGTTCATCAAAGGGGTCGCTTCATTTTGGGGAGAGAATAGAATGGGGAGAGAGTTATTTTAGCCAAAATGAAATTTTTGAATTCCAAAGAGAGAAATTGAACCTGGTTGGGCCTTTATGTAGGCGTTTCTTATTTTTTAAATGGTCTAATTACCCATTAAATCATCCCGCGTTTTGGGATTTTTCAAAACGAGTATGCCCCTTGGTATAATCACAACCCCAGTCCCCTTCCTTTTTTGAAACCTTTCAATTCAGCCTTCAAATAAACCGAATTCAGATTCTAAATGGCAAAATTACCTCACTAGTCCCACTGCATTTTTGAAATTTTCACTCCGAGCCTGCCCCTTGGTCCAATTACAGATTTAGTCCTTTTAGGTTCCGTTTGATTTGTAATTTCGTCCCTAAATCACATTTTATTACCTTTTAATTTTTGTTTCCTGTTTTCATTTTTTTCATTTCAGTCATGTTCCATATTTAGATATTCATGTTTATTTATTATGATCGTATATGTTGATGTAGCCCTTTTGCATTCTCACGTGTTTCTTGTACATGTTTTGTATTCTCATGTTTATATATATATGTGTGTGTTTAGTTTATGGTGATTATGTATTTTTATACGTTTGTTCGGTCGTTCGTATCATACATGTTCGATTGATATTTTAGTTGGCTCGTACACGACATGTTTTGTATTTTAGCATGTATTGTATGTTCTCTTTGCTTTTAGGTTACGCGTTAGTATGTTTTCTTTGTCATGTATAATACCATGTTTCTATTTTTCGTATGTAAATTATGTCGCAAGCTATGTGCTAGGTATTAGTTTCCTATTAGTATGTTGTTCTGATTTGTGAAATTGAAATCATAATATATTTATGTCTTGCATATGTTACACTGTGTTTTGTTTTTAATACGCATGTCTTCTTGAAATATGTGTTTTTGTTCCCACATGTTTTTATTCATGCCTTGTTATTATGATGTGCTATGTTCGTGTTGTTTATCATGTTTATTTACTTTTGTGTCACCCGTTTTTTATTATTTATTTTATCCTTTACCATGTCAATGCGAATGTATGTTTCCAAGTTATTTCTCTAAGGTTGCATAATGGAATATAAATTGTCAATACGGTGCCCTTTTATCCGAGCGTAAACGGGGCCAGTATCAGGCGTAGTGATAGTGGTTGGGCTTTTACTCCCGGATAACAGGGCCTTTAAAATCTACTCGCACTTATAATTAAATTTTAAATTGATCGTCACTTTAATCCGGAAAATCTAACATTAATAAAGCTGTAATTATTAAAGTACCAATTTTGGGCGGTGTGGGAGTGCTAATCCTTCCCCATCCGTAACCGACTCCCAAACCCAATAGTTTTCAAATCTCTGGTTTTATGGTGTCCGGCCTACCTCAAGGGCCGGTGGCGACTCCCTTTCTTTAAATAAAATACAGTATTTTTAAAACCCCACGGAATAAATATTTTAATACCCGAAAAACCACAAACACTTCGAAAACTCGAAATACTACTTTTTAGCGAAAGGAGACATCGCTACAGTAGCAAACTTAGTGGCATGCCTATGAGCCAATTAAGACAACTGATTATAAGCATGTTTTTCATGAAAAGTACCATATTTGTTATTCCCACTTATTGTGGCAACTTGCATGCGCTTGTTTGATATACTATAGAGGCTTTTCATCCTTTTTTACAAAAGATTATTCTATTAGTTTTTCAATTTCTACGTCCATCTAGGACATAAAGATAAATTATTAGGACTAATTTGTCTTTCTTTTTAAAAAATACCCATTAAGTATTTAGATCTCAAAATTTTGACAGCCATTGGAAGTGACTAATTTATCCAACTTCTAAAAAAAGATTTACTCTAAAAATTAGATGATAAAGAACAAATTTGACTTATATTTAAGGTGGGTAAAATTATTTTACAAGTATGTATATTTTAATTTTAAAATCAAAACTCTAAAACACTAAGTCCTGAACCTTAAACTCTAGCCTCTAAACCCTATATTCTAACTATAAACTTTAAATTTTAGACCCTATAAGCTAAACTCCTAACCCCTAAACTAAGTCTCTAAACCCTAAAATAACTTTGTTTATAGATTTTTTCTCACAATTAGTATATAGAATATATATATATATATAAACCTCTAAGAAACTAACAACCGGATAAAAAATTGGGCAAGTCCATTTAGCTGAGTCACTGTTGTGTCTTAACCAACTCTTCTCTTATGCTCAATGGTTAGGTGCTTGCTTAGTACTTTATCCTCAAAAAAGTTTAAGAGTTGCTACTGTGCGTGTGTGTGTGTGTGTGTATATATATATATATATATATATATATATATATATATATAACTTTGTTAGGATGATCAATCAATTGAGATGGTGGCCAAGAGGGGGTGAATTGGCAATTTAAAATTTTTGGAAGCAAATGGAAAGTGATAGACAATGAGACACAAGGATTTATAGTGGTTCAACCATCTAACAAGGTCTACGTCCACTGATAAGTGTTCAAAAGTACTATTTTTCTTACCCTTTTTACTCATATTATTGTTAGACTTAGGCTGATATTAGTTGCATAATTAGCCATTCATGCATTAATCCATGCTTCCTTCCATCGTTGAGCTTGATTACATAACTTGGTAGTTTTTGCGGGAAAAGATGCTATTTTGGTGTGTTTTGTGTGTATGTGCAGGATCACTTGCCAAAGCAAGGCTAGAGCTAGTTGCCAGGGCAATGCATAAAGGAGATGTCGAGCTAGTTGCCAGGGCAATGCATGAAGGAGACGCCGAGCTAGTTGCCAGGGCAATACATGAAGGAGACGCCGAGCCAGTTGCCAGGGCAATTGTCGACAAGAGCAAAGGTGATATAGTAGTCGAAATTGTTGACTAGACAAGCCCAAGATGACATGGAGCAAAGCCCAATCCCAAAGGAATTTGATTTCCATGAAGAGATTAAAGAAGAATTAAATTCCAAGAAGATAGGAGAAGTTCTAGTAGGAATATAATTATAATAAAGAATTATATTCTTTAAAGATAATTTAATTCCAACTTAACTTCCTCCTCAAAGAAGGACTTTGACCTAGCCCTATAAATAAGAAGGAGATTTCGACAAATCCATAGAGAGAGGAAGAGAGGGGAATTTTGACAAGCATCTAGGAGGGCAAGAGGAGAGAATTTTCGACAAGCATCTAGGGCAAGGAGGATTTCGACAAGCCTCCTTCTTTATCCTTTTCTTTCTTGTTCAATTGGGTTCATGCTAGGGATTATTTATCTTGTGTTTCTTTGGAACCTAGCCATGAACTAAATCTATTTGGCTATGGTTATTGTGTTTTGTGGTTGTGAGAAACTATTGGATTTTGTTTAGGTAATAAGAGTTTGCACTTTTCTATTCAAGGTTTATTCATTCTTGGTTCTTATTCTTGTTTGCGAGTGAATTGGGAGAGGATCTCGTGATTTCATCTATATATCTAATATCGGGAGAGTTAGATTCAAGAAACGAATGAATATGATCTTTATTCAATCTATTGATGGTGAAGATTAATCCGGATTAGGAATAAGTTAAGGATTTCAATGGCTAAGAGGAGCGTAAGATTGGTTGTTGTTCACCCTTGATTCACGCAGGGATGTATTATCAAGGCATGCACAAGTAGCTAGAGTTTCGACTTAGGGATAAGAAGAAACCATTGAAGAATGCTCTACCGAACCTTGAAGGTTGCTGCCCAGATGCCCAAGTAGTTGCCCAACTAGTTGCCCAGGCAACCATCGATTAGTTGCCAAGGCAACCCCGTTGTGCAAGTTGCCACGACAACTGAGTTGCCCGTGCACTCTTTTACCAAAACGATCCAATCGGCTATCACAACTCAACTCACGATAACCTGGCCTATCTCTCTCTCATTTGATCTCATCTATTCTTTTACTTTATTGCTTTCTAGTTTAGTTATTAGTTAAACTCCTCTAATCCTTTATTTCTGTTTTTACTTTTCACAGTGCAAGAGACTAGATTCTTGAAGTGGCACCAATCCCTGTGGAGACGATATCTTTTATACTATAACTTGCAACGTGTATACTTGCACAATTGCGTAGCACTTATTACGCGCAACAAGTTTTTGACGCCGTTGCCGGGGATTGGCAATAGCGACTTTGCTTTTATTTTCTTGCACTTTCTTTTTACTTTTCTAGTTTAAAATTCAAAGGGCTAACAAACTTTGGTTTTGCATTGGTATATGACCAGGGCGAGACCGACTTCACCAGAATATCCCTTTGATCCAGAAATCGAACGAACCTTACAAAGACTTAGACGAAGGATAAGAGTAGCAATGGCTAATCAAGACGGCAATATGAATCAAGATGTTCCAGTAGGAGGAGGAGTGATTCTTGCACGAAACATAACTATTCGAGACTATCTTGAAGAAGATTTAGATGGACTTAATCCAGGAGTTGTCGCACCTAAAATTGAAGCCGACCACTTTGAGTTAAAACCGGTAATGTTTAATATGATCAACACAATTGGTCAATTTGGCGGCTCAGCAACTGAAGATGCACTGCAACATCTGAAATCTTTCCTCGAGATTTGCAACTCGTTCAAAATACACGGAGTCACCCCCGATGTCTTACGATTAAGATTATTCCCCTATTCACTGAGGGATAGGGCGAAAGCATGGTTGAATAGCATTCCTGCCGGATCAATAGCATCTTGGACCGATCTTTGTCGTGATTTCGTTGCTCAATTTAATCCTACAAATTTGACTGATAAGCTTCGTAACGACATTACTTCTTTTCGGCAGGCAGATGATGAATCCATGTACGAGGCTTGGGAGCGATAAAGAGAACTTCTACACAAATGCCCCCTACACAGATTCCCGGTGTGGACTCAAGTAACAATGTTTTACAACGTCGTGAATACACCAACAAGGATGATGCTAGATGCCTCGGCAAACGGTATACTCCTAGATAAGTCGCCGGAGGAAGCAATGCAAATTTTAAACAGGCTGGCCAAGAATAATTATCAATTCCCATCTACTAGAAGAGGAGGAGTTAGACGCCAAGCCACAATATATGAACTAGGATCATCAGATTCAATTTCGGCACAATTGGCCACTTTAACCAAGATGGTCCAGAACATGCAAAAACCAAACAACACACATGAGGTCAAGGTAATGGATTCTTTTGGTGAGTTATGTGGTGATAACCATAATTCTTCTGAATGTATGCAGAATCCGGAATTCAGCTTCTATGTGGGGAATTACAATCGGAACAACAATGTGATGTCCAATACATACAATCCAGCTTGGAAGAAGCACCCAAATTTTTCATATAGTAATCCCAACAATGCTCTAAACCAGAACAATCAGAATGCACAAGCATCGGGATTCCAACAGAATATGCCACGGCAACAGTTGCCGCAGCAACAACCGACAACATCTAGTTCTTTGGAAAAATCTCTAAATGGTTTTATGATGAAAACTGAATCTTATATGGCTGAGAATAGTAACTTCATAAAAAGAACTGATGCTTTTATTAACAGGACTGAGATGAGATTGCAAAACCAAGAGGCGGTAATCAAATCATTGGAAAATCAAGTCGGACAGTTTGCTCAAAATCTGAATACTAGACCGCAAGGAGGTTTACCTAGCGATACTGAAGTCGCAAGAGGAACTGGCCATGAGCAATGTAAGGCAATCACCACTAGAAGTGGCCAACAACTTAAAGAGGCTCAAATCATCAAACAAAACTCCATAAAAAGATCAAGACAAACCTAGCGGCAAAGCCTCAGATGCTGAACCAGGAATTGCCGCGGCAACCGGCAATAAGCATGCCTCGGCAATCGACGATAAAGATGCCTCGGCAACTTGTGAAAAGCATGCCTCGGCAACCCCAATTGATAATGCCTCGGCAACTCTAGTTTTCCCGGCAATGCCGTCAATCAGGTTTCAAACCAATGAAAGGATCAAAGATATCCGACTTCCACCACCATTCTCACAAAGGTTGAAGCGAAAAAAGCAAGAATATCAATTCAAGAAGTTTCTTGATATCCTAAAGCAAGTCCACATCAACTTGCCATTGGTGGAAGCAATTGAACAAATGCCAAACTATGCCAAGTTTCTTAAAGATATTGTGTCCAAGAGAACAAGGCTGGGAGAGTTTGAAACAGTTGCCGCAACAGAGGGATGCATGGCAATGTTGCACAATCGTATGCCACCCAAGTTGAAGGATCCCGAAAGTTTCACAATACCCTGTTCCATTGGAAACCACTATGTCAGGAAAGCATTATGCGACCTTGGGTCTAGCATAAACTTGATGCCTAAATCGGTTTTCCAGAAACTAGGAATCGGGAAGGCAAGACCTACAACAGTTATGCCACAGCTAGCCGACAGATCCTATGTGCATCCAGAGGGAAAAATCAAGGACCTACTGGTAAAAGTTGATAAATTTATTTTTCCCGCTGACTTTATTATTTTGGATTGTGAAGCAGATGAGCATGCACCTATCATTCTCGGGAGACCATCCCTAGCAACAGGGAGAACCTTGATCGATGTTGAAAAGGGAGAACTCACAATGAGGGTGAATGACCAGCAAGTTAAACTAAATGTGTTCCAAACACTAAGGCATGCCGATGATCCAGAAGAATGCCAACTTCTTCATGCCACGGTAGAGTTTAACTTCGACGAGGAATTTAGTTGCCTCGGCAACTACATTGCCTATCAAGAGGAACCTGAGGAGTATGAAAAATCAGTCGATGAGGAACAACAAAAAGAGGCAAATTGGCTAGTCAATCGACCAGGTACATACTTTGAACCACTGGATTACTCAGGTAAGGAAGGTAAGCTCGAAAAACCCTCTATTGAACAACCACCGATTCTTGAGTTGAAACAATTGCCAGAGCAACTAAAATATGCATAATTAGGAACCGATAATATATTGCCTGTAATTATTTCTTCTAAGTTACAGCCTGAGTAGGAAAAGAAGCTGATCAAGATGTTAAAGCTACACAAAAAGGCAATAGGGTGGACAATTGCCGACTTGAAGGGAATTAGACCGGCAGTGTGCATGCACAAGATTTTGTTAGAAGATGATCACAAACCTTCAATTGAGGCCCAGAGGAGACTGAATCATGCCATGAAAGGGGTTGTAATGAAAGAAATCATCAAGTGGCTTGACGCCGGCATTATATACCCTATCTCTGATAGTACATGGGTAAGTCTGGTACAATGTGTACCGAAAAAGGGAGGTATAACAGTGGTAAGTAATGAAAACAATGAACTCATTCCAACCAGGACTGTGACCGGTTGGAGGGTTTGTATGCATTATCGAAAGCTAAACAAAGCCACTAGGAAAGATCACTTCCCATTACCCATTATTGATCAAATGCTTGACCGTCTTGCAGGTAAACCCTTTTATTGTTTTCTTGATGGTTATTCAGGTTACAATCAAATTGCCATAGCACCAGAAGATCAAGAAAAGACAACCTTCACATGCCCATACGGTACTCATGCCTTTCGAAGGTGCCGTTCGGATTGTGTAACGCCCCAGTAACCTTCCAAAGATGCATGATGGCGCTCTTTTCAAACATGGTCGAAGACTTCCTTGAGATCTTCATGGATGATTTTTCTATTTTTGGTAATGATTTCGACAGTTGTCTCGGCAATTTAGAGAGGGTGTTGGCAAGATGTGAAGAAACTGATTTAGTCCTCAATTGGAAGAAATGCCATTTTATGGTAGATGAAGGAATAGTACTCAGCCACAAGATTTCATCCAAGGGAATTGAAGTAGACAAAGCCAAGGTGGACGTGATCGAGAGATTACCTCCACCAAGTTCGGTTAAAGGAATTCAAAGTTTTCTTGGACATGCAGGTTTTTACAGGAGGTTCATTCATAATTTTTCTAAAATCACTAAACCCTTTTGCAATTTACTTGAACAGGATAAAGTCTTCGATTTTGATGATTCTTGCACCCAAGCATTCAAAACCCTAAAGGAAAAGCTTGCCTCGGCACCCATTGTCGTTCCACCAGATTGGACGCTACCTTTTGAGCTAATGTGTGATGCAAGTGATTTCACGGTAGGAGCATTCCTAGGCCAACGCACAGGTAAGACCTTCCATGTGATATACTACGCTTGTAAAACTCTTAATAGTGCTCAAATGAATTACACAACAACGGAGAAAGAGTTACTAGCTGTAGTTTTCGCATTTGACAAGTTCCGATCCTATTTGATTGGTACAAAGGTAATTGTTCATACGGACCATTCGGCAATCAAATATCTATTTGCAAAAAAGGATGCCAAACCTCGTTTGTTTCGTTGGATATTACTTTTACAAGAATTTGATATTGAAATTAAGGACAGGAAAGGAACAGAAAATCAAGTGGACGATCACTTATCATGTTTGGAACGCAATAGGGAGGCGGACGCGGATCTAGAGATATACGATGCATTCCCGGATGAACAACTTTTAGTTGCCTCGGCAACCATGGACGCGCATGCCTCGGCAACCCTCGACGCCTCGGTAACCATGGACGCGCATGCCTCAGCAACCCTCGACGCCTCGGCAACCATGGATGCACACGCCGCGGCAACCCTCGACGCCGCAGTAGCCTTTGACGCGCACGCCTCGGCAATTTTGGGAGCAGTCGCCACAGAAGCACATGCCTCGGCAATACCCTGGTACGCGGATTTAGTTAATTTCCTTGTTTGTGGTATTTTACCTTATGGCATTACTCACCAAGGGAAGAAGCGGTTCCGCCATGATGCGAAGCATTACTTTTGGGACGAGCCTCTTTTGTTTAAACAATGTGCAGATCAGGTTATACGCCGATGTGTCCCTGAAGAAGAGCAATAGAATGTACTCAGGCAATGCAATTCTTCACCATATGGAGGACATTTTGGAGGAACTCGTACGGCGGCCAAAGTTTTGCAATCCGGTTTGTATTGGCCAACATTGTACAAAGATGCCCAAGACTTTTACAAGCAATGTGATCGTTGCCAGAGGACGGGCAATATCTCTAGACGACATAAGATGCCACTCCAGAACACCATCGAGGTGGAATTGTTCGATGTATGGGGGATCGATTTTACGGGACCTTTCCCATCTTCATTCGGCAACCTCTACATCTTACTTGCCGTCGACTATGTGTCTAAATGGGTTGAGGCAGCTACAGTTCCCAACAACGATTCCAAGACCGTGCAACGATTCTTGCAGAAAAACATATTTACACGGTTTGGGATGCCGAGAGCAATTATCAGTGACGAAGGCAAGCATTTTGACAACAGACTAATTGCCAAGATGTTGCAACGCTTCGGCATATCACACAAGATCGTCATGGCATATCACCCACAAACCAACGGGCAAGTAGAAATTTCCAATAGGGAATTGAAGGGTATACTCGAGAAAGTTGTAAATCCCTCTAGGAAGGATTGGTCATTAAGACTAGATGACGCACTTTGGGCATATCGCACTGCATTCAAAACACCCTTAGGTATGTCCCCCTTCCGACTTGTCTATGGCAAAACATGCCATCTACCGGCGGAAATCGAACACAAGGCATACTGGGCAATCAAGACCGTGAATATGGATTGGGAAAGTGCCGGACAAAAGTGTTTGTTGGACCTCAATGAGATAGAAGAATTCCGTGCACTCGCCTATAACAATGCACGAATCTACAAGGAGAAAACAAAGCGATGGCATGACAAGAAACTATTGCCACGGCAATTCACGCCAGGGCAACTAGTTCTCTTATTCAATTCTCGGCTAAAACTTTTCCCGGGAAAGCTGAAATCAAGATGGTCGGGACCTTTCGAAGTCGTCAAACCACTCTCCCATGGTGCTGTGATAATCAAGTCCATCTCTGACAACCATGAATTCAAAGTTAATGGACAAAGATTGAAGCACTACAATGGTGCCCATGTGGAACGTAACAAGGAAGTGGTCAACTTAGGAGATGCATGACCATGCTCTCCCATTTGATATTTTATTTTTATTTATATTTTTATTTTCGATTAATTAATTATTTTATTTTATTTTTTCGAATTTTTATTTTTTTCTGATTATTATAAATTTTCTTTAGGATAGATTTTTTATTTATCTTTTTAAGTTTAAGAATCCCATTACACATCTTTATTTATTTTCTTTATTAGTTTATCTTTAATTTTAATCCTTATTTGATTTGTCTTTGAATTGTAGGAAAAAAAGTTCAAGATAAAGAGGAATTTTAATTCAAGTAGGAAAACATCTTCAACAAGGAAACTAATGGGCTGAATCTAAGGCTTATATAAAGCCTCCAATTTACCTTAATCACAACCCCTTTTCCGTCACCCTCTCCCTAAACCAAACCCTTTTTCGTTTTCCCCTAATCCCACCCACCTATCTTTTCTATAAAACCCATCACCCTTAACCTATTCCTACTTTCTATCTTGCAACTTTTTAGTTTCTTTTCTTTGTTTTTACAAAACTCACAACCAAGATCATCCATGGCATCCAAGATTAAATTTTTAGTTCATCCAAGTTCCTCCAAAGAACCAAGATACAAGAAGTTTGCTACACCGGTGGTTCAAGAAAGATTTCACTCCAAGTTTGAAAGTCGGAAGATTCATGAAGAACAAGGCTTTGAATACTCCAACTCTCATTAAGACTTCGGCCTTGAACCATTCATCTTCGAGAGGATTGCACATCAAAAGTGGCAAATCTTTTGCCATCAACCGGAACCTGGTAACATCTCATGGGTAAGAGAATTCTATGCTCACTCACCTAACCCGGATAATCCTTATGTTTTTGTTCGTGACAAGGCCATACTCATAAGTCCCGAAAACGTCAACACCTTTTACGGGCTTTACATTGAGAAGGACGAGCATCAAGCCTTCGTTGATCAAATCACTCCCAAGCAACTCGACAAGGTGCTTCAAGAACTCACTCAAGCGGGAACTCATTGGAACGACGGTAAATACAAGGGCACGGTAAATCACCTTCGGCTTAAACCCGAGGCAAAACTATGGAATAAGTTTGTTAAAACTTCTTTAATGCCCACCACACACAATACTACCGTTGATATACCACGTCTTTTGCTCATACATTCTATTTTGCATAATCGCATCATTAACATTGGAAAAATTATTTGTGATGAGATTTTTGTATGTAGCTCAAAAGATAAGGGTTCTCTTTTCTTCCCTTGCTTAATTTCTAATCTTTGCAAGGGGATGCATGTCCTAAGTGAGTCCACCGATGAAAAGGCCCTACCCAAGTCCGGTTGGAATCAAGCACTAATCTGAAAGCTAATGGGAGAGGCACCAGGAAATTCTTCAAGGCCTCCAATTGCCACGGCAACTCCTGCCGCCCCGGCAATCCCTAATGCCCAAGCACCTAACGCCCGGGCAACTCGGCCATCAACACCGGGACACTTTGAAGCACTCTTGCAACCATTGGCAAGCCACCTAAGGCAAATTGAAGACCGGCAACTAATGTTCATGTGGTACATGAAGGAGCACAACAATGCCATCACCCAAGTCATCCTAGAAAAGTACCCGGACAGTCGCGTGCCGTTCCCAATCTTTCCTGCAGAGATCCTTGCCCCGGCAACCAATGAAGCAGTCACCACGACAACCGCAACAGATGATGCCGCGGAAACCTACATCGTACACGCACAAGCTGATGCCACGATAACCAACCCTGAAGATGCCACGGCAACCAAAGCTAAAGACATCCCGGCAACCACTGCAAAAGCCAAAGGTAAAGCACCTATGCCCGAATCAACTCCTACGGAATCATTTTCTGATTTTTCAGATTCGGACGAGTCCTCCATTGCACCAACAAAGACCGCACCAATTGAATCCTCCAAGCGAAAAGCCAATGACATTGATGAAGAGGACAATGAGGACAACCCCGTACGAGGATCGATTCCACCACCGACAACAAGAAAACAACCATCGCGTTCAAGCAAGAGAATCAAGACACCGACCAAAAGGAAACTAATCATCTACGATGACGAACTCTCGGAGTAAGTCCTCGTATGCATTTTATTTTTTGTTATTTTTATTTTTATTTTTATTTAATGCATGCATTGTGGACAATGCCTCACTCGAGTTTTGGGGGGGATTGTTATTAGTAGTTACCATGTTTAGTTACATTCATCTTAAGTATTACATTTAGGATACATAAATTGCTTGCCATGCCTTTAGTTGGAACAAGAATTGCTTAGATTTGATGAATATCCGATGATGACTTTGCCAATGCACTTAATTGATAGAATTTTTATTCTAGGATAACCATGGAAAAACTTAGAATTTTACGATGATGCTAATTTTGATGAAACACTATTGTGGTTTGATTGATTTAAGGAATTCTAGTGAACTTAGGTTCATAATTAACAAATTGGGGGATTAGAATAAAAATTGGATGAATGCTAGAGGTTCCCGAAATTGGCTCTAGCAAGTGCTAAAAAATTGACCACTAGAGGTGCCCGAAACTGGCTATAGTACGTGTTAAAAAAATTGATAGCTAGAGGTGCCCGAAACCGGCTCTAGTCGAATAAATTAACTTAAGAAAACTAAAAACAAAACACTAGAGGTGCCCAAAACTGGCTCTAGTTAAAACATGTTAAAAAGAACCCAATGAAGTAATTTGAAAACCTATTGTTTGCATAGAATCCGAAAAATTAGCTTGCACACAACTCTGCACACACTCACAAGCATTATAGTTTGATTCCGAGTAATTCTTAAGTTTTCCAAAAAAATAAAAAGCCAATCATACTTTGTGCCCCGGTTCAGAGAATTGAAATCAAGTTCAAAGCTAAGATTGTGAAAATTAAAGTCTTGGCAGGTAATTATGAGTTTGCATTGCTTGAGGACAAGTAATAGTTCGAGTTTGGGGGTATGATAAGTGTTCAAAAGTACTATTTTTCTTACCCTTTTTACTCATATTATTGTTAGACTTAGGCTCATATTAGTTGCATAATTAGCCATTCATGCATTAATCCATGTTTCCTTCCATCGTTGAGCTTGATTACATAACTTGGTAGTTTTTGTGGGAAAAGATGTTGCTTTGGTGTGTTTTGTGTGTATGTGCAGGATCACTTGCCAAAGCAAGGCTAGAGCTAGTTGCCAGGGCAATGCATGAAGGAGATGCCGAGCTAGTTGCCAGGGCAATGCATGAAGGAGACGCCGAGCTAGTTGCCAGGGCAATACATGAAGGAGACGCCGAGCCAGTTGCCAGGGCAATTGTCGACAAGAGCAAAGGTGATATGGTAGTCGAAATTGATGACTAGTCAAGCCCAAGATGACGTGGAGCAAAGCCCAATCCCAAAGGAATTTGATTTCCATGAAGAGATTAAAGAAGAATTAAATTCCAAGAAGATAGGAGAAGTTCTAGTAGGAATATAATTATAATAAAGAATTATATTCTTTAAAGATAATTTAATTCCAACTTAACATCCACCTCAAAGAAGGATTTTGACCTAGCCCTATAAATAAGAAGGAGATTTCGACAAATCCATAGAGAGAGGAAGAGAGGGGAATTTTGACAAGCATCTAGGAGGGCAAGACGAGATAATTTTCGACAAGCATCTAGGGCAAGGAGGATTTCGACAAGCCTCCTTTTTCATCCTTTTCTTTCTTGTTCGATTGGGTTCATGCTAGGGATTATTTATCTTGTGTTTCTTTGGAACCTAGCCATGAACTAAATCTATTTGGCTTTGGTTATTGTGTTTTGTGGTTGTGAGAAACTATTGGATTTTGTTTAGGTAGTAAGAGTTTGCACTTTTCAATTCAAGGTTTATTCATTCTTGGTTCTTATTCTTGTTTGCGAGTGAATTGGGAGAAGATCTCGTGATTTCATCTATTTATCTAATATCGGGAGAGTTAGATTCAAGAAACGAATGAATATGATCTTTATTCAATCTATTGATGGTGAAGATTAATCCGACTTAGGAATAAGTTAAGGATTTCAACGGCTAAGAGGAGCGCAAGATTGGTTGTTGTTCACCCTTGATTCACGCAGGGATGTATTATCAAGGCATGCACAAGTAGCTAGAGTTTCGACTTAGGGATAAGAAGAAACCATTGAAGAACGCTCTGCCGAACCTTGAAGGTTGCTGCCCGACGCCCAAGTAGTTGCCCAGGCAACCATCGATTAGTTGCCAAGGCAACCCCGTTGTGCAAGTTGCCATGGCAACTGAGTTGCCCGTGCACTCTTTTACCAAAATGATCCAATCGGCTATCACACCTCAACTCACGATAACCTGGCCTATCTCTCTCTCATTTGATCTCATCTATTCTTTTACTTTATTGCTTTCTAGTTTAGTTATTAGTTAAACTCCTATAATCCTTTATTTGTGTTTTTACTTTTCACAGTGCAAGAGACTAGATTCTTGAAGTGGCACCAATCCCTGTGGAGACGATATCTTTTATACTATAACTTGCAACGTGTATACTTGCACAATTGCGTATTACGCGCAACATCCACTACCTTAGCTTCCTACTAAGGATTTCAACCAATTCACTATAGAATTCTTCCCCTTTTCTAGGCTAAGAAGGCAACCGTTACAATTGATCAAAGCTTCTACCCAAAGCTTGATCAAGGATCACTCTTTTACAAGAAAGAAAAATGGAAAATGGATAATATCCTCACAAGGTGAATATTTGCCCAAATTAAAAGAACACTCAACCCCAAACATGCAATAATGATTACAATGAAATACACATGTTGGGTACAAGGGTTTGACTCTAAAAGCTCAAAAGGTTGGATTTTGCTTGATTGCTTGAATGTTGTTCAACGAATGTTCAATAGTTGTTGCAGCAACATTGGAGTCTTGTATTTATACCATCTCATTGATTTCTAGCCGCTGGGGTGGTTGGAGTATTGAATATAGCCGTTGAAGGGTTTCTTTCCTGCAATAAATGTTGTCTGTCAACCAACTGTATTGGTACACAAAGGGCCGTATCGATACATGTTACAAGAAAAATATAGTCGTTGTGTATAGGCGTATCGATACGTGGGAGGCCGTATCGAAATGGTCAGAGTGTAAAATAGGGTCGTATTGAAACGGCAAGGCCATATCGATACGATATTTGCTTACTAAAATTCGAGTTGAAAATTGCATCGGTACGCCTGGGGCGTATCGGTACAACTAACGGAAAATTGAAAGTTCGTTGATTGCAACAACTGACAAGGCAACGGTAGAAAACATTTAATGAAAAGATCTCGAAGATCTTGAAAAACCGTATCGAAACGGATGGTACTGTATCGGTATGATTAAAAATATCCTAAACCCAGATTTCATATCTTATCAAAACAGACAAGGCCGTGTCGAAACGCAAAGTTTAAAACATTTGCCTAGATGAAGGCCGTATCTAAACGATCAAGACCGTATCGAAACATTTTGCAAAATCAAATTTAGTAGCTAAAATCCGTATCGAAACACCAAGGGGTGTATAGATACGCCTGGGCGTATTTGTGTATTTTGGCTTGAAAACACTTAGAAGAACTTTGGGTTTAAGGTTTGGACTTAATAAGAAATTTTCCTTGTCATTATGTGAGATTTTTTAGTACTAAAAAATTTATATTCTTTTACAATTTGGTCCTTAAACAATTTGTTATATCAAAATCAAATATAGGTTTTACAATCTCCTCCTTTTTTATATAACAAAACCAAAGTGAAAATTTTTAAGTATCTTTAGAAAACTTTGAAAATTACTCCCCCTAAATTTAGGACTGAAAAAGTTTGAAAAATTTTGGCTAACTTTTCTCCCCCTTTTTGTTAGATCAAAATCAATTCAATAGGGATAAAAACTAAAGATAATCAAATTACTCCAAGCAATGGGACAAGCAACATAATCATTAAAATATAAAGCATAAGTTCAAGCATGATCAAATCCAATCCAACTTAAAACCTAAAAACGTAATCCAAATAACAAAGCAATGATAAAGCATAGGAGTTCATAAAAACATAAAAACATAGGTGCATTAACTAATCCTAATATGATATGATATGAAATGCAAAAAGCCTAAGGATTCGTCCCATCATCTCCATCGTCTTCATCTTCGTCATCTTTATCATCATTTTTGGCTTGAGTCCCAACCATGAAACGCGGTAAGAGATAAATCCATGGAGTTTTGGCAATTTTCAATAGCCGTCACTCTTTCTTCCAAGGATACAAAGCGTGCGTCGATCGCGACAAACCTGGAATCCATGGTTGTTTGAAAAGAAGCAATGTTGGTGCTCAAGTTGGTGAATTGCCCATTGAGAAAAGCCATAAGAGCATCAAGATTTGGTTGAGCCACCGGAGCTTGTGGAACGGGAGCCTCTTAAGGAGTCGCCACCGGTTCGGGTTGAAAACCTCCTGAAAGATCAGTGTTCCGAACCCATTCTCTATTGTAATAAGCAAACTTTGTGCGACGGAGAGAACGCTCATCAATAGGATCGGTGAGAGGTTCCACAAAGTCATAGGAGCAATCAATACCCATCTTGTGAAAGATGTAGCTCAATGTGGTGTCATATATGAAATATGTAACCATAGAGGTATGACGATGTTGCATAAGGAAGACGATCTTCGCGAACATAATTTGAGCAAGGTTAGGGTGCTTACCCTCACGGAAGCAACGGATCCAAAAGTCGTCGACTTGTCGGATCGTAGGGAACTTCCCACCAGATGGACGGAACCACCAAGTGACCATGAGGTGTAGAATACGGTCATAGGCATCTAGTACGATCACGAAGCCTCCAAGAGTATGTCCCAAGGAATCCTCATCATCAATTCTCGTATTCTCAAAACCCAAATAGTTTGCTAAAAAGGTTTAATCAATGCAAAATTTCCTACCCATTAAATAATATTCAATTGCAATAACCAAGGATCGATTTTCATCAAAAATACACCGGGCATTGGAATAAAAATCAAGACAAGGTTTCGGTATAGAATCCCGGGTATACTCAAAAAAGGCATAAATTTATATTCTTCCATCAAATTAAGATAATTAAATTGAAATCTTTCAGATGATAGAAAAGGGATGGAAGTAACGCGCTCTCGACGAATTTTATAACTTTGATACTTTTTAAAACGATCCATGGCATGTGGAAATTATGGTCCATTAAAAGAATTTTGATAGATATAGGTAAGATTGGGTCAATTTCCATTATGGTCGGGATTTTGACTAGGAGGATTGGAACTTGAGACAATTTCTTTTCTTGCACGTTTCTTTGGGGCCATAATCTGAAAACAAAATCAAACAAAAAATGATGTATGCATAAATCAACACATTTGATCCCAAAATTAATCCAATAATCAAGGTATTGTTAAAAATCTATACAATATAGTTTAACAACATATACAAGTATAAAAATAATTTTTGGTAAAAGAAAACTTCAAAAACAGTGTTAAAAATATATGATATAATTTTATATTCGAATAAAAAATTTTCAGATTTGAAAAAGTTTTTACAAAAATATTGAAAACTATACTATATATGTTCTAAATCTATTATTATAATACAAAATCAGTATAAAAATATGTACGAAAATTAAAAAGAAAAGGTTAGGGTTTTATACCTTGAGTTGGGATTTAGGATGAATGAAGAGATATTGATGCACAAACTTGATGATTTTTGCTTGGGTTTGATGTAAAAACCAAAAGCCCTCAAAGATTTTGAACAGTTGTGTGAAAAAATATAAGGGATTTGGAGGATTTTATAGAGGATTTTCGGCTAGGGTTTTGAAAGAAAAGAGTGGTGTTTGATTTAAATTTGGAAAACCTCTTTTAATGCCCTTTAAACTGCCCACCGACTGTGCGTACCGATACACCACGTGGCATACCGAAATGCAGTATCGAACCACTTATTAGCATGTTTCGATGCACGACCCGTACCAGTACATGAAAATCTATACCAAAATACATATCAATAACCCGTATCGATACGAGGAACACCGTATCGATACACCTGTGCTAGAATTGACATTTTTGGCTGCAAGTTGCTCAAAATTTTGATTTGAATCGAATCAAAATGCATGAAAATGTATGAACAAAAACATATGCATACTCCCCCTAGCAACAAGCATAGACGCATATAGGAGCAAAATCACAAAAGCAATGTAATCAAATAAATTCAAGCATGTTTTTAAGACCAAAAGAAGCTCTAAGGGTCAAGGAAGGCTGGTTAAACCTAACTCTCTCCTAAGAGACCAAAAACACTCTTTGTCTAGTGGTTTGGTGAAGATATCCGCTAATTGATTTGAGGTGTCTATATATTCTAGAACTATATCATTTTTTAAGACATGATCCCTAAAGAAATGATGTCTTATTTCTATGTGTTTGGTTCTAGAGTGTTGGATGGGATTCTTAGTGAGACAAATGGCACTAGTATTGTCACACCTAATGGGGATGGTACTTACATCAATTCCATAATCTATGAGTTGTTGCTTCATCCAAAGGACTTGAAAGCAACAACTTCCTAAGGATATATATTCAGCTTCGGTGGTAGATAATGCTACACTATTTTGTTTCTTAGAAAACCAAGATATGAGCATACTACCTAGGAATTGACATGTGCTGAAGGTACTCTTTCTATCTATTTATCTTACAACCCCCATAATCTGCATCCGAGAAGGCATGTAAACTAAAGGAAGAGTCTATAAGATACTAAAGACCTAAACAAGGTGTATCTCTAAGGTATCTAAAGATCCTCTTAACGGCTATAAGGTAGGATTCTCTAGGACTAGCCTGAAATATAGTACACAAGCAAACACTAAACAAGATATCTGGTCAACTTGCGGTAAGATAAAGCAAAGATCGTATCATTGATCTATAAAGCTTTAAATCCACACACTTACCTCCTTCATCCTTATCAAGCCTTGTAGAAGAACTCATTGGTGTGGCTTGAGGCTTTGTGTTCTCCAAACCAAACATCTTGAGCATATCCTTTATATATTTAGCTTGATTGATGAAGATGTCATCCTTCCTTTGTTTAATTTGGAGCCCCAAGAAGTAGGAAAGCTCCCTTATCATGCTCATCTCAAATTCACCTTGTATCAATTTAGCAAACTCTTGACAAAGAAATTCATTAGTAGAACCGAAAATAATATCATCAACATAAATTTGAACTACTAATATGTCTTTGCATTTCTTTTTATGAAGAGTGTAGTATCCACATTCCCTTTTTCAAAACCTTTTTCAACTAGAAAACTTGACAACCTTTCATACCAAGCTCTAGGAGCTTGTTTCAAACCATATAAAGCTTTTGAAAGTTTAAAAACATGGTTTGGGTATTTTGGATCTTCAAAACTGGGTGGTTGTTCTACATACACTTCTTCATTTATAAAACCATTTAAAAATGCACTTTTAACATCCATTTGAAAAAGCTTGAATTCATTATAACATGCAAATGCAAGAAACATCCTAATAGCTTCCATTCTAGCTACGGGTGCATAGGTTTCATCAAAATCGATTCCCTTTTCTTGAGTGTAACCTAGAGCAACAAGTCTAGCCTTGTTTCTCACTATATTACCACTCTCATCTAGTTTGTTTCTATAAACCCATTTAGTTCCTATAGTAGATTTATTACTAGGCCTATCAACTAATGTCCAAACTTGACTTCTCTCAAATTGGTTTAATTCCTCTTGTATAGCCATTATCCAATAATCATCGTTTAATGTTTCTTTGATATTCTTAGGCTCTATGCATGAGATAAATGCAACATTACATTCATTCTTAATAGAAAGTCTAGTGGTTACCCCTTTGGATGGATCACCCAAAATCTCACCACCTTTGGCATAGTTGAACTCTCTTGGGTAGCTCACTTCCTTTTCCTCTAGATTCATGTCCTTCAAGGCTTCTAGAGGTGGATCTTGTGTTTCCTATTCTTTGGTTGGACCTTCATTCACCTTTGATGATTGCCCACTGTTGCGTGTGATAAGTGCTACGCAATTGTGCAAGTATACACGTCGCAAGTAATAAAGTGATATGAGTATCGAGTATCGTCTCCACAGGGATTGGTTTGGGCCACTTTGCTTAAGTTACTGCACTGTGAAAAGTAAAAACACAATTAAAGGAGTTTAACTAATAACTAAACTAGAAAGCAATAAAGTAAAAGAAAAGATGAGATCGATTGAGAGAGATAGGCTAGGTTATCGTGAGTTGAGGTGTGATAGCCGATTGGATTGTCTTGGTAAAGAGTGCACGGGCAACTCGATTTGCCGTGGCGACTTGCACAACGGGGTTGCCTTGGCAACTAATTGATGGTTGCCTGGGCGACTAGTTGGGCAACTACTTGGGCGACTGGGCAGCAACTTCAAGGTTCGGCGGAGCGTTCTTCAATGGTTTCTTCTTATCCCTAAGTCGAAACTCTAGCTACTTGTGCATGCCTTGATAATACATCCTGCGTGAATCAAGGGTGAACAACAACCAATCTTGCACTCCTCTTAGCCGTTGAAATCCTTAACTTATTCCTAAGCCGGATTAATCTTCACCATCATTGGATTGAATAAAGATCATATTCATTCGTTTCTTGAATCTAACTCTCCCGATATTAGATAAATGGATGAAATCACGAGATCCTCTCCCAATTCACTCGCAAACAATAATAAGAATCAAGAATGAATAAACCTTGAAATAGAAAAGTACAAACTCTTATTACCTAAACAAAAACCAATAGTTTCTCACAACCACAAAACACAATAACCATAGCCGATCAAGTTAGTTCATGGTTGGGTTCAAAAGATATACAAAGAATAATCCCCAAACCATGAATCTAATAGAAGCAAAGAAGAAGAAGAAGTCGAAATTCCCTAATGCTCTCTTGTCGAAATTTCCCTTGCTCTCTCTTTATGGATTGTCGAAATCTCCTTGCTATTTATAGGGCTAGGCCAAAGTCCTTCTTTGAGGAGGAGTTTGAGTTGGAATTAAATTATCTTTAAAGAATATAATTCTTTATTATAATTTTATTCCTATTAGAACTTCTCCTATCTTCTTGGAATTTAATTCTTCTTTAATCTCTGCATGGCAATCAAATTCCTTTGGGCTTGGGCCTTGCTCCATGTCATCTTGGGCTTGTAAAGTCATTAATTTCGACATCCCTATTGCATTTTTCTTTGTCGACAAATGCCATGGCAACTGCTCGCTCAGCGTCTCCTTCATGCATTACCACGGCAACTAGCTCAACATTGCTTTGGCAAGTGATCCTGCACATACACACACAAAAACACACCAAAGCAGCATCTTTTCCACAAAAATCACCAAGTTATGTAATCAAGCTCAACGGTGGAAAGAAACATGAATTAATGCATGAATGACTAATTATGCAACTATTATGAGCTTAAGTCTAACAATAATATGAGTAAAAGGGTAATAAAAATAGTACTTTTGAACACTTATCACGCCCCAAACTCGAACTATTGCTTGTCCTCAAGCAATGCAAACTAACAATTACCGCCAAGACTTTAATCATCAAAGACATGCTTCAAACTTGAATTCAAACCTCGGAACCGTGGCACAAAGTATGATCACCTTTTAATTTTTCGGATAACACAAAAATTACCGGAACCAAACTATAGTGCTCGTGACAATGTGTGTGCGTAGTTGTGAACAAGTTGATTTTCAAGATTCTATGTGAACTACAGGCTTTTATTAATTCAATTATCGGGTATTTATTTTTATTTTCACTAGAGCCAATTTGGGCACCTCTAGCAAAGTAAGCAATTCCTCATTTTATTTTAGTCGACTAGAGCCAATTTCGGGCACCTCTAGCGATTCTTTAATGTGCATTAACTACTAGAGCCAGTTTGGGCACCTCTAGCAAGAAAGTGTATTTACTACTAGAGCAGTTTTGGGCACCTCTAGCAAGAAATTAACTTTTAATTTTCAATTTTAAATTTACCCAAATTTTAAGCAACCTAAGTTCACTAAGTTTCTTTGAATCAACAACCCACAACCGTGTAAAAAAAAATTCAGCATCATAGTAAAACTCTAAGTTCTTTTCATGCAATCCTAAAATTAAAGGTTATTTCAATT
This sequence comes from Hibiscus mutabilis, assembly GCA_019671005.1. Taxonomy (NCBI): domain Eukaryota; kingdom Viridiplantae; phylum Streptophyta; class Magnoliopsida; order Malvales; family Malvaceae; genus Hibiscus; species Hibiscus mutabilis. The sequence continues at coordinate 13,058,216 of CM033751.1, forward strand.
AAGTACAGTGGCAAAAATTCATCATTGGATATTCAACAAGTCTTAAGCAATTAAATCAAATTAAAGGCATGGCAAGTAACATATGCAACCTATATGTGATTGCTAAAGATGAATGCAACTAAACATGAAACTAACTAGAAACCAACACCCCCCCAAACTCGAGAGAAGCATTGTCCTCAATGCATGTAAGAGTGAAACAAAATTTAAAAGAAACTAAATGAAATGAGTTAGTCAGAGAGGTCGTCACCTCGAGTGATGAGTTTCCTTCGTGCTGTTTGCTTGATTCAATTTCCGGTCAGTGGTTGAATGCTTGTGGCTGGTACCGCGTGAATAGCATTGCCTTGATTTGGTCCATGTTTGCCGATGCAGGTTTACTTGCATGTGCATCAGTAGTTGCCGAAGCCATTGTTGTTGCCTGGGCATCGCCAGTTTCCGTTGTGGTTGCTGTGGCGAGTAGTCGGCAGTAAATTTCCTTATCATGGTGGTTGTGAGTCTTGTTGTGGAAAAGAAAATAAAGAAAACCTGGAAACTAAAGATAATGAAGAAAAATAAAATATATCCTAAAAAATAAAGAGAAAAAATAACAAAAAATAATAGAACAAAATAGTTCAAAAAATAAAAATAAAAATAAATGTATCAGTAGTTGCCGTGGCGTCGAGGGTTGCCGAGGCATGCACATCCATGGTTGCCGGCGTCGGGGTTGCCGAGGCGTGGCGTCCATGGTTGCAGGCGGCGCGTATTAGGAGTTGTTGCGGTGTTGAAGGTTGCCGCGTTTTGATACTTCTTATAGTCCATCCGCACCCTCCATCGGGTGATAATATTGCCAAAAAGAGTTTGGCAAATGTGCTTGCCACTACTCCCTTTGCGTTACCATGGTGGAGGTGTCTTTCTTCTTTGTTCGCTTGTAGTCCATGTATACTCTCCACCTTGCTACTATTCCTGAAGGCACAAATATATTAATAGAAAAAATTATATCCATTCTCAACCATTCAATTACCTCATTCTTTGTCGACTTCTATCATGGTTGGATGTAGCCTGTTGTTGTCGTGGCAATTCTTTGCTCAAGCCAATTGCCGTGGCAATCAGTTGTCAAATTTTGCTTTAAGTCAAGGGAAGAATCAATTTTTCAAGAGCTTTATGAATCCAAACACCTTTTTCTTTTGGCCTCTCAAACATCTCTATCAGTAGAGATTTGATGGCTTCAAATCTACCAACCTCGGTTCCTCAAGACATACCTGCAATGGACGAGGTGAGTTTTTAAAGAATTCAAAAGGTTCAACTATTACCTGATCATATTCCATTGGCAAAGTATGTTGATCTTGCATGTGGTCGTGTAATTGCCGTGGCAATCGTAGATGAGAGCAATCTCTGATTCTCGCTTCAGCATCAACGTTGTAACCTTACGGGCATCAAGTTTCCTCGAATTTGCTGTAGTATTGTTGTTCTCAGCTTCACCGAGTGTTGTCGCGGCATTGCTCATTCAGGCTCCTCAATCATTGCCGAGGCAATTTGTTGTTCAAGCTCATCATGTGTTGGGCAGTCTCTCTCATTGGCATCCTCTTGACTTTGAGGTTCTAGTTGTTCCTCACACATCAGAGAGATTTCTTTGTATTGCTCCTTATCCTCTTGCCTTGGGACGTCAGTATCCCTAGGAATGAATTGTTGGTGCATGTTATCCATGACATATGTGGATCTCCCCAATTGATCTTCTGAATCCCCTAAGGTTGCATCCCACTGAGCTATCCTCGTATCCATAGATTTTGATAGTTCTCGAATCTCTTCAATTGATCCGTCAAGTCTAGCCAAGGAAGCTAGTAACGTTTCCTCCAAGGGATTGGAATGCTCTTGAAAAGGACTACATTGCCATGGCATATCTGTTGCTGCGGCAAAATTGTTATGGTAAAAAAAAATTGAGCTTTTTGATCATACCATGAAGAATTTTGCTGCTGGTTCCCTCTATGGTCCTCCATGTAGTTATATGCACCGAAAATGTGAGGGCAATTTTCAAACACATGATGTTCTCTACACATAGCACAAGATTTTTCCATGGTATAAGTTCTTTGGGCTTTTCTCGGTTGGTATAGGTAATCATCAAAGGGTGCAAGGAACTCTTGATTGGATTGATTCATATCTTCCAACATCATCTCTCGAATAGATTGGCTTTTATTTCCCAACATGTTGATGTTCCTTAACTTGTAGCGCACCTAATTTTTTTTTTTTTGATAAAACAAACAAAAAGAAAAGTTAGTAAAACTAAGAGAAGAAAAATGCAATAACAAAAACAACTAACACCAATTGCCAATCCCCGGCAACGGCGCCAAAAACTTGTTGCGTGTGATAAGTGCTACGCAATTGTGCAAGTATACACGTCGCAAGTAATAAAGTGATATGAGTATCGAGTATCGTCTCCACAGGGATTGGTTTGGGCCACTTTGCTTAAGTTCTTGACCTTTGTGAAAAGTAAAAACACAATTAAAGGAGTTTAACTAATAACTAAACTAGAAAGCAATAAAGTAAAAGAAAAGATGAGATCGATTGAGAGAGATAGGCTAGGTTATCGTGAGTTGAGGTGTGATAGCCGATTGGATTGTCTTGGTAAAAGAGTGCACGGGCAACTCAGTTGCCGTGGCGACTTACACAACGGGTTGCCTTGGCAACTAATTGATGGTTGCTCGGGCGACTAGTTGGGCAACTACTTGGGCGACTGGGCAGCAACTTCAAGGTTGGCGGAGCGTTCTTCAATGGTTTCTTCTTATCCCTAAGTCGAAACTCTAGCTACTTGTGCATGCCTTGATAATACATCCTGCGTGAATCAAGGGTGAACAACAACCAATCTTGCACTCCTCTTAGCCGTTGAAATCCTTAACTTATTCCTAAGCGGATTAATCTTCACCATCATTGGATTGAATAAAGATCATATTCATTCGTTTCTTGAATCTAACTCTCCCGATATTAGATAAATGGATGAAATCACGAGATCCTCTCCCAATTCACACTGCAAACAATAATAAGAATCAAGAATGAATAAACCTTGAAATAGAAAAGTACAAACTCTTATTACCTAAACAAAAACCAATAGTTTCTCACAACCACAAAACACAATAACCATAGCCGATCAAGTTAGTTCATGGTTGGGTTCAAAAGATATACAAAGAATAATCCCCAAACCATGAATCTAATAGAAGCAAAGAAGAAGAAGAAGTCGAAATTCCCTAATGCTCTCTTGTCGAAATTTCCCCCTTGCTCTCTCTTTATGGATTGTCGAAATCTCCTTGCTATTTATAGGGCTAGGCCAAAGTCCTTCTTTGAGGAGGAGTTTGAGTTGGAATTAAATTATCTTTAAAGAATATAATTCTTTATTATAATTTTATTCCTATTAGAACTTCTCCTATCTTCTTGGAATTTAATTCTTCTTTAATCTCTGCATGGCAATCAAATTCCTTTGGGCTTGGGCCTTGCTCCATGTCATCTTGGGCTTGTAAAGTCATTAATTTCGACATCCCTATTGCATTTTTTCTTTGTCGACAAATGCCATGGCAACTGGCTCGGCGTCTCCTTCATGCATTACCCTGGCAACTAGCTCAACATTGCTTTGGCAAGTGATCCTGCACATACACACACAAAAACACACCAAAGCAGCATCTTTTTCCACAAAAATCACCAAGTTATGTAATCAAGCTCAACGGTGGAAAGAAACATGAATTAATGCATGAATGACTAATTATGCAACTATTATGAGCTTAAGTCTAACAATAATATGAGTAAAAAGGGTAATAAAAATAGTACTTTTGAACACTTATCACCCACCATCATTGCCTTCAAAAATCCCTACATCATCATCATCACAAGAATCCTTCCTCGGAAGGAGGTTATCATCGAAAACCACATGAATAGACTCTTCAACAACCAAAGTTCTTTTATTAAATACACGATAGGCTTTAGAGTTTGAAGAATATCCTAAGAAAATAGCTTAATCACTTTTAGCATCAAATTTGCCTAAATTATCTTTTCCATTGTTTAAAACAAAACATTTACAACCAAATGGATGAAAATAACTAATGTTAGGATTTTTGGATTTTAAGATCTCATAAGGAGTTTTCTTTAAAATAGGCCTAATCATTACTCTATTTATAATGTAGCAAGCCGTATTAGTGGCTTCCGCCCAAAAATATTTTCGTAAACTGTTTTCACAAAGCATGGTTCTAGCCATTTCCTCTCAAGTTCGATTTTTCCTTTCAACAACCCCATTTTGTTGAGGTGTTCTAGGAGCTGAAAAATTATGGCTTATACCATTTGAGTTACAAAAATCCTCAAAACCTAGATTTTGAAATTTGGTACCATGGTCACTTCAAATATGAGAAATAGTTTAACCAAGATCACTTGAGTAATTTTTGAAAATGTGATGATTTTTTCTAAAGCCTCATCTTTGGTACTTAAAAATAGAACCCAAGTGTATCTTGAGTAATCATCAACTAAAATAAATGCATGTGATTTTCCACCCAAGCTAGTTGTTCTAATAGGACCAAAGAGATCCATATGGATCAATTGTAAAACTCTACTAGTTGAAACATCATTAATAGGTTTAAAAGAGACTCTTTTATATTTGCCTTTTGTACAAGCATCACAAATTTTATCATTTGGAAACTTTATTTTAGGCAAACCTCTTACTAGATCTTTTGAAACCAACTTTTCTAAAACACCCATGCTTGCATGCCCTAGTTTTCTATGCCATAACCATGAATCATGTTCATCATTAGCAACAAAACATGCATTAGAGATATGAATGTCATCTAAATGCACCATATATATGTTTCCTATGCGATGACCTAAAAGCATAATTGCGTGGGTTTCGACATTTATAATTTTGCAACTGTGTATATCAAAAATCACTACGAAACCTTTATCACAAAGTTGGATTATGCTTAATAGGTTATGTTTAAGACCATTGACATATAAAACATTTTCAATAAGTATGGAAGAGTGATTACCAATGGAACACATTCCTTCAAATTGACCCTTGGAGTTGTCACCAAATGTCACTAATCCTCCCTCTTTATCTCTAGTTCTAAGAATCTACTCTTGTCTCCGGTCATATGTCTTGAGCATCCACTATCAAGGAACCACGTATTTGCACTTGAAGCTTAGGCCTTGTAGCAATGCTCCCCCTACAAACATGGAATCAAACTTTGATTTTTGGTACCCAAATCTTTTTGGGTCCATGAGCATTAGTTCCAAAATCTTGGTTCCCTTAAGAATCCAAGACGCAATCTCATTTGCATTGTTAGAAGCTATAACATCCTTAGGAATCCAAATGCTTCTAACTTTCTTACCATAATAGGGTCTTGAATACCCTCCATGTTTGTATCTATTAAAGTCCCTTTTAACATTGTTGGGTTTTTAAGATTTTCCTCTTTAAAACTTGATTTCCCAACATTGTTTAAAGAAGCTTTGAGATCATTTACCTCCTTGAGGTAATGACCTTTTAACTCGAAAAGAAGGTTATTTAAATCAATGTTTTCTTGTTCAAAATAATTTTGATTATCTTGTAAATCATTAACCTTCTTTTCAAGTTCTGAATTGGTTTTAGATAAGGAATCGTTTTGGTTTTTCAAATCAAGGATAGTTTTCTTATTTTTCAAAATAGACTCCTTATATTTTTTAACCAATTCGTCATAAGTCTCTTGTAACTCATTATAATCATCAAATAATTCATCATAGGTAAGATCATTTAATGAGTTAGAGGTTACCTTAGGATCCTCCTCAAAGGCCATAAGACAAAGATTTGCAACTTCGTGCTCCTCATCACTTGAAGACTCTTCATCGCTCCAAGTGGCTACATGGGCCTTGTGCTTCTTTTTCTTCTCAAAGCCTTTCTTCTTGAGTTGGGGACAATCGATCTTGATATGTCCCGCCTTCTTACATTTGTAGCACATAATAGGAACCTTTTCTTCTTCTTTGCTCTTGTACTTGAGATCCCTTTTTCAATTGAACTTTCTTCTTCGGTTGGATCTCATGAGTCGAGTGAATCATTTGGCTATCATAGCCAACTCCTTATTTTCCTCCTCGCTAGAATCGCTCTCATCATAAGATGCTTTGAGAGCTATTCATATCTTCTTCTTCTCCACTTTTTTCTTCTCGACCTTTATTTCTTCCTTCTTCTTTTCTCCATCTCTTCATTTCTTCATTATCTTATGGGTGAGAAGAGACCCTATGAGAGCATCAAGCTTTAGCGTCTTGAGATCTTTTGCTTCTATGATATTCGTTCTTTTACCATCCCAAGACTCTAGAAAAGAGTAGGTTAGTTTCTGAACTAGCTTCTCCTCCGAAATGACTTCTCCTAGACCCTTAAGGCCATTGACAATGACGGAGAATTGTTCAAACATTTTGGAGATGTCTTCATCCGGCTTCATCTTGAAATTTTCAAAGCTCAAATTAAGAAGCCCAATCTTGGTCTCCTTAACTTCATTAGTGCCTTCGTATGTAATCTCGAGCTTATCTCAAATTTCTTTAGCACTTGAGCAAGATGACATCTTTGAGTACTCATTCGGTCCAAGAGAGAAAAATAGCATGTGCATTGCTTTATCATTGATTTGAAGCTACTTCTGATCTTCATCGGTCATCTCGTACTTGGACTTTGGTACTAGCCGATCACATTCTCTCTTCATCGGGATTGTTAGTCCATCTTCCACTACATCCTATAGGAGGTAGTCATGTGATTTGATGAAGAACCTCATACGGTTTTTCCAATAGGGATAGTTATCCCCATTGAAGTATGGAGGTTTGGTGATTGAATGAGACTCGTATAAGTTGTTGCCGGGGATGGATGTCATGGCTTTGACTTTTATTGATTGAACCACCTTCTAGGATTGACTCAACGGTTGTTATACCTTCGGTTGAGTGTGGCTGTGATACCAATTGTTAGGATGATCAATCAATTGAGATGGTGGCCAAGAGGGGGTGAATTGGCAATTTAAAATTTTTGGAAGCAAATGGAAACTGATAGACAATGGGACACAAGGATTTATAGTGGTTCAACCTTCTAACAAGGTCTACGTCCACTACCTTAGCTTCCTACTAAGGATTTCAACCAAATCACTATAGATTTCTTCCTCTTTTCTTGGCTACAGAGGCAACCGTTACAATCGATCAAAGCTTTCTACCCAAAGCTTGATCAAGGATCACTCTTTTACAAGAAAGAAAAATGGCAAATGGATAATGTCCTCACAAGTTGAATATTTGCCCAAATTACAAGAACACTCAACCCTAAACTTGAAATAAAGATTACAATGAAATACACAAGCTGGGTACAAGGGTTTGACTCTAAAAGCTCAAAGGGTTGGATTTTGCTTGAATGTTGTTCAATGAATGTTAAATAGTTGTTGCAGCAGCATTGGAGTCTTTTATTTATACCATCTCATTAATTTCTAGATGTTTGGGTGGTTGGAGTATTGAATATAGCCGTTGAAGGGCTTCTTTCTCGCAATAAATGTTGTCTACCAGCCAACTGTATCGGTACAGAAAGGGTCGTATCGATACTATTACAACAAAAATATAGTCGTTGTGTATAGGCGTATCGATACACGGGAGGCCGTATCGAAACGGTCATAGTGTAAAATAGGGGGCGTATCAAAATGGCAAGGTCATATCGGTACAATATTTTCTTACTGGAATTTGAGTTAAAAAATTGCATCGATACGCCTAGGGGCGTACCGGTACAACTAATGGAAAATTGAAAGTTTGTTGATTCCAATAAATGACAAGGCAACGGCCGAAAACATTTAGTGCAAAGATCTCGAAGATCTTGACAAGTCGTATCGAAACAGATGGTACCGTATGGTACGATTAAAAATATCCTAAACCCATATTTCAGATCGTATCGAAACAGACAAGGTTGTATCAAAACGCAAAGCTTAAAACGTTTGCCCAGTTGAAGACCGTATCGAAACGTTTTGCAAAATCAAATTCCAGTAGCTAAAATCTGTATCGAAACACCAAGGGGTGTATCGATACGTCGGGCGTATTTGTGTATTTTGGCTTGAAAACACTTAGAATAACTTTGAGTTTAAGGTTTGGACTTAATAAGAAATTTTCCTTGTCATTATGTGAGATTTTTTAGTACTTAAAAATTTATATTCTTTTACAATTTGGTCCTTAAACAATTTTTTATATCAAAATCAAATATAGGTTTTACAAACTTTCATTTATATGGCCCTGTCAGGTCTTGACTTGACCTGACCCGATATGGGTTTTTTTAAAAAATCAGATTCAAAATGGGTTTTAAAAAAGATTCAGTTGGAATAGGTCAAGTTAATTTTAATTATATAATATATTTAAGATTTTTGTTAATTTTTTCTGGGGCAGGTCAGATTATATTTCTACTATGTCGAGTCAGAGTTGGATTTGGATAAAATATATTAAATTTGGGTAGAGCGGGGTGAGGCTATTTTTAGAAAAGATTGAGTCGGGTTGGATCGGGTTCAAATTTAGAGAAAAAAAGTCTCGACTTGACATATAAAATGTTTAAGATTTTTGTTATTTTCTCTGGTGTGGGTCGGGTTTAGTCGGGTGTCCTTGTTAAAATTTTGGGATCGGATTATGGTTGAGTTATACTTTTACTATGTCGGGTCGAGCTCGGTATAGATAAAATATATTAAATTCAGGTAGGGCGAGGGCATGTTGGAATTTCTAATTGGGTTGGGGTTGGGACGACCAAAAAACCACCTGCCCTGTTGTCATCCCTATTCGAATTTATGATTGAAATTGAAATTCACTCCAAAAGAATGGAACTGGCTCAAATTAACTATCAATTGGTCTAGCAGGGTTAAACATTGAGTTTCTCAAGTAAGGTAATGAGTTCGAACACTTATATTTTGAATGAAGCAAACTAAGTTGATAGAATCAATCCATAATGCATTTCTCTAGTACCTGATCTAAATTAGTTAACCAGTACATCAAATAACAATGATTAAAAAATAAAGAAAAAAAAAGAGAATTGAAGGTGTTGTACCTTCGAGGTCCTACGGATCAAAATCCTTCGCAACAACGCCGCTACATGTGGGGACCCAGAGCTCATCCAGAGTTAACCTCGCCACATCTTTCATCTAACCCCAATCCATGCATGATCGTTGTCAAGTAAGCTATCGAGATGGAGGAAAACTAGAGTAGTAGAGTGGCAACAACGCCTCTACTTTTAATGGGGAAGGTAGTGCATTTTAGTGGTGCTTGTGCAGGATGCTATCGTTATAGAGGAACGCTGGAGTAGTAGAGTGGCAACCCTCTCATGACGAGCCAACTAAGAAAAAGAGTTGGAGATAAATCCAGACTTATGACATATGTGGACTTCCATCTGATATGGACTCTCATTAAATGAAGCAGTAAAACACGATCCTCGTTAAGAGGCTTTACGCGCTTTAGGGTTTCTAAACCCTAGCTTTGTCGCCTATATAAAGAAGACTTTGGCCACAAACAAAGAGAGCTTGATCTTAGACGAAAACCCTTAGTCTTCAGCTATCGGAGAACCACCAGAGTCGAAGGTATAAACGAGTCTTCACACGATGAGAGCCATCGAGAGAGGCTTGAGGAGTGTGAGACCTACAACACAATTAGAGAGCTTGGAGGAAAATGTTGAGGACGCTTGATTCTTTCTTTTTTTCTTTCCTTGATAAACTACCATGTTCTTTAATACTTTTATTATGGATGTTTTAGGCCCAGACATGAGCAAAATACTTTTGTTGGGTTTATTGTTTTTAGGATATTATGTTTTAATTTTTTTATTAATGCTATAGCCTTTTCCTTTATCTATTTCGTTCATTGTCCTTCATGCGTAGTTATTGTAAGAGCTATCGAGAGAGACCTTTTAACTATTGATCTATGGCTTAATATCGAGAAAGTTAGGCTATACAAACATGAACAATGGAGCTTAAGCTATCAACTTAGGTTCTAATTTGGCTTGGACATAAGTTTAGGATTTCAACGACTAATAAAAGGAACTTGAATAGATAATAAAGTTGTTAGGGTTTGCGTAGACATGAATTGCCATAGCATCCTTGTTATCGACTTCTTTGTATCGAGATAGTCAAGAAATTAATTAGAAAACCCTGTTGAATAGGTAAATACATAATTGGTTAACGCAGACATGTATCACCAACTGCTATAGCATTCGAATAGTAATTCGCATAATTCCTAGGCAATAAACCCAACTTCCATAATCATCTGAATATCTGCTGCAACATATATTTGTCTCTGATCATTGCTATCTTTACTTTTATTGTAATTAGTTTGATAAAACATTCTCAAACCATTATTTGCTTACTAACTTTTAAGTACAATTGCTTGGAAGTTATTGATCCAATCCCTGTGGGTTCGACACTCTACTCTATCACTTTATTACTTGATCAACGAGTATACTTGCTCTAATTTGCATACATGTTTCGCAAGCATCATTAATGCTTTTATGAAGTAAAGGTAGGGTTTTATGGTTGTTTTGCAGGTTTTTAGGTGATCATGCTACGCAGTGAATTGCTGTAGCATTTCAAGGATGAGCGAGCTTTTGCTTTAGCACTTCTAGACGAAAAAGGACAAAGATGAGGATAGCTAGAGCAGTACAGCTAGGCCATGGATCATTTCTCACATTTAACGAGCACGTAGAAAGTATGTAAAGTAGTACATGGGTCCCACCTTCCCTTTATTAAGAGCATGTGGCAAGATACTCCTTTATTTTCTATTGTTGACATTTAATGGACCAAAAGTAGAAAACCCAAGGGTTTCTACCTATTATAAAAAGAACTGAAATTTAGGAAATAGCCCCATTGTCTTCAACCTTTGGAGAACCACCATTTTGGAGGAAGAGATGAGTCTCTAAGAAACACAAGCTATCAAGAGAGGCTTGAGGAGCTCGAAGAAGCTGCGGCAAAGCTCACAACGCAAGGAGAGAGCCTTAGGACGCTTTGATTCTTCTTTTGTGTAGCATTTACTTTCTGAAAATGAATTCATACTCTTGTTGGATGATTTTTATTCCCTCAAACTTGAGCTAGATACATTGTAGCTGGGTTTATTGTTGAATGTTTGTTTAATCTTTACTTAATGTTATAGAGTTTATTTTGCTTATCTGTTATGTTCATTTATCTTATTGCTTAGCCTTTTGAGAGCTCACGAGAGCAGCCGTTGGCTATGATTTGTGGCTTAATATCGAGAGAGTTAGGTTATATCAGATGAACAATGGAGCTTGAGCTGTTGACTTGAGTTCTAACCCTGTTTAGACATAAGATTAGGGTTTCAATGACTAAAAAGGGGAGCTTAAATAGATAATAACTTGTTAGGGTTAACACAGACATATATCGTTGTAGCATTCTATTATCAACTTCTAGCTAGGCATAAATTAGGAGTTCTTTTGAAAACCTTGTCGAGTAGATGAGTGGTGCTTCGTCGTTATGATATTCTAATAAAGGTTGAGCATAGCAATTGGCAGCAAACCCATATACCCATTCACCTTGATAATCTTTTATGAGTTTGCAACTATTTGTTACCATTCAATCTTTGCTTCAATTCATCTTTTTGCTATAACATTTGTTTTACTATTTGTGTTAACCTTTCACCACACCGATATTTCTTATTTCTTTAACATACAAGTGCAATAGCTTTGAGTTTAATCACTCCAATCCCTGTAGAGACGATACTTAATACTCACTACTATATTACTTGTGTGACTGTTAACTCCTCAAAAGTACAGATTTTTATGCTTATTTCATAATGCTTTTGCTTGCCTTTAAGTAGATATGTTTGCATTTAGTTATTAAAATTCATGCATTTGCATAGGGAGTTAGGAGCTATTTTGTTACCAGTGTGAAGGGTTGTTTTGCTGGTTTTGGTGCAGGACACAGGCATGCAGGCATGGTAGAGAGGCGTTGGCAAAGAACGCAAGAAAAGAAGCATGAGAATTGCTGAGTAGCAGTTGGCATAGATGGACCAACCAATGCCAAGCTTGGCTGGCAAAAGATTGATGTCCCATGACTGGTCAAAGTAGTCATTGGACCCTGTACACGTCAGCCCTAGTATTCAAATTAGAAGGGCTGCATCGATGGATCTCCTTCTTGCCCATTCTCTTAGTTTTAATTTTATTTGAATGGTGATGTTAAGATACAATCATATTTTATGGATGGACCCCCCAACCATGAACTAAGCTTTTACAGTTGGTTGAGGGATATTTGCGATGAACACTAAATTTATGTTTGGTTTTTAATAATTTAAAATGCCTTGGCATTACTTTCTATCTGCGAGTACTTAATTTTCTCAAATCCTTTGCCATACAACAGCTGGCATAGTGTGCTTATTCCACCTTAATATCTTAACAGACTTAAAGGGCAACGATCAGTTGCCAAATACTAAGGCGAGAAGCTTCGACAAAAGTTGTTAAAGTATATGAACTTACTTCGGGAGTGAGTCTACCCCTTAGGTGCAAAGGTTGATACTTAATCGAGTTAATTAATAAAAGCTTCACTATAGACATATATGGGTTTTTTCATGGTTAACTTAGGGTATTATCATCGATAGAGGCAATACTACTTTTAATATGCACGGCAATAAAACCAAGGAAGGACATTATTAAAGGCTGGCATAAGTAGCATGAAATCCATGCATCTCTTGCCAACGCTCATCATTCAATTGAACACTTTCGTTGCCAGACTGTTTTCATTTTTTATTACTTTGTTTTTGCTATCTTTTCAATCAAAAACCCAAATCATGCCAACACTTTCATTTTTCTTGCAAACAAATAAACATTAAGCAAATAAGTTCTTGGTCAATCCCTGTAGATTCAATACTCAGCTTACTGTTGTATTACTTGTTGACCATGTATACTTGCACGCATAAGACTCTCCTTGGCATTGTTTCCTTGCACTTTTACACTAAATATTCAATCATTTGCCAAGTGTTAGCAAAAGTTGACAAGTTTTTGGCGTCGTTGTCGGGGATTGCAGCGGAATTTATTGTTTTGATTTTTACTTGTTCCGTTTCTTTTATTATTTCATTTTATTTATTTTAACTGGTGTATGACCAGAAACCATCATTTGGTGGAAGATTGGCCATATGACTCAGAAATTGAAAGAACCTTACGGAGGTTAAAAAGAAAAGCTCGAAAGATGGCATATCGAGGCAATGGAGGAGCTAATGGTAACCCAAACAATTAGGGAAATCCACCAAACCACAATGAGATATCGGCCGCACCTGCTGCCCAACCGTTAATGTAGAGGAGGAGAGACCTATCCTAGAACACTCAGCACCGAACATAGACAATTTGATGCTATGACTGATAGGTCTAGAGGTAGATACACTAAATTTTAAACTTAAACCGGTAATGATACAAATGCTTTTGAATGTAGGAAAATTTGATAGAGCACCTACTGGAGACTTGAGGCAACACTTCAAGCAATTCATGGAAGTTTGCCAGCTATTTCAGCAGCCTGGAGCGTCGAAGGATACAGTGAAGCTGAAATTATTCACATTTTCCCTGAGAGATAGAGAAAAAATGTGCCTTAGTTCCTTGCCACCTGGTTCTGTCACCTAATGGGGAGATCTATGCTAGAAATTTTTACTGTGATTCCAGCCACCTAAACTCAATGCCAAGCTGAGAAATGAGATCATTAAGTTTAGGTAGGCTAATGAGGAGACTCTATATGATGTCTGCAAGAGATTCAATAACCTATTGAGAAGGTGTCCCATACATGGATTCCCAAATGGAGACCTTCTACAATGGACTCAATACTTATGCCAAAACTATTGTTGATACTTCGGCAAATGGTTCAATGTTGGACAAGAACTATACAGAGGCAGTTAGTATCCTTGAGAGGATTTCAACTAATGATTTTGAGTATCCTACTGCCAGACTAAGGACCGGAACTAAAATTGGAGGAAAATTAGCACTAGATGAATTAACACATCCACGCTGAGATTTCCAATCTTACTAGCATGGTGAGAACTTTGAAAAAGAGTAAAGAATCGCAAGAGATTAAGGCGTTAAACCCATTCTACACAATATGTGGGGAGGACCATTACATGGAAGATTGCCCTGCCAACCCTGAGTCGGTAAACTTTGTTGGCAATTTCAATCGTAATTATAATGTAAATTTCAATACCTACAATGCAAGATGGAGGCAACACCCAAATTTAGCTTGGGGAAATCAAAGGGGTAATCAACACAATGCCTAGCGTCAAAACAATGCCCAGCGTCAGAATAGCAAGGTCCAACAAGGATTCTATCAGAATGCTATGCCACAGAGGGCGCAAAGCAACTTTTATGTAGGACAAAGAAACAAATAGGGGATTTTGACAGAAAACATAGAAAGAAATGATGCAACTGTTCAGAGTTTGGCAGTAACTATGTGGAACTTGGATATTCTGATTGGACAGATTGCCAATGCACTTAGCAATCGACCCTAGGGAGCATTGCCAAGAAATAAATAAAATGCTCGGTAGAGAGGCAATGAACAATGCAAAGTTGCAACTCTTCGAAGTGGCAAACAATGAGAGGCTGAAATACATGTTAAGCAATCAGCCAATTACCAAGAGAAAGGACCAGTAGATGAACCAAAAGAAGTAGAAAAGAAAGAAGAGGACAAAAGCAATGCCAAACAGTTGTCCAATGCCAGACCTCAGTCGGATGACAGCAAACCCTAGGCATGGCCGGTAGAGTCAGCATTTTCTTACCCACCTCTACCGTTTCTACAAAGACTATAGAAGTACATGCATGATCAGCAATTTAAGCGCTTCTTAAAAGTTCTTAAGCAGTTGCAGATCAACATACCGTAGTAGAATCTCTTGAGCAAATGCCCAATTATGTTAAATTCATGAAGGACATTTTGTTGAAAAAGAGGAAATTGGGTGATTTCGAGATTGTAGCTCTCACTAACAGATGCAGTGCAATGATACTCAATCCATTACCCCCTAAGATGAAAGATCCAGAAAGTTTTACTATTCCTTGTACCATTGACAACAAATTCATGGGTAAAGCACTTTATGACCTGGGAGCCAGCATCAATTTGATGCCAATGTCTGTTTTCAAAAAGCTCGACATCAGAGCAAGGCCTACCACTATGACACTTCAGTTGGCAGACTAATCTTTGCACATCCTAAGGGCAAGATTGAGGATGTGCTGGTAAAGATAGATAAATTTATATTTCTGGTTGATTTAATCATTTTATATTATGAGGCAGACATGAATATCCCAATCATATTGGGCAGACCATTCCTTGCCATAGGTGGAGCCTTAATTGATGTTCATAAAGGTGAACTTACTATGCGCGTGAATGGCCAAATTGTTACGTTTAATGTATTTCAAGCTCTTAAATGTACAGATGAACTAGAGGAATGCCAAGCTGGTGAAATGATGGAGTCCATTTTCACTATGGACGTGGCACATATGCCAAGACATGGATGATGACGCTAGGGAACTAGATGATGAAATTAAGATGAATGAAGACGCTGAATGACTAACGTTGGATAATAAAGTTGCTAATTACTTTGGCCAACCAGAGCCATTGGAGCTGGTGGGTAGAGAAATCAAGGCATCTAAACCATCCATCGAGAAGCTACCAGAATTGGAACTAAAACCATTGCCAGACCACCTCAGGTACGTCTACTTAGATAAACACTCTACTCTACTAGTGATCATTGTTGTTGATCTATCTAATGATCATGAGGAAAGATTGCTAGAAATCTTAGGCAAATATAAGCAAGCTCTGGGATGGACCATGGCCAAAATCCGAGGAATAAGCCTCAGTATTTGCTGCACAAAATAATCTTGGAGGAATATCATGGCAAAATAATTGAGGGCCAGAGAAGACTGAACTCAAGCATGAAAGAGGTAGTTAATAAAAAATTATCAAGTGGCTAGATGTCAGGATAATCTATCCCATTTTTGATAGCTTGAGGGCCATCCTAGTGCAATGTGTGCCAAAGAAAGGTGGTATGACCGTAGTTCAAAATAGTAAGGATGAGTTGATTCCTTCTAAACGTATTACCGAGTGGAGGGTGTGCATGGACTATAAGAAGCTGAATAATGCCACCAAGAAAGATCACTTCCCCTACCCTTCATTGATCAAATATTGGATAGACTGGCAGGTTAGGCATACTATTGATTCCTAGACGGCTATTTAAGTTATAATCAGATTGCCATCGCTATAGAAGATTAGGAGAAAATCACATTCAGTTGTCCATATAGGACATTCACCTTAGGAGAATGCCCTTTAGACTGTGTAATGCTCCGGCAACATGCCAACGATGTATGATGTCTATTTTCTCTGACATGATTGAGAACAACCTAGAAATTTTCATGGATGATTTTTTAGTGTTTGGCAAAACATTAGAGGAATGCCTTCAGAGTCTAGAGCTTGTTTTGAGGAGATATATTGAGACTAAGCTGGTCTTGAACTGGGAAAAATGCCATTTCATGGTGAAGGAAGGCATAGTTCTCAGTCACAAAGTAACCAAGAGAGGCCTGGAAGTAGATAAGGCGAAGGTGGAGGTAATCAAATAGTTACCACCTCCTACAAGTGTAAAAGGTATCAGGAGTTTTTTAGGATATGCAAGTTTTTATCGTCGGTTCATTAATGATTTCTCAAAAATTTCTAAACCTTTATGTTTGCTTTTAGAACAAAATGCCACTTTTAATTTTGATGATTCTTGTTTAAAAGCATTTCAGGAACTTAAGGACAGATTGATTAATGATCCATAGTTGTGGCACCGGACTAGAATGAGCCTTTCGAGCTTATATGTGATGTCAGCGATTATGCTGTTAGAACTGTGTTAGGACAAAGGCGTGGCAAAATTTTCTATACCATTTACTATGCCAGCCAAACATTGAATGAAGCCTAACTCAACCATACCACTACCGAGAAGGAATTTCTCGTAGTTGTATTTGCATTTGATAAGTTCTGATTTTAATTAGTAGGTAACAAAGTTGTGGTGTATACAGATCAGTCGGCATTAAAATACCTCTTGGAAAAAAATGATGCCAAGCCTAGAGTGATTCGATGGATGATTTTGGTATAAGAATTTGATCTTGGGATTAGGGGCAAGAAGGGGAGTGAGAACTTGGTAGCTGACCATTTATCATGATTAGGGTATCACCTTAAGGAAGGGAGAGCCACTACCATTAGAGATAAATTCCCCAATAAATACTTACTTGCAGTCGATTCTTTGCCATGGGACTTAACATAGTCAATTACCTGGTAAGTAATATTTTGCCACCGAATCTGACGAGTAATGCCAGAAAATATTTTCTTCGAGATGTTTGGCAATATTATTGGGATAAGCCAATTTTGTTCAAACAATGTGCCGACCAAGTGATCTGTCGATGTGTGTCAAATGAGGAGTAGCTCAACATTTTACAGTTATGTCATGCAACACCGTATAGAGGACACTTTGCTGGAATGAAGACTGCTGCCAATGTGCTGTAGTCCAGATTATTTTGGCCTACGCTATTTAAAGATGCTCATAACTTTGCCAAGGCCTGTGATCGATGCCAGCGGACGGGTAACATCTCTAGTAGACATCAATTGTCGCTCCATAATATTATGCCAGTAGAGTTGTTTGACGTATAGGGCATAGACTTCATGGGTCATTTTCCTCCATCATTCGGGAACCTATATATCCTGGTGGATGTTGACTACGTTTCAAAGTGGGTAGAAGTGGTGGCTTTGCCAACAAATGATGCCAAGGTCGTTGCCAAGTTCCTTCATAAGCATATCTTTACTAGATTCGGTGCCCCTAGAGCCATTATTCATGATGAAGGTACACATTTTAAGTGTAATTTAATCTCTAGAACTCTGTGCACGTATGGAATCCAACAACGTATTGACATAGCTTACCATCCCCAAACAAATAGCCAAGCGGAGATCTCAAACAAAGAAATTAAGAACATTCTGGAAAAAACTGTGAACCAACGAGGAAGGAGTGGTCTTTGAGACTAGATGATTCCTTGTGGGCTTACAGAATAGCCTTTAAAACTCCGTTGGGAACTTCTCCTTATAGGCTCGTGTTTGGGAAGGCATGCCACTTGCCAGTGGAATTAGAGTATAGAGCTTATTGGGAAATCAAAAAGCTCAACATGGATTGGAGAGTTACTAGTGCAAAACATTTATTGGACATAAATAAATTAGAGGAATTCAGAACGCAAGCTTATGAGAATGCCAGACTCTACAAAGAAAGAACAAAATGATGGCATGACAACAGGATATTGCCAAGGCAATTTGAGGTAGGCCAATGTGTCTTGTTATTTAACTCGAGGCTAAAGTTGTTTCTAAGAAAGCTCAAGTCTAGATGGCCAGGACCCTTTGAAGTTGTGAAACCATATGCTCATGGAGCAGTAGATATCAAGGATTTGAAAACGGGAACAATTTTCAAAGTAAATGGCCAAAGATTGAAACACTATTTAGAAGGCACTCAAAATGATGCCAATGAGGTTACCCTTTTCGCATAAGTTTTGTGAACGTCGTCACCATGGTTTGGATTTTGTCTATATTAGGTTAGATGTTTTTATTTTAGTTGTTTTTCATTTATTTTCCTTCCTTTTAGTTTTTATCTTCCTTTTGCTGCATTGAAAGGTTTTTGTTGAGTGGATACAGGATTTGTTGCCAGGCAGAATACTGGCATGGGGCGATAAAAAAAAGGAATTTGCCATAACCGTCCAAGGCTTGATAGAGCTCAGCCCAAGAAAGAATGAAAATTTTTGCTAAGTGTTGAATTTTACCTTAGCTGCCCAAGGTGAAAAGTTGAAATTCAAATTTTAACCTAATCACCTTATCACTTCATCTCTTCCTGCGTCGTCTTATCATATTACCTCTTATCACATCATTGTTTATCTTCCCCAAGCACACTAAACCCTTATCATTATCCCTACTCAACTGGCCAAATTAAGAACACCATTTAAAACACTCAACTATTTTACCCCTTCATCTACTTAAATCCTAACCGATTCTTAGCTAAAGACTTTTCACTCTTCCTTCCATTATCTTTATCATGGAATAAAAGCAAGATTTAAATCCCTGACTTCAAAAAAATCACTCGAACTTTCAAGAGATTTTCATGGCATCTTCTTCAACACCTTTCAAGATCTTTTTCAATGAAGAGATCCACAAAAAGTACGAGGATAACTTAGCATCAAGAACCTTCTGCTATGAGAAAGGTTTCGAGTTCAAGAAAGAAGCCAACTTAGGCTATTCCTCAGAGTTTGTCAAGTTGATAAAGATGCATAAGTGGGAGAAATTCTGCCAACCACCAGGGGAAGTCCATGCCAACGTTATTTGAGAATTCTATGCTCATCTTACAACCAAAGACTCATCATTCTTGATGGTGCGAGGTAAGTGTGTTCGTTTTGATGAAGGTTATATAAATGATATGTTTTCTTTGGATAGAACAGAGAACGAGCACACCAAGTTTGTGTAATCTTTGGACGATGCTAAGAGGAAGACGATATTGAAGGAATTGTGTGAAGCCAACACCCAGTGGAATGTGTCATCAAAAAGACATCAGACTGTAAAATAGTTGGCATTAAAGTCTGAGCCACGGGGTTGGAATCACTTCTTGAAGGCAAACTTGATGTTGATTATACACAATGAGATAGTTTCAGAGGAAAGATTGGCCCTACTGCACTCTATCATGACTGGCCGCAAGATTAGTGTTGGATGGCTTATTATCGAAGAGACTTTTAAGTGTTCTGGTAAGACTAATGGAAGTTTACTTTTTCCCTCTCTAACCTCTACCATTTGCATGCAGCACGACGTACCACAGCTCGATTCAGACAGCATTCAAAAGAGTAAGGGGACCTCCATAACTCCTGTCCTGTGGAGACATTTGACTGCCACATAGGCAAATGAGAAGGGCAAGCAAAAGAAAGTCGAGTCTATGCCAAAAGCAAAAGTGCCAAAGGCAAAACCTGTGACTCTGATGCCAACTTGATCAGTGGCAATGCTTTCCCAGATCTACCAACGCCAGGAGATCATCCTCCAAAAATTTGAGAAAGCTGAGGAGCACAACTCCCTATTCTGGCAATATGTGTACGCCAAGGACTGTGTCGTAAAAAACCCATGAAGGCATGTCGACGCAAACACTACCAATATTCCCTAAGTTACATGCCGACCTCCTTGCCAAGGATGACATGCCAGCCAATCCTCACTTTGTCCATACTTCAACACAATTTGATGCCACCATCCCAGTCTCTCCAGTACAAGTTGAATTTGCCAGAACTGATACTCTACCTAAATTTGAAGATGAAGGAATTCAAATCCATGCCAAGGCTATTTCCACGCCTTCAGCACCTGCCTCATCTATCGTCATTAATGTCTCAGCTACCTCTGAGCTGGTGAGGATCGTTGAGGAAGTTCTCCATGACCTTGGAGCTTCCACAGCCGCATCAAAACCCAGCCTTAAGCACAAGAAGCATATGGCTTCCAGTCGATGGAGCTTCATCAAAAGGAAAACACACATTTCACGACCAGAACCCTCCAAAAGGGAGTCATCATCCTCTTAAACTCCTTGCATTTCAATTCATTCCCATTCATATGTTCATGCATTTTAAATTTTATCTGTATATATGTGTTGTTTTCACGCATTGAGGACAATGCACACCTTAGGTTTGGGGGTGTGGGTTGCCTAACATCTATTGCCATGACATTCATGTTTATATTTTTTAGTTTACATTCTATTTTCCACGTAGGATTTAGCACATGCATACCAAACCGCTAAAAAAATTTGCCTCGTCAATTTTATACTTGTTACCAACACTGCTAGTTTAGGAGAAGTTGTGTTAGATTATCTGTCCGATGAAGAAACTGGAATTTAGAACTTTTATGCCAGCATGTTAGCATTGCCAAGTAGCTTGGCAATTGAACTCTAGTTTAGGGAACTTTAGTTTCACTCTACATGCGGTATGTATCTAGTCTTCAAAACAAACTTAGGTTCGCTTGAAACTAAACTCAGGAAAAAAAAGAGAGAAAAAATGTCAGGGTAGAAAGAAAGAATAAGGCAACAATGTTTTGCCAAAAGCTGAAAAAAAAAATGAGAACACTCCTCTGCCTTAGAGAAAATAATTAACTTGGGTCTTCGTGGTTTGCTCCCTCTTAGTTCTCAAGCCAACATAATTTTAGGGTATGAGTGTAATAGGTTAGCTTTGTGATGTAATCTGGATTAACATCGGTATTGGTGGTTTGCTCCCTCTTATGTATCACGCCAAACAGTACATGACGTGACCCTAATCAAGTGCCAACGTAAAAACACCCTTGGCAAATAAAGAAAAAAAGTGAAAAAAATATTATATATATAAAAATTTTGAGTTTGGGTAGTAAAGTTGATTAAGGGAGTTGAGTAAACTTGATGCATGCTGCCCACACTTCATGCACACTTGATGACCTTAGACTAGAACTATATTCTACACTTGAATTTGCTTATCTGCTTGGCATTGATACACTGAATATTCGAGGACAGGCCTAGGATAATATTTTGCTAGCTGGTAGGTGTTGGGAACCATGACAATTTTTGCCAAGGAACTTTTCTTGTTTTTCTGTTTCTCTAGATTTTTAGTTGCATACAATGAGCTAGGATTGGGGGGTGCTAACTCCTCAAAAGTACTGATTTTTATGCTTATTTCACAATGCTTTTTCTTGCCTTTAAGTAGATATGTTTGCATTTAGTTGTTAAAATTCATGCATTTGTATAAGAAGTTAGGAGCTACTTTGTTGCCAGTGTGAATGGTTGTTTTGCCAGTTTTGGTGCAGGACACAGGCAAGCAGACACGGCAGAGAAGCGCTGGCAAAGAACACAAGAAAGGAAGCAAGAGAATTGTCGAGTAGCAGTTGGCATAGATAGACCAAACAATGCCAAGCTCAGCTGGCAAAGGATTGATGTCCGATGACTGGTCAAAGTAGTCGTTGGACCCTGTGCACGTCAGTCCTAGGATTCAAATTAGGATAAGAGGATATCGTATCTTATCCCTTCGCTCATTCAAATTTTAAACTCAAAAAGCTTATCCTGGGGTTTCCACGCAAGCCTATTTAAAGGAGCTCAAGCCACCACATGAGGGGGTCGAATTGGAAGAGAGGTTGCACCGTGGTGAACCGAGAGGCAACGTGGTCTAACCAGCTAAGACCGAGAGCTCTTGAGAAATCAAAGGGCTGGATCGACGGATCTTCTTCTTGCCCATTCTCTTAGTTTTAATTTTATTTTAATAGTGATGTTAAGATACGATCATATTTTGTGGATGGACCTCCAACCATGAACTAAGCTTTTACAGTTGATTGGGGGATGTTTGCAATGAACGCTAAATTTATGTTTGGTTTTTAATAATTTAAAATGTCTTGTCATTATTTTCTATCTATAAGTACTTAATTTTCTCAAATCTTTTGCCATACGACTGTTGGCATGGTGTGTTTATTGCACCTTAATATCTAACAGACTTAAGGGGCAACGATCAATTGTCAGACACTAAGGCGAGAAGCTTCGACAGAAGATGTTAAAGTAGATGAACTTACTTCGGGAGTGAGTCTACCCCTTAGGAGTAAAGGTTGACACTTAATCGAGTTAATTAATGAAAAGCTTCACTATAGACATATAGGTTTATTTATATTTAACTTAGGGTATTGTCATCGACAGAGGCAATACTACTTTTAATATGCTCGGCAATAAAACCAAGGCAGAACATTATTAAAGGCTGGCATAAGTAACGTGAAGCAAATAAGTTCCAAATCATTCCAAATAAGTAACGTGAAGCAAATAAGTTCCAAATAAGTTAATTAATCTGCTTGCCAACGCTCATCATTCAATTGAACACTTCCGTTGCCAGACTATTTTCATTTTTCACTACTTTGTTTTTGCTATCTTTTCGATCAAAAACCCAAATCATTCCAACACTTTCATTTTTCTTGCAAACAAGTAAACATTAAGCAAATAAGTTCTTGGTCAATCCCTGTGGATTCAATACTCAGCTTACTATTGTATTACTTGCTGACCGTGTATATTTGCACGCATAAGACTCACCTTTGCATTGTTTTCTTGCACTTTTACACTAAATATTCAATTGTTTGCCAAGTGTTAGCAAAAGTCGACAGTGACGAGTATACTTGCTCTAATTATTTATCTATACTTTTACACATCACTACCACCATCTTATTTTATTCATCAACAACTGGTGTGGTAAGCGTGAACTCACTTCTGACCAAAAGAATCAATAGCGACAAACTGCCAAGAACAATCAACCAACCCAGATTTCCATCTTCATCTCAAGATCTATCAAACATGCATGATTTTACTGGCTAGCGACACCAAAACACCCTACGAATTCGTAGTTTACAAAGCAAGTGACAAAGTTTGCATGCGTAACTCCAGCCTCTCATATGGCTCAGCAAAGGTAGAAACAAAAAAGCCAACAACATTGAGAGTTAGCACAAAGAGCCCTTCAAGACTTATTTATCTCCCAACGCCAAGATGTCAGACAGCGAGGAAAAGAGGCAGAAATACCCTCTAATGCAAAAGAACGACGTCATAAGGACTAGAATGATGCTTGTATGGGTGCTCAAGGTGCCATGATTCCCATTCTAGAGCTCCACGAAGGGGGAGAACATAGAATATATTCCTCTCCCCAGAGGAGATTAGGTTGTGAAGGAACCGAATATCATATCTGATAAATCAATTGACCCACTCTTTTCTTAAAGATTTTCTATAAGGGAGATTCTCACCGCGATTCACTCATTTTCATTTGATAACGCCAAAGAAGCATGGTTGGGAGAACTATATGAAATTCTATGGACTCTCTGGACAACTTCTCTTACATTTATTGGGGAACTCATTCTTTTTCTAACATGTTGGTTGGTTCTAAAGCAATTACCAAAACAACAACGAAGAAACACAAAGGGAAGATGACATCTTACTGGGAAGGACTATACAAAGTCACACAAGAAGGTAAATTTTAGTACACACAAACTGGATAACACTAGTGGAAGAGAAATTCTTCGCACAAAGAATGCTCGTCATCTTAGTAAGTTTTACATTTATATACATCTCCAGTTTGCACACGCCTTATAATAAGGTAAAGAAAATATATAAATCTTCCACTGAGTTTCTAGAAGAACGTCGAGATCCTCTACCTATATTCATAACGCCGAGACACCTCTGCTCCATATCAAGGAGTTTCTATATTGTTTTTATATTAGAACCGAGATATTTATCCATATTCTTGGCATTGAAATGCC
This sequence comes from Hibiscus mutabilis, assembly GCA_019671005.1. Lineage (NCBI taxonomy): Eukaryota > Viridiplantae > Streptophyta > Magnoliopsida > Malvales > Malvaceae > Hibiscus > Hibiscus mutabilis. Next base: position 13,082,449 of record CM033751.1, read on the forward strand.
TCTGCTCCGTATCGAGGAATTTTTACATTGTTTCTACACTAGCGTCGAGATCCTCCACTAACTGCATTGTATTGATCTTGGTATAAATACCCAAAACTGATCCTAAACCAATTTTCCTTCTTTTTTCTTATTTTCCTTCTCTATGAAATTCTTTATACTTTATCCTAGAGTGTGACCAGCCTTACTGTGTCGACTGTTGATATCAGCAGTGACCACAGACCACAACCACTGGTGGTTGTATATTTGTAAAAAATTGAAAGACTCCCTTGGCTCTCCTGAACATAGATCTGTCCTATGTTTAGCCTAAACATAACCCAAAACTCATAGATCTAAGGATAAAGATTCAAAGTGTACCCTTCTCGATCACAGACTTCCACCGTCTGATGATGCTCTGGCCGTGATATATTGCTACCCTAGCCGCGTCTTAACCTTCATAGTTGAAATGTAACAATCGAGGCTTAGATGTCCAACAAGGTAAGAATTTTTAAGATTGGACATTCGGTATTTCTCTGTTCTTTTTCCTTCTTTTTTTTTTTGAATTTTTCCTGACTTCTCTCTTATGGTTTCCTCTCTAAATCCCTCTGTTATGTTTCATCTTATTTCGCTCTTTATAGTCTATTTTGGTTTTGTTGTTAGCCAATTCCAAAGACTTTTCAAATTCAACCCTTTTTGCACGAAATTTTCACTTTTCTATGTTAATTCTCAATTTTTCCCTTTTGTCTTCTTCTAATGAAGAGGGAAATGGAAATGGGGACCAGGGCTCGTACGTGATGAGAGTTGGTTGCTTGACCTAAAAGATGGGTGCTCGATTTGAGTGGATGTAGATCCCAAGTTTTATTGTTGGGTCATGATTGATGTGGCATGCCACGAGTGGTTGTAGCTGTGACCGTGGCAAGGATGTGGCAGCTGATGAAGCATACCCGTATGGCTGACGGTGGCTGAGAGGACCAATGGCCTTGGTGGCACCTAGGGTTATGCTTTTTAGGTATGTTGACTGATTTTAGATTGTGGGTCTCATTGAAATTTGGTCAAGGGCAAAGTTGCAATGTATTGGGTTTAAGGATATTTAATTTGGTCTTGGTTTCATAACACGGATAGAACAAGTATCTGCATCATGAATGGATTATAGTTCCATTATCTCTCCGACACATTCATTGAGGACACAATCATCTCAAAACATAAACACAAATGAGCCTCAATCAATTCAATAATATGAGAATACTCAATCGCATGCCAACTATATCTAATAGTTTCAAGAGTAACAATAGTCCAATAGATCGATATATACCCATGTTCATTTGCTGAATTTAATTCACATTTTCTGATTTTAACGCATCATATTCACATTTACATTTAAACATGCTTTTCACATCACAAATACACTCAAAAGTATCTTATTGAACCATTCACATTATATTTTGTGCATTAATACAAAGGTCATAACACCACATTATTATGTAAATCAATCACAATATATCACACACTCTTATGCATCTTATTGAACCGAAATGAAACACAAAAGTGAGAAACACTTACTAGAAAACTTAGAAGAGGTTTAGCCTATTCTTACGCTCCTAATTAATATAATGTGTTGTGTGTACTGACAGCAACTCAGACTACTCACCAATTCGCTTTCACTTAAATGTTGAAAGCCTAGATTAACTTCATTTTGTCTTTTTTTTTTCTTACTAGAAATCGATTTCGTTGAATTTGAATCTATACATGCATATTTAATATCATATAAACATGTCACTATATGTTGTAATTTCTCCAGAAACACCACAAAATCATTGATCTAAAGGAACATCACTAAGATCGACATTTCTAACTAATTAAGGAAATTCTTGATTCCAATGGCTAAAATCCAATATTAGAAGCATTTAATCATTCTAATATTCATATTTTATCATTTAGAAACTATTTTGATAATTGGAAATTGAAGAACACAATTTCACAAAGTTCTGGAAACTTACTCAAGAATAATAAATGAAAAATTATAAAATATGGAAAATCATGTTCTAATATGTTAAAGTAAGATTGATAATCTCTTAATTACATCAAAAGAAGTCTAAAATAGTTTAGAAATTAAAGATTATTCAAAGAAACTTGGAATCACCATTTTTGATGAAATCATGTAAGAAATTTCTCAGGAAATTGAGATGTTGATTGGATGAATCAAAGCTTATTCTAAAAAGAAAAAATACTCAATTAAATGATGAGAATTATCAATTGAAGAAGAAAATCTTATTTTAGATGAGTTCCATGAAAATCAAGAGAGTTATGGCTTTTTAGAAAAAGAAAGAAAGAAGATGATTGTTTGGATAATTTTTAGAGAAATTCTATAGAATTAGAAAATTCAAGAATTAGTAAAAATGAATTAGTTTCAGATTTAGAAAAACCAGTTAACTATTTGGAAGTGTGTAAGAAATTCTAGAAAAATATTTTAGGGGAAATAAACACGATAGTCAAAAGGTGAAAATTAATTTTTGAATAATGATATTTTTACCTTTGAGAGCTATCAAGTTTGATATTTTCCAAACTAGTCCTTTTATTAAAATTCTAAAACCATAACATTTAAACTTTTTCGGTTTTGACTCTAAATTTATCTAATAAATTGTAGTTTAATGTATGGAAAAAACTTTGATACACAGGCCGTGTAAACCACGTGTCTTTTAGTTTTAGGGGTTAGAGTTTTATTTTAGGGTTTAAGGTTTAGGGGTTTTAGGTTGTAGGATTTAGAATTTAAGGTTAATGTTTAGAATTTAGTGTATAGGGTTTAAAGTTTAGGGTTTAGTTTTTTAGGGTTAGGGTTAGGGTTAGAAATTTAGGAATTGAGGTTTTTATAGTGTAAATGCACAGACTTGTGTAAAATTAATTTTACATGGTCTGTGTATCAAAGTTTTACCCTTAATATATATATATATACATATTAGAAAATTTCTTTTCAAAAATCCGATTTAAAAATCAAAATTAAATTTCTGAATTTTCATAGCCATTTTCGATATCAAATCTTATCCGATTCACGTAATTCGGTTTTATAAATGTCACATACATGTGTATATATATATATATATATATACACACTCATCTCCATTGTGAGTGACCTTAGAAGTGTAACTTGTCCGTGTGCACCCCCATTAAATTCTCACCTTTCATGGAGGGTTCAATGGCACTGTGGACCTGGAAATGGAATCTGATCCACCGCGTTTAAGTACAGATTTTCTTTTACAATCAAATTAGACAAAACTTGGACATATTTATTTTGAACTGTTATCATTCTCATCAATGTCGGTTGCTAAACAAGATTTCATATATTAAAAAAATCATTTTTTCTCAAAGAAAAATCTATTTTTACATATATATTTGAATAAGGGTCGAATTTTTTAAGAAAAATAAATAAAAAAATCATTCCAATCCTCCCGTTCACCATTTCCGTATATGATATTTTTATGCACATTAATGATAGAATGATAGGTTTCATTTCCATTTCTTTCTCTTTCTAAACTATTTTTTTCCTGCTACTAAATGCCAATGTTCCACATTGTATTCTTTGTTTTGCCTATTTGCGTAATTAATCCATAAGGCACAAGTGAAATCTCAAATTTAACAGCTTTTTTTGGCCATCTTCTATATAAACAGCATGATGTTTGTCTTTTTTAACGTCTGTTTTCGAAAATTATTTCAGCCCTATTCAGTTTGGGAAAAGGCATTAGGTCTTTCTTTATGTTTTATATGTCATTAGGCCTCAATGGGTGCAAAAAAACCAGAGATTGCAGAATAGGAAATTGTACATCACATTTGGTACATGTATACATGTATTTTGGTAAAATATGTAATATAATACTTATATTTTGATAAAATATTCAATGTAATACATGTACTTTTAAATTGTCCAATGTGATACTTACATTTTGACAAAATATCCAATCTAAAACATGAATTATCATTTCATGTATTATTATAGTACATGAGGTTACCTTAGTAGTATCGAATCAATCAATAAAAATTAGACACTTTGAAAAAAAAATCTCAATAAATTCATATGAACTACAATATTATGTGAAAAAACTAAAAATAAATGATTATTTTTCATATTGAACATTTTATCTAAGTATAGGTATCGCATTGCACATTTTCTCAAAGTATAAATACCACAATTGATTTTAAAGGTACAAAGACATCACATTGGATATACTATATTAATCGTTTTTTCTTCAAAATAAATGTACCAGATGTGATATTATCCCAGCTCAAACTAGAAGCTTCTTTGGCCCACTGTTCGAAATTTCTCAAGTGTCATACTTGAGTCCATTGGTTAGTAGTTAATATTTATTTTAATGGGTCAGGGTATCCAAATTTATAATTAATAAATGTTGGTTGGTATGAATAAAATATTGAAATGGAAGAGATATTGTGAAGTTGAGCTTAAATTCTTTCACCTAAATGGTGCATGGGTGGGTACCATATAACTAAATTCTTCACCTAAACTGCCCAATGGTGGAACTATGCCAGGGGAAGGTGGTATTTGCCTTGGGTGCACTTGAAAAAAGATAAAAAGGAAAAGGAAATTACTAGATGATTAAGTGGACTGATTGATGGAATACCACTTTAAATTTAGCCCATACCTTTGACATTCTCAATAGTGCCTTTCTCTTTCCGGTTTCCAACCCTTTCTTTGTTTTTTTCTTCCTTATCCTACTTCTACTTCGAAACGGATGGCTAGTTTGTTGCTAGAAAAGAAACTAAGTTTAAAATAACCAAATTAAAAGTATGATGATGAATGCTAATATGGTTGATCCAAGTGATAAGCAGTTTGATATCAATTAAGCAGGTCTTGAGTTCGAGGTCTTGTATATACAGAAAATCTCTGTTGAGAGACTCCCCTCATTACAATCAGGTGTGCAACACGGATCAGTCCAAATTAATCAACACAAAAACTTAGAGAACCGTAAGCGTAACCAAACAATATGCCGGTGAATGTATATACACTATAAAATACTTAATGAATAAATGAGGTGATGCTGATTGGAAAGAGAAAAGGCTTTAGAAGAAACAAAAGTTATGATCAGCCTTCCTTCCACCTCCACTAAAATCATCATATTTGATTTGAGGTGTGGAGAGGTCAACCTTGGTGCTTCCTGCACTAACTCAACAGTGGGAATTTCTCTTTTCCATTTTACCTTTTCTTTTCTTCTAAAACCAATGGTTGGGAATGGAATGCCTAATACATTTCCTTCCCTGTACCAAGCATTTTACAATCACAATACAACGAAGGTTTTATACGTTGGAATTCTATTGGCATAGCATATTGTCATAAGCTATTATTCTCTTCCCAAAAGCCATGTTTCATACGATGTGCAGCGCCACTGATTATATATATCACAAGTCTTTCTTTTTTTCTTTCTGACATAGGATTATTATCCCCGCCTCTTCTAGGCCTGACAATATAATCAAATACTAAAGCAAATAAGGCCTAACCTCAGCAATCTCCATCTTGTTCGGTTAACATTCGATACATCACTCCTTTTCTCATCATATATTCTTAGTTTTAATGCTAACGTAAGCTCTTTCACTTGTATATTCCGACCACACCTTTTATTCACTTACATATTGCAAGAACACACAACCTTCTGGTGGATGCAAGAACAAGATCACTTGAAAATAGTTAACTGTTTTACATCCAGGTTGATGTCATTTTAAAAGACCACAAAAACAAAAACTTAATCTGACTCAGTCCCGTGAACATATTCCACGTGACACTGCCTCTTTTAGAATGAATGAATGAAACTATTTAATTATGTCTTCATATCCCATATATTCCCTCTCTCCATTTATACAATTAAAGAATTATACCTCTACTCGCCAACAGGACTCAACCAAGTAAACAATAAAGGTTTGACTTGATTTTTTTACTTGGTTTAACACAACATTTTTATCCATATATTACTACTTGCTACGTACATACATAAATAGACAACAACAGACGAGCGTAAGGTGCACTAAAAGTGAAACTCTAAATATATGATAATTATATGAGTTTTTATCTTCTCTTTGTGAAAGGTGATCGGTTCTTGGTAGTTCAAGATTTGGATCATTCTATCAATGGCCCCTCGAGTCTCCTTCGTCGTCTTCGCCCTTGTTTTGCTCCTTGGCATTGCTTCTGCCATTGATGGTATGACTGTCATCATATTTTGCTAGCTGCAACATATTATATATATCATTTGAAATCCATATTCAGTTGATGATTTTTCTTTTACGTGTTGGGGTTAGTTTATAGAGAAATGGGGTTCAGTTATTCAGGCACGGATGGCCCAAACAACGGGGGGATTTGGATCCAACGTTCTCGCCATGTTCAGCAGGGAAAAGACAGTCTCCAATAGACATTCGGAAGAATATGACTGTCCACAACAAGCAACTGAAACCTTTGGCCAGGATTTGCAAACCTGCAAACGCTACCCTCGTTAACAAAGGCTTCAGCGTTGGGGTGCGTTTCGAGGAATATGCTGGAGACTTATGGATTGATGGCAAAAGCTACACACTCAAGCAAATTCACTGGCATTTACCTTCAGAGCATCGGATTGATGGGAAACAGTACGCTTTTTCTTTCTCTTATTCTCGCTCTAACTCTAAATATTGTTCGATTCGGTCGGTCCATTTTGACTATAAGCCTCCAGTTATGCTACATTTTCACCCTCTAAATATACAGATTTGCTGCTGAGCTCCATATGGTCCATCGGGCACCAGATGACAGCACTGCTGTTGTAGCAGTGCGCTACCAAGAAGCCAATGCTGCCGATCCATTTATCTGTAAGGTAAGACAGTTCTTAAAAATGTCCCAATTTGATATCATATTTAAAACATAGGGACATCAAAGTTTAACCAAAAAAGAAATTGTCCCAATTCAAAATCTTTATCTATGCAACTCTCCAAATTGAAAAATCGATTTCTGAAGATACAGATACATATAACATAGCGCAACACGTAATCCAAGTGAAAAAGGAGAATGTTGTTATCCGTGGTGATTCGAGTTCGAACAGTTTCTCCGTACCATGTGTGTACATTATTAAAATGTTATAATTAATAAACATATATTATGATTTCAGCTAATGGAAGGAATAAATAAATTGGGAAAGGAAAATTCAGAGGTTCCTCTTGGTACCCTGAGCATAAACGAACTGAATCGAAAAAGTCGCAAGTATTACAGATACGTTGGTTCTCATACCACTTCTCCATGCATCGAGGATATCAAATGGAGCATCCTCGGAAAAGTATGTTTTTTTATTATGGTGTTCTTTGGCAGCGTTGGAAACAGAAAGACTGAAAGAGTATTATTTATTACACAAAAATGGCTAAAATTTAAAAAATTGCAGGTGGTGTCCATTTCAAAAGAGCAGATAGCCGCCATGGATACTCCGTTGAACTCAAATTGCAAGAGAAACGCTAGGCCTTGTCAGCCATTGAATGGTCGAGAGGTTGACCTCTATGATGAGCTCAGTTGTTAATGTTATCTATGTAATTAGGTTACGGGAATTTGTTGTTGTACTCCGATTTTAATTAGGGTCATAAATAATCCAAGTATGAACGAATGGTTCTCTATTAATTTTTTAAGTTTACTGTATTTAGTTTGTGTTCGTTAAGAATTTTATAATTATGTTTTTGTTTGTTTAGTTAAAATTATGTGGACTAACGTTCGCTTATTTGAGTTAAATAAATTTGTACAAAACATTAAACGAATATATATTCAAAAATGATCCTAATTAATTAAAGAAGTAAATTGCAAAGAAATTTTTTAATTTTTAAATATAAAATAATCAAACATAAATACGAAGAACTATACACTACATAAAAAAAATCAATAATGATATTATTAATTATTATATTTTGTCTTACCCACAATTTGGCGGAAAGAAAACAATTTTTGTAGATACATGTATCGTTTTCAACTTCATTCAATATTGATCATAGTTGGAATAGTAAATAACATATAAATTTTATTGTACATGATTTCAATCCTTAGGTTTTTAACTTATAATGTTTTATTAAAAGATTTAAGTAAAAATATGAAAATGTATCACTATAATAACTTAATTTGTCAACCCTATAACGTGGATAAGAGAAAATTATTATATAAAAATAATATTTTGTAAAATTTTATCAACAATTATTCTTGGCGGGGTGATATAGAACTCTACATAAATCTTATCAAACATATGTTTATCCTTAAAAGTGAGGATTTTGGATGTATTTGCACATATGGACTTAGATGTTGTGTTGGAAAGGTATGGTAAAATGCCGCCAGAATGATCAGAAGTAAAAGAGCATCATCCAGATTCATTTACACTTATCAAACTATATTTTGCATAATGGTACAGTAAGACAGGGTCAAACTCCTCCACCACTGACTCCTTCGACACAGATAGAACCTCAGTATTTTATTGTGGTGTACAGACCCTAAAGGGACATTAAACGTCCAAACAAGTATGGGAAGGCTGATTTAGTGACATATGCGTTGAACGTGTTCGGGGATGTAGATGCAAGTGAAGAACCATCAACATATTCTAAGATAGTTGGTCAAGTCTCATTGATGAAGACTATCCCTTGAAGGGGTTTCGTAGAAAAGGTGGAGATATTGTACGAAAAGAATTTATGTTAAGGTGGAGATTTGTTAGTGTTGTGATCCAAATTCTTTTGGGGGCCTTTGGTTCGCAGAAAAAATTATTATTAGGAGTAATAATTTTTTTCAGAATCCTATTCCCATGTTTGATTTGAAGTGATTCTCACCATGGTGAAAAATATTATTACCTATAGTAGCACTTTTTGGTGAAAATGGTGGGAATGTGATTCCTTCCTTTCCTTAGGTATTTGTCAATTCCCACCAAATTGGATAATATTTCCCCTAAATTAATGAGTCTTCTTCATTTTTAGATTTTTTGTATCATATATTTTTAACTAGATAGCTAATTAATTGGAGTGTAAATTTATTAAATAATTTTATTTCATATAAAGTTAATATTTAAATGGTGTGACATATATTTAAGTACTTTAATATTTAAAATTATTACTAATATTATATTTATGATATCTCTAATATTATTTTAAATATAGTAACTAATGGTCACCCTTGTATTTTGTGTTAATTGATCTTAGGATGCTCATTTAGATTTATGTTTGTTTTCGGGTTCTTAAAGATATATTTTTTTGTAACCCTAGACGCTCTCCATTTTTCCTCTAACGCAACCCTCTTCATCTATCGAGCGTCGTAATTTTTATATTTTATATTTTATTTAGCTGTCGGTGACACCGGTTTTGATGCTGGTTGCCGACCACCGGATCTGTTTTTTATTTATTTTCTAGTTTTTTAATAAAAATAACTCTACCTTTGTTGCACGTTTTTTATACCTTTGTGACACGTTTATCTATGTATTTTGGCATGTTTTTTTCTTCTTCCACGGTCGTTTGACTGTTCTTTTACTTTATGTTTTTCTCAAGGTTGGATTTGACGACGCCACAACTGATTAAGATGTCGCTTATTTGTAAACATGTTGATCTTCCCTTCTCTGGACCCTAGGATTGAATTTGGATACGCGGTTTGTGCTCGTGGATAGTTTCTCACAATGCTCGGCTCTGATTTGCGATTCTCGGCGGTCTTTCAATAGCTTAATCCCCTTTTGTGGTTCGTTTGCCGATGCAGTCAGATTTGTTCGTGTCTATTCTTCATTTGAGTCTTTTGGATGGGTTTTAAACCTTTTTCATGTATGGTCCATGTATGATCTAAAGTGGCTAATTTTAGAAAATGTTTAAATTATGTATTTAATTTACGATGATACTTGTAATCTCGTATTGTAATTTTAGGTATTTTCTTGTTTAAGAAAACTAGCGGCTTCTATTCAAAAAGAAAAAGAAAAAGAATTATGTTTGCTCTAAGTGATCTTCTACTCATTCAGTCTAATAGAGACCAAGAGATTGAAGTATATCCGAATGCATAAATTTTGTACGTCGATTATAAGACTTTAAACAAATTATACAAGCTACCAATCACTATATTTTTGTACATACATTTAAAGTATTATATATTGATGTGTCATTTTTCGTGATGAAAATATAGTTGTTTTTAACATCATTTAATATACTAATTATATTAATAATATGTTAAATATAATGTTTTTTTTGTAAAATTTCAATAGTGTAACGGATGTTACATTCCGGGACAATTTAGTGTAATAGAATTTTCATGCAAATATTTTTAATTTGACATTGAATGTTTAACTTGTTAAAAATAAAATATGCCACAAAGTCAATTTAGTAAAATATGTATTCAGGTAATCTTATATTCTTCTAAACAAACATTGTAATATTATAATCCTGCCAAACAAATCAAACAAGGTAATGTAACATTCCAGTAATATGTCAAGTAATGTTATAGGAATCATATTACCAAAGTTAATCTTACATTTTGTGAACCAAACTCCCTTAGAATTTGGTTTAAAGTAAGAATCTTACTTTTAGTAGATCTTGTTTACTTTACATTAATTAATTAAAGGTAGAAAAACTAATGTTGAGTACAATTACTTTCTATGCAAAATTCCTTTGTAAACAAACAACATATCCATATAAATATATGTTAAGGATTAGAGTTTTAGACACAACACAAGATACAATATGTAGATAAAAAATTCTATAGAGTGTTAAGTCGTAAACATGTTGTATTAGTTTATTCTTCATCCTAGTGAAAGTTCTCATCCTCTACCCATAATTTTTCCTATTTTGAGTTTTCCAAATAAATCTTGGTGTTATTTATTTTCTTGTTTTGTTTGCGAACATCATTTTCGTTGTGAACTACGTTTTAATAATATATATATATGTATATTAATATAACGAATATATAATATTCTTTAATACATTATTTTATTATGATATTTTTATGTATATAAAATACTTTTTTTTACTATTTGATATGTATTATTATATAATGTTTTTTTACGTTACTAGTTTACCATGTATAAAAATAAAAATATGTATATTTTTATTATAGCTTATCATATTATACTTTATGGAAAAAACTTTGATACACATGCCGTGTAAACTTTAGTTTACACGTGCCTTTTAGTTTTAGGGGTTAGAGTTTTAGTTTAGGGTTTAAGGTTTAGGGGTTTAGGTTGTAGGGTTTAGAATTTAAGGTTAGTGTTTAAAATTTAGTGTATAGGGTTTAAGGTTTAGGGTTTAGTTTTTTAGGGTTAGGGTTAGGAATTTAGGATTTGAGTTTTTATAGTGTAAATACACAGGCTTGTGTAAATTTAATTTTACACAGTCTGTGTATCAAAGTTTTACCCATACTTTATTATATTTGTATTTGGTCCTCATTTTCCTTTTTACTATTATACGTGTGTAAGTAGTATTTGTTATTTTAATATCTAATAAATAACCTAACATATATATTTTTTGTATACATAATAATTTATATAGTATATTTCATTCATACTTTTAGTGTCTTTAAATCAACGTTTTAATTATATTACCTTATTAGTTATATATATATTATATTTAATTATTATAATGAATTTTATTTCTATTTTTGCATTTGTTTATTTTATTTTAATTCATTATTCTGCTTTCGCATTCATTCTACTCTATTCTACTTATCATGCTTTTCATTCCATTTTTATTATTGTATGTACATATATATATAATGCCTTAAATTATATCTCATTAATTATGTTTTATATATTTTCTTACATAAATATATTTTATCTACGTTACTATAAGTTTATTCTTAGATCTTGACTTTGAACCTCAATTTTTGGTATGTTTCCTTATAATTGTCTTTCACCATAATTTTATACTGTAATTTATTATGTTCCTTATAAATATAGTTTTTTTACCTTAATTTTGATACATTTTATATCTATTTTAATTTAATTTCTTACTCTAATTTTGTGCATTTCCTTATATATATAAATTGATTTATTTGAGATACATAATTATTTTTTTGTAGTATTATAATATATTATTTTAATTCATATTGTATTTCCTTATGCATATATAGTAGTATATATGGTATATGTTTAAATGTGCATGGTAGTTTTTGGTAATATATATTGTTATGGGGCCATTACCCACTTCTCAAAAGATATGTCTGATGAGATATGCAATGTCACCGTTTATATATCACAAGACCTCCCTTTTCCTTTTCGATGTGAGAATAATATCCTCGTCTCTTCTCAGGCGTGACAATCTCCCCCACGCAACCTCGTGACGCCTTCGTCACGAGTCAACGACACTCGTGATGGCCATTGTCACAGTTGTTCACCCTGCCTACCCCACTCATGGGAGCTCGACGTGAAATTGGGCAGTTAAATGGTCGCTCTGATACCACTTGTCATGGGGCCATTACGCTTTTCTCAAAAGACATGTCTGATAGGATGTACAATGCCACCGTTTATATATCTCAATACCTCCTTTTTTCTTTCTGATGTGGGATTAATGTCCCCGCCTCTTCTCAGGCATGACAATATGCTTTAACATTTATATAATTTTCAGTCATCTTCCCTTTATATCCTTTTAGGTTAGAAGTTTAGATTTAATTCAATTTAGTCCTCAAATTGGTTTAAATTAGTGTAATTAAATCCTTATAATTTAGGATTAGATTTAGTTTGGTCCCTTGGTTAGTTTAATTATTATTAAGTAAAGCCTTTTAGGTTACTTAGATTTTTTAGCATTTGCCTTTAAGATTAGAGAACCTATACTTTAGAATTTGTTAAGTTTTTAACTTATGCATGCATGTATCCGAATTATAAGAAAAAATATTAGTGACCAAGTGAGTGCCGTGACCAAGTGAGTTTCGTTCTACGGGTGTTATGGGGGTGCTAATCCTTCCCCACACGTAACCATGCCCTCGAACCCAAGATTTTGGAATCTCTAATTTTATTTAGGTTTTGGTTTACCTAATTAAAAGATCGCTGGCGACTCCATGTGTTTTATTTGCGTCGAGTTCTAGCTGCGACAATATCACTAATTTATTCATAAATATAAATGAACTGACTATATTCTTATTCAGTTTATTTAATAAATGAATATCAAATTGTTGTCCATATTCATTAATATAAGATGAAAAATGAAAATAAAACATTGATGAATTGTTTATTGAACATTGTGTTCATTTACACCAATATGCACAAATATGCTCCAAAGAAAATGGTTATAGTTACTGAAAAGGTAATTATTTTATATACAGGGGGTGGAAACAAAATATTTTCACAAGCGCCTTAGTTTTAAGGTTTATAGTTATATTTTTGGGTTTAGAGATTAGGGTTTAGGTTTAATAGTTTAGAATTGATAGATTATGGTTAAAATTTAGGGTTTAGGTTAGAATTTAGGGTTCATAGATTAAACCCTAAACCCCAGCCATATTACCATAAACTCTAAACCTTGACCACTAAATCCTAAATTCTAACCACAACCCCTAAACTAAATCCATAACCTCTAAACCCTAAATTATAACACTAAACTCTAAAACTCGAAGCTTGTGGAAAGTTTTTGTTTCCACCAGATGTGTATTGAATATAAATCTTTACTAAAAATATTAATCTTAGCAAACATGTTTGGCCAAATTTTTTTTAAAGAAAAGTAAATAAATTTTTTCTTTTTCGTATACTCTCTTTGACTACTTTTTCACATTGATCCTTGAGATTTAGTGTAACCCCCTAAATCGGCCTAGACGACATGACCGAACTTAGAGAGTCACATTAGTCACCAAAGTGTCCGTTAAAAATATTTTTAAATATTTTAAAACAAATTACAACCAAATATAATTTTCAAAAAAAATGCATACGTTATAAAACAAAAATACATATTTAAGAAAATAACAAAACCAAAACTCATGCCACAATTGCCAATATATTTTAAATAACATTTAATTATTATAAACAAAAATTAGAGATTGCAATCCTTTGAATGCCAAACTGGTTCTACAATCTATAAATATCTGAAAAGGAATAGAAGAAGTGGGGTGAGCTAGAAGGCCAATGTGGTCCAATGACACAAACTTACAAGACAACATATTACTGAACATAACAATTAAGTAAAACATATACAACACAACAACACAAGATAGGTCATACACAACATCTTAAAGAACACACAATCAAGTCTCAATGACACGTGATATGTGTAACCCCCTCGACCCGGCCTAGTCGCAAGACCGAACCGAGCGAGCTATATTAGTTTACCGAGGTAAACCGTGAAGAAGAAACTTGAAACGCATCCATTTTTTCTTTTATCTTATCTAGATGCAAATTATTATCCTATGTGTTCATGCTGACCACATGTGAAAACTCAACTCAATCGGGCATCGATTCGACATCCAATTGGGGTATAATTGCAATTTCGGGGCCAAACTGCAATTCTAGAAAACTGCAAGGACTTAACCCCTTTTTATGTTACCGACCTTTAATTAATCCAATTTCAAGCATACGTGCTAAAAATTAGCTCAATACGATCATCCAAACTCATTTAATTACATCCACAATAAACATGGACTAAAACGCAAGAAAACAGAACTTCAAAACATCCAAATAACTGAATTAACGGTTAGCCGTATCGGTACACTTATACGCGTATCATACGCGTTTGCTATTTCAAAATCCCCAAATTCCAATAGCCAAAACTCGTATCAAAATGCCCTCGCATACCGATACGCCCTGCCTATTACACTTACCCTGTACCGAAACTGTTCCTCGTGTACCGAAATGCTATGCCTGGAAAGGCTTACCCGTACCGATATGCTCAGCCCGCGTACCGAAACACTGGCCATTTTTGGCCTAAGCCCGTAACGAAACACTTGTCCGCGTTCCGATGCGCTAAGCCTGGAATGGCTAGCTCGTACCGAAATAGGGACACGCGTACCAATACGCCTGGACGTGAAATATCCTCATTTGCTGGTTTAACATGCTTCCAAAGATACCAAAACACCTTAACATGCTTCTAACATGAATCCAACACATTCAAGAGTAAAACCACAGCAAAACATCACAAATTCATCAACAATTCATGTCGTTTTGCATCGAATATAAAGCTAGAGGCATGCTTCCTAGAATCCAAGCCAAGCAAACACAAAACTCAAATCAAAGCAACCGACGGTTCCAAAATGGCCATTTACAAACCAGGAGCAGCAAACAACTTTGCTCAAACAGGGAGTTTAACAAACCATCTCCCAAAACAACAACGAAAACCCCATTGCCCTTATTACTTATAGTCTAATTCAAAACATACTTTTAGTATCAAGTCTTTGGTGGTCCCTTGCTTCCTCGCTGCCTTCGAATCTTTAATTCTCTGCATTGATGGACAAAGAGAGCGTAAGTACACTAGGCTTAGTGAGGAGTGCTAAAAAACAATACACCATCAATGCATTTAAAACCATTTCCAAACAACACATTAAAATCTCATTTCAATCATCTTTTAGACATCACTTAAAACATAATTTGAAATATCATGCCCTAAAAACCATGCACTTAATACTTTCAAAAACCAGCATATTGAACCATATGCAACATGTGTCATTAACCATTAGCAAATCCCATTGCTAAATCTCAATTTAAGCCTTCTCATGAATAACAAAACATATACAAAGCTTACAGAGTAAACATGTATAAATCACATTATACAACATAAACCATTACATGACACATCCACAATTATATTGGCTTACAAGTGATCATTAACCAAGTTCCATTAACAAAATAGTTCATCGGACACACAGATTCAACAAGTGTCCTCGCAACACTTCAAGCCATCTCAACCGGAATAGTGATACAATCACAATCGCGGTACATTACAACCGGGTACACTTACAACCCACGGGGACCCCAACCCTCGGTTAGATGCTTAATCCACTAACGAGAGTTTACATTACCATATAACCCCTCGACCGTTAGGGTACTTGGATGGAGTATTCGGTACACCGTATAAAACCCCTCGACATCCAAGGTGACTCTTTATAGTGCACTATCAATCCTATGGCCGGCCAACTATATCTGATAACATTTTTAAACCATATCACTTGCCAATATAATTCAAAATTACCCACATACCTCACTGTTTTTGTATGCATAAAATCAAACATTTTTCCAAAGCAGCAAACCATGCTTTTCAACAAGTATTTCCACATACTTACAAGGATCACTTACCATGTGCATCCTTCAACATTTCATGATTAAAAACAGTGCCTCACTTACTTTAAAACATGCCTAAATAGTAGGTATCATGTAGTTCAAAACAACTGCATAAACCATTTCGTAAAAGCACGACCGAGAGAGAAAACCACTTTATCCTTACTTTCGAGTTTAAACCAGCATTTCAAGCTAAGTTTAAACTCTCATAAACCACCTTTATATCATTTCAAAGCTAAAATCCACGTTTTCACTCACCGATACGCGAAACCTCAATTTGTCGATGCGAATTCAAACGTTCAAACCCTCAAAAGCTTCACCGATAGCTTCTGAACCAGCCTCCCTATTTTAACCACATAACAACATATGATTAATGCATCTCAATGCATTCAAACCACTGCAGCAACATTCCTCACAAACATCAACAATCCTTTCACAATTACCCAACCACAACAACGAAATCATCATCTAACTCTTTCCAAACACAACCCAGCCACAAACTAACAATCTAACATTTCCAGTAACATCAATCAACACTTAAAACAATATTACATCATCCTTATATCTCCAGCAACTAAACAACCACCACAACACCTCAAAAACACAAATCTAACAACCTAAATAATCAGGGATTCAAGGAGTTTCGGGATTCCAATGTTAAAACAACTTATCAACATTATAAAACATCCAATACATGTTTAAAATCAATCCTCAACACTGAAAATTAGATCCAATACGAATCTCCCTCAATTTCATCAACTAAACCCAATTTAATCAAATAGTCATCATAAAAACATAAAATCTTATTATAAACCATTAATCAATTATCAAATACTTGGAAATATCAATAAAGAACCATTCAATAGAGGAGAAAACAAACCTTACCTCTATTGTGTGATTCCTCCCTCAATTGATTGATTAAAGCTTGAAAAATAAAGGATTTTAATGAGATTTTGTAAATCAAAGATGAAGAATCAATTATAAATCAGGAATTCAGGAAAATAGATCTTTCAACTCTGAAATTTGACGAAAACAAGAGTGTTTGGTAGAATAGAAGTGCAAAGAAAAGTTTACGTGAAATCTTATAAAAATCAATAACTATATTTTATTATAAAAACCTCTTTTTAATTAGATAATAAATCACAGGCTAAAAACCTTAATTGAGGGAAAAACCATGAGCCAAAACTTGGTAAAATAGCTCCCTAAGGATTCTAAGAATTTCATCCCTTTTCAAACTAGTCACCATTTAAAATAGTTTTCAAAACTTAAATTTTGGTCACCAACCAAAATGTCACTCTTCCAAATCCAATTTTCCAAAATTGATTTTACCAATATTATTTATATCTTAAATAATGATTTTTAACCATTTTTCCATATTTTTAACCCACTCAAAGATATTTATTCTCGAATCCCTAACCTAGTCCAATGGACCATCTAACAAGCCCTTAAACCTCTAGGCCCAAAACCGGGGCGTTACAACTCTCCCCCTCTTAATGTCCTTGAAATTTACCTGAAGGAAACAAATGCGGAAACTGTTTCAACATATCCAATTTGCTTTCCCACGTGGCTTCCTCAACATCGTGATGCCTTTACAACACCTTAACAAGCTCAACCATCTTACTACACAGAACCTTACTGCCGGTGTCAAAGATCTCCACCGGTTCCTCATCATAAGATAAATTTGATCTCAGGTCAATATCCTCCACCGGTATAACATGCAACGGATCCGATCGATACCTCTGCAACATCGACACATGAAACATATCATGAATCCTCTCTAACTCAGAGGTAACCTCAAGCGATAAGCAACTGGACCCACACACTCAACAATCTCGTATGGTCCAATAAACCTCGGGCTAAGCTTCCCTTTTCGCCCAAAACGCATCACCTTCTTCCAAGGTGACACCTTCAAAAACACTCGATCACCAACAACATATTCTATATCCATGCGCTTCAAATCCGCGTAGGATTTCTGACGATCCGAAGCCGCTCTCAAGAGCTCACAAATCAACTTCACTTTTCCATTGGTGTGTTTCAACACATCAGGCATGGAAATATACTTTTCCTAGCCTTAGCCCAACACACTAGTGTATGGAACTTTCTACCATACAAAGCCTCGTACGGTGCTATCTGTATGCTAGCCTGATAATTGTTATTATTGGCAAACTCCACCAAAGGCAACTGTTTCTCCTACATTCCTTGAAACTCAATGATACAACACCTCAACATATCCTCTAAGACCTGTATCACACACTCAGACTGACCATCCGTCTGAGGATGATAAGAAGTACTAAAATTTAGTCGTGTTCCCAGAGCACGATGCAAAAACTCCTAAAACCTCGATGTAAAGCACATATCTCTATCTGAAACTATAGATTTGGGCACCCCGTGCAAACGCGCAATCTCAGAGTTGTACAGATCGACCAACCTATCCAAGGAATATGTCTTATGCACTGGAACAAAATACGCACACTTCATAAAACGATCAACAATCACCCAAATGGAATCTTTTTTGGTCGGTGTTAAAGGCAACCCAGACACAAAATCTATGGTGATTCTTTCCCATTTCCATTCTGGTATCCTCAATGGCTGTAACAACCATAAAGGAAACTGGTGCTCAGCCTTTACTCGCTGACATACCATGCATCGAGCCACAAAATCAGCAACACCTTTCTTCAAACCAACCCAATAGTACTCTTCCTTCAAACCCCGATACATCTTAGTACTACCGGGATGCATAGCAAAAGGAATAACATGCGCTTCGGTCAAAATGGTACGCCTCAACTCTTCATCATCAGGTACCACCATCCGACCTTTATAACACAACACCCATTATCATTAAAATGAAAATCTGTAGGACTTTCATCCATGACATCCTTCACATGCGGTACTAAACTCTCATCATGCGGTTGTTTCTCTTTAATCAACTGTGACAAGGACAGATTCACTTGCAACTCAGCCAACAACCCGCCATCACGAGTCACACTCATCTTAGCAAACATAGCCCTCAACTCCACAATAGTTTTTCTACTCATCATCTTCGTTGCCTAAGATTTAACTCCTTATGTGACATAAGATACTTCAAACTATTATGATCCGTATAAACTACAAAATTCTCACCATAAAGGTAATGCCTCCAAATTTTCAAGGCAAAAACAATTGCGGCGAGTTCAAGATCATGAGTAGGGTAATTACGCTCATGCACCTTCAACTGTCTAGATGCATAGGCAACTACCTTACCTTCCTGCATTAACATACAACCGAGCCCAACATAGGGCATATCACTGTAGACAGCGAACTCTCTCCCTAATTCTAGCTGAATCAAGACAAGAGCTCGTGTCAAAGCCTCATTCAACCTTTCAAAGCCCACTGCCTATCCTCCGTCCACTCAAAATGAATGTTCTTTTGCGATAACTTGGTCAAAGGAGCAGCTATATTGGAGAATCCATCAACAAACCTACGGTAATAATCGGCCAACCCTAGGAAACTCTGAACCTCTAACACAGATTTAGGTACTTTTCAACTCATCACAGCCTCAATTTTATGTGGATCAACACGAATCCCCTCTGCCGACACCACATCCCCAAGGAAAACAACCTTCCTAAGCCAGAACTCACACTTGCTTAACTTGGCATAAAGCTGATTAACCAACAACGTCTGATGCACAATCCGCAAATGCCTATAATGATCCTCCTCGGTACAAGAGTACACAAGAATATCATCGATAAACACAACCACAAACTGATCTAAAAACTCATAGAACACCTGATTCATCATGTCCATGAAAGCAGTTGGTGCATTGGTCGAACCAAACAACATCACCAAAAACTCATAATGCCTATATCTCGTACGAAAAGTTGTCTTGGGCATATCCACGTATTTCACCTTCAACTGATAGTACTCAAACCTCAAATCTATCTTAGAGAACACAGAAGCACCCCTAATCTGATCAAACAGATCATCAATCTGCGACAAAGGATACTTATTCTTTATCGTCAACTTGTTTACTTGTCGATAATCTATACACATCTGTAATGTACCATCATTCTTTTTCATAAACAACACCGGTGCACCCCATGGTGAAATACTTGGTCTAACAAACCCTCGATCAAGCAACTCTTGCAGTTGCATTTTGCAACTCCTTCAACCACTTTGGGGCCATACAATACGGAGCAATTGACACGGGTGTCGTATCCGCACAAACCTGAATGCCAAACTCTACCTCCAGATCTGGTGCCAACCTTGGCAACTCTTTCAAAAAAAACACTCGAAAACTCACATACTGTACGAATATCCTGCACGCTCAACTCCTTCGAACCATGACTCATAACATAGGCCAAGAAAGCCTGACATCCAGAATCCACCATTCGTCTCGCTTCTAACGCCGAAATAGCATTAAGGAAGAACTTAGTGTTCTCACCCACAACCACTATCTCAAAATCATCAGACAACCTCAGTGATATCCGTTTGGTATCAAAATCTACCACAACCCTATGCTCGGTCAACCAATCCATCTCCAAAATGACATCAAAACCGTAGAATGACAACTCCATCAAATCTACGTCAAACACATATCCCTGAACCATCAGTGGACATCGACGATACAACTTCCTAACCACGACTGTCTTCCCAAGAGAACTGGTCACTCTAACACCCACATTAAGAATTTCAACATGTATATCAAGCAACTATGCATGCTCACTCAAGATATATGAATGAGTAGAACTAGAATCAACCAATGAATACAACGACAAAGACTGTAAAGTGAATGTACCTGCAATCACATCAGAGTAATTGCAACCCTCAAGATGCGGATACATTGTAGCTGGCTCACCTTCCTCGGGCTGGATAGCAACCGTATGAGCCACAGTCCCCTGCCCACCATCCCTACACTAAAACTGACCACGACCACGACCACAACCTCTCTATAGAGCAACAATAGGTGCAACACCCTACCCACCTCCAGCTAACAAAGGACAATCACGCCTTAGATGGTCGACAGACCCACAACTCTAACAAGCATTGGCCACAATAGCTACAGGTGCCTGACCCTCTCTGGCCAAATGTGGGCAATCTCGCCTCAGATGATCACGTGATCTGGAGACCCAACAGGTATTATGTAGAGCTCTAACCTGGGTATTCTGCCCCTACGCTCCATGCCCAACAGCACCACCGCCGCACCTCAAATCAGGGTGATACCTCCTATCACGGTATCTCTTGGCCTGACCACCACCAAAACTAGAATCTACCGCTCTCTTACTAGACTTAAAGCCTCGAGACCTAGAAGCCAAACCAAGATTCTGTTTGATATCCTTGGCTCGCGTAACCAATACGTCAAATATGTATAATCAACAGCAAGCATGTACGTCTTAACCTTCTACACCAGCCTATAGCAGAAACGATCACATCGCTGTCGCTCGTCAGAAACCAACTCAAGTGCATACTGGCTCAACCTCATAAACTGCACCTCATACTCAGAAACAAACATAACACCTTGCACTAGAGACAAAAACTCTCTTTTTCTTTCGTCCAGATACCGGAACCCCAATACCTTTTCTGAAAAGCTACACAAAAGAACTCCCAGGATATATCCTCAAATTCCATACCGGTTGTCGGGGTAGTCCACTAGCTATAGGTATCTCCCTACAATAGGGACACAACATAACCCAACTTATGGGCATCTGTACAACCCATTTGAACCAGTATCCTCTCTGTACTGGCCAACCAATCCTCAGAAACCTCTAGTGCTAACCACGAAACTCAACTCTGCCCAGACTGTGAAGATGCTCTAACGACAAACCCATTTGCCCAACCACTGATGCTGGTACATGAACACCCATAATCGTTGCCTGAAATGCACCGGTCATGGCCTGAATCAACGGCGCCATGTCACCCATCCCTGGCCCAGCTGGCACAGGTGGTACTTGCTCCACTTCTGCAGGTGGATTAGGTGGGGGCGGCGGCAACCCTTCAGGAGGTACGACATCCTCCTTATTTCCCTGCCTAATGGCAGCAACAATCATACCAGATCACAACTCTCTTCTCGGTCCTATCGTGCTAAAAATATATCTAAGGCATAATATTTTACCAAAAACAAAACAATCAGGCCAGCTTAAGCAAGGATCCAAGACTTCTATTTCAAAACCAAAACATCTCAAACTATAATAATAAGTCAATGGGTTTCCCAAACTTTCCCCCAACATAGCATAAAGCAATCAACGTGCATATTACAATCACCGTGCATAAAAAACATCAATTTACAACTCACAACAATGTTTCAACAACCATACCAACTCCCAAATATCGCAAACCTGGCTTTGATACCACCAAATGTAACTCCCTCGACCCGGTCTAGTCGCAAGACCGAACCGAGCGAACTATATTAGGTTTACTAAGGTAAGCCGTGAAGAAGAAACTCGAAACGCGTCCATTTTTTTCTTTTATCTTATCTAGATACAAATTATTATCCTATGTGTTCATGCTGACCATAGGTGAAAACTCAACTCAATCATGCATCGATTCGACATCCAATTAGGGTATAATTGCAATTTCATGACCAAATTAAAATTCTGGAAAATTGCAAGGATTTAACCTCTTTTTACGTTACCAACCTTTAATTAATCCAATTTCAAGCCTACATGTCAAAAATTAGCTCAATACGATCATCCAAACTCATTTAATTGCATCCACAATAAACAGGGACTAAAACGCAAGAAAATAGAACTTCAAAACATCCAAATAACTGAATTAATGGTTAGCTGTATCAGTACACTTATACGCGCATCATATACGTTTTCTATTTCAAAATCCCCAAATTCTAGTAGCCAAAACACATATCGAAATGCCATCTCGTACCGATATGTCGTGCCTATTATACTTACCTCGTACCGAAATAGTTTCTCGTGTACCGAAATGCTATACCTGGAAAGGCTTACCCGTACTGATACGCTCAGCCCGCGTAGCGAAACATTGGCCACTTTTGGCCTAAGCCCGTACCAAAACACTTGCCTGCATTCTGATACGCTAAGCTTGGAATGGCTTGCCCGTACCGAAATAGGGACACGTGTACCGATGAAATGTCCTCATTTGCTGGTTTAACATGCTTCCAAAGATACCAAAACACCATAACATGCTTCTAACATGAATCCAACACATTCAAGAGTCAAACCACATCAAAACTTCACAGATTCATTAACAATTAGTGGCATTTCGCATCGAATATAAAACTAGAGGCATATTCCTAGAATCCAAACCAAGCAAACATAAAACTCAAACCGAAGCAACCAATAGTCCCAAAATGGCCATTTACAAACCAAGAGCAGCAAACAACTTTGCTCAAACAGGGAGTTTAACAAACCATCTCCAAAAACAAAAACAGAAACCCTATTGCCCTTATTACTTATAGTCTAATTCAAAACATACTTTTAGTATCAAGTCTTTGGCGGTCCCTTGCTTCCTCGCTGCCTTCGAATATTTAATTCTCTGCATTGATGGACAAAGAGAGCGTAAGCACACTAGGCTTAGTGAGGAGTGCTCAAAAACAACACACCATCAATGCATTTAAAACCATTTCCGAACAACACATTGAAATCTCATTTCAACCATCTTTTAGACATCACTTAAAACATCATTTGAAATATCATGCCTGAAAACCATGTACTTAACACTTTCAAAAACCAGCATATTAAACCATATGCAACATGTGTCATTAACCATCAACAAATCCTATTGATAAACCTCAATTTAACCTTCCCATGCATAATAAACCATATGCAGAGCTTAAAGAGTAAACATGTATAAATCACATTATACAACATAAACCATTATATGACACATCCACAATTATATTGGCTTACAAGTGATCATTAACCAAGTTCCATTGATAAAATAGTTTATCGGATACACAGATTCAACAAGTGTCCTCGCAACACTTCAAGCCATCTCAACTGGAATAGTGATACAATCACAATCGCAGTATATTACAACCGGATACACTTACAACCCACGTGGACACCAACCCCAACCCTCAATTAGATGCTTAATCCACTAACGGGAGTTTAAGGTACCATATAACCCCTCGATCGTTAGGGGTACTTGAATAGAGTATTCGGTACACCGTATAAAACCCCTCGACATCCAAGGTGACTCTTTATAGTGCACTATCAATCCTATGGCCGACCAACTATATCTGATAACATTTTTAAACCACATCACTTGCCAATATAATTCATAATTAACCACATACCTCACTATTTTTGTATGCATAAAACCAAACCCTTTTCCAAAGTAACAAACCATGCTTTTCAAGTATTTCCATACACTTACAAGAATCACTTACCATGTGCATCCTTCAACATTTCATGATTAAAAACAGCATCTCACATACTTTAAAACATGCTTAAACAGTAGGTATCATGTAGTTCAAAACAAGTGCATAAACCATTTCGTAAAAGCACGACCGAGAGAGAAAATCACTTTATACTTACTTCTGAGTTTAAACCAGCATTTCAAGCTAAGTTTAAACTCCCATAAATGACCTTTAAATCATTTCAAAGCTGAAATCCATGTTCTCACTCACCGATACACGAAACCTCAATTTGCCGACGCGAATTCAAAAGTCCGATGCCTCCAAAGCTTCACTGATAGCTTTCAGACCAACCTCCCTTTTTTAACCACATAACAACATAGGATTAATGCATCTCAATGCATTCAAACCACTGCAGAAACATTCCTCACAAACATCAACAATCCTTTCACAATTGCCCAACCACAACAACCGAAATCATTATCTAACTCTTTCCAAACACAACCTAGCCAGAAACTATCAATCTAACACTTCCATTAACATCAATCAACACTTAAAAACAGGATTACATCATCCTTATACCTCCAGCAACTAAACAGCCACCACAACACCTCAAAAACACAACCTAAATAATTAGGGATTCAAGGAGTTTTGGGATTCCAATGTTAAAAAAAACTTATCAACATTATAAAACATCCAATACATGTTTAAAATCAATCCTCAACACTAAAAAATAGGCCCAATATGGATCTCCCTCAATTTCATCAATTAAACCCAATTTAATAAAATAATCATCATAAAAACATAAAATCAGATTATAAATCATAAATCAATGATAAAATACTTGGGAATATCAATAAAGAACCATTCAATAGAGGAGAAAAATGAACCTTACCTCTATTGTGTGATTCCTCCCTCAATTGATTGATTAAAGCTTGAAAACAAAGAATTTCAATGAGATTTTGTAAATCAAAGATGAAGAATCAATTATAAATCAGGAATTCAGGAAAATAGATCTCTCACCTCTAAAATTTGATGAAAACAATAGTGTTTGGCAGAATAGAAGTGGAGAGAAAAGTTGAGAGAAAAGTTTACGTCAAATCTTATAAAAATCAATAGATATCTTTTATTATAAAAACCTCTTTTTAATTAGCTAATAAATCACATGTTAAAAACCTTAATTGAGGGAAAAACCACCAGTCAAAACTTGGTAAAGTAGCTCCCTAAGAATTCTAAGAATTTGACCCTTTTTCAAACTAGTCCCCATTTTAAATAGTTTTCAAAACTTACATTTTGGTCACCAACCAAAATGTCACTCTTCCAAATCTAATTTTCCAAAATTAATTTTACCAATATTATTTATATATTAAATAATGATTTTTAACCATTTTCCATATTTTTAACCCACTCAAAAATATTTATTCCTGACTCCGACTCGAATCCCTAACTCGATCCACCGAACAGTGTAACTAGCCCTTAAACTGCTAGGCCCAAAACCGGTGCGTTACAATATGATGCCACAAGCCCAATGCAGTGCACCCAACTACAACTGCCATAAGAAGAGGTAGGTTCCCCAAAATCCCTCATTACAGCCGCCAGTCAATGTGTGGTAAAGACCGCTGCTTTCTCCGTACAAATCACAACTCATGCTCATACATATCTGACGTTTAAAAACTCAAATTTCATAATACAGTTCCATAAATCTAATATTCCATAATCATAGTTTTATAAATCCATAAATCATAGTTCCGAATATCTGATGTTACATAGTTCGATAAATAGGATGATTAGTTAAATCTCAGACTCAAGTATGAATGCATAGAAAATTTCATCAAACCACATCACATGTACAAATTTCCATACAATATAAATTAATGTCACACATTAAAATCATCGATATATAGCAAAATAAGGAACACACTTATTAAAATACGGACAAAATTTTAAGAAAATTATTAGAAACGAAGATGGAGAAACACACAAACTAATACTAAATTAACTATTGAAGACGTAGAATTAATTTACGAAGACCAGGGGAAAGACACACACCTATATTAATATCATAGAAATTTTCGAATGACGATAATTTAAGAGGTTTCGTGGGATCTAAA
Organism: Hibiscus mutabilis; assembly: GCA_019671005.1. NCBI lineage: Eukaryota > Viridiplantae > Streptophyta > Magnoliopsida > Malvales > Malvaceae > Hibiscus > Hibiscus mutabilis. The sequence continues at coordinate 13,109,028 of CM033751.1, forward strand.
ACTAGAGAGCAGCGACTCGATCAAAGTCGATAAATTCGAAAACGAGCGATAGTCAAAGGAGTAGCTGGGGCTGACGTGCTAGAATGGACAGTGGTTTCATGCGGTGCAAAGGAATAAATTGGTTTTAGGTTTTTTTTCCCAGTTCTTGCATAGATGAAGGGGAGAATATTTATATAACAATAAAAATGGTTAAAGTACGAAGTATGCCATCAGTTGTTTTCTAGGGTTTTCATAATGCAACCCAACTTTTTAAACCTTGCACTATTTGCCTTTAAGTTTTTTTTAAAAAAAAATTCAGAATAGTACATAGACTTTAAAACGAATTATAAAATAAACCCTGAAGTTTTAAAAAGCTATAAATAAATCCTTAAGCAATAACATATAATAAAAATGACCAAAAGTTTTAGAAAATTAAGGAATAATCCCTACAACTTTTAAAATTTTGCAAATTTTCTTGTCTTCCAAATCTTTTAGATTTTAACAAATTGTTTCAATAAAAGAAATCCCCAAAAAGTTAGGGTTTGGGAATTGAAAATTTCAATATTAGAGTTTTAAATTTGGGCCTAAAAATTGAGTGTTACATTTAGTTTATAAATTTGACCACTTTTTCACATTGATCCTTGAGATTTATCTGAATCATATTAAATCTTGAATTTGTATTATATAACACAAGTTAATTTTATCTCTTAAGACCATTAGGTTAAAGTTTTTTGTCCACATTAGTTTCTAAATTTGTTTATTTTTAATCCACATTAGTCCTTAGTATTTGTTCATCGTTTTTTATTATGAACAACCAACTTTAGGATATTGAAACTCCACCAAATGATATTGGAGTAAGTAAGATTATGGGTCAAATTTATAGCATGATATATGAACTTCAGTTTAATACGAATGGAATTAGAACTTTATATGTAAAGAAAATTGAAGTATCAAATTATGCTACTTGAAACTAGAAATCTAAAAATTTGGGTATGCATTGTAAAGGATTAATATATTTTATAAGTTATAACAATTACAACAGAGGAGTATATATAGGATTACAAGTAAAGACTTAATTGTACATAAGAGAAGGATAAGGATAAAGATTACATAAGATAATATTAGATTAGATTAATCTCATCTAATATTCATCTCTAATATGCCCCACAAGATAGAGGATCCATCAAAGATACCAATCTAGGACTGAAAATGAAGAAAGAGATTCCTTCAAAGCGGTTTGGTGAGAGTGTCCGCAATTTGAGCTTTAGAGGAGATGTGTTGAACAAGTAGTGACCCCACAACAACAAATTCACGAACAAAACAATAATCAAGTGCAAGATGCTTTATACAAGAAAGAAAAACTTGATTTTTGCAAACATATGTGGCACTAAGATTGTCACAAAAGAGAGATGGTTTGCTTCAAGACACGACATTTCCTGAAGTAAATGTGGAACCCAAAGTACTTTAGCTGTTGTATTTGTCACGACACGATATTCAGCTTCTGAGGAGGAGCGAGAGACAATTTTCTAGCGAGTTAACTTCCAAGAGATGAGATCAGAAACAAGATAAATAACATATATAGTAGTGGATTTGCTATTAGTAAAGGATCCACCTTGTCTGAATGTACATTTTAGATAACGCATGACACGTTTAGTTGCTGTCCAATGTGCAAGTAACGGGTCATGCATGTATTGTGACATACGATTAATGATAAAGACTATATCTGGACGAGTACGTGTGGAATACTGAAGAAGCCCAGGTAATCGTTGATAGCTAGAGATATCTAGGTATGTGGACAACTTAGGTGGAGGTAAAATGACATAGGTGTGGAAATTGCCTTAGCATTATACATATGAAACTGAGCCAAGATGTTTGAGATGTATTTTGCCTGAGATAAAAACAAACTAGTTGGAGTAGAAATTGCCTCCATGCCAAGAAAATGGTTGAGTAAGCTCATATGCCTAAAAGCAAACCTCGTAGAGAATGAGATAGTGAAGTGAGAAATGAAGTCATCATTATTGCAGTAAGCACAATATCACCCACGTATACTAGAAAGTACAAAATGACCCCCTTTGCATTATAAATGAAGAGTGATGTATTAGCCTTTGATTTCTTGAAACCAAAATGAAGAAGAAATTAAGAAAATTCAATGTACCATGCCCTCAGTGCATGATTTAGTCCATACAAGGCATTACATAACCGACAAATATGATAGGGTTTTGTAGAGTCAACATATCTCAGAGGTTGTTCTAGTAGACTTTCTCATGCAAGATGTCATTTAGAAAAGCATTATTAATATCAAGATGCTTGAGATGCCGCACATTATGGAGTGCAAGAGTGATATGCACCGTAACAAGTTTCATCACATGAATAAAACTATCAAAATATTCCTAGTCAGCTTCTTGAGAATATCCCTTCACTAGTAGTCTGGCTTTGTATCGATCAATGGAGCTATTAGGATGGCATTTCACATGTAGCAAGATCCCACATTTGGTTGCACATCAAGGCAGTAAACTTGGAAGGTAAATGATGACATGTGGTATTAAGAAATGAAGGACCAAAGTACCTTAGATTTGGCTGAAGAATGTGTGGTTGCCAAGAATCTTGCCGTGGAAATTTAGGTAAGGCATCATGTTTTGGTAGTCCAGCCATGAGAGCTTTTGTAACAACATGTACATCATTGTGCTCTAGCATATTAACTAAATGAGCTGGCGTAGCCATTGGATCATTAGTTTGTCATGGTATGTTGGGTAAGGGAGGTGGTACTGTAGCCGATTCATCGTTTTTCTGTGGCATATCAGCTAAAAGAGTTTTGGGAGGGGATGTTGATGCAGCAAGTAACAATACTGGAGGAAGATTTTGTGGCACAATGGATGTATGTCGTGTAGCAAACAAAAAGATACAGGGAACAAACTGAACATGGCGGAAGACATAAATTATGTTAGTGCTCGACTCCAATCATTTATAAATAGACTATGTCATAGAGTATCCGAGGAAATCACATTCAGTAGACCGTGGTTCAAGTTTATGATTCATGTATGGTAGTAGCCAAGGAAAGCATAAGCATTCGAATGGTTGAAGTCTGTCATGGTTCGGTGCTTGTTGGTAAAGTAAAGAGTATGATGACACATTATCTAGTAACAGTGTTAGCATTCGGTTGATGAGATAAACAGTTGTCTAAAAAGCATGAGACCAATACATTGTTGGAAGAGATGCAAAGTGGAGTAAAGAAATATTAGTTTCCACTATGTGACGACGTTGCCGTTAGATAGTCCCTTTGGGTTTAGGGGTGCGATACGACGAGGTGATATGTGAAATACCTTCCAAATTCAGAATGAAAAAAAAGCTTAATAAACTCCTCTCCAGAATCAAAGATCATAAACACAACGATATGGCTGAAAAGACGTTCAACAAGCCTTGATGTGAGCACGCCACCACCTGAACTTGAAGTCAAGCCAAAAGGACCTATCATTCATTCTAAGGCCAAACAATTTATGGAAGTCTTTTCTCATAAGTGCATATTGTGATAACAAAGTCGCCACCGGTCCATTTTATTGTATTAAGCAGACCAAAAACCTAAAAGCAAACTAGAGATTACAAAATCTCAAGGGTTCGGGGGCACGGTTATGTAACGCCCTGATTCTTGGGCCTAGCGGTTTTGAGGTTTATTAAACGGTTCAATGGACCAGGTTAGGGATTCGAGTCGAATTTGGGAGTAAATATTTTTTGGTGAGATAAAAATATGGAAAAATGGTTAAAATCATATTTAAATATATGATTAATATTGGTGAAATCCATTTTGGAAAATGAGATTTAGAAGAGTGACATTTTGGTTAGTGACCAAAATGTAATTTTTGAAAACTATTTTTAAAAGGTGACCAAATTGAAAAGGGTCAAATTCTTAGAATCATTAAGGAGATATTTTACCAAGTTTTTGCTGATGATTTATCCCTTCAATTGAGTTATTTTAACATGTGTTTTAAAAGATAATTAAAAGGGATTTTGTATATTAAAGTTAGTTATCATTTTAAAGAAATTTGACATAACTTTTCTCTCAACTTCTTTTCTGCCAAACACTCTTGTTTTCATCAAAATCCATAGGTGAGAGATCTTTTTACTTGGATTCTTGATTTATAATTGATTTTTTATCTTTGATTTACCAAACCTCATTGAAATCTTATGTTTTGCTAGCTTTTTAATCAATCGATTGAGGGAGAAATCACAAAATAGAGGCAAGGTTCGTTCTTATCCTCTATTGATGGTTCTTTATTGATATTCTCAAGTATTTGATCCTTGATTTATGATTTATAATCTAATTTTATGTTTTTATAATGAATAATTGATTTAATTGGGTTAATTGGTGAAATTATGGTAGATTCGTATTGGATCTGTTTTCCAGTATTGAGGATTGATTTTAAACATATTTTGGATGATTTATAATGTTGATAAGTCGTTTTTAATAATAGAATCCCGAAACTCTTGAATCTCTAATTGTTTAGGTTGTTAGAATTGTGTTTTTGTGGAGTTGTGGTAGCTGTTTAGTTGCTGGAATTATTTGGATGAATTAATCCTATTTTTAGGTGTTAATTGATGATAATGGAAGTGTTTGATTGTTATTTTGCGGCTGGGTTGTGTTTGGAAAGGGTTAGATGATGGTTTCGGTTGTTGTGATTGGGTAATTGTGAAAGGATTATGGAAGTCTATGAGGAATTGTTGTTGCAGTGCTTTGAATGCATTGAGATGCATTAATCTTCTATTGTAATGTGGTTAAAATAGGGGAGGTCGATCCGAAGCGATCGGTGAAGCTTTGGAGGCTTCGGACGCTTGATTTCACGTCAGCGAATTGAGGTTTCGCGTATCGGTGAGTGAGAACATGTATTTCAGCTTTGAAATGATTTAAAGGTGGCTTATGGGAGTGTAAAATGAGCTTGATACGCTGGTTTAAACTCGAAAGTAAGTGATGTGGTTTTCTCTCTCGGTCGTGCTTTTATGAAATGATTTTATGCACTTGATTTGATTTACATTGAACCTATTGTTTAAGCATGTTTTAAAGTATATGAGATACTGTTTTGATAATGAAATGATGATGGATGCACGAGGTAAGTGATCCATGAAAGTATATGGATTATACTTGAGTTTTAAGCATGTGTTGTTGCTTGGAAATGGTTTGGTTTAATGCTTGTAAAAACAATGAGGTAAATGGTGAATTATATTGACAAGTGATGTGGTTTTGAAAATTGATATCGGATATAGTTAGCCGGCCATAGGATTGACAGTGCACTATAATAAGTCACCTTGGATGTTGAGGGGTTTATACGGTGTACCAAAACTCCATCCAAGTACCCTAACGGTCGAACGGTTATATGGTATCGAAAACTCCTGTTACTGGGTTAAGCATCTAACCAATAAGGGTTTGTGATAGTACCCGGTTGTTATTGTACCACAATTATGATTGTATTGCTATTTCAGTTGAGATGGCTTAAAGTGTTGTAAGGACACTTGTTGAATCCGTGTATCTGATGAACTCTTTTGGTTAATGATCATTTGTAAGACAATATAATTGTTAATGTATCATTGAAAGGTTTGTGTTCTATAATGTGATTTATACATGCTTACTCTTTAAGCTTTGCATATGGTTGTTATGTATGGGAAGGCTTAAATTGAGGTTTAGCAATGGAATTTGTTGTTGGTTAATGATACATGTTGCATATGGTTTAATATGCTAGTTTTTAAAGATGTTAAGTGCATGGTTTTCAAGGCATGATAATGTTTTAGGTGATGTTTAAAAGATGATTGAAATGGGATTTCAATGTGTTGTTGAGAAATGGTTTTAATGTATTGATGGCGTGTTGTTTTGGAGCACTCCTCACTAAGCCTAGTGTGCTTACGCTCTATTTGTGCATCATTGCAGAGAATTAAAGGCTTGGAAGGCAGGGGAAGCAAGGGATCGCAAAAAGACTTGGTATCAAAAGTAAGTTTTTGGATTAGACTATAAGTAATAAGGGCAATGGGGGTTCCGTTGTTGTTTTGGGAGGTGTTTTGCTAAACTCCCTTTTTGTGCAAGTTTGTTTTGCTGCTCTTGGGTTGTAAAAGGCCATTTTGGATTGGTTATGGTGATGGTTTGAGATTTCATGTTTTGCTTGCTTTGGTATTTAGGAAGCATACCTCTAGATTTACATTTGAAGCATGTTTCCATGATTTGATGTTGGAACTAGGTTGTTTTGTTGTGGTTTGACCCTTGAATATGATGGATGTATGCTAGAAGCATGTTAGGGTGTTTTGGTATGATTGAAAGCATGTTAAACCAGCAAAAGTAGACATTACAGGCCCAGGCGTACCAGTATGGGTGTCCCTATTTCGTACGAGTAGGCCATTTCAAGCTTAGCGTATCGGTATGCGAGAAACTATTTTGGTATGGGCCAAGGCAAAATTGGCCAATGTTTCGATACTCGATGAGGCGTTTCGATACGGTACAATGTTCTTTGAAGGGCGTTTCGATATGTGGGGGCTTATCGGAACGAGTTTTGGCTACTGGAATCCGGGAGCTTTTAAATTGCAAACACGTATCAAAACGCGTGTAAGCGTACCGATACGGTTATCGTTAAATTAGTTATTTGGAATTTTCTAAATTTTTGATTTCTTACGTTTAAGTCCCTAAATGTTGTGGATGCAATTGAATGAGCATGAATGATCTTTTTTAGTTGATTTCTGGCATGTAAGCATGAAACCTGGTTAATTAAAGTTGGTAATTTAAAAATAGGTTTAATCCTCATAGATTTCTAAAATTGCAATTTGGTCCCTAAACTGCAATTGTGTTCAATTAGATGTCGAATTGATGCCCGGCTGAATTGGGTTTTCATCCATAGTCAGTATGTATATGTAGGATAATATTTATGCATCTAGACAAGATAAAAGAAAAAAAATAGATGTGTTTCGAGTCTCATCTTCACGGTTTACTGCGGTAAACCTAATGTAGCTCGCTCGGTTCGATCTTGCGACTAGGCTGGGTCGAGGGGGTTACATGTTATGTGTGGGGAAGGATTAGCACCCCCACAATGCCCGCACAACAAAGCTTACTTGATCACTACTATTTTTCTTGTAATCAGGATGAGTGCGTGCAAAGATTAATATAAAAATCCGCAAAGTTTTAAAAGTGACATAAATTCACTCAGGCTGAGGAAACCCCAGTCAATTTTAGATGCAAAGGGATTAAGACGTTAATCCCTAAAATCTAAAAATATAGTCTCGCATAGGAGTTTCAACCGTTCCCCAACGGCTAAGAGAAGACCGAATTAATCCTAATTGAGAAAATATCTTGTTTTTCATGATCCAATAAAAATCCTTTTTTAAATGATATTTTATGGTCTTTTTAATTTTTATGGGTAGTTTAATGTTAAAATTTAAATATTAATTGTATATATTTAGGGTAACTAATCCGAAAGGTTTTAATTATGAAACTTATTCACTTTTCTAAAAATTACCTAAGATAATTTTATTTACAATTAAGGGAAAAGGATTATTTACTCTTTATTTTAAAAAAGAATTGCCGAGTTAGTTTTATTTACCAGTATTTATAATTAAAAAAAATTATTTGTCTTTCTAAACGATTACCTAAGGAATTTTATTTAATTACAATTAAGGTAAGGTGTTACTTTAAATATCTTACAAAGTTAACTATTAAAAGGGTAAGTTATTTTAAGAATCTAAATTCTAATTAAACTTTAATATTGGTAAACTAATCTTACAAAAATATTTAATTATTAGGGAAACTAACCCTAAAGTGTTTTATTTAATAAGCTTTAATTACGAGAAATAAAACAACATTAATTATTAAAAAGTATATTTACCCTAACATTTTATCATGTCAATGCTCTCTTCAATACCCGAGAGATGTCCTAAGTAATTTCCTCCGCACTATCCACTGTGTCCACTCCAATCAAACTCCCTAAATGCACCGTCGCCTGCATTTCAAGGAAAAGAACCTATTGTCTATGGAAAAAGTCATAGTCAGACAAAGACTCGTTCACGAAACCGACACTCTTTTTAGATTCTTTCTGAAGCCTTCCTATGCCTTTCTTCCCCTTGGCAGCCTCGATAATTACCCTTTGTTGTGGCGATAGCAACCTACCAACCAAATCATTAATTGACAGAACTTTTCTTTTAATCCCCAAAGAAACAATAAATTCAACAGGCCTAGATTGAACTTCCTCAAATTCCACGTTTTGGGGACTTGTATTTGACTCAAACTATACGATACCCTATAATCATGAGACTCCAAAACCCATTCAAACTCTAGAGTCCAATCCATCCTCATTATCTTCATTCTTATTCTTATCGCCTGCAGCTCCCCCTCATCCACGACAATCACTACTGATAGGATCCCCACAACTTCTCGAGCAGCTTACCACACCGACCAATTCATCTAACGAAAAGCCTGAATCATCTCTGGCATACTCAACACGTAAATCTAACAGCTTGCCCAATTCTCACACCTAATTTTACGCCACTGTACGAGTTCCCTCAAATCTGGATTATCACCAAAAACCCTCTTTTGGTTACACACAACTTGAACTGCCCCTTGCTTATCCGGAACTTCACTATCCTCCTTTGAGCTCCCATAATCTCATATCCCTTCAACTTTTCTTCGGTCAATTCCCATGCCAAATCCACAATCTATATAGGGCAATTACACCGTACCACCATACAACTCTTCAAAGTACCCATCTTCGCCTCATCCACTACCCTTGTGACTTGACGGTGCTGCTTTCCCATGCCCATATTCACATCGTTTCCAATGGCAAAGTTATATACTTAACCTCTGATAAACTAGGGGTCACTTGTTTACGCCTCCAAAAACTCCTCCACTCCTCCCTTTACGCAAAGGCCATATGTAGCATAGAATCATACAACCAAACACCATATAATCTTTCAATCGCTTTCATCCCATCCGCTCGCATGCCCATACGCACAAAGCCAAACCTAGCCCCATTCATCTTTCGTTTGGAAGGAATGAAAACATCAAGGTCGCTCCATGTCTATCAAATGATTACCACAAGACTTTCCAATGCAAATTTGACAAAATATTAGAGACAAATAATGTCCAGACTCGCTGTTGATCCCCGCCAGAAACCTTAGATATCGTAAAACATTACAATTGTTTATAAAACTCAAACGTTATTAGAAGATTATGATAATTTAATAAAATATATGTAATTAAGTACGTAAATGTATGTTTTAATATAATCTCAAAATATAAAGTCCCAAAGTTTGAATTACATAAATGTCCCAAAACATTAAATAATAATCTAAAAGTCTAAATAAAATAACTCATACTGATATTAAAATATCCAAGTAAAAAACGATATCCTCCAAGTACCGAGCCGCCTAAAAAGTCTGAATATCTGAAAGAAAAACTATGGGAGAGTAAGATAAAAAACTTATTGTATCTATAAAGTGAAACCAACCACAAAACAATATTTTATTTTCTTAAAAATTCTGTTGAAAACACAATAAATCCGATTAATAATGATATGATTTCCAATGCACAACTCAATACCCAACTACCATCACCAAATAGAGTAGAGGTTGCCCCCGCCATAGTAGATGTTTTCCTCGGTTTTTTTTAGCACAATCTCATCCATGTAATTTATGATATGATTTAAAAATCATAAATCCCAACTCAATCTCATCGTGTTAAATACGATGGTTCTCATTTCTGAAAATCTGATACTTGATTTAAAAACACAATTTAATATGCCGTGCATGATATTTCAAAATATTTTCAAATCACAACTCATATAATAAATCAAGCAAAGTATAAAACATAAGTTATATATAGCACGAGAAGAAACACACCTTAAGCATGTAGAAGGTCTAATGTTGAGAAGGACGAGTCTCATGCTTGGGTCTAACTCTAGGTCTAACAGAATCAAAACCTACAAGATAAGAAGTCTATATTAATAACTATTACTATCACTAAGCCATAACCTAAAAACATAAAAATTGCTATAAAAGAATACCCATGCGTAGACCTCAAAGAACGTACATGATCAGACTGAATAGGCAAAGGTGATCGATCGACGGTCTCACAAATAAAATCACCTAAACAAAAATATATTCTATAATTAGATCCTCATAAAAAAATACCCACATAAATTACTAAGTAAAAATATTTTAAATAGTAAAATGGGCTTTTATTTTCGAATTTGATAAAACGGGCAGCGGATTCAGACTCAGAACGTCAAAAAAAAAATTTAGAAAAAGGTTCACTAAAAAAGTTAATGCCGGTCAGCACCGATCAACGGTTAATGCTAGTCAACGGTCGATCAACAGTCAAAGCCAACTCTAATTGTTAAAGTCAATGCTAACATAAACTCAACAATCAATAATGACTTGAATAGTTAAAGTCAACGAGCCAGGTCCTCGGTTCTTGGGTTGGGTTAAATCTGGTCAGCGGTCAACGATATGGGTCAGATTCAAAATTGCCAATTCGGTTCACTCGGTTCAACTATGATTCGATTCAGGTCAGCTAACTTAGTTTGGTTCAGGTAAAAAAAGTCATGTTTATTACTTGTTAGGTTCACACTTGGGCTTACTAAATCGGGGTCTCACTATGGTTTTGGTTTAGGCTCAACACACACAACCTACTCTACTTTGGTCTCTCACAATGGGCCAACCACTAAAGGCTGTCGTTAGCTAAAAACAAATAGGGTTTTAGAACCCAAATAACAGCGGCAAAGAACACATGATGGTGGCGACACAGATCGACAAGGACGACGACAGCTCACCGATAGTACAAAACGGGGACCCAATGGTCATTTCGGCCAAACAACAATGGAAACAAAGGATTAGATGATGAACAACAAAATAAAAGGAAAGAAAACATGAATTTCTTACCCCCCAAAAAACCAATATCAGAGCCAAAAATGAATAGTGATAGAAAAATGGAAAGGAACCGAATGGTTCTATCACCGTTTCTGAGTAAGGACGATCGGTGATGAAAACTGATGGGTGGGCTTTGTTCAAAACATGATAGGGAGAGAAACGTTGGTGACAGTGGTCTGAACGGACGGCGACAAGGGCACGATTTGAGCTTGATCGAAAAAGCGCTGAGAGGAGATGAGAGAGTTTTTGAGAGAGAGGGAGGTTATTTCTGGCTGCAGAGAACAAAATGGTAGTGGAATAGTTTATTAGGGCTGAAAGGTTGATTAAATATCATGCCCAAATGGGTAAATCACAAAACAAGGGTCTCCAATTATACCCGCTTCTCCGAATGGTCTTCGAAGTTCTGGTTTTATACAAATAGGTCACTAAATCTAATTAAAGCTCAATCTGATCCTTGATTTAATTAGGGTTTTGATATTAATATTCCTAAATTATTACGTTTTTAAATTAGAGATTCTAGAAAACGGGTTTTCCAAATTGAGGGGTATTTTTTTGGGTGTTACATGTTAAATTAAAATTTATAATAGATAATTAATTGGCTATAATAGATTTAAATATAGTAACCATGGGATTTGACTTAGTGGTTAGGAACTGATGCCTCTTATTTTGTGTTCAAGTTCGATTCCCCCATTACCCATTTGTACACTTTTATTTATTTTTGGTTTTATTTGACTACGAGTATACTTAAATATGACTTTTGGTAAAATTATAACAAACTTAAGGGTTGGCAGAGAGATTAATTGTCTAGACCTCTTTGTATTTTTTTTTATAGTTTGATTCCCCCTCCACCCTTTTATACAATTTAGTTTTAAACGACCATTGACCAAAATAGAAAAAGAACGTTAGTGACGATTTGGAAAAAAAAAACCAGTTCATCGACCAAAAAAGAAAAACAAGAATAATTTAGTGACTCATGATGTTATTTATCCTAAAAAATAACACATGGACTCTTGAGAGAGAAAATGGCTTGGAAAATAAAATAAAATATAAAAAATACATGTAAGCATCGTTGTTGATTTTTTAATAGTTGTTGACAAATATAGAAAAAGAACGTAATGTTAGTGATAATTTTGCCGATAAAATAGTTTAGTGGTTAAAATAGAAAACTAGAATAGTTTAGTGACCGATGATATTGTTTACCCTTATTTTTTTTAGTTTTTTTATTCTTACATTTTTTATTTTTTATCAAATTTGATTTTTTATCAAAAAGTGTAATTTTATTCAGATGAGAAAAATCACACAATAAAATAATGTATGTCTCAATAAACCCCCTAAAACTAGAATGAAGGAAAACAATACATAAACAAAGGAAATACAATGCCAAAAAACATAGGGACCATGGTGTATCCGTACCGACACTTAATAAGTGGAAGCATACACTAGAGACACAAGTGATAAAAGTGGACATACACAAGGTGTGTGTGTCAAGTTGTCGAATCCCACGAGGCCTAGTGTAATTCTTAATTGTTACTGAATGTAAATAGATTAAATGGTTGTATGGTCGGGTCGGGGAATGCAAGAGAGAGAATAGAGATAAATTCAAGGGAAACTGAAGAGGGGATCTAGGTACTTCCGGTTGCAACCAACAAGTTGTGATCAAAACATATATCTAAACCTAACATAGCACATGTCGGGATGTTTATCTATTCGCCACTGTACGATATAGCTAATGAGAAATGCTCTTTGGAGACCTCATATGGAGCACGCAGATAAGCACCCCACTATGTCACTTGACGTAACCCTTTGATACACCAGCCATTCAAATATTGGTACGACCATCCTTGACTAAGCCTCATTGTGTCACTTAACTATAACTAGGCAGTAACTTTTTATTACTCGTGGTGCTAAACCATTTTTCATTCAATGCTATTGGAATGTTAAATGCACCTACTATGAATACATGTGCATATATAGGCAATAGTAAATAAGAACATATCCATTTACATAGAACATCAAACCAAGAGTTACAATATTAAGTAAAGAGTTAATTTCTACATAGATAAATAAATATAAGTTCGGAAAAAACCAATAATTCTCATACCGCACAAGATCCACGACAAGCAACACAACCTGCATCAGGTACATAAACTTGACCAGCAAGGCTTGCGGTGACCACTGCTGCAACTCGTCGATTCAGGGGCCTTTTGGCCGCCTTGTTGCTTTCTTCGGCACCAGGACCTCTAAGCTTTCTAAGCTTCCATGGGAAAGCCATTTTCTCAGGAAAAATTTTCTAAGAAAACTCTTCAAACATACCTCTTTTGCTTGAAAGATTGGGGCCTCTATATATAGGCAGATGAGGGAGAAATGGATAGCAGATGAAAATACAACACTTGGTGGCTCTCTCTGGTGGTCCATCATGACAAATACCTTTTTCTTGAAGCAGCTACCATCCGCGCCTTGATTATTGTTTGGTACCTCCTCTTTGGAATTTGATATGATGTAGCGCAGTGTAGCCTCAACCCCTTCATGGTTCAAACTTATATATGCTTCATGTGGCTCTTATATTAATCTGTATTAGGTCACCCATGAAGGCTAGACTGTCTTTTGTGGTCCCGAGTGGTCATATGCTCTCTTGTTTGAACAGTTGTGTTGTGGTCCTTATATAATAAAGGGTGCTCATATAATTTCTACACGCGTACTAAGCACACGTGCCAGCTAGCTCTATATCGACAGAATATACCAAGTAACGATAAAAGGCATATAAAAAACTTAAGTAAAGGAGGTGAGGAAATATATGTATATTCAAGAGTTTTCAAACCCCTAAACTTAAGCTTTTGCTTGTCCTCAAGCAAAAAAATTCTATTGTATCAAAACAGAAATAATGTACCGACAAGCAAGTGATAAAACTGTTTAAGCACATATTCAAGTCTCTTTACAGAATATACTACCTCAGTTCTAAACAGGCTGGACAAATCTAAATTAGCCAAGGTTAACAAAAATTGTGTAACTCAAAAAAATAATAGATTTAGATCATAAAGAATAACATAGAGTGCATTGTGTGATCATGTGTCGACATGTTAGTGTTTTCTTTGACTGACAAAAACTCTATTTTGACCTTGCTTGCTTTGCGTTTTAACACAGTTCTCAAGTCTATTTTCCCGAGTATTGTGAAAAGGGAGGTCGTTACTTAAACATTGGATTTTTCATGTTCTGACCAGATTGACATAAAAATATTTATTTATTCGTTGATATTTACACTCATGTCAGCACAAATGAGTGTCGCTTCTTTTGTTCGCCATTGCGTCGATATTACCAATTTTTTTATTGTCGAGCATTGTTTTGGTATTTTCATATTTTTTACTCAAGTACTCATAGACAAGTTTTTTGTGACAAACTCAAATAATTCTCTAGGTCGACACAAATACTAACTTATTCATAAAGTTCATTAATATCTACACAACTCTCATGTTCTTTCATCTACTTAGGTTCAAGTTGCACAGTTCATACTAACCAAAGTTCTGCTTTCTAAGTATCTATCTTGTCATCATTAAACTTCCTAGGATTAAAATTCAAAAGAGACTATTTTTCTAAAAAAATCATAACTTACAGCGAAGAGCTGTTGACACAAAATGAAAATTAGATTGGTATTAAAGAAAAACTTTAACTATAACTTTAACTATCTAATAACTTAAACCTATTTGGTGCAACTTCCCTGATGCACAACAAAAATTAATACATGCTAAATATAAAAACAAAGAAAATTAAATACCACCGTAAGTGTCAGTGTCGAATGGGCAGTGGAAGTTCCTTGTTGTTGTTACTGTTCTTCTCTCTTTCTTTTCTTCTCCCGACTCTAACACTTTCTCTCTTGACGTTATTCTTCTTGACCTTGATGTTTTGTCGGTTGGGCTATCATGATTCCGTTCGAGGCTTTTTCTCCAATCTCTAAATTTTGGAGATTATGATATCTTGTATCTACTTCATTTTTACCATTTCTTCCTCAATTCTTGTAAGCATAGTGTAACATCCCAATTTTGGGCCTAGTGGTTTTGAGGTTTATTAGACAGTCCGGTGGACTAGGTTAGAGATTCGAGTCGAATTCAGGAGTAAATATTTTTTTGGTGAGATAAAAATATGGAAAAATGGTTAAAAATCATATTTTAATATATGATTAGTATTGGTGAAATCAATTTTTGGAAAATGGGTTTTGGAAGGGTGACATTTTGGTTAGTGACCAAAATGTAATTTTTGAAAACTATTTTTTTAAAGGTGACTAAAATGAAAAGGATCAAATTCTTAGAATCCTTAAGGAGCTATTTTACCAAGTTTTACTGGTGATTTCTCCCTTCAATTAAGTCATTTTAACATGTGTTTTAAAAGATAATTAAAAGGGATTTTAGATATTAAAGTTAGTTATCACTTTTAAAGGAATTTGACGTAACTTTTCTCTCCACTTCTTTTCTGCCAAACACTCTTATTTTCATCAAATCATAGAGGTGAGAGACTTGTTTTCTTAATTTCTTGATTTGTAATTGATTCTTTATCTTTGATTTACAAAACCTTATTGAATTGTTGTGTTTTTCAAGCTTTAAACAAGCAATTGAGGGAGAGATCACACAATAGAGGTAAGGTTCGTTCTTCTCCTCTATTGATGGTTCTTTATTGATATCCCCAAGTATTTGATCCTTGATTTATGATTTATAAACTAATTTTGTGTTTTTATAATAATTAATTGATTTAATTGGGTAAAATTGAAGAAATAGTGGAAGATCTGAATTAGATCTGTTTTCCTGTGTTGAAGATTGGTTTTAAAAATATTTTGGATGTATTATAATGTTTATAAGTTGATTTTAACAATGGAACCCCAAAACTCTTGAATCCCTAGTTGTTAAGGTTGTTGGATTTGTGTTTTTGTGGAGTTGTGGTGGTTGTGTAATTGCTGGAAGTATTTGGATGAATTAATCCTATTTTTAAGTGTTAATTGATGATTATGCAAGTGTTAGATTGTTAGATTTTGGCTGGGTTGTGTTTGGAAAGAGTTAGATGATGTTTTCGGTTGTTGTGGTTGGGTAATTGTGAGAGGATGGTGGAAGTTCGTGTGGAATTGTTGTTGTAGTGTTTTGAATGCATTGAGATGCATTAATTCTTTTTTGTAATGTGGTTAAAATATGATAGGTGGATCCGAAAGTGATCGGTGAAGCTTTGGAGGCTTCGGACGCTTGATTCCGCGCCGACGAATAGAGGTTTCGCGTACCGATGAGTGGGAACGTGGATTTCAGCTTTGGAATATTTTAAAAGTGGTTTATGGGAGTTTAAACTGAGCTTGAAATGCTGGTTTAAACTCAATAGTAATTATAACGTGGTTTTCTCTCTCGATCGTGCTTTAATGAAATGGTTTTATGAACTTGTTTTGATTTACATTGAACCTACTATTTAGCATGTTTTAAGTATATGAGATACTATTTTTGAGCATGAAATGATGAAGGATGTACGTGGTAAGTGATCCTTGTAATTACATGGTTTATACTTGTGTTTTAAAGCACGGTTTGTTGCTTTGAAAAATGGTTTGGTTTAATGCTTGTAAAAAAAAGTGAGGTAAATGGTAAATGGTGAATTATATTAGCAAGTGATGTGTTTTAAAAAATGTTATCGGATATAGTTGGCCGGCCATAGGATTGATAGTGCACTATAATAGGTTCCTTGGATGTTGAGGGATTTCGATTAGGTGTACCGAAACTCCATCCAGGTACCCTAATGGTCGAGGGGTTATATGGTACCGTAAACTCTCGTTGGTAGGTTAAGCATCTAACCGATGAGTGGGGTTGGTGTCCCCATGGGTTGAAAGTGTACCCGATTGTAATGTACCGTAATTGTGATTGTATCGCTATTCTGATTGAGATGGCTTAAAAGTGTTGGGAGAACACTTGTTGAATCCGTGTATCCGATGAACTATTTTGGTAAAGGAACTTGGTGAATGATCATTTGTAAGACAATATAATTGTTGATGTATCATTGAATTGGTTTATGTTGTATAATGGGATTTATACATGTTTGCTCTTTAAGCTTTGCATATGGTTGTTATGCATGGGAAAGCTTAAATTGAGTTTAACAATGGGATTTGTTATTGGTTAATGATACAAGTTGCATATAGTTTAATATGTTGGTTTTTAAAGATGTTAAGTGCATGGTTTTCAAGGCATGATAATGTTTTAAATGATAAAATTGAAATGAGATTACAATGTGTGTTGAGAAATGGTTTTAATGCATTGATGGTGTGATGTTTTTGAGCACTCCTCACTAAGCCTAGTGTTCTTACGCTCTCTTTGTCCATCAATGTAGAGAATTAAAGGTTGGAAGGCAGCGGAAGCAAGGGATCTCAACAAGACTTGGTAATCAAAGTATGTTTTGGATATGACTATAGGTAATAAGGGCAATGGGGTTTCCGTTGTTGTTTTGGGAGGTGTTTTGTTAAACTCCCAGTTTTTGAGCAAGTTTGTTTGGTTGCTCTTTGATTGTAAAAGACCATTATAGATTGTTTGTGGTGATGGTTTATAGTTTCATGCTTTACTTGATTGGTTTTTAGGAAGCATGCCTCTAGATTTACATTTGAAGCATGATGCCATGAATTGATGTTAAACTAGAGTTGTTTTGTTGTGGATTGAACCTTAATTATGTTGGATGTATGTTAGAAGCATGTTAGGGTGTTTTGGTGTGATTAAAAGCATGTTAAACGAGCAAAGAATGGACATTCTGAGTCAAGGCGTACGGTATCTGGTGTCCCTATTTCGGTATGGGTAAGCCATTTCAGGCTTAGCATATCATTATTAGGCAAATGTTTTGGTATGGGCCTAGGCAAAATTGGCCAATGTTTGATACTTAGGAGGCGTTTCGATACGGTACAATTTTTTTTGAAGAGTGTTTCGATATGTGAGGGCTTATCTAACGAGTTTTGGCTACTTTGGAATTTTGGTGTTTGAAATTGCAAAAGGCGTATCAAATACACCTTGTCCGTACCGATACGGTTATGATTAAATTAGTTATTTATTATTTTCTAAATTTTTTTGTTTTCTTTCATTTTAAGTCCCTAAATGTTGTGGATGCAAATAAATGAGTTTGGATGATCTTTTTGAGTTGATTCTATACATGTAAGCATGAAACCTGTTAATTAAAGTTTGGTAATATAAAAATAGGTTTAACCCTGCAATTTTCTAAATTTTCAATTTGGTCCCTAAATTGCATTTGTGTTAAATTAGATGCCAATTGATGCCCGATTGAGTTGGTTTTTCATCCATAGTTAGTATGTATATGTAGGATAATATTTTTGCATCTAGACAAGATAAAGAAAAAAATAGATGTGTTTCGAGTCTCATCTTCACGGTTTACTGCGGTAAACCTAATGTAGCTCGCTCGGTTCGATCTTGCGACTAGGCTGGGTCGAGGGGGTTACATGTTATGTGTGGGGAAGGATTAGCACCCCACAATGCCCACTGACAACAAAGCTTACTTGATCACTACTATTTTTCTTGTAATCAGGATGAGTGCGTGCAAAGATTAATATAAAAATCCGCAAAGTTTTAAAAGTGACATAAATTCACTCAGGCTGAGGAAACCCCAGTCAATTTTAGATGCAAAGGGATTAAGACGTTAATCCCTAAAATCTAAAAATATAGTCTCGCGATAGGAGTTTCAACCGTTTCAACGGCTAAGAGAAGACCGAATTAATCCTAATTGAGAAAATATCTTGTTTTTCATGATCCAATAAAATCCTTTTTAAATGATATTTTATGGTCTTTTTAATTTTATGGGTAGTTTAATGTTAAAATTTAAATATTAATTGTATATATTTAGGGTAACTAATCAAAGGTTTTAATTATGAAACTTATTCACTTTTCTAAAAATTACCTAAGATAATTTTATTTACAATTAAGGGAAAAGGATTATTTACTCTTTATTTTAAAAAGAATTGCCGAGTTAGTTTTATTTACGGTATTTATAATTAAAAAAATTATTTGTCTTTCTAAACGATTACCTAAGGAATTTTATTTAATTACAATTAAGGTAAGGTGTTACTTTAAATATCTTACAAAGTTAACTATTAAAAGGGTAAGTTATTTTAAGAATCTAAATTCTAATTAAACTTTAATATTGGTAAACTAATCTTACAAAAATATTTAATTATTAGGAAACTAACCTAAAGTGTTTTATTTAATAAGCTTTAATTACGAGAAATAAAACAACATTAATTATTAAAAGTATATTTACCTAACATTTTATCATGTCAATGCTCTCTTCAATACCCGAGAGATGTCCTAAGTAATTTCCTCCGCACTATCCACTGTGTCCACTCCAATCAAACTCCCTAAATGCACCGTCGCCTGCATTTCAAGGAAAAGAACCTATTGTCTATGGAAAAAGTCATAGTCAGACAAAGACTCGTTCACGAAACCGACACTCTTTTAGATTCTTTCTGAAGCCTTCCTATGCCTTTCTTCCCTTGGCAGCCTCGATAATTACCCTTTGTTGTGGCGATAGCAACCTACCAACCAAATCATTAATTGACAGAACTTTTCTTTTAATCCCCAAAGAAACAATAAATTCAACAGGCCTAGATTGAACTTCCTCAAATTCCACGTTTTGGGGACTTGTATTTGACTCAAACTATACGATACCCTATAATCATGAGACTCCAAAACCCATTCAAACTCTAGAGTCCAATCCATCCTCATTATCTTCATTCTTATTC
Organism: Hibiscus mutabilis; assembly: GCA_019671005.1. Taxonomy (NCBI): domain Eukaryota; kingdom Viridiplantae; phylum Streptophyta; class Magnoliopsida; order Malvales; family Malvaceae; genus Hibiscus; species Hibiscus mutabilis. Next base: position 13,128,634 of record CM033751.1, read on the forward strand.
TTATCGCCTGCAGCTCCCCCTCACGACAATCACTACTGATAGGATCCCCACAACTATCGAGGCAGCTTACCACACCGACCAATTCATCTAACTAAAAGCCTGAATCATCTCTGGCATACTCAACACGTAAATCTAACAGCTTGCCCAATTCTCACACCTAATTTTACGCCACTGTACGAGTTCCCTCAAATCTGGATTATCACCAAAAACCCTCTTTTGGTTACACACAACTTGAACTGCCCCTTGCTTATCCGGAACTTCACTATCCTCCTTTGAGCTCCCATAATCTCATATCCCTTCAACTTTTCTTCGGTCAATTCCCATGCCAAATCCACAATCTATATAGGGCAATTACACCGTACCACCATACAACTCTTCAAAGTACCCATCTTCGCCTCATCCACTACCCTTGTGACTTGACGGTGCTGCTTTCCCATGCCCATATTCACATCGTTTCCAATGGCAAAGTTATATACTTAACCTCTGATAAACTAGGGGTCACTTGTTTACGCCTCCAAAACTCCTCCACTCCTCCCTTTACGCAAAGGCCATATGTAGCATAGAATCATACAACCAAACACCATATAATCTTTCAATCGCTTTCATCCCATCCGCTCGCATGCCCATACGCACAAAGCCAAACCTAGCCCCATTCATCTTTCGTTTGGAAGGAATGAAAACATCAAGGTCGCTCCATGTCTATCAAATGATTACCACAAGACTTTCCAATGCAAATTTGACAAAATATTAGAGACAAATAATGTCCAGACTCGCTGTTGATCCCCGCCAGAAACCTTAGATATCGTAAAACATTACAATTGTTTATAAAACTCAAACGTTATTAGAAGATTATGATAATTTAATAAAATATATGTAATTAAGTACGTAAATGTATGTTTTAATATAATCTCAAAATATAAAGTCCCAAAGTTTGAATTACATAAATGTCCCAAAACATTAAATAATAATCTAAAAGTCTAAATAAAATAACTCATACTGATATTAAAATATCCAAGTAAAAAACGATATCCTCCAAGTACCGAGCCGCCTAAAAAGTCTGAATATCTGAAAGAAAAACTATGGGAGAGTAAGATAAAAAACTTATTGTATCTATAAAGTGAAACCAACCACAAAACAATATTTTATTTTCTTAAAAATTCTGTTGAAAACACAATAAATCCGATTAATAATGATATGATTTCCAATGCACAACTCAATACCCAACTACCATCACCAAATAGAGTAGAGGTTGCCCCCGCCATAGTAGATGTTTTCCTCGGTTTTTTTTAGCACAATCTCATCCATGTAATTTATGATATGATTTTAAAATCATAAATCCCAACTCAATCTCATCGTGTTAAATACGATGGTTCTCATTTCTGAAAATCTGATACTTGATTTAAAAACACAATTTAATATGCCGTGCATGATATTTCAAAATATTTTCAAATCACAACTCATATAATAAATCAAGCAAAGTATAAAACATAAGTTATATATAGCACGAGAAGAAACACACCTTAAGCATGTAGAAGGTCTAATGTTGAGAAGGACGAGTCTCATGCTTGGGTCTAACTCTAGGTCTAACAGAATCAAAACCTACAAGATAAGAAGTCTATATTAATAACTATTACTATCACTAAGCCATAACCTAAAAACATAAAAATTGCTATAAAAAGAATACCCATGCGTAGACCTCAAAGAACGTACATGATCGATTTGAATAGGCAAAGGTGATCGATCGACGGTCTCACAAATAAAATCACCTAAACAAAAATATATTCTATAATTAGATCCTCATAAAAAAATACCCACATAAATTACTAAGTAAAAATATTTTAAATAGTAAAATGGGCTTTTATTTTCGAATTTGATAAAACGGGCAGCGGATTCAGATTCAGAACAAAAAAAAAAAAATTTAGAAAAAGGTTCACTAAAAAGTTAATGCCGGTCAGCACCGATCAACGGTTAATGCTAGTCAACGGTCGATCAACAGTCAAAGCCAACTCTAATTGTTAAAGTCAATGCTAACATAAACTCAACAATCAATAATGACTTGAATAGTTAAAGTCAACGAGCCAGGTCCTCGGTTCTTGGGTTGGGTTAAATCTGGTCAGCGGTCAACGATATGGGTCAGATTCAAAATTGCCAATTCGGTTCACTCGGTTCAACTATGATTCGATTCAGGTCAGCTAACTTAGTTTGGTTCAGGTAAAAAAGTCATGTTTATTACTTGTTAGGTTCACTTGGGCTTACTAAATCGGGGTCTCACTATGGTTTTGGTTTAGGCTCAACACACACAACCTACTCTACTTTGGTCTCTCACAATGGGCCAACCACTAAAGGCTGTCGTTAGCTAAAAACAAATGGGTTTTTAGAACCCAAATAACAGCGGCAAAGAACACATGATGGTGGCGACACAGATCGACAAGGACGACGACAGCTCACCGATAGTACAAAACGGGGACCCAATGGTCATTTCGGCCAAACAACAATGGAAACAAAGGATTAGATGATGAACAACAAAATAAAAGGAAAGAAAACATGAATTTCTTACCCCAAAAAACCAATATCAGAGCCAAAAATGAATAGTGATAGAAAAATGGAAAGGAACCGAATGGTTCTATCACCGTTTCTGAGTAAGGACGATCGGTGATGAAAACTGATGGGTGGGCTTTGTTCAAAACATGATAGGGAGAGAAACGTTGGTGACAGTGGTCTGAACGGACGGCGACAAGGGCACGATTTGAGCTTGATCGAAAAAGCGCTGAGAGGAGATGAGAGAGTTTTTGAGAGAGAGGAGGTTATTTCTGGCTGCAGAGAACAAAATGGTAGTGGAATAGTTTATTAGGGCTGAAAGGTTGATTAAATATCATGCCCAAATGGGTAAATCACAAAACAAGGGTCTCCAATTATACCCGCTTCTCCGAATGGTCTTCGAAGTTCTGGTTTTTATACAAATAGGTCACTAAATCTAATTAAAGCTCAATCTGATCCTTGATTTAATTAGGGTTTTGATATTAATATTCCTAAATTATTACGTTTTTAAATTAGAGATTCTAGAAAACGGGTTTTCCAAATTGAGGGGTATTTTTTTGGGTGTTACATGTTAAATTAAAATTTATAATAGATAATTAATTGGCTATAATAGATTTAAATATAGTAACCATGGGATTTGACTTAGTGGTTAGGAACTGATGCCTCTTATTTTGTGTTCAAGTTCGATTCCCCCATTACCCATTTGTACACTTTTATTTATTTTTGGTTTTATTTGACTACGAGTATACTTAAATATGACTTTTGGTAAAATTATAACAAACTTAAGGGTTGGCAGAGAGATTAATTGTCTAGACCTCTTTGTATTTTTTTTTATAGTTTGATTCCCCCTCCACCCTTTTATACAATTTAGTTTTAAACGACCATTGACCAAAATAGAAAAAGAACGTTAGTGACGATTTGGAAAAAAAACCAGTTCACTGACCAAAATAGAAAAACAAGAATAATTTAGTGACTCATGATGTTATTTATCCTAAAAAATAACACATGGACTACTGAGAGAGAAAATGGCTTGGAAAATAAAATAAAATATAAAAAATACATGTAAGCATCGTTGTTGATTTTTTAATAGTTGTTGACAAATATAGAAAAAGAACGTAATGTTAGTGATAATTTTGCCGATAAAATAGTTTAGTGGTTAAAATAGAAAACTAGAATAGTTTAGTGACCGATGATATTGTTTACCCTTATTTTTTTTAGTTTTTTTATTCTTACATTTTTTATTTTTTATCAAATTTGATTTTTTATCAAAAAGTGTAATTTTATTCAGATGAGAAAAATCACACAATAAAATAATGTATGTCTCAATAAACCCCCTAAAACTAGAATGAAGGAAAACAATACATAAACAAAGGAAATACAATGCCAAAAAACATAGGGACCATGGTGTATCCGTACCGACACTTAATAAGTGGAAGCATACACTAGAGACACAAGTGATAAAAGTGGACATACACAAGGTGTGTGTGTCAAGTTGTCGAATCCCACGAGGCCTAGTGTAATTCTTAATTGTTACTGAATGTAAATAGATTAAATGGTTGTATGGTCGGGTCAGGAATGCAAGAGAGAGAATAGAGATAAATTCCAAGGGAAACTGAAGAGGGGATCTAGGTACTTCCGGTTGCAACCAACAAGTTGTGATCAAAACATATATCTAAACCTAACATAGCACATGTCGGGATGTTTATCTATTCGCCACTGTACGATATAGCTAATGAGAAATGCTCTTTGGAGACCTCATATGGAGCACGCAGATAAGCACCCCACTATGTCACTTGACGTAACCCTTTGATACACCAGCCATTCAAATATTGGTACGACCATCCTTGACTAAGCCTCATTGTGTCACTTAACTATAACTAGGCAGTAACTTTTTATTACTCGTGGTGCTAAACCATTTTTCATTCAATGCTATTGGAATGTTAAATGCACCTACTATGAATACATGTGCATATATAGGCAATAGTAAATAAGAACATATCCATTTACATAGAACATCAAACCAAGAGTTACAATATTAAGTAAAGAGTTAATTTCTACATAGATAAATAAATATAAGTTCGGAAAAAACCAATAATTCTCATACCGCACAAGATCCACGACAAGCAACACAACCTGCATCAGGTACATAAACTTGACCAGCAAGGCTTGCGGTGACCACTGCTGCAACTCGTCGATTCAGGGGCCTTTTGGCCGCCTTGTTGCTTTCTTCGGCACCAGGACCTCTAAGCTTTCTAAGCTTCCATGGGAAAGCCATTTTCTCAGGAAAAATTTTCTAAGAAAACTCTTCAAACATACCTCTTTTGCTTGAAAGATTGGGGCCTCTATATATAGGCAGATGAGGGAGAAATGGATAGCAGATGAAAATACAACACTTGGTGGCTCTCTCTGGTGGTCCATCATGACAAATACCTTTTTCTTGAAGCAGCTACCATCCTGCGCCTTCAGTTATTGTTTGGTACCTCCTCTTTGGAATTTGATATGATGTAGCAGGCAGGCTGTAGCCTCAACCCCCTTCATGGTTCAAACTTATATATGCTTCATGTGGCTCTTATATTAACTGTATTAGGTCACCCATGAAGGCTAGACTGTCTTTGTGGTCCCGAGTGGTCATATGCTCTCTTGTTTGAACAGTTGTGTTGTGGTCCTTATATAATAAAGGGTGCTCATATAATTTCTACACGTACTAAGCACACGTGCCAGCTAGCTCTATATCGACAGGAATATACCAAGTAACGATAAAAAGGCATATAAAAAACTTAAGTAAAGGAGGTGAGGAAATATATGTATATTCAAGAGTTTTCAAACCCCTAAACTTAAGCTTTTGCTTGTCCTCAAGCAAAAAAATTCTATTGTATCAAAACAGAAATAATGTACCGACAAGCAAGTGATAAAACTGTTTAAGCACATATTCAAGTCTCTTTACAGAATATACTACCTCAGTTCTAAACAGGCTGGACAAATCTAAATTAGCCAAGGTTAACAAAAATTGTGTAACTCAAAAAAATAATAGATTTAGATCATAAAGAATAACATAGAGTGCATTGTGTGATCATGTGTCGACATGTTAGTGTTTTCTTTGGTGACAAAAACTCTATTTTGACCTTGCTTGCTGCGTTTTAACACAGTTCTCAAGTCTATTTTCCCGAGTATTGTGAAAAGGAGGTCGTTACTTAAACATTGGATTTTTCATGTTTCGACCAGATTGACATAAAAATATTTATTTATTCGTTGATATTTACACTCATGTCAAGACAAATGAGTGTCGCTTCTCTTTTGTTCGCCATTGCGTCGATATTACCAATTTTTTATTGTCGAGCATTGTTTTGGTATTTTCATATTTTTTACTCAAGTACTCATAGACAAGTTTTTTGTGACAAACTCAAATAATTCTCTAGGGTCGACACAAATACTAACTTATTCATAAAGTTCATTAATATCTACACAACTCTCATGTTCTTTCATCTACTTAGGTTCAAGTTGCACAGTTCATACTAACCAAAGTTCTGCTTTCTAAGTATCTATCTTGTCATCATTAAACTTCCTAGGATTAAAATTCAAAAGAGACTATTTTTCTAAAAAAATCATAACTTACAGCGAAGAGCTGTTGACACAAAATGAAAATTAGATTGGTATTAAAGAAAAACTTTAACTATAACTTTAACTATCTAATAACTTAAACCTATTTGGTGCAACTTCCCTGATGCACAACAAAAATTAATACATGCTAAATATAAAAACAAAGAAAATTAAATACCACCGTAAGTGTCAGTGTCGAATGGGCAGTGGAAGTTCCTTGTTGTTGTTACTGTTCTTCTCTCTTTCTTTTCTTCTCCCGACTCTAACACTTTCTCTCTTGACGTTATTCTTCTTCAGCCTTCGATGTTTTGTCAGTTGGGCTATCATGATTCCGTTCTCGAGGCTTTTTCTCCAATCTCTAAATTTTGGAGATTATGATATCTTGTATCTACTTCATTTTTACCATTTCTTCCTCAATTCTTGTAAGCATAGTGTAACATCCCAATTTTGGGCCTAGTGGTTTTGAGGTTTATTAGACAGTCCGGTGGACTAGGTTAGAGATTCGAGTCGAATTCAGGAGTAAATATTTTTTGGTGAGATAAAAATATGGAAAAATGGTTAAAAATCATATTTTAATATATGATTAGTATTGGTGAAATCAATTTTTGGAAAATGGGTTTTGGAAGGGTGACATTTTGGTTAGTGACCAAAATGTAATTTTTGAAAACTATTTTTTTAAAGGTGACTAAAATGAAAAGGATCAAATTCTTAGAATCCTTAAGGAGCTATTTTACCAAGTTTTACTGGTGATTTCTCCCTTCAATTAAGTCATTTTAACATGTGTTTTAAAAGATAATTAAAAGGGATTTTAGATATTAAAGTTAGTTATCACTTTTAAAGGAATTTGACGTAACTTTTCTCTCCACTTCGTTTCTGCCAAACACTCTCATTTTCATCAAATCACAGAGCTGAGAGACTTGTTTTCTTAATTTCTTGATTTGTAATTGATTCTTTATCTTTGATTTACAAAACCTTATTGAATTGTTGTGTTTTTCAAGCTTTAAACAAGCAATTGAGGAGAGATCACACAATAGAGGTAAGGTTCGTTCTTCTCCTCTATTGATGGTTCTTTATTGATATCCCCAAGTATTTGATCCTTGATTTATGATTTATAAACTAATTTTGTGTTTTTATAATAATTAATTGATTTAATTGGGTAAAATTGAAGAAATAGTGGAAGATCTGAATTAGATCTGTTTTCCTGTGTTGAAGATTGGTTTTAAAAATATTTTGGATGTATTATAAAATTTATAAGTTGATTTTAACAATGGAACCCCAAAACTCTTGAATCCCTAGTTGTTAAGGTTGTTGGATTTGTGTTTTTGTGGAGTTGTGGTGGTTGTGTAATTGCTGGAAGTATTTGGATGAATTAATCCTATTTTTAAGTGTTAATTGATGATTATGCAAGTGTTAGATTGTTAGATTTTGGCTGGGTTGTGTTTGGAAAGAGTTAGATGATGTTTTCGGTTGTTGTGGTTGGGTAATTGTGAGAGGATGGTGGAAGTTCGTGTGGAATTGTTGTTGTAGTGTTTTGAATGCATTGAGATGCATTAATTCTTTTTTGTAATGTGGTTAAAATAGGAGAGGTGGATCCGAAAGTAATCGGTGAAGCTTTAGAGGCTTCAGACGCTTGATTCCATGTCGGCGAATCGAGGTTTCGCGTATCGGTGAGTGAGAACGTGGATTCCAGCTTTGGAATATTTTAAAAGTGGTTTATTGGAGTTTAAATTGAGCTTGAAATGCTGGTTTAAACTCGAAAGTAAGTATAACATGGTTTTCTCTCTCGGTCGTGCTATTATGAAATGGTTTTATGCACTTGTTTTGATTTACATTGAACCTACTATTTAGCATGTTTTTAAGTATCTGAGATACTATTTGTGAGCATGAAATGCTGAAGGATGTACGTGGTAAGTGATCCTTGTAATTACATGGTTTATACTTGTGGTTAAAGCACGGTTTGTTGCTTTGAAAAATGGTTTGGTTTAATGCTTGTAAAAACAGTGAGGTAAATGGTAAATGGTGAATTATATTAGCAAGTGATGTGTTTTAAAAAATGTTATCTGATATAGTTGGCCGGCCATAGGATTGATAGTGCACTATAATAGGTTCCTTGGATGTTGAGGGATTTCGATTAGGTGTACCGAAACTCCATCCAGGTACCCTAATGGTCGAGGGGTTATATGGTACCGTAAACTCTCGTTGGTAGGTTAAGCATCTAACCGATGAGTGGGGTTGGTGTCCCCATGGGTTGAAAGTGTACCCGATTGTAATGTACCGTAATTGTGATTGTATCGCTATTCTGATTGAGATGGCTTGAAGTGTTGGGAGAACACTTGTTGAATTCGTGTATCCGATGAACTATTTTGGTAAAGGAACTTGGTGAATGATCACTTGTAAGCCAATATAATTGTTGATGTATCATTGAATTGGTTTATGTTGTATAATGGGATTTATACATGTTTGCTCTTTAAGCTTTGCATATGGTCGTTATGCATGGGAAAGCTTAAATTGAGGTTTAACAATGGGATTTGCTATTGGTTAATGATACAAGTTGCATATAGTTTAATATGTTGGTTTTTAAAGATGTTAAGTGCATGGTTTTCAAGGCATGATAATGTTTTAAATGATAATTGAAATGAGATTACAATGTGTGTTGAGAAATGGTTTTAATGCATTGATGGTGTGATGTTTTTGAGCACTCCTCACTAAGCCTAGTGTTCTTACGCTCTCTTTGTCCATCAATGTAGAGAATTAAAGGTTGGAAGGCAGCGGAAGCAAGGGATCTCAACAAGACTTGGTAACCAAAGTATGTTTTGGATATGACTATAGGTAATAAGGGCAATGGGGTTTCCGTTGTTGTTTTGGGAGGTGTTTTGTTAAACTCCCAGTTTGAGCAAGTTTGTTTGGTTGCTCTTTGATTGTAAAAGACCATTATAGATTGTTTGTGGTGATGGTTTATAGTTTCATGCTTTACTTGATTGGTTTTCTAGGAAGCATGCCTCTAGATTTACATTTGAAGCATGATGCCATGAATCGATGTTAAAACTGAGTTGCTCTGGTGTGGATTGAACCTTAATTATGTTGGATGTATGTTAGAAGCATGTTAGGGTGCTTTGGTGTGCTTAAAAGCATGTTAAACCAGAAAGAATGGACATTACAGGTCAAGGCGTACCGATACAGGTGTCCCTATTTCGGTATGGGTAAGCCATTTTAGGCTTAGCATATCATTACTTAGGCAAATGTTTTGGTATGGGCCTAGGCAAAATTGGTCAGTGTTTCGGTACTTAGGGAGGCGTTTCGATACGGTACAATTTTTTTTATGAAGAGTGTTTCGATACGCGAGAGCGTATCAGAACGAGTTTTGGCTACTGGAATTTTGGTGTTTGAAATAATGAAGGCGTATCGAAATACACCTTGTCCGTACCGGTACGGTGGCAGTTAAGTTCGTTATTAGAATTTCTGAAGTTTTGTTTTCTTTCATTTTGGTCCCTGAATGTTGTGGATGCAAATAAATGAGTTTGGATGATCTTTTTGACCTGATTCTATACATGTAAGCATGAAACCTGCTTAATTAAAGTTTGGTAATATAAAAATGAGCTAAGACCCTGCAATTTTCTAAATTTTCAATTTGGTCCCTAAATTGCATTTGTGATAAATTAGATGCCAATTCGATGCCCGATTGAGTTGGTTTTTCACCTGTGGTTAGTATGTACATGTAGGATAATAATTTTGCATCTAGACAAGATAAAGAAAAAAATAGACGTGTTTTGGGTTTAACTCTTCATAGTTTACTTCGGTAAACCTAATGTAGCTCGCTTGGTTCAGTCTTGCTACTAGGCCGGGTCGAGGGAGTTACATTTGGTGGTATCAAAGATAGGTTTTTGATAATTGGGAGTTAGTATGGTTGTTGTAATGTTGTTGTGATTTGTAATCCGTTGTTTGATATGCACGATGATTGTAATATGCACGATGGTTGCTTTATGCCATGTTGGGGGGAATTCGGGAAACCATTGCCTTATTATTATAGTCTGAAATTGTATGATTTTGAAATGGAAGTCTTGGATCCTTGCTTGAAGCTGGCCTGGCTATTTTTGTTTTGAAATGATTATCATGCTTTAGATATATTTTTAGTACGATGGGACCGAGGAGAGAGTTACGATCTGGTACGATTGCTGCTGCTGTTGGGCAGGGAAACGAGGGAGATAATGTACCTCCTGAGGGGTTGCCACCGCCCCCACCTAATCTACCTACAAACGTGGAGCAAGTACCACCTATGCCAGTTGGGCCAAGGATAGATGACATGGCGCCTTTGATTCAGGCTATGACTGGTGTATTCCAGGCAGTAGTTGTTGGTGTTCATGTGTCGGCACCAGTGGTTGGGTAGGGTTTGCCGTTAGAGCGTCTTTGCAATTTGGGAAAAGTTGAGTTTCGTGGTCTAGCACATGAGGCTTTTGAGGATTGGTTGGCCAGTACTGAGAGGATACTAGGCTAGGTGGGTTGTTCTGATGCCTGTAAGATGGGTTGTGTTGTGTCCCTGTTATAGGGTGATACGTATACAAGGTGGACTACCACGATATCCGGGATGGTAACCGAGGATGTAACCTGGGAGTTCTTTTATGGTGCTTTTTGGAAGAAGTACTTGGGAGTCTAGTATCAAGACGAGAGGAAGCGTGAGTTTATGGCTTTGGTGTATGACATTATGTCTGTATCTAAGTATGAGGTACAATTTGTGAGGCTGAGCCAATATGCACCTGAATTAGTTCCTGACGAGCGTCCGCAATGTGATCGTTTCTGCTACGGGCTCATGTAGGAGGTCAAGACATACATGCTCGCTGCTGATTACACAAATTTTGATGTGTTGGTGACAAGAGCCAAGGATGTTGAGCAGAACCTCGGTTTGGCTTTTGGGTCCCAAGGCTTTAGCTTTGGTAAAAGAGCGACTAATTCCAGTTTTGGCGGTGGTCAGGCCAAGAGACATCGTGATAGCAGGTATCACCTTGAGCTGAGGTATGGTAGAGTTGTTGTTGGTCGTGAAGCGTAGGGGCAGGGTACCCAAGTTAGAGCTTCACACAATACCTGTTAGGCTTGTGGATCATGTGATCATCTAAGGTGAGATTGCCCATGTCTGGACAGAGAGGGTCAGGCACCGGCGACTGTTGTGCCCAATGCTTGTTGGAGTTGTGGGTCTGGCGACCATCTGAGGCATGATTGTCCACTGTTAGTATGAGGTGGGTAGGGTGTTGCACCTGTTGTTGCTTCGCAGAGAGGCCGTGAATGTGGCCATGGGTTGTTTCAGCGTAGAGATGGTGGGCAGAGGACTGTGGCTCATACCATTGCTATCCAGCCTGAGGGAGGTAGACCATCTAGGGTGTATGCGCACAATGAGGGTCACAATGACACCGATGTGATTGTAGGTACATTCTCTTTACAGTCTTTGCCGTTGTATTCGGTGGTTGATTCTGGTTCTACCCATTCATACATCTTGAGTGAGCATGCATAGTTGCTTGATATAACTGTTGAAATTCTTAATGTGGGTGTTAGAGTGACTAGTACTCTTGAGGAGGTAGTGGTGGTTAAGAGGTTGTATTGTAGATGTCTACTGATGGTTCAGGGATATGAGTATGTCGTGGATTTGATGGAGTTGCCATTCTATGGCTTTGACGTTATCTTGGGCATGGATTGGTTGATCGAGCATAGGGTTGTGGTGGATTTTGAGGCCAAACAGATATTCTTGCGGCTATCGGATAATTTCGAGGTGGTAGTTGTTGGTGAGAACGCTAAGTTCTTGTCTAATGCTGTTTCGTCTTTGCAAGCGAGTCAAATAATGGATTCTAGATGTCAGGCTTTCTTGGCCTATGTTATGAATCCTAGATCGAAGGAGTTGAGGGTGCAGAATATTCGCATCGTATGTGAGTTTTCGGATGTTTTTCGGATGAGTTGCCCGGGTTGCCACTGGGCTGTGAGGAAGGCGGACTACAAGAAAAATTCTCACTACTTGCAGATACGACACTAGTGCCTATTGCTCTGTATCGTATGCCCTCAAAGGAATTGAAGGACTTGAAGACGCAACTGCATGAGTTTCTTGATCGAGGTTTCATTAGACCTAGTATTTCACCTTGGGGTACATCGGTGTTGTTTGTGAAGAAGAAGGATGGTACGTTGCGGATGTGTATAGACTATCGACAACTGAACAAGTTGACGATAAAGAACAAGTATCCTTTGTCGCGGATAGATGATCTATTTGATCAGTTTATGGGTTCTTTGGTGTTTTCAAAGATAGATTTGAGGTTTGGGTACTATCAATTGAAGGTGAAGGATGTGGATGTGCCCAAGACCATTTTTCGTACGAGGTACAGTCATTATGAGTTTTTGGTGATGCCGTTTGGTTTGACCAATGCACCTGCTGCTTTCATGGACATGATGAATCGTGTGTTCCATGAGTTTTTAGACCAGTTTGTGATTGTGTTTATCGATGATATCCTTGTGTACTCTCGTACCGAGGAGGATCATGATAGACATTTACGGATTGTGCTTCAGATGCTGTTGGCTAATCAATTGTATGCCAAGTTAAGTAATTGTGAATTTTGGCTTAGGGAGGTTGTTTTCCTTGGGCATGTCATGTTGGCCAAGGGAATTGGTGTTGATCCGCATAAAGTTGAGGCTGTGATGAGTTGGAAGGTGCCTAAATCTGTGACAGAAGTTCAGAGTTTCCTTGGGTTGGCTGGTTATTATCGTAGGTTTGTTGAGGGGTTCTCCAGTTTAGCTGCTCCTTTGAACAAGTTGTTGCAGAAGAATGTTCGTTTTGAGTGGTCGAAGGATAGGCAGTGGTCTTTTGAAAGGTTGAAGGAAGCTTTGACACGAGCTCTAATCTTGGTTCAACCTGAATAAGGAAAAGAGTTTGTTGTTTATAGTGATGCGTCCTATGTTGGGCTTGGTTGCATGTTGATGCAGGAAGGTAAGGTAGTTGCGTATGCATCGAGACAGTTAAAGGTGCATGAGCGTAATTACCCTACTCATGATCTTGAGCTTGCCACAGTTGTGTTTGCTTTGAAAATCTAAAGGCATTACCTTTATGATGAGAAATGTGTGGTTTTTACGGATCATACAAGTCTAAAGTATCTGTTGTCACAGAAGGAGTTGAATCTTAGGCAACATAGATGGTTAAAGTTGCTTAAAGATTATGATTTGACCATTGAGTATCCCCTGGGCAAAGCTAACGTTGTGGTGGATGCTTTGAGTAGGAAAGTTGCTGTAGAGTTGAGAGCACGTGCAAGTCATGTAGATGTTCTATGTAGGTTTAACTAGTCATGCTTTTATGTACATACATTCAATCCCATATCAAGCAATCATAACAAGCTTATCATTCGTGATAAGTTACCTCCTAGACCTCATATTTAATCATATAAGCATAAGCAAGTTCCTTATTCATTATAGGTCTTTACTCTGGTTGGTTATTTCCAATTTCCATTCAAAGTTAACTACTACCTACCCATGAACATGTGACATTCGAATAGAATACAATGGCTAGCAAGTGTTCACTTAATCTCAGAGTTCCTAATTGCACAACTTACTATTCCATTCACAAGAAAATTAGGTCATTACATACTTCAAATTTAAGCAATCAAACCTTCGCACATTAGAGGCCAAATTCATAATCATATACAATCTTTCAAAATATCAAATGCATGGCCTAGCTTAACTATATACAAATCTAGGTGCCACCAACCACTAGGAGCATTACAAATAAGTATGGATTCATACTTATGCTTTTGCTTGTGCCTTACTTCAAGCTCGAGAAATCTAACTTCGGGATCAAGCAATTCACCTTGAAGCACCTAACCTATGGTTTGGGAAGAGAGGAAACAAGAGTGATAAGTACAATATGTACTTAGTGAGGTAGTACTAGATCTAACCAATTATTATGTCATGTCACCATAAATCAAGTAGCCCTATTAAGGTTTATAGCATTCCAAGTCAAGCAAAAATCATGACTCATGTATCATCATACATATGGAAATTAAACATCAAGGCAAGCAAATGTTAAGTAACCAATTTGTTAAGAAAATCAAGCAGCATGGTAAACTTATCGAGTAATTATCAAGTAAACATTTTCTAGTATCATTCAAGCAGCATGATAGCATGAGAAGCAAAATCATAGCTCACAATTCAATCTTCAATCATTTCAAGTCAATTGATAGCATGTTTAAGCAAATCACGACATTTCCAAGTTAACTAACATAATCACAATTTATTTCAAGCTTATCACTCAAGATATGTTCACAAGTTATACACATTGATTCAAGTGAGAGTATAAGTCCATTTCGAGTAGCATTTGATGTGACAAGTTTATCAAGTGTACAAGTATACATTTTAAGTAGCATGTAAACCTTAAGCCTTAATTATTGCTTGTTACTTTCTTTAATTTAAGCCTTATTACTTAGGTGTCCATTATACATGTTTATACATTCTTGCAATGCAAAACAATCCATATTTTAATTTTTTATAGCCAATTCAATCATATAACATGTACACATAATTTACAATGCTAATATAGTCCATATTTTCATTTAGTCTAGCCAATTCAATCATATAACATGTACACATAATTTACAATGCCAAAACAGTCCATATTTTCATTTAGTCTAGCCAATTCAATCATATAACATGTACACATATTTTAGTTTGCCAAAATAGTCCATATTTTCATTTACAAAATGTACTTGGCATCAACACTCATTAATTCAAGAAAGATCGAGATCTTTTTCAAGTAACAATAATGTAACAAGAAATTCGAGTATACAAGTCAAGTAATATGTTCAAGAAATCAAGTTTGCATGTCAAGCAATTCAAGCAAACAAATAAAGTAAACATTAGCTCAAGTGAAACCATAAACCATTCCAAGTAGCAAGTCATACAATACAAGGTCCAAGCATAGGCAATTATCATTTCAAGAGTTTCATGTCAAAATCAAGCATTACATGTCAAACAATTCGAGTATTTCAAGGATACATTGTCAAGTGATTCGAGTGTTCAAGATTTCTTATCAAGTCATTTAAATATTTCAAGATATAATTCAAGTATTCAATATTTTCTTTTGAATTTCTTATTCAATTTCTCAATAAGGTTCATATCTTTTTAACATGTTTGCCTTGGATCACAATTGGTCATGAATAACATTGGTCCGTGTTTGACCATAAAGGTCCGAGAGATACTTAGCTCAAAGCACATAGCAATGGCTAATATCGGGAACATGTAATCCTATACTTCTCACTATCCAACCAACTGTCGCCAATCTCCGTACAACTCCCCCGTTACCTCCAACTATCGCCAATAATATATTTCATGTAATGGGGAATACCCCTGAGGCGTGGCTCATGGACTGTAGTCCTAAGTATACCATGCATCATATCATTGTATCCAAGGACTTCCATTGAAGGCAATTAAAGTCTTTATAATCTTTAAACTTTTATTCGAGGGGTATTCTTATATTTTAAAGCTTGTTGTTGTTTCTTATGTTTTATGTTTTCATGTTCAAGTCGAGACAATCCATATTCAAGAATTACATTCAAGCAAGTTATACAATATCATGCTTAGCCCTTAGGCTAGTTGAGCCTTAGCTCTTTATTTCAAGTAATTCATGCTTGCATCAAGACATCATGTAATTCAAGACCCTTTTCAATTAAGTATGTCAAGATTAACTTAGCCCTTAGGCTATTTGAGCCTTAGCTCATCATTTTGCAAATTTAACTTGTTATTCAAGTAACATTTTACATATGCCCTCTTAGGCATCAAGCAAGGTATTTCTTTCATGACATAATTCATGTTATCAAGTATTTTCATCATAGAAATCCATACAAGCAAGCATTCGATGGTTCACACCCAAGGTATCAAGAAATCAAACATTTACATCATAGAGCACTATCAAGAAAGCATTCTAATACAAGCTTAGGCTACTTAATTCAAGTCAGTTAACATGTACAAACATTATACGTACTTCACAAGCCAAACTTAACCACATTACATTTCAAGTCTATCCTTCAAAACATATTTGCAAGTAGCATACAACGAATCAAGTAAGATCATAATCCAATTCTAGTAACCATTTGAAAGGATCACAACCAAGGCAAGAAATCAAGCAATTGTTTATACTTTCTTTTATTTGATTTATCAAGATCCATTTCACTATTATTCACAATTTTAGCTTAAACCCTTCTTCCCCATTTTTTATCCTTGATCAAGCTTATTTAAGTCCATTAACATAATATATCAATAGCAAGAAAGTAGATATGCATATTTTGGTTAGGACCTACGTCCTAATGCTATTTTAACTACACTCACTATACTCCAGCTTAGCTAGTCTTGGATCGAAACTCCTTTGTGTTTGCCACTAGCTTGACCACTCCTTTCTTCTTCCACAAGATTTACTCCTTGCTCTAACAATTCGTACAATTAAATCAAGGTTAAGACAAGGTACATTCATTTCTTCAAAACAAGGCAGCAATACACATAATTCATTCATTTCAAAACATCAAGGCTGCTGCTGCCAGCCAGCTTGTGCACTGTTTACTAAAACATGCATAACTTTCATTCCGTACGTCAGAATTTCAATTGGTTTACACCGATGGAAAACTAACTTAATTGTCTTTATAAATATATAGGCCTTGAATTTTAGTTCTTTGCCAATTAATACAGTTTGTAACTTAAAGACAGGGTAATTTACAACAATGGACAGTTTGCACTATCCCTACTGTTTCTTTTCTATAATTCATTCTACAATCCAGAATTCAGTTCTGTTTTCTCCTAATGAATTTAGACATGTTAAAGCATTTTCCATAAAATTTCCATCCTTATATTCCTTTTATACAATGTATGGTGATTTTTCAAAGTTACTGCCCAGAACAGAGTTTTCCTGCCAGATTTCACTAGGCTAGAATTTTAGCTTCATAATTCCTCTAAACAAGATTCTAGCATTGTAATTCAACTTATTTTTCATGTTCTTACATGTCTAGGTCAGTTTAATTCACTTATCTAAGTGATCATAACAAGGCATTATAGTGCTAAGTTCAATTTGATCTGTTTGATCAACAACATTCCTCTCATTCACCATTTGTGCAGTCCATTACCTAGCTTTAACTAACCCAATTATATGCACTCTATTCAAGTCTCAATTCACTTAGCAATGTGACCAAAACAAGGTAGCATGCATAACCAAACATGTTTATACATTTTCAATTAACAAAACAGTCCACTATCCTTACCGAAACCTTTTTAATAATTTAGATACTAAATTGTACGTTTTTAAGGCAGTTTTGTGCATCCCTTCTTAAACATAACCAACTAAAAATCCCGGTACACATTCACTTATACTCTAGGAAACCATTATGTGATCATATATGTAGTCAAACAATCCCCAATTCATGCATTCGAACAGGTTGCAAAACAGAACAATATACTAAGAATTTTAATCGAACATCTCCTATGATTTTATACATCAATCGACTCATACACAACCTTAGTAACACATGATTCCTATAATTTCCCTATCAACTACTCTATCAACTTAATCAAATAAGTAATTGCACAATTGAAAAAAGTTCTTACCCCTAACTCAAGAAACATATCAAAAGGACATGTATGACTTGATTTAAATTTAAAATCTTTCTTTCCAAAGATGCAATTCAAGCTTTCTCTCACTAATCTCTCTTGTTTCGGCTTGCCTAAGGAGGAAGAAGAAGATGTTGTATTTTAGTGATAATTTCCAAAACGGCCAGCTCAATTCTCACTCATTTCCCTTCCTTACACGTGAGTAACCATACATGACACATGTATAACTCCTCTAATTTACATAATTCTAGCATGCAATCTCATATTTTGTTATATTTTCTTTTATGTCCTTTCAATTTAGTTAACAAACTATTCAAGTTTCATTATAAGTCCTTAATTTATTCAATTATCTACTTCAAAATTTCTCCAATTAAATTAAACATACTCGAATTAGTGTCATACTCCTAGACCACATTTTGGGTATTACAATTCTCCCCCTTAAAAGAAATTTGCCCTCAAATTTCTTCGATGACGAGGACTGTCGTTATCAAGTTCAGAATATTTTTACATACTCTGAATTTGTCAAACAAAGAAAACAACTGTATTGGTTACAAACTACCAATACAATCAAGAACTCGAACTCCTAAGTGGCACACTAGACTTATGACAATGCAGTGAGTCCATGTTTAGTCCGAGAATCAACTAAACCATGCTCTGATACTAAATAAATGTAACACCCCCACCCGATTTAGTAGTAAATCGGCTAAGGAGCATTACGGGGAACACTGGAAACACGAATAATTTAAAACTTTTCAAGAACTCATCCCTATTAGATGAGTTGAGTGACTAACAGGGTATTTAAACGTTCATATATTATCATACAGCAAGCATATGTATTTTATTCACCCTAGATTACCAACTTGGTTATACATTTGCAATTCTACATTTAAAGATTTCTACTATTTAAACAGGGCAGCAATACACATAATTCATTCATTTCAAAACATCAAGGCTGCTGCTGCCAGGCAGCTTGTGCACTATTTACTAAAACATGCATAACTTTCATTCTGTATGTCAGAATTTCAATTGGTTTACACCGATGGAAAACTAACTTAATTGTCTTTATAAATATATAGGCCTTGAATTTTAGTTCTTTGCCAATTAATACAGTTTGTAACTTAAAGATAGGGTAATTTACAATAATGGACAGTTTGCACTGTCCCTACTGTTTCTTTTCTATAATTCATTCTACAATCCAAAATTCAGTTCTGTTTTCTCCTAATGAATTTAGACATGTTAAAGCATTTTCCATAAAATTTCCATCCTTAAATTCTTTTTATACAATGTATGGTGATTTTTCAAAGTTACTGCCCAGAACAGAGTTTTCGTGGCAGATTTCACTAGGCTAGATTTTTAGCTTCATAATTCCTCTAAAAAAGATTCTAACATTGTAATTCAACTTATTTTTCATGTTCTTACATGTCTAGGTCAGTTTAATTCACTTATCTAAGTGATCATAACAAGGCATTAAAGTGCTAAGTTCAATTTGATCTGTTTGATCAACAACATTCCTCTCATTCACCATTTGAGCAGTCCATTACCTAGCTTTAACTAATCCAATTATATGCACTCTATTCAAGTCTCAATTCACTTAGCAATGTGACCAAAACAAGGTAGCATGCATAGCCAAACATGTTTATACATTTTCAATTAACAAAACAGTCCACTACCCTTACCGAAACAGTTTTAATAATTTAGATACTAAATTGTACATTTTTAAGGTAGTTTTGTGCATCCCTTCTTAAACATAACCAACTAAAAATCCCGGTACACATTCACTTATACTCTAGGAAACCATTATGTGATCATATATGTAGTTAAACAATCCCCAATTCATGCATTCGAACAGGTTGCAAAACAGAACAAGCTACTAAGAATTTTAATCGAACATCTCCTATGATTTTATACATCAATCAACTCATACACAACCTTAGTAACACATGATTCCTATAATTTCCCTATCAACTACTCTATCAACTTAATCAAATAAGTAAATGCACAATTGAAAAGAGTTCTTACCCCTAACTCAAGAAACATATCAAAAGGACATGTATGACTTGATTTAAATTTAAAATCTTTCTTTCCAAAGATGCAATTCAAGCTTTCTCTCACTAATCTCTCTTGTTTCGGCTTGCCTAAGGAGGAAGAAGAAGAAGTTGTATTTTAGTGATAATTTCCAAAACGGCCAGCTCAATTCTCACTCATTTCCCTTCCTTACACGTGAGCAACCATACATGACACATGTATAAGTCCTCTAATTTACATAATTCTAGCATGCAATCTAATATTTTGTTATATTTTCTTTTATGTCCTTTCAATTTAGTTAACAAACTATTCAAGTTTCATTATAAGTCCTCAATTCATTCAATTATCTACTTCAAAAATTTCCCCAATTAAATTAAACATACTCGAATTAGTGTCATACATCTAGACAACATTGTGGGGTATTACATCAAGACAACAAGGTTAAAAGGGGGAGTCTATCTGACTCTTGGATAAACAATGACCAACAATAGAAGCCAATTAGTATAAAAACACATTAGCGATTAGTGCGGAGATACGATAAAATATAAGCCTCGATCTCTCTCTTTATCTAATAATTACCAAGAATACCCTTGATGTGTTCCTCACGCGAGATCTTAAACATAGCTTTATTAACCGCATCCATAATCCTCTCGCTGCCAAGCTTTTGACTTCCCACAATTGTAATTCTCAACCACGAAGGAAGAAAAAGAAGTGTCTCCCTACTTTTTCCATATTCAACATCTTTACGGACCACTACTCATAATGGCAACTAGTTCTGTATCCTCCAACTCTATCCCTAATGAAATTGCCTCAGAAAACCCAGCCACCCTCTAAAATCTCTCACTTGTGCCACCTGACGGTGCCACGCTTCTTTTCTCGAAATCTCTGCAACAACGATAAAAGTTGATATGCAAACAGGGGATCCTTGAAGAGGAGGGGCTAGAATTCACCACCAAATACAAGGAACGATTTGATCCTCATGTGGTTTATGTGCTTCGAAAGAAGAAGTAGAACACATTCATTCAGCAACCAGGCTACATCAATGTCTTTTGGGTTCAAGAATTTTACACCCATATGGGGCAAGAAGGAGAGAAACAGGTTTTGGTTCGAGGGAGATGTGTGGTTCTCTCTTATGATGCAATAGATCAGCACTATCAATTCTCTGACCACCATGAGAGAACCCACATGACAAGCCAGGCTGCCGATTACTTTACTGCGATCCTATGGGAACTCTGTGTCCATAGAACAAAATGGGCTGGCGAGGGCCATGATAGAAATGTACAATGGAGGCAACTGAATCCTGATTTTAGATTTTGGGCTCGCATAATTAACAACGGTCTCCTGCCTACTCTAAATCGAGAAACTTTTTCCCTCAGTCAGATGTAATTGTTGGATTCTCTTATTCAAGGGTGTAATCTTTTCCTTGCACAGTTAATTCGAGCCGCTATCATAGAGGGAGCAGCCACCATAAGCAAACTTCATGGGCTACCCTTTCCTAACTTAATCACGGCCCTCTGTGCCCAGGTAGGAGCATAACCCCCTTGACCCGGCCTAGACGCCAGACCGAACCAAGCAAGCTATATTGGGTTTGCTGAGAAAAACTTGAACGAATCACTTAGATAATGGTCATTTTTTTTCATTTTATCCTATATAAATGCATAATTAAGTCTTAAGGTGATCATGCCAGCATTGGTAAAATTTACAAATAAATCAGGCGTCGATTTGACATCTGATTGGATAAAATTGCACTTTAGGGACCAAATTGCAATTTTGGAAAATTGTGAGTACTTCCTTAAATCTAAAGTTACAAACCCTTAAATAGTCAAGTTTCATGCATACCGATTAAATTTCAACTTAAAATAATCGTCCAAACTCATTTAATTGCATGATCAAGAAACATGAACTAAATTGTAAAGGTTCAAACTTTAGAGAGCATTTTACCATAATTAACTAATTGCGTACCAGTACACCTACATCCCGTATAGATACAATTTTAATTTATAAAGGATATCGATATGCTCCTCAATCATACCGATACGGTTGTTCAATATCAAAACTAGGGGATTCTAGTGGCTAAAGGGCGTACCGCTACAGTTACCCGTGTACCAACACCAGTTGTAATTTCTAGCTATGCGTACCGATACGGTGCTAGAAATACCGATACGTCTGTGCAATCTTGCACAGATTTGAGCTGAGATAGACCCCGCGTATCGATCCTTGAAGACTTGTACCAGTGCGGACTGACCTATAATGACCTCTTGGTCGAACATATGACACTTTGGCTCAGTCTAACATACGCCAAACATCTCACAAACATCATAAAACATTCCAAACAACATTTCCACAATTATATAGGCATCGTAGAGAATCATTCACATAAGAAAAACCAAGTAAAGGTCCTATAGGCATGATCTCTACCCAAGCATGTCAATTATACCCCAACCCCTCAAGCAACTCTTAAAACCTCATACAAGTCCAAAACATCAAATGAAACTTGTCCAAACCAGGGAGTAACCAAAACAACCCTCCCAATTACAACTTGGTCACATTGCCTATTATTACTACATAGTATTTATAAAATCATAATTGAAATTACTAAGCCCTTGGATTGCCTTTTGCTTGATCATTGTCCAAAAATACTTATTTTTTTGCATTGATGAGAAAGGAGAGCGTATGCTGATAAGCTTAGTGAGGGAATCTCAAAAACACTCATCAATGCATTTAAAACAATTTTATTTCTAAATTAGTATTAAAGCTCATGCCAAAACATATCATGCTTCTATAATCTTTACAAATACGCACTTTTAAACAATTGCAACACATGTATCGTGAATTTCTAGCATAAACCTCAATTTAAGCTTTCTCATGCTAAAACCTCAAAAATAGCAAGCTTAAAGAGCATCTAATGTATAAACCATATTATACAAAATATAATCCATTTCTCATGATACATTATATCTTATATTGACATTTGAGTGAACCAAAAACCATTTCAATCTATTTATAAAAACACATCAGATATACGGATTTCCCAAGTGGTTCCTTTGACCACTTCACATACATCCTCGAACTGGAGCATGGTACTACTACCCCTCAACGGTTATGATGCCTAAATCCACCAGCGGGAGAATTGGCACACTCTTGACCCCTCGACCGCTGCGGTTCTCATGGTGGAGCATGACACACACTTGACCCATCGACACACATATGAGGTGACTTATTATAGTGCACTTTAAACCTTATGGCTAGTCAACTATATCCGATAACTTTAATCTCAGCAACACTTTCCAATATACTCTATAAAACCATATTACCTCACTGTTTTACATATACAACAAATCAAACCAATTTCCAATCATTAAACAATGTATTATAGTATTTTAAAACTATTTTCATAAACCATTTGTCATACTCAATAATCGTCATATATGATCATTAGCAACATCTTTCATTTATAAAACATGCATATAACTGTAAGTAATCAAAATCATAAACATGTGCATGAGATTGTATTTTGAAAAACTGGAAATGAGAGCGAGATCAACCAATACTTACTTTCAAGCTTAGACAAGTGTTTCAAACTTAATATAAACTCCCAAAAATCATCTTCAAACTTTTTAAAAGTAGTGTACCATGTTTCCACTCACTGACAACTCAACACTCCACTAGCCGATGCGAAAACAAGCTTCTGAAACCTCTCCAAAGGATGAAGGATCCGTCTGTCCTATTTTACTCACACAGAAATAGAGGATTAATGCATTTCCATGCATCTCTAAACACAACCACACCTCTCCTCAACATTGCCTCACTAAAAACCATTAAACTCTTCCTTAATACATCCGAAAACATAACCAAACTCAACCTAAACAAAGCCCAGCCAAAACCTAATCATTTTAACATCTTATCATCATCAATTAACATCCAAAAAACAAATATATCAGCCTTATATCTCCAACAACCCTTCAACACTAAGATCACCTCAAAATCTAACTATTTACAGCCTAGAAAATTAGAAATTCACTTAGTTTCAGGATTTCTTTTATTAATCTCTTCTCATAACATTAAAACATATCTTATAAATGATATAAATCAATTAGAATCAACACAAAACCAAATCCATATCAAGATACATCAAATTTCTCATCAAAACTCAATAAAAAATTATAATCATGATTTAATCATAAAAAATAACAAAAATTAGTTGTAAAGGATTAAGAAGTTGGGAATTTCAATAAAGAACCTTTAATTAGGGGAGAGAAACAAAAATCACCTCTAATTGCTAATTTCTCCCTTAATTGGCAAGATTTGATTGAAATCTCCATAAAACAAATAGAATTTGGTGTATAAATCAAATGAATCAATTAGGAAATCAAAAGGAATATTTCCTGAGAATTTTGGAGTAAAATTGATAGTTTTTCTACTGAGAAAGTTGAGAGAAAAGTTGAGAGCAAAAGTAGTTACATAAGAAGATGAAATTGTTTATTAAAATCCTTTTAATCAAATCTCTTTTATTTTTATTTAATAACCTTTTAAAAACCATTTAAAAATATCCTAAATTAAGAGAAAATCTAATTAAAAATTTGGTAAATTACCTCCTTAAAGCTTCTAAGTTTTGACCCTTTTACGATTTAGTCACTAAAACAGTTTTGAAAACTTTACATTTTAGTCACCATACCAAAATGTCCCAAAATTCGATTTTATTTCTTCAAATTGAGTTTTCCAAAACCCTTAGAATATTAACTAAACATTTTCTAATATTTTTCCATATTTTATTTCAACCAAAAACTATTTCTTAAAAATTAATTCCTAAAACTAGCTCGAATCGCCTAATCTGGTTCCCTTGAAATGTCTAATCGATCTAGGTAACAAATAGGCCCAAATTCGGGGCGTTACAACTCCCCCCTTCTTAAGAAATTTCATCCTCCAAATTTAGCTGACGGAAAAAGGTAGGGAAACTGCTTCTTCATGTCCTCTTCGCTTTCTCACGTGGCTTCTTCTACACCATGATGTCACCATAACACCTTCACCAACTCGATGGTCTTTCCACAAAGAACCTTGCTGCTAAAATCCATAATTTTCACCGGCACCTCATCATATGTCAAGTTTGGATTCAACTCAATTTTCTCAAAGGGCATCACATGTGATGGGTCTGATCTATATCTTCGAAGCATCGATACATGGAAAACATCATGTATCTTCTCTAACTCCGCAAGCAACCTCAACCTATAAGCAACTGGACCAACACGTTCCAACACCTCATAAAGCCCAATGAACCTTGGGCTCAACTTGCCTTTACGTCCAAACCTCACTACCTTTTTCCAAGGCGAAACCTTAAGAAACACTATCTCTAACCGCAAACTCAATCTCCCAACATCTCAAGTTAGCATATGACTTTTGCCGATCCAAAGTCGCCTTCAACAGATCACTAATAAGCTTCACCTTCTCATTAGTGTCCTCAGCACATCAGGAAAAAAAAACATACTTCTCACCCGCCTCAGCCCAACAAAGTGGCGTGCGACACTTCCTACCATACAAAGCTTCATATGGAGCCATTTGAATACTAGCTTGATAACTATTGTTATAGGCAAATTCTACCAACGGTAGTTGCTTCTCCCACGTTCCTTGAAAATCAATGATGCAACACTGCAACATATCTAACAACACTTGGATAATGCGTTCAGACTAACCATCCTTTTGAGGATGATACGAAGTACTAAAATTCAACCGCGCACCCAAATCCCTATGCAAACACTCCCAAAACCTAACTATAAAGTGTGGATCCTTATTCGATACTATAGACTTAGGCACCACATGCAACATCACAATCTTAGCAACATACAATTTCACCAGCTTATCCAAAGTATACGTCGTATGCACAGCCAGAAAATGTGCACACTTCGTAAACCTATCCACAATCACCCATATACAATTCTTCTTTGATGGTGCAAAGGCAAACTAATCACAAAATCCATGGTAATTCTCTCCCACTTCTATTTCGAAATCCTCAACAGTTGCAACAACCCAGAAGAAAACTGATGCTCAGCCTTAACACTTTGACATACCATACAACGAGCAACAAAATCCGCTACATCCTTATTCAAACCAACCCAGAAATATTCCTTCTTCAAATCCTTATACATCTTTGTACTTTCCGGATGCATAGCAAAATGACTCGAATATGCTTCAGTCAGGATAGTGCGTCTTAACTCTTCATCCTTTGGCACAACCACTCGACTCTTGAAACAAAAAGCACCCTCATCATTAACACAAAAATCCATCTGATTGCCATCCATAATATCCTTAACATGCGGTACCAGTGAATCATCATACAATTATTTATCCTTGATCAACTGTAACAATGATTGCTTCACTTGCAACTCAGCCAACAAACCATCGTCCTACATCACACTTAACCGAGCAAACATTGGCCTCAGCTCTACTGCAACCTTCCTACTCAAGGCATCGGCTACAACAATAGCCTTACCCGGATGATACTCAATCGTTAAATCATAATCCTTAAGAAACTCCAACCATCTCCATTGCCTAAGATTCAACTCCTTTTGTGACATCAGATACTTCAAACTCTTATGATCCGTATACATAGTACACTTCTCACCATAAAGATAATGCCTCCAAATTTTCAACTCAGACACCACTGTGATAAGCTCTTTATCATGAGTAGGATAGCTGCGCTCGTGCACCTTCAACTGCCTAGATGCATAAGCCATAACTTTACCCCCTTGCATCAACATACAACCCAAACCAACATAGGATGCATCGCTATACACTACAATCTCTTTCCCTGGCTCAAGTTGAATCAAGATCGGAGCTTATGTCAAAGCTTCCTTCAACTTATCAAAAGCCTGTTGTCTACCCTCCATCCACTCAAAACTTACATCCTTTTGCAACAACTTTGTCAAAGTACTAGCAAACTTCGAGAAACCATCCACAAAGAAAGGATAATACCCTGCTAACCCCAAGAAACTATGAACCTCTGTCACCACCTTAGGTTGCTTCCAATTCATAACCACCTCAATCTTCTAGGGATCCACACGGATACCTTTCGCAGAAACAACATGACCAACAAAAACTACTTCCTTAATCCAACACTCACACTTGCTCAGCTTAGCATAAAGCTTATTATCCAACAAAATTTGTAACACAATCTATAGGTGTCGATCTTGATCCTCCTCAGTATTACAGTACACGAGAGTGTCATCAATGAACACCACCACGAATTGACCCAAGAATTCATGGAATACTTGATTCATCATGTCCATGAAAGTTGCGAGCGCATTAGTCAACCCAAACGGCATCACTAAGAACTCATAATGCCCGTAACGCGTGCAAAAGCTGTCTTCAGCATGTCTTTATCTTTCACCTCCAACTAATAATACCCAGACCTTAGATCAATCTTGGAAAATACCGTAGCTCCCCGAAACTGTTCAAACAATTCATCAATCCTTGGCGAAGGATACTTATTCTTAATCGCCAACTTGTTCAGTTACCGATAATCAATGCATATTCTCATCATGCCTTCCTTTTTCATAAACAACACTGGTGCTCTCCACGGTGACACACTAGGTCAGATGAAAACACGATCTAGCAACTCCTGAAGTTGTGTCTTCAACTCTTTCAACTTATTCGGTGCCATGCAATACAGTGCAACCGACACCAGAGCCACATCCGCATACGTCTCAATACAGAACTCTACCTCCCTATTTGGTGGTAATCCAATCAACTCCTTCAAAAACACCCATAGAAAATCATAAACAGTACGGATATCCTGAACGCATGCCTCCTTTGTACTTGGGTTCATAACATATGCTAGATATGCTTGACCCCAAAGCTCTAACAACTTTCGCGCTTCCAAAGCTAAGACTACATTGGACAAGAATTTAACATTCTCGCCCACAACCGCAACTTCATAATCCTCAACAAGTTTCAACGAAACTCACTTGGTCTCAAAGTCAACCATAACCCTATGCTCGGTCAACTAATCCATCCTCAAGATTACATTAAAACCATGAAACGGCAACTCCATCAAATCAGCCACAAATACATGGCCTTGAACCATCAAAGGACATCTCTAAAACAACCTCCTAGCGACTACTGTCTCAATAAAAGAACTAGTTACTCGGATACCCACATCTAACACTTCTACATGTATATCAAGCAAACGTGTATGTTTGTGCAAGATGTATGAATATGTAGAACCATAATCTATCAAAGAAAGTAATGATATGGACTGCAATGTAATTGTAGCAGCAATCACATTTGTATCATTCCTTCCTACACTATGCGCGTAGATCCTCGTTGGTCCACCACCATCAGGCTGAACCTCCACAGTATGAGCAATTGTCCTCTAACCTTTTTTCTTATACTAAATATTACCTCGACCACGACCACAACCTCTCTGTGGTACAATAGCCAGTGTAAAAGCTTGTCCGTCCCTTGCCAACTGCGGACAATCACAGCTAATATGATATCACGAACCACAGTTCCAGCATGTACCAAGGGTACCCCAACACTCCCTAGAATGTTGCCTACCACATCACCCACACTCAGGTGCTCGAACATAGATACTCTGATTGTGCTATCCACGCCCAAAACTACTCCCACCATGTCTCTGATCAGGGCAATACCACTTATCCCAATGCTTATTATACCAGTCTCTATCAATGTCTGACTCAGGAATCCTCTTCCCAGCAAAAGAACTCCCCGAACGTGAGGATAATCTTAGATTTTGCTCTTTATCCTTAACTCAAGAAACCAAGGCATCAAACTACGTGTAATCTGTATCCAACATATAAGTCTTCACTTCCTTAACCAACCATACCGAAAATGATTACATTGTTGTCGCTCATCAGAAACCAGCTCAGGTTCATACTAGCTCAACCGAACAAACTGAACCTCATATTCTAACATGATCATGCTACCCTGGACCAAAGCCATGAACTCTTGCTCTTTTCATCCTGATATCGAGAACCTAGATGCTTCTTCTAAAATAAAACATAAAAGAACTCCCATGTTATATCTGCAGGTGCTATACTTGTAATAGAAGTCATCCATCAGCTATAAGCATCCCCCTGAAGCAAAGATACTATACAATCTAACTTACGAACATCTGTACACTCCATCTGTCGAAGAATCCTCTTAGTACTAGTGAACCACCCTTCAGCTACCTCTGAAGCTAAACCCTTAAACTCGGTACCACTCGAACTACGTAAATGCTATAACAGAAGTCTCGTATTAACAACTATCATAGGTGCTGGTATAGGTACTTGCACTCTAGCTATAGCTACTTGAAACGCTCTAGTCATTGCCTGGATCAATGGTTTCATATCCCCAAAAACTGGTCCTTGCGGTGCCTAAGGCACACCACCCTCAACTCCAGCACCAATAAGAGGAATCGGTGGAGGAGGGGGTAACTCATCATTATGTCCATCCACAATGCTACCTATATAAGCTATCGTCTCTCGTCTCGGTCCTATTTCTCGAAAATACGAGTCTAAAGCATGATAATGCAAGAAAACAAAACAATTAGGTCAGCTTGAAGTAAGAATCCAAGTCGCATATGTTTCAAAACAAAAATCATTTTGCATTTGTACTAATAAGGCATTGTGACCCCAAGCTTTTACCCAATACAACATATTTTAAACATAAACACAAAAAATCGTACACCGTGCATGCTATTCAACAATGTCATTCAACAACAATACATCAAACAACCATAACCCACCTCCCAACAATCATAACCTAGCTCTGATACCACCAAATGTAACACTTTTGACGCAGCCTTGATGGTTAACCAAACTGAGCGAGCTACATTGGGTTCGCCGAGACAAACCCGAACGAATCATTTAGATAATGATCCATTTTTTCATTTTATCTTATCTAAATGCATAATTAAGTCTTAAGGTGATCATGCCAATAACGATGAAATTTACAAATAAATCAAGCGTCGATTTAACATCCGATTAGACAAGATTTCACTTCAAGGACCAAATTGCATTTTTTGAAAATTATGAGGACTTCCTTAAATCCAAAGTTACCAATTCTTAATTAGTCAGGTTTCATGCATACCGGTTAAGTTTCAACTTAAAATAATCATCCAAACTCATTTAATTGCATGATCAATAAACAGGGACTAAATTGCAAAGGTTCAAACTTCAGAGAAATTTTTACCAAAATTAACTAACTGCGTATTGGTACACCTACATCTTGTATCGATACAAGTTTAATTTAAAATGGGTATTGGTACAGTCCTCAAGCGTACCGATACAGTTGTTCGATATCAAAACCAGGGGATTCTAGTGGCTAAAGGGCGTATCGATACGATTGCTCGTGAACTGACACCAGTTGTAATTTCCAGCTATGCGTACCGATACGGAGCTAGGCATATCGATATGTCTGTGCAAGTTTTTCACATATTTGAGTTAAGACAAACCCCGCTTACTAATCCTTGAGGACCCGTATCTGAACGGACTGGCCCATAATGACCTCTTGGTCGAACATATGACACTTTTGCTCAATCTAACATACTCCAAACATCTCACAAACATCATAAAACATTCTAAACAACGTTTCCACAATCATATAGTCATGGTAGAGAATCATTCACATCAAACAAAACCAAGCAAAGGTCCTATAGGCATGATCTCTACCCAAGCATGTAAATCATACCCCCAACCCCTCAAAGCAAGTCTTAAAACCTCATACAAGTCCAAAACATCAAATGAAACTTGTCCAAACCAGGGAGTAAATAAAACAACCCTTCCAATTACAACTTGGTCACATTGCCTCTTATTACTACATAGTATTTATAAAACCATACTTGAAATTGCTTCGCCCTTGGATTGCCTCTTGCTTGATCACTGTCCAAAAAATGCTTACTTCTCTGCACTGAGAAGAAAGGAGAGCATAAGCTTATAAGCTTAGTGAGGGAATCTTAAAAACACTTATTAGTGCATTTAAAACGATTTTGTTTCTAAATAAGTATTAAAGCTCATGTCAAAACATCTCATGCTTCTATAATCTTTACAAATATGCACTTTTAAACAATTGCAACACATGTATCATGGATTTCTAGTACAAGCCTCAATTTAAGCTTTCTCATGCTAAAACCTCAAAAATAGCAAGCTTAAAGAGTATCTCATGTATAAACCATATTATACAAAAAATAATCCATTTCTCATGATACATTATATCATATATTGGCATTCAAGTGACCCAAAAACCATTTCAATCTATTTATAAAAACACATCGGATACACGGATTTCCCAAGTGGTTCCTTCAACCACTTCACATACATCCTCGAATCAGAGCATGGTACTACTATCCCTTAACGGTTATGATGTGTAAATCCACCAGCGGGAGAATTGGCACACTCTTGACCCCTCGACCGTTGCGGTTCTCATGGTGGAGCATGGCACACACTTGACCCCTCAACACACATGGGGTGACTTTTTATAGTGCACTTTAAAACCTATGGCTAGCCAACTATATCCGATAACTTTTAATCTCAGCCACTTGCCAATATACTCTAGAAAACCACATTGCCTCAGTGTTTTACATATGCATCAAATCAAACCAATTTCCATTATATTAAACCAAGTATTCTAGTATTCTCAAAACTCTTTTCGTAAACCATTTGTCATACTCAATAATCATCATATATGATCATTTGCAACATCTTTCACTTCTAAAACATGCATATAGCATTAAGTAATCAAAACCATAAACATGTGTATGAGATTGTATTTTTCAAAACCTAAAACGAGAGTGAGATCAACCAATACTTACTTTCGAGCTTAGACAAGGTTTTAAACTTAATCTAAACTCCCAAAAAGCATCTTCAATTCTTTTAAAAGTACTATACCACAGTTCCACTCACCGACAACTCAACGCTCCAATAGTCGATGCGAAAACACGCTTCTAAAGCCTTCGAAACCTCTCCAAAGGATGAAGGATTCGTCTCCCCTATTTTAGCCATACAAAAATAGAAGATTAATGCATTTCCATGCATCTCTAAACACAGCCACAACTTTCCTCAACTTTGCCTCACTGAAAACCATTAAACGTTTCCTTAATACATCCGAAAACATCACCAAACTCAACCTAAACAAAGCACAGCCAAAGCTTAACTATTTTAACATCTTATCATCATCAATTAACATCGTAAAAAAACAATAAATCAACTTTATATCTCCAGCAACCCTTCAACACTAGGATTACCTTAAAATCTAACTATTTACAACCTACAAAATTAGCAATTCACCTAATTTCGAGATTCCTTTTATTAATCTCTTCTCATAACATTAAAACATATCTTATAAATGATCTAAATCAATTAGAATCAACACAAAACCATATCAATATCAAGATACATCAATTTTCTCATCAAAATTCAATTAAAACATTATAATCATGATTTAATCATAAAAACATAACAAAAATCAGTTGTAAAGGATCAAGAACTTGAGAATTTCAATAAAGAACCTTTAATTATAGGAAAGAAACAAAAATCACCTCTAATTATTGATTTCTCCCTTAATTGGCAAGTTTTGAGTGAAATCTCCAAGAAAACAAATAGAATTTGGTGTAGAAATCAAAGGAATCAATTTAGAAATCAAAAGTAAATATAAAAGGAATGTTTCTTGAGAATCTTAGAGTAAAATTGATAGTTTTCCTGGTGGGAAAGTGGAGAGAAAAGTTGAGAGCAAAAGTAGTTACGTAAGAAAATGAAATTTGTTATTAAAATCCTTTTAATCAAATCTCTTTTATTTTTATTTAATAAAATTTTAAAAACCATTTAAAATAGCCTAAATTTAGGGAAAATCAGATTAAAAACTTTGGTAAATTAGCTCTTTAAAGATTCTAAGCTTTGGCCCTTTTATGATTTAGTCACCAAAACAGTTTTGAAAACATTACATTTTAGCCACCAAACCAAAATGTCCCAAAATCTGATTTTATTTCTTAAAATTGAGTTTTCCAAAACCCTTAGAATATTAATTAAACATTTTCTAATATTTTTCTATATTTTATTTCAACCAAAAACCATTTATTAAAAATTAATTCTCAAAACTAGATCGAATCACCTGATCTGGTTCCCTTGAACCATCTAATCGATCTAGCTAACACCTAGGCCCAAATTCGGGGAGTTACAAGGACTCCAAACTCAGGAGGGGACACAATTGTGGAAGCCCGTCAAGGGTTGCTTCCATTCAAAGCGGATGAATTAAAAGACTGTGCTTATATTGCACCCTTCATTATTCCTTCTTCTACCTCTTAGGCCATTATTCACATTGTGACAGAAACAATCGGTACATCCCTTCAACTGTACTTTTTAGCTACTCAGCGAAGAGAATCAAGACTCCAAACGCTATTATACATGCTTTTCCCGATGAGCCCGTTGAATTCCCAATGTTTCCTAAGCAACAAAGAGAATCAAGACTCCACCACCGGAAGGAGACAACGGCCATATACTGATGTTGGCACCTCCTCCCGCCCTGCCAAGAAACAAATGTTTGCCTAGGAAAAAGGCAAGGGCATTCTCATCCAGGAACCACCACCCCAGTAACTCCCTGGGTTAGTTTTTCTTTTTTTATTTTGTTTTTAGTCTAGTTTAGTTTCATTTGCATATTTTGTTTTCCTTTGTTTTGTTTTGTTTTTTTTGCTTTTCTTTTATTTTTCTTTTTGCATTGGGGACAATGCTCTACTCAAGTTTGGGGAGTACATACCCATATATATATTAGGTTATATTTAGGTAAAATTGAAATGTTTTTTTAACTGTGAATAACCTAATATGTCTTGTAGGTTCCCTTTGCTATGATTCTTTTGATTCTGAATCTATTGTTACACTGATTATGACTTCCCATGATGATTTTATATTGATGCTTTGCAAGGTGTTAAGAGCTTTAGATTTTGAACTTTATGATAAATCTGTTGTAGCCCTAAAAATCACTTGTTGTATGCAATTTAACTCTTGAGAAACCTTAGGGATGCTCTAGGTCGACTTTCTGATGCTAAAGTATGAATCAAAGAGAATGAACTTAAATGTTCAATGTAGTAAAATAAATGCTTAAAAACTTTTTGAAAAATCAAGAAAATAAATTAAGACTTGATAATTTAAAATAAAACTGTTGAGGGACACTCTTCTATGCATCTTGCTATCTTAGTACACTAGGTGAGTTGTATTTGCTCCATTTAACTTTCCCTAGTAAGAATGATAGTACTGGAAAAGAGTGAATAAAAGTCTTCACAAGATGACACTGCTCGTAGGGCCTGGGGATGGGCTGTTTTCTCTACTCCATTTTCAAGTACTGAAGAGTTAGTGTGATAAGCTGAAGCCCCAAGGATACAATTTTTAAAACTTAAATAGAAAAGGGAGTAAACTACTATACTTAAAAAGGAAAAACAATATGCTAAGGCAAAATAAGAAAGCAATCCTTAAGTTTCTCTAAGGCTATTAAGTGATGAATGCATGCAACTTAGCACACATTACACCTACAGTAGGTTTGATCTTTTGAATGAAACTGTAGGCTATAATACATTTGATTTTCATCAACATAATTGAGGAATGAATTACTGTAGCAGCATAACTTAGAATCACTGTAATCATAGCTTAGTGGAACCTTAGGAATTTTGGGCCATTTACTGTTCTTATTTTCTGTTTTTATTTTTCTTGCTTTCATTTTGCATTGCTTGAGGACAAGCAATAATTCAAGTTTGGGGGTATTTGATTAGTTTCTAATTGATCTATTTTATGTACCATTTTTCCTCGTCTTTTGCATGTTTTCAAGCTCATATAGTTTGCATTTAGGTCAGATTGTACATATTTGCATGTAGATAGGGAGTTACACCACATGTGCTTTAATTGTCATATATATTGGTGCTTTTCGTGGGAAATGTGGTGTTTTGTGGTGCATGTGCAGGATGCTAGAGGATCGTTAGAGCAAGAGAGGAGCAGATCACATGGCTGGAGCTGACAAGGCATGAAGAGTTGGAGATGAATCTGTCTTTGCA
This sequence comes from Hibiscus mutabilis, assembly GCA_019671005.1. Lineage (NCBI taxonomy): Eukaryota > Viridiplantae > Streptophyta > Magnoliopsida > Malvales > Malvaceae > Hibiscus > Hibiscus mutabilis. Next base: position 13,163,426 of record CM033751.1, read on the forward strand.
CACGTGGACTTTCTCCCAGTCACGCAACATTCAGTGAAGCAGAAAACAAGTGGCTTTCTTTAATAAAGCCATGTGCACTTTAGGGTATTAAAACCCTAGTTTCACCACCTATATAAGGAAGACTTGGATGCTACTTCAAGGGCGAGCGTGATTACAGTCGACAGTCCTTGTCTGAGCTTGTAGAGAACCAGTAGGGTGAAGCTAGACAATTCAACTTATCGAACAAAGCCATCGAGAGAGGCTGACAGAGAGGAGGCCTACAACACAGTTAGGCAGCACGAAGGGAGTTTTGTCGAGAATGCTCGACTCTTTATTTTCTCTTACTTGATAAATTGTCGTACTTTATACTTTTAACTATGGATGTTTTAGGCTCAGACATGAGCTAAACTTTTTAGTTGGGATTATTGTATCCTAGGATTTTACGTTTTGATTTCCCTATTTGAATGTTATAATTCTTTTCCTTTTATCAATTTTGTATATCATTTTTCATGCGTAGTTAATTGTAAGAGCTATCGAGAGAGGCTTGTTTACTATTGATCCGTGGATTAATATCGAGAGACTTAGGTTATGAAAATGTGAATAGTGGGGCTAAGCTATTAACTTAGTCTTAATCTAAATTCAACATAAGTTTAGGGTTTCAATGACTAAAAAGGAGTTCTAAAACAAATAATAAAGTCATTAGGGTTAACGCAAACATGTATCATCTTAACCAAAATATTATTAACTTCTAGGCATCGAGAGAGTTAGAAGTTCATTAGAAAATCCTGTTGAGTAGATAAAGAATTTAATTGTTTACGCATACATGTATTGCCAGTTACTATAGCATTGACGTAAGAAATCAAGCATATATCCTTAGCAATAATCCCAACCTCCATAATTATTTGTTAAGTCGTTGTAGCTGTTTGTCATAATCATAGGTATGCTTAGTTTAGTTAATTTAGTTTTAATTAAATAAAAAATGAACAACACTTGCAAACACATTCTTAAGCTTAATAACTTTGTAGTTATTGATCCAATCCTCGTGGGTTCGACACTCCACTCATCACTTTATTACTTGATACGACGAGTATACTTGCTCTAAAGTGCATCACTATTCAACAAGCATCAAATATAGCGATTAATGTCGTGATTGGGAGACAGCATGTGGAACATATTAAGACTATGGTTGGCGTGGAGAAGTGGAATTGTCGTGAGTAAGAAAGAAATAGTGAGGCCAAAAAATCTATCTTGCTTCCGTACTGGTCGTAGACGTGTTTATAGTAGGAGTGGACTGTTGCTCAATTAAATATCAATGTCTATCCAAAAGATCAAGTATCCATTTCTTCTTGATTGTTGCCTTGATAACTGCCAAAAATTAAACAAATTAATTTAAATATAACCTAATCCTAATAGGAAATAAAAACAAAAAATTACGGGAAATAAAAATGCGAGAATTTAAAAGTGCAAGAAACTAAAAAGAGATAGAGGTTGGATGTTTTAATCATCCAGTAGCGAGATCACAGATTTATCACGGTGGACTGGTGCGTCGATATAGATCGTCATCCATTGCAAGACTTCGTTGAGCTTGCCTAGGCATTGATCCAGGAATTGCGGTAGGTAGTGATCCCATGAAGTATCCGAGATGAGGCAAACGCTGCCATCATGTCATTTGATGATATCTGTTTCATCCATAGCTTTTAAAATTGGATTGAGTTTCCACTGTGGTGCAATCAATCTGACGTGATCACCTTCAAGCAAAACCTCATACATACTCAAAGTAGGACTTATGTCCTTCAAATCAAAAATATTCCAACCAATAGCCTATTGTGTTGTGATAGTACATTCATCAACTTAACTTCTTCATCAGGTTTTAAGTAAGCAGATAGAACAACAGGCAGTGTGTTATTCTCCCCTAAGAATACGTACTTTAAAGGAATAGGAAAGAGGTTAAGATCAAGTATTAATACCCCAAAGATTAGCCTAGTAGAATGTTACCAATTGAGTGCATTTTAGATGCCATGTCTCATTTTTGTAAATCAAGATTAAAATATGGACCTAGGACTAAATTGTAAGAGAAGAAAGAATGCAAGGCCATTTCCTAAGGTACTCAAATCGAATGATATCTAAAGTTTGAGATTACAAGTTGAATATTCAATTGTTTAGGGACTTGCACACTAGTCAAGCCCAAGCTAGAGCAAGTGTAGGGGTCGGTCAAATGAGATAATCAAGGGATTCATCATCTTCCTCCCTAGCTTAACAGAAACAAAGGTTTTAGTGAGAGAAATGTTTATAGAAAATTAAAGGAAGCTTGGATTGGAGCTTAATCTTGAAAAAATTTGGTGAATTTCTTCTGGTGGTGATCTAGAAGGTAAGTCTGTTTCTTCCTATCCATTAGACTTGGGTTTAGGTTTGATTTCAAGTAGTATGCTCCTTATGAAATTGTGATTTTGAGAATTGATAGCATAAGCTTCTTATTTTGATCTTAAGTCTATATGAATTATACATCTTTGTAATTGTTATGCTTTTGTTAATTAGTGTCATAATTGAATATAGGCATGTGCTTGACAATTTAGAAATGTTAGATTAAGAAAGAATAGGTTATATGATTCTGGTAATTGAAACTAATCTAAGTTGAATTTATGAAGATTGAAATGCTATGGTCCATTGGTTGCTTGAAAAAATGCAAATTTGGGGGTTGTTTTAAAGTCCTTTATGAATGGGAAGGATTAAAATTATGATCTAGATCTGTTAAGGAACTTCATTCATTGTTTAGACTCATATAATGATTCCAGTTGAAGTAAATGGATGATGGTTGAGTAATGCCCTATTTTGAAAGTCTTGAGTTGTTTTTAATGGCTGTTCACATGTATGATTTGTGTAACGTCTTAAGATTGGGATGCACATATATGTTAATAGGTGATGTCTAATGTATATGATGTGTTTGAAACTTGAATTGCTACATTGCTTGTTAGTAATCATCTTATGACTGATTTGATCATAAGGGGGTTGTTTTAAAACTATTTTGCAAGTTTAAGGGGGGCTGTTGTAAGGTCCATAAGGACTATTTTAATGTTTTAGTGGACTATTTTGCAAGATGGAAAATCAGAAGCTATTTTAAAATGCAACGAGGATGTTTCATACATTAATTAAGGGACTATTTTGTAAAGCTTAAGGGCTGTTTTTATAGCTAAAATAGATTGATTTATGAGCTTGTTTTATGGACTATTTTAAACTAAATTGAGGGACTACTTTGTGACTAAAATGGATTGAATTTGTAACTATGAGGGCTGTTTTAAAATCAGAGAAATTTGGGACTATTTTGCTTCTATGGGGAACATTGTTTTGTGTTTAATTAGAGACTATTTAGGGGCTGTTTTAGCATGAAATTGGAAGTATCTCAAAAGTTAGATTATAAAGTATGTATTTGACATAACTAGAATTAGAATGAAAGTAGTTTTGATGAGTGGCTATATTATTGTTGTGTTAGATCAAGAGTTTGTAGAAGGGGCGAGATCCAAAGCTGGTAGAGCTGTAGAGAAGCAGTCCGAAATAATAATTCGGGATCAATTATAGCTTGGAAATACAATGAGTGTAGTTTAAAGTCTCAAGAAAGGCTTGGAACCTTCCCGAGCATTTTTAATTATTTTAATAGCATTATACTCAATGTTGTGCAAAGATTTGCTTACGATTAAGCTTGGAATTGAGGTAAGTACCTTATGTTAAGTATTTTATGTTTTGCAAACTTTTGACTATGTTACGTATCAGAATTAAGAAGTTACTTGCTTATATATGAGCTAGATAAGATAAATACTAAGATAATTTCTTTGATGAAGTGAATATGATGATATGCTTAAATTTTGGCTTGGATTTCGATGTGAGTACTTACTTGAAAAGTACCATTTAATATGCAATACTCGATTAAATGCATGCTATATTTGAAAACTATACATGTGGTTATATATGTTTGATATGATAAGTGATAAGCCTTGCTTATGTGACAATAATATTGTAGAGCTATGCTCATCCTTGAAATGAATATGACATGTTACTTGATTATATGGTTAAGAGCTAAGCTAAACTCTGATTCTGATATGATAAGATTTAATTGAAAAGCCTTGGTTTCGAGTCAGTCATATGTATAGTTAGAATACCATAGAGTCCATAGAGCTCGTGTTTGGGGTGGACTAAGGTTATAGTTTACGGTCCTTGTGAGGAGATAGTAGGAGGGATGTGTTGTGGTCACTTGGTGACAGTAGGAGGGATTGACTGGTACCTTGAGTACCTTATATGGTCGACAGTTGGTTGGGGATTCGTATACCTAGGCTACTTGATGACCAAGGCTATGTTTAAGAAAAATAACGAATTCATAAGCTAATCTGATGAATTACTTGATAACTTGTGTCATAAGTAACTAATGTTTAAATGAAACTTGTACCTAATTGGATTAAGAAATAAAGCTATGTTTGCAATCTTGTGACCATGACAATTTGTATTCGATCAAACTTGCTATTTGTATGGATTTGATATAATTACTCGTTACCTAATCTTGAATTAAAGTCTGATATAACTTCAATTGATCATCTTAGTATGATGGGACATACATGAATGTTTATAGTCTTCTTAACTTATGCTTTTTAGTCATTTGGATTACGATTGTTACATTATCCAAATTATTAAGATAAAAGAATTCTTGAATGACAAGTAAAACAAAATTAAGCTATATTTTGAATCATGAATGGAAAAATATTAATATGCCATAAACTTATTTTGATACAGTTGAATTATAGATCTTTAAAACTAATGATAAACATGATTGATCGTCTGATTCTATTATTAAGGTTATGAGAACTCAAATAATGTATTTATTAACTAAGTTAATAATCCATTTATATGCTCGTATGATTAGTAATACTTAAAAATGTGATAATTAGATTCTTTAAAGGAAAAAAATGGCTAAGTCTCGAAAGTGGTAGATAGTATGATAAAAATCAATTCTAGACTGAAACAATATAGGTCATTGCATGAAAATACTATAAAAGGATAACCAAGCTGGTTATAAGCTGTCCTTTGATGCTTGCTTCTAACTTTTTGTACTACCTCACTAAGTATGTACTTATTATGTCTTTTCGATTATGTTTCAGGATGATTTTGTAGTAGTTGTTTTTCGGGAGCTCGATCAAGTTCACAAGTACTTAAATGTATGTTTGATAATATTTGATTAGAACTCCTAGATGGTGGCACCATGCTTGTATTTTGAATATAGAATGCTATTTTGCACTTTTGGTAGAATTGTCTATAAGCATTCAAAGTATTTGTAAATGTCTATAAATGGCCTTTCTAATTTTTGCTGGTGATTAAATAACTCAATCTTGGTTGATGTGTTTGCTAGTAGGTTGATAAGGACATGTTCGAGTGAATGATGCTCTTGTGTTTCAGACATGTCTAATGTTTGTATCTTAACGTTTGTCAAGATCACAAAAATAGTTGCTTGTATGTATAGGTATGCAGAACCCTTGCTAAGTTTAATTCGAATAAAATTGATTTAGTTGACCCGTCTAATAGACATATTGGGAACCTTTTTAATAGCCATAGTACTTTTATCATGTTAGGCAAAGAGATAATCTTAGATTTTTGATATTTCGAGTAGACATGTTTTACTTGTATGATTTAGTTAAATAACGTGATTTGATTTGAACGAATGAAGTTTGTATGTGTACTATAATAACTCATACATGTTGGTTCGATTAGCCCTAGATTGCTTGTTAAAGTTGTTCCTTGTTTATACCATTATAATGACCAGTGGAATACATATGTTTTGGTTGGATTGTTTTCATTTGAATAAAATGAGAATGTTGTTAAGAACTTTTGTATGTTAGGCCATTAAATGAATCCATGTTCAAGTGGGATAAGTAGATCTTGAAAGGTCAGTGAATCTTATAAGCTTAAAACCTTGTTCGAACCTGGTTTCCTCTATTTGAATATTTTTAGTCAAACCCCTTTTTAATTCGAATAGGGTTTAAGTAAAGTATGTTTCAACCATGGTTTCAAAGAATTAGTATGGTTATGGTTATTCTAGAATAATAAAATAAAGAAGTAACTAAGATAAGATTACTATTGTATCCTAATCTCGAATAGATTATACCAAATTCTCCCAGTTTGATATGCCTTTGTCCTAATAGGAGTCTAAAGCTATGTTAAGATTGTATCTGTGTTCTGATGAAACACGAAATTTATTATTTTTGAATCATCTTTTTAAAAAGGGTAATCTTGATTTCTCTTGTTTTTACTTGAGACTTCATCATTGTTTGTTGATTGTTTGTCTTTGCTTGCCTGTAATTCTCCTTATCTTAGTTTAGCTTGTGAACCGGGTAAGGGGTTTTTCTTTTATTGGTATTAGAGCTAGAGTTTAATCGATTCTAGGACTAAATCGAGTCTCGTTGCATAATCATTAGATGCATGTGCCACCTAAGAGTTAAATTTGACAAGTAGTTGTGATCTGTGATTGTTTCGAGCTCTTTTATGTATTAATAGTCTAAGGTGACATTCGAAATAAATATAGACCATGACAATGAAAGCCTGGCTGGTTCCTCCAATGAGGGAGGCAATATAAGGATGAATCTGAAATAATAAAATCCTTCAGGGTATTGCTGGGTAGCAACATGAAACTCCTCCCGTTTTTTTTTGGTTTTGCAACCACGGGCTTTGATAGACAAGTTAGTTCGATAAAAAATCTATACCTTCATGGGTACAATCAAATTGTAATGTTGTTGTCACCAATCCTTTAATATGTAAGGTTGTAATAGACCGCGTGGGTATGAATTGTCCTTTGTTTATACAAGAAATTTCTTTCTTGCTAACCTTTTTAAACCCCGCCCTTCCAAGAATTAGACCTTATACTAGGACTAAATTGATTAGGTAAATACCACCAAGGGAAGTTGAATTTGGAATTGAAGTTCAATCGGGATTTGCTCCAGTTTCCAACATTTCTTACCGAATGGCTCTGGTTGAGCTCAAAGAACTCAAAAAAAAAAAAAAACTAAAGATGAGGCTTGAATTAGTTGAAGTGGGTTCTTGCTCACACACCCTTCAAGTTACAAAAGAATTGACTGTTAATAGCCAAAAATTCAAGTTCAATTTGATTTGATCTCGAGAATCAAGACTCTTCAGCAATCAAATCCTGAAGTTTTGAATATTTTGCTTAAGACGAAAAAGGGAACCTAATTCAGATTTCCCTCTAAATCGAAGCAAAGGATGTGTACCAAGGGATGAAAATCCTTGGAAGGAAAATGTTTCAGGAAGATCTTAATAGTCCCATTTTCAATCCACTCCGAATCCGTCAAGATATATAGGAATTAGATGAAGTCATAATGGTGACCAAGAATGAAGTTAGATATTATAGAATTAGTATTCAAGTGTTTGACTTGTCAAAAAGTAAAAGCTGAGCATCGGGACCCTGCGAGACTTTTACAACCTATCGAAATACCCCAGTGGTCATAGGACCGTATAGCTATGGATTTTGTATGTGGCCTACCTTTATCTCCAAGAAAGAATGATGTAGTTTGGGTGTTAATCGATAGATTTTCTAAGTCAGCTCACTCCATACTCATTTGAATGAGTTTAAGCTTGGATCAATTGGCCAAACTATATGTTTGAGAAGTTATACGTTTTATGGTGTTCCTACTTCCATAATCTCAGATCGAGATCCTCGGATCACCTCTTGATTCTTAAACTCTTTCCAAAAAAGGTTTTGGGAACCAAGATAAATCCCAGCACAACTTTTCGTCCCCAGCCAGATAGTTAATATGAAAAAGCAATCCAAATTTTAGAGGCGATGCTTCGTTTTTGTGTAGCTTATTTTGGAAAGAATTGGGAGAAATCTTCTTCGTTGGCAGAATCTGCATACAATATTAGCTATCGAACATCTAATCAAATGGCCCTGTTTGAATCCTCACACGAAAGAATAAGCAGAACTTAATCCTGACTTATCCTATAAGGAAGATATAGTCCACATGCTTGAGAAGTTAGGTATTTTAAAAGTCCCTCCATGGAAGAAGTATTCAGGTTTGGGAAGAAAGGGAAACTTAGTCCTCGTTCTATTAGGCCTTTCAAGAATATCGAAAAGATTGGACCTGTGGCATATCGTCTAGCACTCCCTAGTGAATTCAATAAGATTCACAATGTATTCATGACTCTATGCTTTGTAGGTATCGATCAAATCCATCTCTCATGCTTGAGCCTGAAAAAATAGAACTCAATCAAGATTTATTCTATGAAGAAGAACCAGACCAAATTCTAGATAATGACGTCAGAAGACTATGTAAAAAATATGTTCATCTCGTAAAAGTATTATGGAGAAATCATAATATTGAATAAGCAAATTGGGAATCCGAGTCCACTATGAAGGGACAAAATCCTCATATGTTCACCTCAGGTAAATTCAAGGATGAATTTTCTTTTGGGGGAGGAGAATTGTAATACCCTAAAGATTATCCTAGCAGAATGTTACCATTTAAATGCATTTTAGATGCCATGTCTCATTTTTGTAAATCGAGATTAAAATAAGGACCTAGGACTAAATTGTAAGAGAAGAAAGAATGCAAGGCCATTTCCTAAGGTACTCAAATCGAATGATATCAAAAGTTTGAGATTGCATGTTGAATATTCAATTATTTAGGGATTTGCACACTTGTCAAGCCCAAGCTAGAGCAAGTGTAGGGGTCGGTCAAATAAGATAATCAAGGGATTCATCATCTTCCTCCCTAGCTTAATCGAAACAAAGGTTTTAGTGAAAGAAATGTTTAGAGAAAATTAAGGGAAGCTTGGATTAGAGCTTAATATTGAAAATTTTTGGTGAATTTCTTCGGGTGCATGCTGATCTAGAAGGTAAGACTGTTTCTTCCTCTCTATTATATTTGGTTTTAGGCTTGATTTCAAGTAGTATGCTCCTTATGAAATTGTGATTTTGAGAATTGATAGCATAAGCTTCTTATTGTGATCTTACGTATATATGAATTATACATCTTTGTTATTATTATGCTTTTGATAATTAGTGTCATAATTGAATATAGGCATGTGCTTGACAATTTAGAAATGTTAGATTAAGAAAGAATAGGTTATATGATTGTGGTAACTAAAACTAATCTAAGTTGAATTTATGAAGATTGAAATGCTATGGTCGATTGGTTGCTCGAAAAAATGAAAATTTGGGGACTGTTTTAAAGTCCTTTATGAGTGGAAAGGATTAAAATCATGATCTAGATTTGTTAAGGAACTTGATTCATTGTTTAGACTCATATAATGATTCTAATTGAAGTAAATGGATGATGGTCGAGCAATGCCCTGTTTTGAAAGTCTTGAGTAGTTTTGAATGGTTGTTCACATGTATGATTGTGTAACATCTTAACATTGGGATGCACATAGATGTTAATAGCTGATGTCTAATGTATATGATGTGTTTGAAACTTGAATTGCTACATTGCTTGTTAGTAATTATCTTATGACTGATTTGATCAGAAGGGGGCTATTTTAAAACTATTTTGCAAGTTTTAGGGGGGCTGTTATAAGGTCCATAAGGACTATTTTAATGTTTTTAGTGGACTATTTTGCAAGCTGGAAAATCAGGAGTTGTTTTACAATACAACGAGGCTATTTTGTACATTAAATTAAGGGGCTATTTTGTAAAACTTAAGGGTTATTTTTATAACTAAAATAGATTGATCTATGAGCTTGTTTTATGGACTGTTTTAAACTCAATTTAGGGACTACTTTATGACTAAAATGGATTGAATTTGTAACTATGAGGGCTGTTTTAAAAATCAGAGAAATTGGGACTGTTTTGCTTCTATGGGGAATGTTGTTTTGTGTTTAATTATAGACTATTTAGGGGCTGTTTTAGCATGGAATTGGTAGTATCTCAAAATTTAGATTATAAAGTATATACTTGACATAACTAGAATTAGAATGAAAGTAGTTTTGATGAGTGGCTATATTATTGTTGTGTTAGATTAAGAGTTAGTAGAAGGGGCGAGATCCAAAGATGGTAGAACTGTAAGCAGTCTGGAATAATAATTCAGGATCAATCATAGCTTGGAAATACAGTGAGTGTAGTTTAAAGTGTCAGGAAAGGCTTGGAACCTTCCTTAGCATTTTTAATTATTTTAATAGCAATATACTCAATGTTGTGCTAAGATTTGCTTACGATTAAGCTTAGAATGGAGGTAAGTACCTTCTGTTATGTATTTTATGTTTTGCAAACTTTTGACTATGTTGCGTATCAAAATTAAGAAGTTGCTTGCTTACATACGAGCTTGATGAATAAATACTAAGATAATTTCTTTGATTAAGTGAATATGATGCTTTGCTTAAAATTTGGCTTGGATTTCGAGGTGAGTACTTACTTGAAAAGTACCATTTAATATGCAGTACTCGGTTAAATGCATGCTATATTTGAAAACTATACATGTGGTTATATATGTTTTATATGATAAGTGATAATCCTTGATTATGTAACAATAATATTGTAGAGCTATGCTCATCCTTGAAATGAATATGACATGTTACTAGATTATATGGTTAAGGAGCTAAGCCTAACTCTGATTTTGATATGATAAGATTTAATTGAAAAACCTTGGTTTCGAGTCAGTCATAAGTATAGTTGGCAAGCCATAGAGTCCATAGAGCTTGTGTTTGGGGTGGACTACGGTCCTTATGAGGCGACAGTAGGAGGGATGTGCTGTGGTCACTTGACGACAGTAGGAGGGATTGACCAGTACCTTGAGTACCTTATATTGGTGACAGTTGGTTGCGTATATCTTGGCTACTTGATGTCCAAGGCTATGTTTAAGAAAAATAATGAATTCATAAGCTAATCTGATGAATCACTTGATAACTTGTTTCATAAGTAACTAATGTTTAAATGAAACTTGTGCCTAATTGGATTAAGAAATAGTGTTATGTTTGCAATCTTGTGACCATGATGACTTGTATTTGATCAAACTTGTGATTTGTATGGATTCGATATAATTACTCATTACCTAATGTTGAATTAAAGTCTAATATAACTTCAATTGATCTTAGTATGATAGCACATACATGAATGTTTATATTTTGCTCAACTTATGCTTTTTAGTCGTTTGGATTACGATTGTTAAATTATCCAAATTATTAAGATAAAAGAATTTTTGCATGACAAGTAAAACTAAACTAAGCTATATTTCGAATCATGAATGGAAAAATATTAATATACCTTAAACTTATTCCGATACAGTTATTTACATATCTTTAAAATTAGTGATAAGACGGTTGATCGTTTGATTCTATTATTAAGGTTATGAGAACTCAAATAATGTATTTATTAACTAAGTTAATAATCCATTTATATGCTCGTATGATTAGTAATACTTAAAAATGTGATAATTAGATTCTTTAAAGGAAATAAATGGCTATGTCTCGAAAGTGGTAGATAGTATGCTAAAAATCAATTCTAGACGGAAGTAATATAGGTCATTGCATGTAAATACTATGAAAAGATAACCAAGCTGGTTATAAGCTGTCCTTTGATGCTTGCTTCTAAGTTTTTATACTACCTCACTAAGTATGTACTTATTATGTCTTTTTTCGATTATGTTTCAGGATGATTTTGTAGTAGTTGTTTTTCGGGAGCTCGATCAAGTTCACAAGTACTTAAATGTATGTTTGATAATGTTTGATTAGAACTCCTAGATGGTGGCATCATGCTTCTATTTTGCTTATAGAATGCTATTTTGCCTTTTTGGTAGAATTGTCTCTAAGCATTCAAAGTATTTGTAAATGTTTGTAAATGGCCTTTCTAATTTTTGGTGGTGACTAAATAACTCAATCTTGGTTGATGTGTTTGCTAGTAGGTTGATAAGGACATGTTTGAGTGAATGATGCTCTTGTGTTTCAGATATGGCTAATGTTTGTATCTTAACATTTTGTCAATATCACGAAAATAGTTGCTTGTATGTATAGGTATATAGAACCCTTGCTAAGCTTAAGTCGAATAAAATTGATTTAGTTAACTCGTCTAATAGACATATTGGGAACCTTTTAAATATCCATTGTACTTTTATCTTGTTAGGCAAAGAGATAATCTTAGATTGTTGATATTTCGAGAAGGCATGTTTTACTTGTATGATTTAGTTAAATAACGTGATTTGATTTGAATGAATGAAGTTTGTATGTGTACTATAATAACTCATACATGTTGGTTCGATTAGCCCTAGATTGCTTGTTAAAGCTGTTCCTTGTTTATACCATTATAATGACTAATGGAATACATATGTTTTGGTTGGATTGTTTTTGTTTGAATGAAATGAGAATGTTGTTAAGAACTTTTGTATGTTAGGCCATTAAATGAATCCATGTTCGAGTGGGATAAGTCGATCTTGAAGGGTCAGTGAATCTTATAAGATTAAAACCTTGTTCGAACCTGTTTTCTCTATTTGAATATTTTTAGTCAAATCTCTTTTTGATTCGAATGGATTTTTAAGTAAAGTATGTTTCAACCATAGTTTCAAAGAACTTGTATGGTTAAGCTTATTCTAGAATAATAAAAGAAAGAACTAACTAAGATAAGATTGCTATTGTGTCCCAATCTCGAATAGATTATACCAAATCCTCTCAGTTTTATATGCCTTTGTCCTAATAGGAGTCTAAAGCTATGTTAAGATTGTATATGTGTTCTGATGAAACAATAAATTTATTTTTTTTGAATCATCTTTTTAAAAAGGGTAATCTAATGTGGGTTTGCTTCGACACATTCGACACACCTAATGTGATCTTCTTGGTTAGTGTCTAGCGACTAGGTTGGGTCAAGGGGGTTACATTTGGTGGTATTAGAGCTAGGTTCACAACCTCAGATGAATAGAGTTTAAATTGGTTATTTTGAGAAATTGATAAATGTGTTTCGTATGTGATCATGTTGTTAATTACTTATGTTAGGGTTAACTGGGAACACATTGCCCATTTTAAATATTTTTCAAAAGGTTTTGCAGGTTTGTCTTGAATCACTTGTCGAGCCTATACTCCAACTGTCAAGTTTAAACACTAGTAATGAATTTAATTTTAAATGAGAAATGATTTATTCAGTAATTACTTCTGAGCTTAGTAAGCGTAGTATTGGTTATTAATAGTATAAGAAAAGTGATTTTTGATCTTGAGTTGACTTGATCCCTGATTGAGAATAGTTAAAAATGGTCTCCGAACTTGAGTGATGTTGTTCTCATTCGTGATTTTATAGGTGGCGTTGGTCAACTATTTCGAATATTAAAAGTGGTTATTACTATCGACGTTAATGATACAGATTTTGAAATCAAGAAGTTAGTAAAGTGATGTAAATGGAATGAGTAAATTGAATGGTGTCGTATGCTTGATAGTAACATCAAGATTCGTAAAAGTATGCTCGAGTTTTGCTAAATAAAGCTTCGACAAAGATTCTAATGGGAATTTTGGAGTTTTTAAGTTGATAAGGTTATGATGTACGCATCAGGCAAGAAAGTTGATGTTTAGGATCAAAACCTAACCAGTGATGTTGTATGTTAAGGAGAATTTGATAGTGTCCCTAGCATCATTCTCCATGAGGATGGTCAGGGTATGAAATGTGCATAAGTCATTGAATTGATTTTCATGTTTGAAGATCAGAGTGCGCAGTGGAATCAAGGAATTTGTATGTTGATTAAGGAAAGGTTGTGTAATCTGTTTTTCATTTCCTATTGCATCTTCTTGTGGATTTTTGGTTTCACACAACTATGCATATTAATTGAAGGTGATTGCTTTTGAACATGTTGAAGTTTTGAAGATTGGAGTAGATTTTTGCAATAGAGTTTGTTCAACACCGGACCAAATTATGTTTGGTAAGTTTTGGCTTATGTGGTAATCTAAGGTTTAAGGATGTTCATGTTCTGAATGACTGTGTTGTTCGAGAATTCTTTCCTAGAATGCTTTCGAGAGACTTTTCATGTTGTCCTGTGATTGCAAAGTTGATTTTGGTATTAAGACGTACCTTGGTGCGGCTCCCGAATCCTTTTTGTGTCGTGTTGATGAGCATTAAAGAAGTGTATGAGTTGAGCGTGTGAATGTGATAATGGTTGGTTTGTGGATATGTTTGAACGGAAGTTCTATTTTTGAAGCACCAACCTGGTTGTTATCGATAATGGTGTTTAAGAGCGTTTGGTTGGTATGGGTTTTCAGTTTTGCCATCTAGACGTCGAATGCGCTAGTGACTTTCAAGGTTGCGATGAGCTGAGTATTTTGTGAATACTTGGTTTCGTGTGCAACAAGAGTGGTGGTATTCTTATGTACAATGGTACCGAGAAGGATCTTGATCGACAACCAAGAAATTGTTTGGTAAGATTTTCTAGCAAAACGAATGTTTGTTCCTTATTTGGGTTACGTGAGAGTTCTGGCATGTTGAAAGGAGTATTGGTTCTGAGAGTGTTATTGGTAAGTGTGAATAGTTGAACATGCACATTGCATAAACACTTATATGTCTATATTTAAATATGTCAGTACATGCATACATTTGGGCATGACATTAGAGGTTTTGCATACATATACATAGACATCTACGAGGGCATCTAAGTAATCATGCATATATATGTTCACACTTATGAATGACTTTTTGGAGGCTGATGAGATAATGACGTAAGCAGTGTAGCGAGGATAATTGATTTTAATCGAGGACACTATATGGGCCTCATAGGTTTATAGATGGTATTAAGGATTGATTCTTGGAAGTTGGAGTTGTTCTAGATTTGAAGCAACCAATGTTGGGGTTAGAAATACGTGGTTTTTCTAGGTCCAGTTGGTTATTATCAACGTTTGTTGAGGAATCTTATGAGTTTGTTGCACCGTTAGCGAAGTTGCAGCGAGAAATGTTCTATTGAATTGGATGATTTGCTAGGCTCTGATTGGGATCATGGCTTGAGTTTAGTTTGTTAATTAATTTCGGGTTAATAATTGAATGTGTTTTCAAATGAATTTGATAAGTTGAAAATGGCTAATATTTTGGAAGGTTATTTAATTGGTTTATTAAATAACAAGAATTATGTTTTGATGACATTTAAAAAGAGACAATTTGGTTTTAAAAGTGGTTTTGTGAATTAAGTAGAAAGGGGTCACGGGCTAAGAATTTTTGGGGAGCTATTTCACCCTTTGTATTTTAATAAACTCAATTTTCTTTTGCTTTAAAAAAGCTTCTAATGGATAACATTTTTCTTAAAATTGTGGGCTCTTTAAAGTTTTCTCTCTATTAAAAATTATTATTTTCGTATCTTTTACTTTCCTAAAATGTTTTTCAATAATCAATTGATATTTCAATTTCATTTCTAACCCATTTTCATCCTAATGATTTATAAACTTAAGTAAATCGGTAGATTTTGAATAATGATGATTTTCACGTTAGAATACAATGGGAAGCTCATTTTGGTTGTACTCCTATCAATCAAGGTGAGCTATGGTTTCTGATTGACATTCCACACGCTTTGTTTCCTTAATCTATTATTTCTATTAACATTTGTGATTAAAGCAAATTTTAGTTAAGTTTAATTGGTTTGTAATGGTTTTAAGAACAAGTTATGGTTAGGTTGTTCCAAACCTATTAATTTCTACTAAAGTACCAATGATTTCTTATTGGTTGATAATAATTTAAAATTAGTTTTGTAATCTTGATTCTGGATTAGTTTAATTGATTAATCGAGATAATGTTCGCCATGGATTATGATTGATGTAAGGTTAAGAGGAACTTTTGTTGTTAGCCATTATTGTTGGGGGTTGTTTGATAATTGTTGTGGTGATCTAAGTTGAGATTTGGTTAAGAAGAGCTGGTTGGATTTTAAAATGGTTTGGTGTCTGCTAAAAGTGGTTTTCGGTGGATTGGCGTTGTTCGCGATGAGAAATTAGATAAGTTTTATACGGATTGAGACTGTGAGAAACCTGATATCATATGGGTGGTTGAGTGTTTCTCCGTGCATGAAGATTGTAGAGAATATTTTGTAGTGGTGTGTTGAATTAAGTCCTAATAGACGATATGTAGATAAATGGGAAGACCGGTTTTGTGACATTTTTTGTCGAGATGGTTTTGAGCTCGAATGTGTAATTGATGAATTGCCTACGTTTTTATGGTAAGGTTTGACTGACCCTTTTGTTATTGTGTCGTAAAGAGAAAGTTGAAAATTGTTGGTTCTACCTTTGGTAAGTGATATTTTTGATTAAGTCTCTAGCAACTAGGTGTTGCTCATCGTGACAATTGTATTTGAAGAAGTTATGCGGCGTAATAGTAATCGAGGAAGTTGTTGAATGAAGGAAGGTTTACATTTTTTGTTCCCTTTACGTAAATTTCGGGGACGAAATTTCTTTTAGAGGGGGAGAGTTGTAACATCCCGGAAAACGGGTTAGAAGATTCGGGTGAATTATCAGAATTGGGTTGGAATTTTGGGTTAGGCTTTAGCTAATTAATTAATTCTAGAAAATAATTTGGGTTGATTAAATTGATTTCCGATAAATTTACTGTGGCAAGTACTTTGGAAAATATATTCGATGAGTTTAATCAAGGAAGAAATTGAGTTTGGGTAATTTTAAATGGTTTGATTTAACATTGAATTAAAAAGTGACTATTTTACAATAGTTGTAAAATGTTAGTGATGGCAATATTGTAAAAAGAAATTAAAATAAGATTTTAATGAAATTATTAAATTAAATTAAGAAATATTTTCTCTCTCTTGTTTTTAACAAAAAGAAGTTGATGGTTATAATTTTCTAAAAGATGAGAAAGATATTTCTAAGTTTCTCTCATTTTCTACTAAACAAAACTTAGGGATTTCTTGATTCCTTAATTATCTCTACTTCAATTTCTTCTTCATTTATTTCTAAACAATTGTGGATTAAAGATTTTGATCTCTACATCATCTTCACTATTTTTCTTGTTGGAAATCAAGAGGAGAGTTCATCTTCAAGTTGGTTTTTCATCAAGCAAGGTAAGAAAATGTTTTGTAATGATTTTCTACATGATTTTGATTCTTAATCTATGATTTCTCATGCTTTGGGATAATTAAAATGAATTTCTAATAGAATTATTGGATTTTAATGGATTTTCTCATAAATCTTAATTAGATTATAGTAATCTAATTATTTCTATTGAGTTTTAATATTTTGTACTTGGGTAATAATAATCTAAAAGTTGATTTTGTAATTTAATTCTCGAAATTAATCTAATTGGTTAAATTTAGATTTAGATTTTTGACCGGAGAGATTGATAGAATGGTTGATTGGATTATTTGATCTCTTGTTAGAATGCACCATTTGTGTTTATGGAATTCTGTAAGAAAAAAAGGGAATAGAGATTCGAATGGCCAAGTCTGGGCAGTGGCGTTGCCGTGAATCCTTGCGCAGGATTTTTAGTTCGTGGCATGCCCACTGCTGCATTTCCATTGTTTACAATATTTGGTGGGGGGGGGGGGGGAAGGGAGTTTTAGTTGGCCATAACACGGCGTGAGCAGGGGAAAAAGGGTTGCTGCCTTTTTCATTCAAGTTGTAAGTGGCGTTATGTTTTTTTTTTGTAAAAAAAACAAAGGCTTTCCGATAGAATCGTTGGATGTATTAGGGAAGGAGAAGATTTTTGGTTCATAATTAAGTTATGGGGTATTTTAATAAAGTGGTTACTTTGGCATGGTCCAATTTATATTGACTCTTGCATTTTCTTGGGGAAGATGATAAGTGTTTGGACGATTTTCAGTTAGGCTTCGAGGCGTTGGCTTCGAGACATTGGTATCATGACAATAGCATGTTGGTGAGTGCAAATGTGTTTTGGTACTATAAAGAGGTATGAATTATGGCATTGGGGTTTAGTTAAAGCCTAGCAAGCTTAGCTAAGCTCGGAAGTAAGTTTTCCCTATTTTCGCCTTTTGAATATCGGTTTGATATGAGACTTGATTTACATGTTTTGGTTTAAAAGCATGGACTGGTTTACTCACTGTTTTATGCATCTTTTAAGTGATATGCAATGATTTATTAAGTAAATATGTTTAAAAGTGTATATTGGCTCTGTGACAAATGGAAATAAAGTATCGGATATAGTTGGCATGCCATAGGGTTTAAAGTACACTATAATATAAAGTCGATCGCTCCTCGGCTCTTGAAGTATAGCAGTATTTCTACTCGGGCTGATGGTATTCTTTGGTTTCTTACAATAGGGGTAAGCCTATTGTTGTGTGGTAGAGGTAAGTCTATCACGATGGGTAGGGGAAAGCCTATCCCGGGGCAAAGTGAGATTAGGTGGAGGTAAGTCCACTGGGAAAATTTGTGTATCCGATGTGTTTAAATAACATTCTGTTTTTGAATGTAAGGATAGAGGTAAGTCTATCCGGGGTCACAATAATTGCCAATATATGAGACATATGAAAAGTGTTTTGATGTATATATGGTTGTTATGCATGATACGTTTTGGAAACAAACGGGAAAATGCTTTGGTTTGATTAAGCACGAGACTTGTGAAAGGTGTTTTGATGCATATGGTTGTTAAGCATGTTATGTTTTCAAAAGAAGTAAGCAAATTGCATTGGCTTTACACTCATATCTCACTTTATATTGAAGGCATGGTTTAAGCCGAAAGATATGATGCTTATATTTGATCAAGCATGTTTTATTTAATTGTCTTGAGAATGAGAAAATTGTTATAAAAGCATGAAGTATATGTTTTGAATAAGCATGTTTTATTTAAATGCTTTGGAAATGGTGTGTTTGACTTGCTTTGATAAAGGTTTCTAATATTGGTTTTGATTTTCAAAATGCATTGACGTTTTAGCCTTTTGAGTGCACTCACTAGGCATTATATGCTTATGCTCTCTTTTCTTCCGTCAATACAGTGAATTAAGCAAGTGCGAAGTTGTGGTTCGAGGCAAGGAGTGATCCCAAGACAAGCGTTCCATAGAGTATGTTTATGGTGTTATCATTATTTCTAATAAGGCAACGTGGGTTAACCGTTGGGATGTTAGCTTGTATAGGGCTTGATTATGTGGTTGGAGTTTATATTATGTTACTGTTGGTTTTATTAAATTCTAGGTACATTTGATGGTTATGATCTAGCGATTTGAATTGTTTAAATATTGATTGGATTGATTACTTATATGCTAGGGGTATACATGGTTACATGCTTCGATTTCTTAGTTGATCTATAGCCTATGTTTGAGGTCTTAACCTTTTGGTGTGCATTGAATAATGCTTTATATTGTTAGGAAGCATGCCTCTAGAATATTAGTTCGCGTCTAGTGACTAGGCTGAGTCAAGGGGGTTACATACTTCACACAACTATTTCTTTGGCTAGAATATTAGTTCTCATGGGTATGTCTATATAGCCGTGGACATCTCCTCGTTCTGCAAGAGTTTGAGAGAACTATGCCTAATAGTCTCTTTGAAGCAGCCCCACTTCACTCTCACATAGGTGACTTATGTTGCTCATTTCACCAAAACAAACAATGGTCATTAAAAGAATTGCTTAACCTAATCCACTTTTGATCATTGTTTACATCATAAGAATGAACTTGGGATAAGAACCGCAACAATGATCATACATGGTCTACACAAGTAGGTTGTCCCTTTAAACCTAGATCTTGGGATCTGTAGTCAACTAGGTAGGGTTTTCCTTCACATAGCCCCTTAAATTTCCATGGGCTTTAGTCCCATTCCTTTCAATGTATTCTCAACCTAATCTCGAGATAAAGCTTTAGTTAGCGGATCCACTATGTTATCTTTTGATTTTACAAAATTAATAGAGATAACTCTATTTGAGATCAGTTGTCTACCAATATTATGTCGATGATGCAGATGTCCGATTTACCGTTATACATGAAGTTCTTTGCTCTAGCAATTGTTTCTTGGTTATCACAGTACATGAATGCTGTTGGCTCAAGCTTTCCATTCAAGAATATCCTCAGGAAAGTATCAAAGCCATTAAGCTTCTTCCCCAGTTTTGTCTAGAGCTACAAACTTAGATTCCATTGTGGATCTAGTTATAATCGTTTGTCGTAACGATTTATATGACACGACTTCTCCTCCCAATGTGAATACATATCCACTTGTACCTTTTGTATATTGGATATCAGATATCTAACTAGCATCAGAGTATCTTTCTTAGATAGTAAGATCTTTGGAATAATTAATTCATAGTTCCGAGTATATCTAAGATATCCTAGTATCATCACAATCGCTTTCTAACGGTTTTCCCTTGGATTGCTTGTGAATCTGCATAAACTGCTCATAATAAAATTAATATCTGGTCTAGTGCAGCTCATAAGGTACATTAGACTGCCTATGACCCTTGCATATTTCATTTGGTCAACACTTTCGCCTTTGTTCTTGGATAGATTTTAGCTCGTATCGATTGGAGTTCTGGCAATACCAGAATCATCCTTGCCAAATTTATCAAGAATCTTTTCCACATGGTGTGGCTGAGTTAATATGAGACCTTCAGGTGACCGTTTGATTTGGATGCCCAAAATCATATCGGCTAGTCCCATATCTTTTATGTCAAATCTTGAATATAACATGTCTTTGGTACGTTTTACCATTTCATTGTTGCTTCCAACAATGAGTATGTTGTCAACATACAAACATAGAATAATATATCTAGTGTTAGTAGCTTTGAAATATGCACATTTGTCACACTCATTAAGTTTGAAACCATTTGTTATCATGATACTATCGAACTTCTTATGCCATTGCTTTGGTGCTTGCTTTAGTCCATACAAAGATTTCACCAATCTACAGACTTTCCTCTCTTTACCTGAAACTACATGGCCCTTAGGTTGTTCCATGTATATTTCTTCATCAAGATCTCCATTTAGGAAAGCTGCTTTAACATCCATTTGATGTACTTCTAGATTCTACGAAGCAGAAATTGCAAGTATCATCCTTATGGAGGTTATTCTTGATATAGGGGAATATGTATCAAAATACTCAAGGCCTTCCTTTTGTCGGTAACCTTTTATAACCAATTTTGCCCTGTACCTATCAATTGTTCCTTCTGCTTTAATTTTTTGTTTGAAAATCCATTTAGAACTTAATGGTTTAATTCCCGGAGGAAGATCCACTAATTCCTTCTGCTTAGAGTATGTTCGATTGATGTATGAAATTCTAAAAAAAAATTGTGTCTTGGAGTTTGATTGTAAAATTGATCATGTTATGTTCATGTATGAAATATGAATTCTAAGATTTTGATTACCATATTTGTTGTTAATAAATTCAATTAGAATAAACATGTATGTCTCTTCTAGGGACTATTTTTGTTAGTAAATTGAGAATTGAACTATAAGCTAAGGGCTTGGATTAATAGAAAGAAAGTTAGGACTAATCTGGAATATGAAGAACTGTGTTAAAACTGTTTTATTAGGCTTCAGGGCTATTTTGTGCATAACATGAAGTATAAGGGCTGTTAAAGTGTAATAACCTTATATGTCATTGTGTAAACTGTTTTGTGAATATATATATATGAGATTATGAATGCTAAGGGACTGATTTGCAATGAGATAAATGTCAATTGGCTGCTTGATGAATATGTAAACGTGTACATATGAAAATGAAGCTATTTGAATGAGTAGAAGCATGTTAGGGACTATTTTGAGTGTATTGAAAGCATGCTGGATTGGTTGTGTTGTATATGTAATTATATACAATTTGGGACTGTTTTGAAGAGTTTAATACATTGTTTTGTAAACTGGGAATTTAGAGGGGCTATCTTACTAATCAATGGGGACTATTTTGCAAGAACTATGGACTGTTTTGAGTGAACGACTGTATACCTTTATAAATTACCATGTTTTGAATATATATGTATGTAACCGGATAATTTTAGTATGAATTTAGGTGTAAATGTGAATTGGGAGCTGATATATATATGTTATATATATACCTATTTACAAGGACTGTTTCGGTTGTTTATGTGTGAGCATATATGATTGAGTTGTTAAATAGTAAATGGATGATAACCATGGTTCTAATACATGAATGCATTTCTTGTTGCATCTAGACCCAAAAGGATTGAAGGTGTAAAGGCAAAAGTAGGCTGAATAGGAGATAATAAAAAAGGGAATTAAAAACTCAAGAACAAATCTAGGTCAGAACTAACTATGAGTGTAGTTTAAAGTCTCAGGATAGGATGAACCTATCCCGAGTATCTTCATTATTGCTTTAATTGATGTTGCTTGATCTTAAAGTTAAATTATGCTAGTATAGCTAAGCTTGGGATACAAGGTAAGTACTTCATTGAAAGTTCTCTATAATGTGAAATTTGGATGAAATCATGTTATACGATTAAATTCTATGAATATATGTATATATATATATATATATATATATATATATAAGTTTGATATGGAAAGGTTAAGCCTTGCTGTAAGAATAAGAAATTGAATCTATGTTCATCTCTGATGAGAATTAAGAAATATTCTTTTTTATTTTATGACCTTGGAGCTATGCTCATTACGATATTAATATTTGTTTATGGGCTTGATAAGTCAAGCAATGAGAGATGTGATCAGATTATTTGAATAAAGAGTTGTGCTCATTCTGTCTCTAATAGGATAAGATAAATACGTAAGCCTTGGTTTCGTGTCAGTCTTAGGTATAGTTAGCAGGCCATAGAGTCCATAGAGCTCGTGTTTCGGGTGGACTATGATCCTTATAAGGCACAGTAGCATGGATGTGTTTTGGTCACTTGGCGACAGTAGGAGGAATTGACTGGTACTATGAGTACCTTTCTATTGGTGACGGTTGGTTGGGGATTCGAGTACCTAGGATGTTACTTGATTCTCAAGGCTATGAAAAAGACCTAATAACAATTTGCAAGTTAAACAAATAAACTATGTTTGATGAATCATGTGAAAAAGTTATTTATGTTATATGATATTTGATTAATAACTTATTGGAAAAGTAAAATCATTCCTATGATGTGCTACGACTAAGATATGTTTGATGTCTTATGAGACTAGTAATTCAGAATTAGAATAATTTATGTGATAAGAAACCACAATTAAGAAATGCCTTATTTGAGAAAATTATGAATCCATAGGTTAATCTATTGAATCAACATGAAAACTTGCAAACTAAGTAATTAACATTTAATTGAAGATTGTGCATAATTGGATTTTGAATTAGTGACATGATTCAAAACCTTATATTTATGATTAAAGAATTCATGAAAACTTACAAACCAAATAAATGGCTTGGCATATAAGTATGTATACATGTTTTATAAACAAATTGTTATAATTGATCATGCCATGGAGTGTTTTACAATGTATAAGTGTGTCTACTTATTTTGTGGACTGTTTTGTTATAATTGATCATGCCATGGATTTTTTACAATGTATAAGTGTGTATACTTATTTTGTGGACTGTTTTCATATAATTGATCATGCCATGCACTGTTTTACAATGTACAAGTGTGTATACTTATTCTGTGGACTGTTTTGTTATAATTGATCATGCCATGGACTGTTTTACAATGTATAAGTGTGTATACTTATTCTATAGACTGTTTGTTATAATTGTTCATGCCGTAGACTATTTTTAATGTCTAAATGTGTATACATAATTGATGGACTGTTTTACAATGTATAAGTGTGTATACTTATTTTGTGGACTGTTTTGATATAATTGATCATGCCATGGATTGTTTTACAATGTATAAGTGTGTATACTTATTTTGTGGACTATTTTGTTATAATTGTTCATGCTATGGACAATTTTACAATGTATAAGTGTGTATACTTATTCTGTGGACTGTTTTGTTATAATTGATCATGCCATGGACTGTTTTGCAATGTATAAGTCCGTATATATACTCTGTGGGTTGTTTTGTTATAATTGATCATGTCGTTGACTGTTTTGAATGTCTAAATGTGTATACATAATTGATGGACTATTTTACAATGTATAAGTGTGTATACTTATTCTGTGGACTGTTTTGATATAATTGATCATGCCATGGACTGTTTTACAATGTATAAGTATGTATACTTATTTTGTGGACTGTTTTGTTATAATTGATCATGCCATGGACTGTCTTACAATGTATAAGTGTGTATACTTATTCTGTGGACTATTTTGTTATAATTGATCATGTTGTAGAATGATTTGAATGTCTAAATGCGTATACATAATTGATGGACTGTTTTGCATAAATTCAAGTATGATGTTGACTGTTTCGAACGTCTAAATGTGTATATATGATTGATAGATTGTTTTGCTTAAATTCAAGCATGTAGAGGGTTGTTTCGAATATATATATGTATGTACATAAATCAGGATGGTTTTGCCTGTAAACAAGTATGTATTGGAGGATTTTCAGTGTATATAAGTAATTCATAAGTATGATTTGATACATTTAATAACTTATATGCTAATTAGTTTGCGTATTGATATGTTACTTTGATAACATATGAAATAAGCATCAAATATCAAGAAATGCTATGTTTATCAATTTATATGAGAAATAACCATATTCATGATATGCTGTGATAGATAGCTTGTGCGACAAACACCACATGTTTCTAAAATACTATATTAGATAGCTTGTGTGAGAAGAAACCACGACTTTGATATGCTTGTATGATGCCTTGAGTATTAAGTAAATTATGAATATGATATGTTATTCTTAAATGTCTTTTATGCCAAGAAATTCATGATATAGTGAATTATGATTGATGACTTGAACAACAAGAAATTTATGGGTTAAAAAACTAAATTCAAAAGAAAGTTTATACGATAAATTATTGAATTAAGTAACGTCTTTCCATTGTTATTGATTTATCAACCGGGTGAAAAGATATACTTGTTCAGAGTGCTCATGTATATTCAAGTTCAAGTGATGACGAATACCCTTTTATGTATATATGTTTGTTGATCATTATATGTGCAAAGTTGTTCAAGTATGATTCGAATACCATATATCAGTATAAGTGCTTGTTTGTGTGACTTAACCTACATTGCCTAATTTCTTGGCCAAGCATACTATGATAGGGTTCAAAGAATTTGATGAATAAATAGACATTTGGTTTCATTTTATAAGTCACTTTAAGCTACCTCATTAAGCCTATGCTTACTCTATCTTTTAAATGTCTTCAGGTTAAGCTTGCTTATGAGTATTTTCTGAGCTCGAACGAGATCATGAGTGTCAAAGTGTATGTTGTACTCTTAAGAAATCCTAGATGGTGGCACATAGTTACTAAGAACGCATTGTGCATTATAATTTACTGATTGATTTCACGTGTTTATAAATTTAATAAGTGTTCAAAGCTTGTAACGGGCCCTTAATTATAATATAATTGCTTGCTATACGTGATATAACAGTTAGTATGATAATATGGTTGTTTATTCAACTATATGTGCCTTAAATTGTTAGACCACCCTAATATCATGTGTGTATGTGGGCTGATATCTATATATATTTGTTAACATATGTTAATTCTAAAACAATAACGTAATCGGTATGACAAGATTGATAGTTAAAATGAATATCTAGTAAATATGTCATCGAATACATGCAAAGTAATGCTATATGAAAGGTATATGTAGCTGGATATGATTGGTTCAAGCTTTGAAATAAATTGATCCTAGAATTTGATCATAAATATCTCTTAATTGTAAACAGCCTATAAAACCTTATGATTGCTTGTTGGTTAAGCTATATTAGACTTAGTCCGGAAACTCGTTACCATGGTTGTATGTTTGGTTGTAATATGTGATGTCTAGATGATGATTTTAGATTATAAGTTTGAGTTTTAAATGTTGTAACTTGTAAGTAAAGGTCATTAATCAATGGATTTTATGTTACACCGAACGATCCTAATCATTGATCGAAATGTCTTAGAAATGTTTTACTATGTAAAATATGTAAGCATACCCGCTTAAACATGTAATATATTGTGGTATTGATCTTGTAAATAATTAAAAAGTTTTAATTTCCCCCAATTTCTGGTTATATGCGTAGTTGAGTTTTGTTTAAACGTCTTATGTTTGTTTGGATTTTTGTTTAGTAACACTTCTTAAACCGGTTTCCTCCTAGACCGGGTAAGGGGTGTTACAAAACTAAACTAAAAGGATCACATTAGGTTTGCCGAAGCAAACCTAAGCTAATAACCTAAACTGGGACCATTTTTTTCCTTTTTATAAATGCATTAATTAAATTACTAAGGGAAACATGCTTCAACGGAAAAGATTTATTGAAATCAGATTTCAAAACAAGGTTCAATTACTCAAACTCAGACGTTGGGGGACCAAAACATAATTTCAACAAATTACAGAGACTTAATTAAAATTAAGTTTACCAATCCTTCATTAGTCCAATTTCATGCTCACATGTAAAATTTAAGCTCAAAATAATCATCCAAGCTCAAGTAATTGCATATATAACATTCAGGGACCAAATTGCACAATTTCCAAACTTTAGCAGGATAACATGCACAAAAGCATCAGGACGTACCGATATGGGCAAGCCCCTACCGATACGGCTTAACGACCATAACTACTACATGTACCTATACACAAACCACTGTATCGGTACGATGTGTTGACCCACCCGTATCGATACAGTCTTGACCCCGTACCGACCTCCTTGTGATTTCTCAAAACCCAGAATTCTAGTGACCACTTCATGTACCAATACGGTACCCCACGTATTGGTACGGTTCTTTGAAAGTGCAGGGAGTGTACCGGTACGTAAACTCGTGTATTGATTCTGATGTACAAAACTCAAGACGTGTACTGATAGGCGGCTAACCGTACATGTACCCCTTTGCATTTTACACTTAAAACGAAGCTATTTCTAACCCTGAGTACCGATCCCTGGGTACTCGTACCGGTATGCGAAGGCCTGTAATGACCTCTAGGTCCAACATATGACTTTTTGGCTCACTTCAATTAACTCTAAACATCTCCTAAACATCATAAACATCAAAAGCATACTTCACACAATTATTCAAATTAATTATGTAATGTCCCGATTTTGGGCCTAGGAGTTTGCTAGGTGGTTTAGATGGTCTATTAGATCGAATTAGAGGATTCGAGTTAATTTCAGGATTTAAATTGAATTATATATTTTCGGAAGGGATAAAAATATGGAAAAATTATATAAAATCATTATTTAATATGGAAATGATTTTGGTAAAATCAATTTTGCAAAAAAGAATCTCGAACTTGGATATTTTGGTTAGTGACCAAAATGTAGAGTTTTCAAAACTATTTTTGGTGACTGCTTTGTAAAAGGAACAAAACTTTGAATCTTTAAGGAGTTATTTACCCTAAAATATAATATCAAACTTTTTCCATTAATTAGCTATTTTTAATGATTTTAAATAATATAAAAGTTTGGAGAATTAAATTGGTTAATTAAAAGCTTTAAAACAAAATTGACGTAACTAACTTTTCACAAAAGAATTTTCTCTCCAATTTTCTCCAGCCAAACACTTCTTTTCTCTTCAAAATTCTCAGGTAAAATCTTTTTTGAATTAATCTTTTGATTTCAATTGAGATTATAATGATTTACTAACAAAATTAATTTGGTTTTTCATAGTTTTGCTATGACAAATCATCTAATTTAGGGGAAAAGCAGCCATTAGAGGTGGGGTTCGTTCTTATCCTCTAGTACAAGGTTCTTCATTGAAATTCCCAAGTTCTTGATCCTTTACTTATGATTTTTAACTTGTATTGATAATTTAATTAAAGGAAAATGGTTAAATCAAGGTTTAGTTGGTGAAATTGGTTTACTCCCGTAATGGTTCTATTTTCTCATGATTTGGATTGATTTAGATCAAGATTTTTGTGTTGAATGTTGTTAATAAGTTGGTTTAATCATAGGAATCCCGAAACTAATTGAATTCCTAATTTTATAGGTTGCTAGTTACGTGTTTTTGAGGAGTTGTGGAGGTTTTATGAATTTTGGTGGTATAAGGATGTTAGTGATGTGTTTTTAGATGTTAATTGATGTTATTTGATGGATTAAGATGTTAGGTTGTGGCTGGGTAAAGTTTGGAAGATGTTTGATGCTAATTTCGGTTGTTGTGGAGGGGTTTTTGAAGAAGGATGTTGAGGATTTGTATTGTTGTATTGTTGATTGCATTTTGATGCAATGTACCCTCTTTTTTGTGTGGATAAAGCCAGGGAAGTTGGTCCTCAAGCTTGAACTTTGGTTTCAGAAGCTTTGGAGACGTGAATACCGTATCGACAAGTGAGGCTTTGCGTGTCAGTGAGTGAGAATGAGTTTTACAGCTTTTCAAAGGTTTGAAAGTTGTGTTTGGGAGTTTAGATAAAGCTTGAAACGCTGGTCTAAGCTCAGAAGTAAGTAAAGGATGAATTCTCTCTCAAACTTGGTTTGGCAATTAGTTTTTATGCACTTGTTTAAATGGTTTAATTTCTCACTGTATATGCATGTTTTGAGCATGGTTTAATGATGGAAATTGATTACATAATGATGTTGATGCATTTGGAAGCAATGCACGTTTTGTTAATGTTTATGAACATTGGCAAATGCAAGGTTTATTGCATTGGTTAAATGGTTTATTTGATGCATATGAAAACTGTGAGTTGTTGTTAGTAAAATGAATTATATTGGCAAGTGATGGAATGAAAAGGTTTGCAAATATTATCGGATATAGTTGGCGGGCCATAGGATTAATAGTGCACTATAAAAAGTTGTCTTGGATGTGGAGGGGTTTATGTGTGTATCGAATACTCCATCCAAGTACCCTAACAATAGAGGGGTTTAATTGTACCGAAGACTCCCTTTAATGGGTTATACATATGATCGATGAGTGGTGTTGAAGGGTTTATGTGTACTAAAGACTCCACCACGGGTGTCACAACGGTGGAGGGGTTTATGAGTACCAAAAACTCTCGTGTGTGAACCTTGAGATGCCAATAGATTGTATGTTAAGTGTTGGTGGAACACTTGCTGAATCTGTTTATCCGATGTTATGTTTTGTAAAGTGGAAGTTGGTTAATGATCACTTGTAAGCCAATATAATTGAGGATGTATCATGAAATCGATTGTGTTGTTTAATGTGGTTTAAACATGTTTTGCTCTTTAAGCCTTGCATTGGTAGTATGCATGGGAAAGCTTAAATTGAGGGTAGCAAATGGGATATTGCTGTTGAATCCATGATACATCTTGCATATGGTTTACTATGATGTTTTGGAAATATTAAGTGCATGGTTTTGATAAGGCATGGTGTGAAATGATGTTTGAGAAGTGTTTTGGAAAGTGGATTTTAAAAGGAATGTTAATTGGTTTAAAATGCATTGATGTTGGTTAGTGTTTGAGCATTCCTCACTAAGCCTAGTGTGCTTACACTCTCTTTTCCATCAATGCAGAGAATTAAAGATTGTGGCAGTGAGGAAGCAAAGAAAGGAATTCAAAAGACTTATTTTCAAAGTATGGTTTGAAGTACATTAAGTAGTAATAAGGGCAAAGTGTCAAATGGTATTTTTGGTAGGGTTTTTGGTGAACTCCCTATTTGTGCAAGTTTCAATTGTTGTTTTGGATTTTTAAGAAGTTTAAAGCAGTTGAAACGTGGATGGATTTGTGTTTTGGATGTGGACTAGGAAGCATGCCTATAAACTTTGTGATTGTTTCTGCTAGATTTGCTAGATTAGCCTAAATGTTGGCATGTTGAAGATGTTATATTACGTTTAGATATGTGTTAGGATTGATTGAGGAGAGCCAAAGAGTCAAATGTTGGGCCTATAGGTCATTACAGTCCTCTGTGTATAGTTCGGGTACCCAAGGTTCGGTACGCAGGGTCCTATTGAGGCTTAAATTGATGAAGTGAAGCATAGTGTATTGGTACGCTTAGCCACTGTATCGGTATGCCTTAGGGAAATTATATGTTGGTGTCAGTACACGGGCCAGCGTACCAAAATGACCTCTTCGATTTTAACAAGCCGTATCGATACACAGGGTACCGTATCGGTATGAGCTCTAGCTACTAAAATTTTGAGTGTTGAGAAAATACAAGGGGAATCGATACGGGGTCAAAGTTGTATCGGTACGGGTTGGTCAACACACCGTACCGATACACGTGGACGTGTTTCAATACAAGTAGCTGTTATGTCTTTTATTCTGTATTGATATGGGAATTGCTCGCATCGGTACACCTAGCCAATTGTGTGTAAATGAATCTGCTAAAGTTTGAAATCTTGCAGTTTGGTCCCTAAATGTCATGTATGCAGTTGAATGAGTTCTAATGATTGTTACGAGCTGGAATTTAGAATGTGAGCATGAAATTGAACTAGTTGTGGTTTGGAATATATATCATCATGAAGATCCTATAAATTATAGAAATTATGTTTTGGTCCCTTATATGAATCGTTAATCAATTGAAATTCGTTTCGCTATCTGATTTCAATGTGACATTTCTGTTGAAGCATGAACATATATGATAAAGTTAATATGCATATAGAAAAGATAAAAAGAAAAAATAAGCTCAATTTAGATTAATAGTTTAGGTTTGCTTCGGTAAACCTAATGTGATTCTTTTAGTCCGGTTTCGGCTAGGCCATGCTAAGAGGGTTACATTTTATCGTATCAGAGCCAGGTTTACAAAAAATTGGGATATTGTTGATGTTTGTATAATGGTGATTGTTATTCACGGTGATTGTTTATATGTACGGTGTTTGAAATATACCATGTTGGGGTATTTTTGGGGACACATTGCCTTATTACAATAGTATGAAATGATTTTGGTTTGAAATGGATGTCTTCGATCCTTGCTTGAAGCTGACCTGATTGTTTTTGATTTGGTATAATTATCATGCCTTAGATATATTTTTGTACGATGCCACCGATGAGAGAATTACGATCTAGCAAAATTGATGCTGCCGGAGGGCAGGGAGTAAAGGGTGAAATTGTACATCTTGAGGGATTGTCGCCTTCTTCGCCTAATCCTCATGAGGGAGTAGAACAAGTACCTCCTGAACCACATGGTGTAGAGTTTGGAGATATGAAGCCTTTGGTTCAGTCTATGATAGGAGCGTTCTAAGCCGCGATGGCTAAAGTTCATGTACCTGCTCTAGCATCTGCTTCTACTAATCTGAGGTTGTCGTTGGAGAGTTTGCGTAGTCTTAGAGGAGTTGAGTTTAGTGGGTTGGCACCCCGAGGCATCCGATGAGTGGTTTGCTAGCACATAGTAGATTTTGGTTTAGATGGGGTGTAGCGATGAACGTAAGCTGGGATGTGCTATTTCCCTGTTGTAGGGTGATGCCTAAAGTTGGTGGACCACCGTAATCATAGGCATAGAAGTCGGTGAGGTGACATGGGAATTCTTCCAAGATGCCTTCAGGAAGAAGTATCTGGGAGTTAGATACTTGGATGAAATGAAACGTGAGATCATGGCCTTGGTTCAGGACAGTATGTAAGTATCTGAGTATGAGGTGCAGTTCGTGAGGCTGAGAGAGTATGCGCCTGAGTTGGTGCTAGATGAGAGGTATCACTGTGAACGTTTTCTGTATGGCTTGCTGTAGGATGTTAAAACATATATGCTGGCCACTGACTATACTGGTTTTGACGTGTTGGTTACATGGGCGAAGGATATTGAGTAGAGTTTGGGTTTATCTCATCGTTCTGGAGGTTCTAGCTCTGGAAAGAGAGCAGCAGACTTTGGTTCTAGTAGTGGTCAGTCCAAGACGCACCATGATCGGAGGATTCAACTGGATGCGAAACGTGGCAGAGATGGTGTTGGGTGAGGATCATATGGATATAGTACTCAAGTTCGGTCAGTGCACAATGATTGTTGGATTTGTGGATCATAGGACCATCTGAGGCGAGATTGCCCACGCTTGGCCAAAGAGGGGCAGGCATCTGCAATTGTAGCTGCAAATTCTTGTTGGAGTTGTGGATCGGTGGAGCATATGAGATGTGATTGTCCTCTACTTGCTAGAGGTAGGCAGGCACCTGCACTTGTGGTTGCACTACCTAGAGGCCGTGGGCACGGTCGATGTAACTTATAACGGAAGGAAGAGAGACAGAGTACTGTAGCATAGATAGAGGTGGTTCAACCCGAGGATGGTGGGCCAGCGAGGTTTTATGCGCACCGTACAGAGAGGAATGACACAGACGTGATAGTAGATACTTTTACCTTGCAGTCTATATCATTATTATCTTTGATAGATTCTGGATCTACGCA
This sequence comes from Hibiscus mutabilis, assembly GCA_019671005.1. Lineage (NCBI taxonomy): Eukaryota > Viridiplantae > Streptophyta > Magnoliopsida > Malvales > Malvaceae > Hibiscus > Hibiscus mutabilis. The sequence continues at coordinate 13,195,594 of CM033751.1, forward strand.
TTCATATGTTTTGCATGAGCATGCACATTTGCTTGGTGTACCGGTAGAAATGCTTGATGTTGGTATGCAAGTAACGAGTTTGTTTGGGGATACGGTCATTATTAGGAAGTTGTATCGGAGATGTCCTCTGATGATTCAAGATCATGTGTTTGCAGCTGATCTGATAGAGGTATCGTTCCATGGTTTTGACGTGATCTTAGGAATAGATTGGTTGTCCGAGCATCGGGTTGTGGTTGACTTTCAGTCAAAGCGAGTTTCATTGAGACTTGTAGATGATTATGAAGTAGTGGTTATGGGTGAGAATGTTTAGTTCTTATCCAATGCGGTATCAGCCTTGGAGGCGCAGAAGATGTTGGGAAATGGGTGTCAAGCATACCTGGCTTATGTTATGAACCCGAATGTGGAAGGAGTGCGGACGAAAGATATTCGTACTGTCTGTGACTTTTCGGGGGTGTTTTTAGAAGAGTTACCTGGGTTACCACCAGAGAGAGAGGTGGAGTTTTGCATTAAGACATATACTGATTCGGATCCAGTATTGATTGCACCATATCTCATGGCACCAAAGGAGTTGAAAGAGTTGAAGACGCAACTCTAGGAGTTGTTGGATCAGGGTTTCATCTGGCCTAGTGTTTCGCTGTGGGGAGCACCGGTTTTGTTTATGAAGAAGAAGGATGGCACCTTGAGGATGTACATTGATTATCGGCAGCTGGACAAGTTGACGATTAAGACAAGTATCCTTTGCTGCGGATTGATGACTTGTTCGATAAATTCTGAGGTGCTACGATGTTTTCCAAGATTGACTTGAGATCTGGATACTATGAGTTGAAGGTTAAAGACTGCTTTGGGTGTTCCATGAATTCTTGGATCAATTTGTAGTAGTGTTCATTGATGATATTCTTGTGTACTCTCGTACCAATGAGGATCATGATCGACACTTACGAATTGTGTTGCAGACCTTGTCAGTTAACCAACTTTACGCTAAGTTGAGCAAGTGTGAGTTTTGGATTAAGGAAGTAGTTTTTCTTGGTCATGTGGTTTCAGCTGAAGGTATCCGTGTGGATCCTAAAATGGTAGAGCCAATTGTGGGTTGGAAGCAACCAAAGTCAGCGACGGAACTTTATAGTTTCTTGGGTTTAGCCGTTTATTATTGATGCTTTGTGGATGGTTTTTCGAGGGTTGCTGCTCCGTTGACCATGTTGTTGCAAAAGGATGTACGATTTGAGTGGAAGGAAGATAGACATCAAGCTTTTAAGAAGTTGAAGGAAACATTGACAGAAGCTCCAATCTTGATTCAACCTGAGTCAGGAAAAGAGTTTGTGGTCTATAGCGACACATCCTACGTTGGTTTGGGGTGTGTGTTGATGCAAGATACGAAAGTTGTAGCTTATGCATCGAGGCAGTTGAAAGTGCATGAGCGCAACTACCCTACGCATGATCTTGAGCTTGCTGCGGTAGTGTTTGAGTTGAAGATTTGGAGACATTACCTTTATGGTGAGAAGTGTATTGTATACCCTGACCACAAGAGCTTGAAGTATTTGATGTCGTAAAAGGAGTTGAACTTTAGGCAATGTAGATGGTTGGAGTTGCTGAAGGATTATATTTGACAATTGAGTATCATCCGGGCAAAGCAAATGTTGTGGCCGATGCTATGAGTAGAAAAGCTATTGTGGAGTTAAGAGCCATGTTTGCGAGCTTGAGTGTGACCCGTGATGGAAGTTTGTTGGAGGAGTTGTAGGTGAAGCCATCTTTGTCGTAGTTGATTAAGGAAAAGCAACCTTAAGATGAAGCGTTGGTACCACATATCAAGGACATCATAGATGGAAATCTTACGAATTTTCACTTTAATAGTGATGGGGTGTTGTGTTTTAAAGATTGGATAGTGGTGCTTAGTGATATGGAGTTGAGGCGAATGATTTTGACCTAGGCACATGATAGTCCTTTTACTACAAACCCTGGTAGTACTAAGATGTATCGAAGTTTAAAGGAATAGCACTATTGGGTGGGTTTGAAAAAGGATGTGGCTGATTTTGTTGCTAAATCTATGGTATGTCTGTGTGTGAAGACTGAACATTAGTTTCCTTCCGGGTTGTTGCAGCCGTTGAAAATTCATAGTGGAAATGGGAGAGGATCACCATGGATTTTGTGTCGAAGTTTCCTTTGACACCGACTAAAAAGGATTCCATTTGGGTGATTGTTGATCCGTTTACGAAGTGTGCACATTTTCTGCTGGTGCATACGACTTATACTTTGGATAAGTTGGCGAATTTGTTTATTGCTAAAATTGTGAGGTTGCATAGGGTACCCAAGTCGATTGTTTCGAATAGAGATCTGCAGTTTACAGCGAGGTTTTGGGGATGTTTGCATCAAGCTTTTGGTACTCGCTTGAATTTCGGTACATCGTATCATCCTCAGATGGATAGTCAATCTGAACGTGTGATCCAGATTTTGGAAGATATATTGAGATGTTGCATCATTGAGTTCCAAGGAACTTGAGAAAGGTAGTTGCCATTGGTTGAGTTTGTGTACAATAATAGCTACCAAGCAAGTATAAAGATGGCACCGTATGAAGCCTTGTATGGTGGGAGGTGTCCTACACCCTTGTGTTGGTCTGAGGTTGGGAAAAGTATGTTTACATGTCTGATGTGTTGACAGACACAGATGATAAAGTAAAGATGATTTGCGATCGTTTGAAAGAGGAATCGAATAAGCAGAAATCCTACGCAGATTGGGGTGTAGAGAGATTGAGTATGCTGTTGGTGCAAAAGGTTTTCTTGAAAGTCTCACCTTGGAAGAATGTGTTGCGTTTTGGGCGCAAGGGAAAGTTGAGTCTGAGGTTTATTGGACCGTATGGGGTGTTGGAACGAGTTGATCCTGTGGCTTATTGGTTGAGTTTGCCTCCTAAGTTGGAGAAGGTTCATGATGTGTTCTATGTATCGATGTTGCGGTGGTACCGTTCAAATTCGTCGCATGTAATGCCAATTGAGGATGTTGAGTTGCGACCAGATTTGTCTTATGACGGGGAACCTGTGGAGATCCTTGACTCCAGTAGTAAGTCAAACATGGTTGCTCAGTTTCCGCATATGTTCTCGTTAGGTAAATTTTGAGGATGAAATTTCTTAAGGGAGAGAGTTGTAACACGCCGGTTTTGGGCCTAGGAGTTTGCTAGGTGGTTTAGACAGTCTATTGGATCGGATTAGAGGATTTGAGTCAATTTCAGGATTTAAATTAGATTAAATATTTTGATATAAAATCATTATTTAATATGGAAATGATTTTGGTAAAATCAATTTTTCAAAAAGGGGTCTCGAAATTGCATATTTTGGTTAGTGACCAAAATGTAAAGTTTTCAAAAATGTTTTTGGTAACTGTTTTGTAAAAGGGTCAAAACTTTGAATCTTTAAGGAGCTATTTACCCTAAAGTCTAATATTAAACTTTTCCCCTTAATTAGCTATTTTTAATGATTTTAAATGATATAAAAAGGTTGGAGAATTAAATTGGTTAATTAAAAGCTTTAAAAAAAATTGACGTAACTAACTTTTTACAAAAGAATTTTCTCTCAAATTCTCTCCAGCCAAACACTTCTTTTCTCTTCAAAATTCTTAGGTAAAATCTTCTTTTAATTAATCTTTTCATTTCAATTGAGATTATAATGATTTCCTAACAAAATTAATTTGGTTTTTCATAGTTTTGCTATGACAAATCATCTAATTTAGGGGAAAAGCATCCATTAGAGGTGGGGCTCGTTCTTCTCCTCTAATACAAGGTTCTTTATTGAAATTCCAAAGTTCTTGATCCTTTACTTATGATTTTTAACTTGTATTGATAATTTAATTAAAGGGAAATGGTCAAATCAAGGTTAAGTTGGTGAAATTGGTCTACTCCCGTAATGGATCCACAACTCCAACAAGAATTAGCAACAACGCCGATGGAGCCTGTTCTTCCCTGGCCAACTGTAGACAATCTCGCCTCATGTGATCTCAAGATCCACATATCCAACAGGCATTGTGTAATGCTCTAACCTGGGTACCCTGGCCCTGCGGCCCACGCCCAGCATTACCTCCACGCTGTCCTTTCTCAGGGCGATACTTTCTATGACGGTGTTTCTTAGACTAACCACCATCGGAACCAAATTTTGCAGCTCTCTTTCTAGAGCCAGAACTCCCTGAACGATGAGATAGACCTAAACTCGGCTTAATGTCCTTCGCTCGTGTAACCAATGCGTCAAAATGCGTATATTCAATGGCCAACATATAGGTCTTAATATCCTGCTCCAGACCGTAACAGAATCTATTACAACGATGCCTCTCATCCACCACCAACTCAGGCGCATACTGACTCAACCTCACAAATTGTACCTCGTACTCAGATACTGTCATACTACCCTGAACCAAGGCCATAAACTCATGTTTCTTCTTATCCAAGTATCTAACTCCAGATACTTCTTCCTGAAGGCAGCTTGGAAGAACTCCCAAGTCACATCACTGGCTTCTATACCCGTGATCACAGTAGTCCACCAACTGTATGCATCACTTTGCAACAAGGACACAACACATCCTAGCTTACGGATATCACTGCACCCCATATGATCCAAAATTAGGGTAACACCCCCTTCCCGTGACAGTACACCGGACACGAGTCGAAAATTTCATAGCTTTTTGAAACAGATCTTTTAAAGAAAATCCAGGGTGATTTAAAAAAATTTGGAAAAACTTTTCAGTGGTTACCCATCTTAATATTTCTATAACTCAAGCACACTTAACTTTAATTCATACCGATATAAAATATTTATTCGAGTTCCGATTATAAAACTTTTTACATAAAGTATACAAGCATACTAAAATAATTTATTTTACAAAAAGGTTTCTAATAAAATTATTCAATATCTAATTCGTATAAAATATATCAAATTAGACCATTTAACACCAAACTGTAGATATAATAATCAATTTAAAACAGTTTACGCCACTATTATAGGCCCCGATAATTACTTTAATAAAATATGCAGATTTATTAAATACATGCCACTATTAAACATACAAAAGACAGATGTCATGATTACTGAAATACCTGTTGATTATCTTCTATACAGAATGATGATGAAGCAATGGCTGTCACGAGTATATCTCAGTGAGGCATAGAAATATGTAACATGTAAAATACGGTATAAATTTTTTTGTATTATGAAATAGTTGTATTAGGCATGATATTTGGTAAAGCATGATACTCATCTAATGAACTTGTACTGTAATAAATCTGTGTTGTACTAAATCTTTACTGAAAAATCATATAGCAAGGTTGCTCTATAAATCATATAGTCTGTAATGTAGGAATAATCATGTAAGAAATTTGTACTATAATAATTCTGTACTGTAAAGTCATGTAACTATACTATAAAATCTTATGGCCGAAGATAAATATCAAGAGACAAGTAAACGAGTCATCATAACCGACACCGTATGTCTACAACGCCGTAACGTCTAATGATGAGTATGTACTCGAGGACGTCCTTTGCTCCTCATTATCGCACCTTTTGTGGTAGTTGACACCGAAGTGTCTAAGCAACACCGTAGTGTCTGCAACGCTGTAGCGTCTGATGTCAACACCGAAGTGTTTAAACAACACCGTAGTATCTGTAACACCGTAGCGTCTGATGTCAACACCAAAGTGCCTAAGCAACACTGTAGTGTCTGCAACGTCATAGCGTCTAATGTCAACACTGAAGTGTCTAAACAACACCGTAGTGTTTGCAACGCCGTAGCATCTGATGTCAACACCGAAGTGTCTAAACAACACCGTAGTGTCTGCAACGTTGTAGCATCTGATGTCAACATCGTAGTGTCTGGAATGCACCGTAGTGCTGGAACGCAGTTACTAAGACTCTATGGATATCCAATTATACCAAAGACTCTCACACTAGTACTCGGGCATAACAATATAATACTTTCACATTCAATATCCAATTCATCAATACTATCATTCGTAGTTCGGTATTGGGCAGTTCATACCCAAAATCTAAGATTCGATTTATCTTAGATAAATCATTATGCCATATCAATGTATCATATATGCCATTTAATATTTCATGTTATTTATATAACTTTGATCAACATACATTTTCATTAATATCAAGGTCGACTTCTCGCAAGTCTCCCTCATATCACATATATAAAATAAATAAAAATACACTCACCTTAGCCTTGTAATGAAGTCGACTTTATCACTTGATCTCAATCCCGGCCCTTTTTCCTTTCTATTTTTGTTAGTATGATTCCAATTCTTATTGGAAGCTGCATTATAAAATAACATATACCATTTCAAGTATATGTTAGAACATATCACTCTAAATATAATAATGGAAAGTAAATAAAATAACTATCCATTAAATATATAATTGATCCGATAAAGTTTCTTATATTCTAATCACATTTTTCTCACATTTTACCTTAAGCCTTCAACCTTTACTAAAATACTTATTTTAGTCCCTAAGGACTTTTTCAAGCTTCAAATAGTTATTTTAAGCTTGATCCTTACATTTTTCATCCTTTACACTTTAGGACCTAAACTTTGAAAAATTCTATTTTTGGTCCCTAAACCTTAAGCCGATTTGTCATCTTGGTCCCCAAAGGAATGTTTTTGATCCAATTAATCCATTTCCTATTTTCCACAATTTTTCCTTTACTTTTTCTTAATAGCCAAATTGGTCCCTTGTATTCTACAAATTACCGCTTTGGTCCCTAAGTGAATACAAGCTTCTATTCAATTCAAAATCAACATCTAAATCACTCAAATAAATTTTTCCAACATAGTACTCTTCAAATACCTAATTGTCACATTTCAACCCTTTGTTCTCTAATTTGTCGAAATAGACACCAATTTACAATTCAAGGATTCTAGCTTTAAAACTTTGCAATTAGGCCTCCAAACATCAACTATACATCATAATCATCACTTAACATAAAAAATCAGAATTTTTCCTCTTCTTATATACCATTGTCGAATTGGTTATCCACTTTTGACAAATTGTCAAAATAGTCACTAGCTCGAATAATCATCAGTTTAGCATTCTAACTTCATTTTCATGCCTCAAACATCATTATCAACATAAATACATTCCAAACTCAAAAAAACCAGAATTGAACCCCTAACTTTAACACTTTGCTGAATTAGTCCTCTAGGGTTTAAATTTAGGGTTTTGATTTCAAACAACAAATCAAGCTTGCTAGATTACTAACTCACCATCACAAACCCTAATTCAAGGTTGGATCCCTAAACCCTAATTTTCTTCAAGGCTACTAAATTGTTTCGGGTTTAAATCCTAATGCAAAAACATGAATCCAACATCATTCTTGCTTGATTTCAACATAAAATCGAACATAGATTCATAAAATCATAAAACCCCCAAATTTGAACATAAACCCTAATTTCTTTCTCATATCAAATCTCATCAAACAAGCATGAAATCCATGAATAATTTACATCAATAGATAGAGATTGAAGAGAGGAACAACTTTGTAGTTCAGAAGATTACCTAAAAACCGAGTTTCAAGGCTTAAATCGAGCTTGTAAGATTTCCTCCTCTTTCTCCACGGTTTGGGAATGAATTTTTTTTATAACTCTTCATATATCATATATTTATGCCAATTTTATAAATAAAAATGAATTTCTAATTCATTTTATTCCAATTTACCAAAATATCCCCAACTGAATTCATATTTACTAGTTTACCATTTTGTAAAATTCTAACTAAATTTATTTGTATTCCAACCAACTACTATTCATCCATTAAAAAAATCTCAAAATTCCTTCAATGTCTCTTTTAGGTGAAAAGACCAAAATACCCTTTACCAATCAACTTTTTTAAAAAAAATTGCCATTCTAGGCAATTTCAGTCAAATAAATTTAATCCAAACATTTAACTCTTCAAATATCCAGAAAATAATATGTTATAACTCTTCCAAAGTCTATGGAATCATCTTCGAAATTTTAGCTTGATCTGATTTATCGATAAATGCCGAGAATTTTATCGGTTGCTAAATAAATTCCTTAATCAAAATAAATCATAGGATTCATCCTGAATCGAACTAAAATTTTTCCAACACTTGGAAATGAATTTTATAACCTTTCTCTACAATATGGTAAAATTTCATAATTTTTTAGTTCGATCCGAGTATCCGAATTCCACTTAAACTTCGACTACGATTTCCCAATAATGGAAATATCGAATCAAACCAGTAATTCAACATTCGGTCCACACCAATAGGTGCTCTATCTATTTATGAAATAAAACACCTAACTTTTGGGAAATTATAACTTTGGTCCTTCAACTTTTCATATTTTGACTTGTACCACCCAAGTTTTGAAAACCTATCATTTTGGTCACTAAACTTTAACCTTGAATTCCTATTCCAATTTTCCTTAGATGTTAACCAAATTTTCCGAGTATCCTATTTTACTCGTTCTCTATCACATGACAACTTAAAACCTCATAAATTTCTTTTCTACAGTCCATAATTATGAAAATCCTAACTTTTGCATTTTGTCATTTTAGTCACTAAGCAAGCTTTTAAGCAATTATCTTAGCACTAAATAACCCTTAAATAGTACTATAAATTTTGGGGTATTACATGATCTGTACTGGCAAACCACTCATTGGATGCCTCAGGTGCCAACCCTTTAAACTCAACTTCTCCCAGCTATGCAAATGCTCTAACGGCAACCCTAGATTAACAACAGCAGCGGGTGCCGATGCATGTACATAAACACTAGCTATTGAGGCCTAGAATGCTCCAGTTATCGCTTGTACCAATGGCATCATATCACCGTACACTGGACCAGGTGGTGTAGGTGGTAATTGCTCCACTCCCTTAGGAGGATTAGGCGGAGGGGGCGGTAATCCCTTAGGATGCAGTATCTCACCCTCGACTCCCGGCGCTCCAATAGCAGCATTCACGCCCGATCTCAACTCTCTCCTTGGTGGCATCATATAAAAATGTATCTAAGGCATGAAATTACACCAAGACAAAAACAATCAGGCCAGCTTCAAGAAAGGATCCAAGACTTTCATTTCAAACCAAAACCATTTTATAACTGTAGTAATAAGGCAATGTGTCCCCAAAATTACCCCAACATGGCATATATCAATCACCATACAATATACAATCACCGTACATAGCAAACAACACCAAACAATCAACAATAACATCTTAGTTTTTTGTAAACATGGCTTTGATACCAACAAATGTATCCCTCATAGCCCGACCTAGCCGAAATCAAACTAATTGGGTCACATTAGGTTTGTTGAAGCAAACCCGAGCTAATAACCTAAACCGGGACCATTTTTCCCTTTTTATCTTGTTTAAATACATTAATTAAATTCCTAAGGTGAACATGCTTCAGCGAAAGCGTTTGATTCAAATCAGATTTCAAAACAATGTTTAATTACTCAAACTAGCATGTGGGGACCAAAACATAATTTCCACAAATTACAAGGACTTAATTAAAATTAAGTTTACCAATCCTTCATTAGTCCAATTTCATGCTCACATGCAAAATTTCAGCTCAAAACAATCATCCAAGCTCAAGTAATTGCATATATAACATTCATGGACCAAATTACACAATTTCCAAACTTTATCAGGCTAACATGCACAAAAGCAACAGGGTGTACCAATACACGCAAGCCCGTACCGATACGACTTAACGACCATAACGGCTACATGTTCCAATACACGAGCCACCGTATCGGTACAGTAATTTGACCCACCCGTACTGATACAGTCTTGACCCTGTACCGACCCCTCTTGTGATTTCTCAAAGCCTAGAATTCCACTGACCAATTCGTGTACCAATACGGTACCCCGCGTATCGGTACAGTTCTTTAAAAATGTTGGGAGTGTACCGGTATGCAAACTCATGTACCGATTCCAATATACAAAACTCAAGGGGTGTACCGATACGTGGCTAACCATACTGGTACCCCTTTGAATTTTATGCTTAAACTGGAGCCATTTTAGACCCTATGTACCGATCCCTGGGTACTCGTACCGGTACGCAAAGGCTTGTAATAACCTTTAGGTGCAACATATGACTCTTTGGCTTACTTCAATCAACTTTAAACATCTCCTAAACATCATAAGCATCAAAAGCATACTTCACACAATTATGTAATCAATTGCATCAACATCATTATGTAATCAATTTCCAGCATTAAACCATGCTCAAAACATGCATATACAGTAAGTAATTAAACCATTAAAACAAGTGCATAAAAACCAATTGCCGAACCGAGTTCGAGAATGAATTCATCCTCTACTTATTTCCGAGCCTAGACCAATGTTTCAAGCTTGATCTAAACTCCCAACCACAACTTCTAAACCTTTGAAAAGTTGTAAATCACATTCTCACTCACCGACATGCAAAGCCTCGCTTGCCGATACGGTAAACAAGCCTCCAAAGCTTCCAAAACGTTCGTTCAAGCTTGAGGATTAACTACCCCAATTTTATCCACACAAGAATAGAGGATTCAATGCATCAAAATGCATTCAACTACCCGGCAATATCAACTCACACAAATTCTCAGCAACCTCTACCCAATTTAACTCTACAACAACTGAAAACAACATCAAACACCTTCTAAACTTAACCCAACCAAAACCTAACATCGTAATCCATCAATTAACATCAATCAACATCTAAAAACACATTAACACCATCCTTATACCTCCAGCATTCATTAAACCTCCACAACTCCTCAAAAACTCACTACTAACAACCTAGAAATTAGAGATTCACCTAGTTTTCAGAATCCCATTGTTAAAATCAATTTATTAACATTATAACACATCAAAATCATGATTAGAATCAATCAAGAACTCAGCTAAATAGAACCTATACAAAAATACATCAATATCATCATTTAAACCTTGATTTAACCAATTTTCCACAATTAAGTCATCAAATCAAGTTAGAAAACATATGCAAAGGATCAATAACTTGGCAATTTTAGTAAAGAACCTTATATTAGAGGAGAAGAACGAAGCTCATCTCTAAACTTGGCTTTCCTCTTAATTTGATGAATTTTCTTGAGAAAACAAGATCAAATCAAAAGGTTTTGTTAGGAAACCATTAAGGATTCATTTGAAAACAAAAGAATGTTGAAATCAAGTATTTACCCGAGAAAATTGAAGTAGAAAAGTTAGTTCTGTAAATTTTTCTTTAAATGTTAATTATGAAATTAATTTCCCCAAGCCATTTTATTTAATTTAAAGCCTTTTTAAAATATCCAAATAAGACTTTGGCCAAATAGCTCCTTAAAGATTCTAAGTTTTGACCCTTTTACAAAACAGTCACTAAAAATAAGTTTAAAACTTTACATTTTAGTCACTGACCCAAAATGTCACTTTTCAAAACTTCTTTTTGAAAGATTGATTTTACCAAAATCATTCTCATATTAAACAATGATTTTAGGATATTTTTCTCACTCAAAAATATTTATTTCCATTTAATCCTGAAACTGACTCGAATCCTCCAATCCAATCCATGGAATTGTCTAATCAACCTAGAAAATTTCTAGGCCCAAAACCGAGGTGTTACAACGAGTGGTTGTAGGAGCGGGATCGGTGTGTGATGGTGATCACGTCGATATCGGCGGTGACGGCCACCGCACGGCGGTGGCCAAGATCAGAGGTGGTAGAAAGGGCCTAGTTAGGGAGAAAATTTCCAGTTTTTTTGTCTATTTGATTCCCCATACCCAGATCTAAAATGAATTAATGAGGGGTTTAGAATTCTTTTATTAAATTATGGCATCAATAAATCAGAAAGGCTCAAATAAAGAATCATAGCAACTAATATTAGAAATTAGGCCCAGCTTAGAAGATTAGGACTTGGGTTCATAACCCCAAGGCCCCGAGTTCAACTCCCCACAACCCCACTTCCATTATTTCTCTTTTTTAACCATATTTGTTCTTCTTTACCTTATCAATATTATATGAATAAAAAAATCAAGGTGTTACAACTCCCCCTAAAAGAAATTTCGTCATTGAAATTTACTTGTGTTAGAGAAATGCAGAAACCTCTCTTTCATCCTTATTCTACTGAGACTTATCCATCGAAATATGCTAGTTTCCTAATTCTCTCAGATGGTCAATGATCAATCTAGTAGTATATTCAGTTTTATTTTTTTTACTTTGGACCCATGGTCATCCCATCATTTATCTCAGGCTAACTGATTAGAATATGGTATGTGAGTCCATACAGAACTTCATATGTGCCACGCGGACACTTATTTCATAACTGATAATATGAGCAGACACGGTTAGAGATAGGAAATATTCCCAACTATCACAGAAGTCAATCATAAGACCTAGAAGTACACCCTCCAGAATCTGAATTGCTCTACTAGGTTGTCCATCAGTTTACGAATGAAAAACTGTAACTGTAGTGCAGACGAGTACTCAAGGCCTCCAATTGGTCCATCTAGAATCAGTGTATAAACACTAGATTTCAATCAAAAAATGATATATAACATTACAACATGCAACATTCTCAAGGAGAACAAATGTCTTTCTTTATATCGATCGAACATAACCAAGATTTTGAAAGGATATTGCTTACCTTCAACGAAATATTTATGCTACTACTTCCTTCGTGTATAACAAAATTACCATAGAGTTTACACTTTTGCAACGCTCACAGACACATTTCTTTTAAATTCATAATACTTTTAACAAATTTCCATCATAATATTCTCAAACAAAATCGTTGTCACCAAATATCCTTACATAAAATTTTATATCGATCATCTTACATAATCAACCATTTATTCACAATCTGATTCGGATCTTCAATTTCTCATGCATTAACTATCTCAGGTTTTTTTTCCAGATTTGAATCCATCAAACAAATCTGAATCACATATTTGTGTTACATACATTCTTTGCTAGTACAACTTGAGTTGTAGAGGGTAGAATATTTAGATTCACTCATTCAAGAAAAGATTTGACATCATAGTTCTGGCTCGTGGAAGTATGGTTATAATCTAGGGGCACATACAGATTAGACACCCTATGACAAACAATCGGTCGATCTACCCATAATGACTCAACTCTAAGCTCTGATACCACTAAATATAACCCCCTAGACCCACGTATGCATTACACTTGAATCTAGGAGGTCACATTTGGGTCATAGAAGCGACCCATTATAAAAATCCAAATAAACTCTTTGCTTTTAAAATAATTAAAACCATATGATAAAATTTTGTTTGAATAATCATTACAAAAAATCTTTTATACATTAAATATAAATTCAAAAAATATATTGCAGACTCTAACACAAAATAAGAGTAGACATACATTCCCACTATTTACACAAATACCATACTCCGCAAGCAATATCGTGGGAACTCCCATCAGTGATGTTGATTCGCAAAAACATGAGCAAATTATTTTTTTAACATGTGATGGTAAAAACAACGTGAGCTTGGAAAAGCTCGGTAATACTGAACTACCTGATGATGCTATATGCAACAAACATGGATAAGGTTAATCAGAACCGATGTAGTGAGCCCAAATCAACAAGTTTCAGATACGAAATGTAATTCATATTTTTATTACACTTGAAGGTGACAAATTCATTTTTGATTGATCACCTGAATATCAGACAAGATGTCCATAACTCAGATAATCACAGAAGTATATAGATTACGAGAATTTGGCTAGAAAAAGTAGTGTATACCATCAATTATAGATCAAGAATGATAGACAAAATATTTTAGACAACTGTAGAGTTTTGACAGGGAAAGAGATGGGCAGGAAAATTCAGTATCAACATATCTACCCTCCAACCATACTCCGATATGTAGTTCCCCAGAACTGCATCCATAAGGTCTTACCCTCGGCCGATAGGGTGTAGGAGCCAACCTAAAGGGTTACCTTAGGTCTATAAGGAATTACCCGAGTCGGAGCATCGAAACCTACCCAAGGGACAACCTTGGCCCCATAAGGAATTATCGACGCTGAACCTGCAGAGACTTCATATCATATCCTAGAAGTACCCTAAATCAGATAGTTTAATGAAATCAAATGAAATAAAGATAAAACAATAATCATACATATATTTTTGGAATATCAAAAATCAGAGTGTATGTTTTTTAGATCAGACAAATAGATATAGTTTTAGATAGATAGGATTTATGATTTATACCAAAGAGAGGCTTAGTTTCAAATAATAAGGAATATACATGTGCAAGAAACGCACTAAACAGTTTGATCAACACCTAGGGATCCTTGGTAATTACTGCAAGAAGACACTGATCTTCAATCCATTTTAGACATTTTAGAATTGAGGACTTTCGATAATTATTGACTTCTTCCAAGTACTCAAGAATTTTTACTTCATGGTCATTCAAAAATTTCGGTATATCATTATTACGCAGGAATTCGGGTATATCGAAATAAATTTGAGATTTTGAGTATATCAGGATCAAACAAGATTTCAGGTATATCAGATTTATTCGGGATTTTAAATATACTCAAAAAGTACCAGACAATTTGCACAAAAGGGTATTTTGGGTTATTTTGACTCTTAGGTGTTATTTGGTAATTCATCTCAAAAGGTAAAGTCTGAACCCATAATATACGTGATTTCTAGCAGTTAATTAGACTTTCACAACCATTTGCTTCAACCATAACCCATATTATTAGGGTTCCCAATATTCAATAGATACGCCTATTAGCGTTCTTTCCTTAGTCCTAGCTGCAATATAAGCTGAACTGATCACCCTCATATTCATTATTGGTCTTTCACTGCAAAGTTGAACAAATGTTTGTATTTTATTGACCCAATGTTTCAGCAGTATTTGAGATGACCAACATTTCTAGATTCGTTTTCTCAAGCCTTAGGGACGATACAGTTATCATTTTGGTCATCGCAGATACTCTAGTCCCTTCGGTCCATCTGAACAATTTATTCATTTCAAAAACTTAAGGGTATATCTGTCATTTTAGACAATTTAGAAATTTCATTGCTTGAGAAAATTTCAGTCAATTCGGTTATGTAGTTCAATTTCAGAATTCCATGACACTTCCAGAAATTTTATCATCAAGCTTTGTCCAGAATTCGAGATAAATTTGAGCCATTTTTTATCTCTTGTATTAGATTCATGATACCAGAATCTTTCCCAATAGTTCAACCATTTCAGATAGCGTAAATGATTTATCAAATCAAGTGTAGATTTTAGGACATTTTCTTAGCTGGAGGTATATTTTTCATTCGTACAACTCAAGGGTAATTTCGTCATCTCATAACTAATAATTTGGATATTAATTCCATTAACATGAGTAATCAGAATTGGAGATTTACTGAATATTAATTATTTAATAAACTTCAAGATCCTCTTAATTATCAAACTTCTTATTCGAATTCTTGATCTTAACCAGATTACCCTTCTCATGTTTCATAATAAATTTGACTTAAACAAGGTAATAGTACGCTAGAGGTAGTAAAGTATTACCTCAAATATATGTTATATGGACGGACCCATGGTACTTCATTCGATCGCTCTCAAACCCGAATTCGACGTCCCTCAACATCTTGAATCCAAAAATACGCGGATACTTTTAATTGGTATAATCCAAAATCAGTTCTTATTCACATTACTCATAAACTGAATACTTAATCTCATGCATGCTTGGGGTTCAAGGTCATACTCAGAGACTTTTGGGTTATAATTTTGCGAAACAGACTTCAAAATTAGGCTCAAAACATTGAAAAACATAAAATAAGGGTTTTTGGAATTTTTGACTTTTCCGGTCAAAGTTAACGCTGACGTCAGTAGTCAAAGTCAAAGCTGACATCAACGGCTAGAGTCAACTGAGATGACTCAAACGAGTTGACTCAAAGAGCTAATTTAGACAAGTTGACTCACTAAGCTGACTCGAATTGGTTGACTCACTAAGCTGACTTAGTCAGGTCAGGTCGGATATATGTCAGTCGGGTTGGGTACGGGTCAAACTCAGATCGGGTTAGGTCAAACTTGGGTCAGGTTAGACGGGTAATGATCGGGTCAAACTCAGTTCGAGTTTAAAATAGGTCAGATTGGTTAACTTGGACTTAGGCTTGGGTGTTTTGGGGCTCAGACCGGTTTAACCAGTTCTGGCCGGTTCAAGCTTCGGGCTAAAATTTGAACCGGTCTATTTACCCCAAAGTTTCAAACTCCCAGACATTCATCGAAAAAGGTCACCGAAGACACCATTTGCGTCGATTTTGCCATAAAACAAGAACCCATTAAGCCTAGAGTTAAATCGAACCTAAGACATAGCAATATAAGCAAAAATCTCATCTAAAAAAGCTCCATAATATAGATTTGGCCAAAAAGAAAATGTAGCTCTGAGAAGGTCTCTCTCAGCGTCAGAACATCGATCGGACAGAGGGGTTTTGTTCACCTCAGCTCGGAGATGACAATGGTGGTGATTGCGTCGCGATCGGACGATAGAGGTGGCCGAAAAACGTAAAAAAAGAGGATATCAGGGTTTTGTTTTTGCCAGATTCGAAACATCTCTCATACCGTATGGCAATATTTCACCACGAGTGGTTGCAGGGGCGGGATTGGTACGTGATGGCAATCACGCCGATAGCGGCAGTGACGACCACTATTGAGGTGATAGAAAAAGGGTTGTTTGGGGAGAAAATTTCCAATTTTTTTGTCTATTTGATTCCCCATACCCAGATCTGAAATGAATTAATGAGAGGTTCATATTTTGTTTTATTAAATTATGGCATCAATAAATCAAAAAGGCTCAAATAAAAAATTATGGCATCAATATTTTGTTTTATTCAACTCCTCACAACCCCATTTCCATTATTTCTCTTTTTAACCACATTTGTTCTTCTTTACTTTATCAATATTATATGAATAAAAAAATCAAGGGTTACATCGCATCACACTCAACCTCGTAAACATCGTACAACCTTACAATTCAATGTGTCTGCCACCATATTGGCTTTTCCGGGATGATACTCGATTGAGAAATCGTAATCTTTAACCAACTCAATCTACCTTCATTTCCTAATATTCAAATCCTTTTGAGACATCAAATACTTCAAACTCTTATGATCGGTATAAACAATACACTTTTCACCGTAAAGACAATGCCTCCAAATCTTCAAAACAAACACAACCACCATAAGCTCTAGATCGTGAGCCAGGTAGTTGCGCTCATGAACTTTCAATTGCCTTGACACATAACCCACAACCTTCCTGTCTTGCATCAACATACAACCCAATCCAACATAAGACACATCACTGTAAACCACGAACTCCTTACCAGACTCGGGCTGAATCAGGACAAGTGTATGAGTTAAAACCTCTTTCAACTTCTCAAAACTACGCTGATGACTCTCCATCCACACATAAGGAACATTCTTTTGCAACAACTTCATTAATAGAGCAGCAATACTAGAGAATCCATCCACAAAACAATGTTAATATACGACTAATCCAAGAAAACTACAAACCTTAGATACCGACTTAGGTTGTTTCCAATTAAGAATAGCCTCAATTTTCTACGGGTCAACACGAATACCCTTCACAGAAACCACATGACCAAAAAAAATCACTTCTCTAAGCCAAAACTCACACTTACTAGACTTAGCATACAACTGATGATCCTTCAAAGCTTTCAACACAATCAGCAAATGTCGATCATGTTCCTCCTCGATATGAGAGTAGGATATTATCGATAAACACAACCATAAATTAATCGAGATACTCATGGAACACTTTATTCATCATATCCATGGAAGCAACTGGGTATTTGTCAAACCAAATGACATCAACAAAAAATTTTAATGCCTATATCTCTTGCGAAAAATAGTTTTCGGCACATCTTTTTTCTTAACCTTTAATTAATAATACCCCGATCTCAAATCAATCTTTGAAAAACAACTGCCCCATAGAATTGATCAAACAAATCATCTATCCACGGCAACGAATCTTATTTTTAACCATCAACTTATTCAATTACCGGTAATCAATTCACATACGCATTGTCCCATCCTTCTTTTTTACAAAAAAGAACCGGTGCACCCCAAAATGAAATAATAGGTTGGATGAACCCTGGATCCATCAACTCCTAAAGTTGAGTATTCAGTTCTTTTAGCTCGTTCGATGCCATATGATAGGGAGTAATAGAAACTGAAGTCGTACATGAGTACGTCTTAATGCTGAACTCTGCCTCTCTATCTGGCGGTAATCCAGGCAACTCTTCAAGAAACACTTCTAGAAAATCACACACAGTCCAAATTTCCTACACCCGAACTCCTTTGACATCCAGATTCATAACAATTTCCAGATACGCTTGAAAACCCTTTTGCATCATTTTTTCAGCTTCCGTAGCCGAAATGACGTTAGATAAGAATTTAACATTCTCGCTAACCACCACAACCTCGTAATCAATGGAAAGCCTCAAAAAAATCCTTTTGGATTCACAATCCATAACTGCTTTATGCTCGCTTAACCAATCCATACCCAAAATAACATTAAAAACATGAAATGGCAACTCTATCAAATCTGAGGGAAACTTATTTCCTTAAACAACCAAAGGGCATCTCCTATACAACCTTCTAACCGTAACTGTCTTACCAAAAGAACTAGTAACTAACATACCAACATTCAAGATCTCAGCAAGTACATCTAACAAATGTGCATGCTCGCTCAAAATGTATGAATGAGTGGACCCCAAATCAATTAAGGAAGACGATGACAAATATTGCAAGGTAAAAGTACCTGGGATCATATCGGTGTCATTATGGCCTCGCGATGAGCATAAATTTGAGGCGGCCCACCATTCTCCGATTGCACAACAATAGTATGAGCCACAATCTTCTAACCATCCTCACGGCTTTAAAAATTACCCCTGCTAAAGCCTCAACCTCTAGCGGGTAAAACAGCTGCCTGTGCCGATGTATCTCTCGCAACACGCAGATAATCGCGCTTTAGATGTTCAAGTGATCCACACTCCCAATATGATCCAGGCATTGCTCCCCAGTATGCACTTGTATGGCATCTTCCATAACCCTCACAATTGGTAAGAACTCGTACACCCTGATTAAGGCTACCACTGCCACCACGCTTACGATCCAGCTTGTATCACTTATCATGGAACCTCTTGTTCTGTCTCCCATCATAACTAGATTTAGTGGTTTGCTTTCCAGTATTCATATCCACATCTTGCACCAAACCACCCAAGAATTGTTAAATATCCTTGGCCCTATTAATAAACACATCAAAATCCGTTTAATCTATGGCCAACAAACACATCTTGATGTCCTTAACAAGTCCATACCAGAACCTGTCACATCTCTGTCGATCATCTGGCACTAGCTCAGGAGCATATTGGCTCAGGCGAACAAATTTCACTCACACTCAGACACTGACATGCCACCTTGCACCAACGACATAAACACTCACTTTTTGGCATCTTGATACTGTAAACTGAGATACTTCCTCTAGAAAGCCCTCTAAAAGAACTCCCAATTCACATCAGCATTCGAAACTCCCACAATAGTGGTTACCCACCAATGATAAGCATCACCGTGCAATAAGGATATGGTGCAGCCCAGCTTACGCGAATTATTACACTCCATCTGACTCAGAATACGGATAGTACTCTCCAACCACTCTTCAGCAGCCTTAGGAATCAATCCTCTAAATTCCACACCTCCCAAGCTACAAAGGCACTTTAATGGCAACCCATGGTTAACGGCTATAGCAGACACTGGTACTTGTACATGCACCCTAACTATCGATGCCTAAAAAGCTCTCGGTATCGCTTGAATCAATGACACCATATCACCAAAAACTGGCCCTTGCGAATCCTGAGGTATAACCCCGACCCTAGCACTAACAGGAGGAATAGGTGGAGGAGGAGGTAAAAGGGTTGCGAGGAACCAATCCTTCCTCGTTGTTCTGCCCATCCCTAGCATTATTCGTAGTAGATCAAGTCTCACGTCGCGGACCTATACTTACAATAGCCTACACCATACATCACAACAGAATAAAGTTAGGCTAGCATTCGAGGAAGGATCCAAGGAAACCTTAAAAATCATTTTAAAACCACAATAATAGACAATGTGTTCCCATTTATACCCCAACACAACACATATATCTTCAACATCACTCATAAACATGTATACATACAACAAAACATTGATCAAACAATCAACGACAACACCCAACAATCACAAACTTGGCTCTGATACCATCAAATGTAACCCCCTTGACTCGACCTAGATGCCAGACTGAACCGAGCGAGCTACATTGGGTTTGCTAAAACAAATCCTTAATAATTAACTCAAATTAGACCTTTTTTTTCTTTTTATCTTGTCTAGATGCAACATTATAACCTAAGGTGTGCATGCTAGCAGCGAATAAATTCTCATTTGAATCATCCATTGAATTGACATCCAATTGTGTGTAAAATGCTATTTAAGGACCAAATTGTAAATCTGGCAAACTATGAGGACTTTATTAGAATCGAATTTACCATTCCTTCATTAATCAGGTCACATGCATGCTTTTCAAATTTCAGCTCAAAGCATTCAACCAAACTCAAACAATCAGCATACATATAAAATAGGGAACAAAATAATCTAAAACCAAACCATCACCTTAACTGAAAATTACGCCTAGGCATATCGGTACTCGGGATAGGGTATCGATACTTGGCCAAATTTTGCAAAGGTGTACCTATACCCTCTCCCGAGTATCGACTCCTATGCCATAATTCCAAAATCCCAAATTCCAGTAGCTAAAAGTCACACCGATACTCCTCCCCGAGTATCGGTACCCTAGCCAAATTCCACACACCCGTACCGATATATTTATTCGAGTATCGATACTCAGGCCATTTTTGCACTCATCCGTATTGATACAGAGGCTCGAGTATCGATACCACTGGACCTGTAATATCCAACTTAGATGGTTTTTCACCCAATTGGAACATCAAACATGCCTTAAACAAACATACACATATGCACCACCAATCCAAGAATAAAATCAAGTATAAATCCCTTGAAAACAAGAAAAAGTAGGGGTGTATTACACCATATCACAATACTAGAGGCATGCTTCCTAAAATCATCCAACTCAACATTCAAAAAGAGATTCATGGCACATTTCAACATTGGCATCACATCAATAGCCTTTTAGCATCATTTTAAACATGCTTGAACCACAAAAGCATGCGTAAGCATTCCCATCCTATATGCATAACTATGAAAGCTTCAAGCATTAAACGCATATATACAAGTCATCAACAATCTTGCTTCAATCCATCAACATACTAGTCCATCGAACTACAGCATATAAAACTCCACAACACAATAAAATCTGGATTACAAATACCCCCAAAACATGGTAACACATTGCTTTATTGACTGAATTAAAACTAGGTTTTCCACTCAAGCGATTGTCTTGTTCTTGTACCTTTCTTGCCGAGAGAATGATGCCCCTCAACTCTACTGCTCTACATCAATGGAAAAGAGAGTGCGTAAGCACACAATGCTTAGTAAGGTTGCTCTTAAGTAAAACATTGATGCATTTCAAAACTCTTTTGAAAGCCATATAGCATTTGATATGAAAAGCATGATTAGTTAAACAAAAGCATTTCCCCGCTTATTTCCAAAATGTATCATGCATAACAACCATATGCATCAAAACTCTTTTCATATGTCTCATATAAGTCATATATTGGCAAATATTGTGACCCTGGATAGACTTACCTCTATCCTAACATTCAAAATAGAATGTTATTTAAACACATCGGATACACGGATTTCCCCGATGGACTTACCTTCATCTAATCTCACTTTGTCCTAGGATAGGCTTACCCCTACCCATCGTTATAGACTTACCTCAACTACACAACAATAGGCTTTCCCCTATTTTAAGAAACCAAAGAATACGACCAGCCCGAGTAGCCATACCGCTATACCTTAAGAGCCGCGAAACAATCAAATTTATATTATAGTGCACTTTAAACCCTATGACATGCAAACTATATCTGATACTTTCTCATTTACGTCACATAGCTAATATATCATTTCCAAATACATTTGCTTATTGTTTTCTAATACAGTTCACAAAACTGTTTCATGTGCAAAAGCACATTGCCAAATGCAACAACACATTCCTTCTAGGAACAAATCTCAATGCTCATAGGCATCAATATACTTTGATAAAAATTGCATATTAATCCAAAATGATGCATTTACAGTAAGTAAATCAAACCATGTTTAAAAACCAAAACATGAAATCCACAAGCTCATATCTCATCAATACCCAAGCGAAATAAGAGAAACTTACGCTTGAGCTTATTTAAGCTTTTTAGGCTATAACTAAACCCCAATGATCCACCAATCAAACATTTAAAGAGCTTTAATGTGTTTATATACTCACTGATACACTTCGCTTTGCTCGCCAATGCAAATCGAGCCACCAAAAAGTGATGTACGGAACTAGGCAACCTTGCCTTGATCGTCCCATGTTTTAACAACATAAAACCAAAGGGAAAATGCATCATTATACATTCTACTCACTTTAAAATAACAATCCCCTGCATCCTTAATGTTAACCTTCCAAAAATTAGCTGAAACTACCGAAAACCTCATCAAACCTCATTCACCCAACACCTATCATCAAACCTACGATTCTAACATTCAATCCTCATCAAAATAGAACCAAAAACATTTCCCAAACATCCTTATACCTCCAGCAACTCAAGAGCACCTATAATAGCCCCAAAAACCACTAAAAACTCACATAACAATTAACCAATGAAACAGTTTTAGGATTTATTTCAATAATCTCATTTCACATCATGATTACCTTATCAAAATATGAAATTACCCAATTAAAATCTCCAGGTTTCATCAACTTAAACAATTCTTTAAGCAAAACATCAAAATCTCTATTAATTAATCAATTCTTGAAATCGATTGCAAAACTACGTTAAAATCCATTCAATATCATCCAACTACTGGGGAATATCAATAAAGAACCTTAGTTTTAAGAGAGGAAAAGAAATTCACCTTTGAAAAAGCTCTTACCAAAATTGACATAAGTATTTTCTTAAAATCAAAATTATGAAATGGATGAAACTATTGGGATATCTTCGTAAGGTTTTTTTAGGAATCAAAAGTAGAATCAAATGATAATTTCACTATTGAAAATCAACAAAGAATTCTGGAAAATCTTATTTAGAAATTGAAATGGAAAGTGTGAGAAAATGAGGGAAAATTAGAAAGAATAGGAAAATGATTTCGAAACAAATTAACCGTCAATTCCTTACTCAACTAAGGTGGTGACTTTTGATTAAAAACATTAGGAAATAATATCTCTCTAAGGATTCTTGGTATTGGCCCATTTGCAAAATAATCACAAAACCAGTTTTGCAAAGTTTACATTTCAGTCACTAAATCAAAAATCCATTTAATTAGATTAAATTGGCCTTCAATTAAAGCCCAAAAGTGTTTAATATCATGATTAACACCTTTTAAAAAATTCAACCCTTTGCCAATTAGTAAAAGTTCCCATTTTTACATATTTAATTTCTCCCAAAACTTATTTAATTCATTAATCCGGTTTTACCAGTCTAAACCAAACCCGATCAAACCCATAAACCTTCAAACCCTTTTTAGGGTGTTACAATTCTCCCCCACTTAAGAAATTTCGTCCTCGAAATTTACCTGAGGGAAAGAGATGAGGAAATTGTTCCTTCATATTCACTTTCATCTCCCACGTGGCTTTTTCAACTCCTCGATGTCGTCACAACACCTTAACCAATTCAATAGTCTTACCATAGAGAAACTTAGTACTAAAATCCAATATCCTTACAGGTTCCTCATAATAAGCTAAGTCTGGTCGCAACTCAACCTCCTCAACAGTCACAACATGCGACGAATCTGATCTATACTTCCAGAGCATCGACACATGAGAAACATCTTGTATCTTTTTGAGCTCGACCGATAACCTCAATCTATAAGCAACCAGACCAACAAACTCAATCACCTCATAAGGTCCAATGAACACAGGGCTTAGCTTACCTTTGTGCCGAAATCTCATCTCCTTCTTCCAAGGCAAACCCTTCAAAAATACTTTATCACCCACTTCATATTCAATCTCTCTTCACTTTAAATCCACATAAGACTTTTGCTGACTCGAAGCCGCCTTAAGCCTTTCACAAATGAGTTTCACTTTCTCATTCGTACCCTTAAGCATATCGGGCCCCGCAACATGCTTCTCGTCCGTTTTTGCCTAGCAAAGAGGTGTATGACACCTACGACCATAAAGAGCCTCATAGAAAGCCATCTAGATGCTCGACTGATAAATATTATTGTAAGCGAACTCCACCAATGGTAGTTGCTTCTTCTATGTCCCTTGAAACTCAATTATACAACATCTCAACATATCCTTCAAAATTTGAATAACACGTTCAGACTGGCCATCCGTTTGAGGATGATAAGATATATTGAAATTAAGCCTTGTACGAAAAGCTGTCTAAAGACTTTCCTAAAACCTTGATATAAAACGTGGACCCCTATCCAATATAAAACCTTAACTCGCTGACATACCATGTAACGAGAAACAAACTCAGCCACATCCTTCGTCAAGCCAACCCAATAATACAACTCCATCAAATCTCGATACATCTTTGTACCACCAGGATGCTGTTAACTCCCCAAAAGTACATATTTTTATGCTATTTCACTATGCTTATGCTTGCCTTTAAGTAGATATGTTTCTATTTAGTTGTTAAATTCATTCATTTGCATAAGGAGTTAGGAGCTATTATGTTGCCAGTGTGAAGGGTTATTTTGTTGGTTTTGAAGTAGGACATAGACAGGCAGGCATGGTAGAGAGGCGCTGTAGAGAACGTAAGAAAGAAAGCAACAGAAATATCGAGTAGTAGTTGGCATAGATAGACCAAACAATGTCAAGCTTGGCTGGCAAAAGTTTGATGTTCGATGATTAGTCAAGGTAGCCGTTGGACCTTGTACACGTTAGCCCTAGGATTCAAATCGAGATAAGAAGATAATGTGTCTTATACTTTTGCGCATTCAAAATTCAAACTCAAAAGCTTATCCTAGGGTTTCCACGAAAGCCTATTTAAAGGAGATCAAGCTACCACTTGAGAAAAAGGGGATTGAAGAGAGGCTGTACCGTGGTGAACAGAGAGGCGACATGATTCAAGCAGCTAAGACTGAGAGCTTTGGAGCATTCAAAGGGCTGCATCGACAGATCTCCATCTTGCCCATTCTCCTAGTCTTATTTGTTTTATTTCGAAATGTTGATGAGAAACGATGATGTTTTGTGGATGGACCCCAACCATGATCTAAGCTTTTATAGTTGGTTAGAGGATGTTTACGATTAATGCTAATTTTATGTTTGGTTTTTAATAATCTAAATGCATTGGCATTATTTTCTATCTGCTAGTACTTAATTTTATCAAATCATTTTCCATACGATAGTTGGCATAGTGTGCTTATAGCTCCTTAATATCTTAACAGACTTAAAGGTCAACGATCAATTGCCAGATACTAAGGCGAGAAGCTTTAACAAAAGATGTTCAAGTAGATTAACTTACTTCTGAACTGAGTCTACCCCTTAGGAGTAAAGGTTGGCACTTAATCGAGTTAATTAATGAAAAGCTTCACTATAGACATATAGGGGTTTTATCATGGTTAATTTAGGGTATTGCCATTGACAGAGGTAATACTACCTTTAACCTGCTCGGCAATAAAACCAAGGCAGTATATTATTAAAGGCTAGCATAAGTAGAGTGATATCTAGGCATCCCTTGCCATCGCTCATCATTCATTCGAATATACTTTTGTTGCCATACTGCTTTTATTCTCACTACTTTGTTTTTGCTATCTTTTCAATCAAAACTCCAAATCATTTCAAACACTTTTATTTTCTTACAAACAAGTAAACATTAAGCAAATAAGTTCTTGGTCAATCCCTGTGGATTTGATACTCAGCTTTTTGTTGTATTACTTGCTGACCGTGTATACTTGCACGCATAAGACTCACCTTGGCATTATTTTCTTGCACTTTTACACTAAATATTTAATCGTTTTCCAAGCGTTAGCAATAGTTGAAAAATTTTGGCACCGTTGCCGAGGATTGCGACAAAATTTATTGTTTTGATTTTTACTTGTTTCGTTTCTTTTATTATTATTATTATTTCATTTTATTTATTTGTTTTAACTGGTGTATGACCAGAAATCACCCTTTGGTGGAAGATTTGTCATACGACCCAAAAATTGAAAAACCCTACGGAGGTTAAAAAGAAAAGCTCGAGAGATGACATATCAAGGCAATGGAGGAGCTAATGGTAACCCAAACAATCAGGGAAATCCACCGATCTATAATGGGATATCGGCTGCACCTATTGTCCCAGCAGTTAATGTAGAGGAGAGAGACCTATCCAAGAACACTCGGTCCTGAACATAGACAATTTGATGCTAGGACTGATTGGTCCATAGGTAAATACACTGAATTTTAAACTTAAACCGGTGATGATACAAACGCTTTTGAATGTAGGACAATTTGATGGAGCACATACTAGAGACCCGATGAAACATTTGAAGCAATTCATGAAAGTTTGCCAGCTATTTTAGCAGCCTGGAGTATCGAAAGATACAGTGGAGCTGAAATTGTTCATATTTTCCCTGAGAGATAGAGCAAAAATGTGGCTTAGTTCTTTGCCACCTGGTTCTACCATCTCATGGGGAGATCTATGCCATAAATTTTTACTGTGAATCTAGCCACCTAAACTCACTACAAGGCTGAGGAGTGAGATCATTACGTTTAGGCAGGCTGATGATAAGACCTTATATGATGCCTGGAGAGATTCAAGGGCCTATTGAGGAGGTGTCCCATGCATGGATTCCCAAATTGGAACCAGATAGAGACCTTATACAATGGACTCAATGCTCATGCCAGGACTATTGTTGATGCATCGACAAACGGTTCGCTACTTGACAAGAACTATACAGAGGTAGTTGGAATCCTTAAGAGGATCTTAACTAATAATTTCAAGTATCCTACTACCAAACTAGGGACCAGAACCAAAACTAGTGGGAAATTAGCGCTAGATGACTAACATCCATGCACGCTGAGATTTCCAATCTTACTAGCATGGTGAGAACTTTGCAAAAGAATAAAGAATCCCAAGAGGTCAAAGCATTAAACCGATTCCGCACAATATGTGGAGATGACCATTACATAGAAGATTACCTTGCCAACCCCAAGTCATTAAATTTTTTTGGCAATTGCAATTGTAATTATAATGCAAATTCCAATACATACAATGCAGGATGGAGGCAACACCCAATTTATCTTGGGGAAATCAAGGAGGTAATCAATACAATGCCCAGCAGTAGAACAAAAATGCCCAACATCAGAACAATGCCCAGCATGAGAATAACAATGCTCAACAAGGTTTCAACCAGAATGCCATGCCACAGAGGGCACAAAGCAATTTTTATGCAGGAAAAAGGAACAACCAAGGGAATTTGACAAAATATATGGAGAGGAATAATGCAACTATCTAGAGTTTGGCAGTATCTATGCGGAACTTGGAGATTCATATTGGACAGATTGCAAATGCACTCAGCAATCAACCTAGGGAGCTTTGCCATGTCATACAGAAGATGCTCGGAGAGAGGCAATGAATAATGTAAAGCTGTAGCTTTTCAAAGTGGCAAACAATGCGAGGTTGAGATACCTGTCAAGCAACCTATTAATTACCAAGAGAAAGAGAAGGGACCAGTAGAAGAACCAAAAGAAATAGAGAAGAAAAAATCAAACATAAGCGGCGACAAACCTCAGTCTAATGCCAGCAAACCCTTGGCAAAACTGACAGAGTCAGCATTTTCTTACCCACCTTCAATATTTCCACAAAGACTACAGAAGCACAAGCAAGATTAGCAATTTAAGCGCTTATTCGATGTTCTTAAGCAGTTATAAATCAACATACTATTAGTAGAAGCTCTTGAGAAGATGTCTAACTATGTTAAATTCATGAAGGACATTTAGTGCAAAAAAGGAAATTGGGTAATTTCGAGACTGTAGCTCTCACTGAGGGACGCAGTGCAATGATACTCAATCTATTGTTTCCAAACCTAAAAGATCTGGGAAGTTTTACTGTTCCCTGTACCATTGGCAACAAATTTATGGGTAAGGCATTGTGTGACCTAGGAGCCAACATCAATTTGATGTCAATGTCTATTTTCAAAAAGCTCAACATCGAAGCAAGGCCTACCACTGTAATACTTCGTTTGGTAGACTGGTCCTTTACGCATCCTAAGGGTAAGATTGAATATGTGTTGGTAAAAGGTAAGATTATGAGGTAGATATGAATATCCCAATTATATTGGGCAGCCATTCCTTGCCACAGGTAGAGCCTTAATTGATGTTCATAAACGTGAACTTACTATGAACATAAATGACCAACATGTTACATTTAATGTGTTTCAAGCTCTTAAATGCGCAGATAAAACTGAAGAATACCAAGCGAAGAAATGATGGAGTCCATTTTCATTATGGACGTGGCACAGTTATGCTAAGAAGCATATGATGATGTTAGACAACTAGATGATGAAATTGATATGAATGAAGACACTGAATGACCAACCTTGGAGAATGAAGTTGCTAATTACTTTGGACAGCCAGAGCCATTGGAGTTGGCTGGCAGAGAAATCAAGGCACCTAAACTATCTATTGAGGAGACACCAGAATTGGAACTGAAACCGTTGCCAGACTACCTCAAGTATGCCTACTTAGGTAAATACTCTACTTTGCCAGTGATCATTGCTACTGGTCTATCTAATGATCAGGAGGAAAGATTGCTGGAAATTTTAAGCAATTATAAGCAAGCTCTAATATGGACCTTGGATGATATCTGAGGAATAAGCCCAACTATTTGCATGCACAAAATAATCTTGAAGTAATATCATGGCAAAACAATTAAAGGCCAAAGAAGATTAAATCCGAGCATGAAAGAGGTAGTTAAAAAAATTATCAAGTGGCTGGATGCTGGGATAATCTATCCTATTTTTGACAGCTCGTTGGTCAGCCCGATGCAATGTATGCCAAAGAAAGGTGGCATGATCGTGGTTCAAAATAGCAAATATGAGATAATTCCATCTAGAACTGTTACCGGTTAGAGAGTGTGCATAGACTATAGAAAGCATAATAATGCCACCAGGAAAGACCACTTCCCACAACCCTTCATTGGTCAGATCTTGGACAGATTAGTAGGTAAGATATTCTATTACTTCCTATAAGGCTATTCAGGATATAATCAGATTGCCATAGCTCTGAAGGATCAGGAGAAGATCACATTCACCTGTCCATATGGGACATTCATTTTTAGAAGAATGCTCTTTGGACTGTGTAATGCTCTGGCAATGTTTCAACATTGCATGATGTCTATTTTTTGGACATGATTGAGAATAACTTAGAAGTTTACATGGATGACTTCTCGGTGTTTGCAAGATATTTGAGGAATACCTTTAGAGTTTAGGGCTTGTTTTAAGTAGATGTATTAAGACTAACCTGGTCTTGAACTGGGAAAAATGCCACTTCATGGTGAAGGAAGGCATAGTTCTCAGTCATAAAGTAACCAAGAGAGGTCTGGAAGTAGACAAGGTGAAAGTAGAGGTAATCAAACAGTTGCCATCTCCTACAAGTGTAAAATGTATCAAAAGTTTTTTGGGACATGCAGGTTTTTATCATTGTTTCATTAAAGATTTCTGAAAAAATTCTAAACCTTTATGCTTGCATTTAGAACAAAATGCCACTTTTACGTTTGATGACTCTTGTTTAAAAGCATTTTAGGAACTTAAGGATAGATTGATTAATGCCCCCATAGTTGTGGCACCAGATTGGAGTGAGCCTTTTGAGCTCATGTATGATGCCAGTTATTATGTCGTTGGAGTTGTGTTGGGATAGAGGCATGGCAAGATTTTTCATACCATTTACTATACCAACCGAACATTGAATGAAGTACAACTCAACTACATCACATCCGAGAAGGAATTTCTCGCGGTTGTATTTGCATTTCACACGTTCAGATCTTACTTGGTAGGTAACAAAGTTGTGGCGTATACAAATCACACGAAATTGAAATATCTTTTGGCAAAGAAGGATGCAAAGCCCAGACTAATCTGGTGGATGCTCTTGCTGCAAGAATTTGATCCCAAGATTCAAGACAAGAAAGGGAGTGAGAACATGGTGGCTGACCATTTATCACGATTAGAGCATCACCTAGAGAAAGTTGGAGCCACTATTATTAGAGATGAATTCTCTGATGAATTCTTACTTGCAGTCGGTTCTATGCCATGGTACGCTAACATAGTCAACTACCTGGTAAGTAATATTTTGCCACCAGATTTGGTGAGTAATGCCAGAAGATTTTTTTGTGAGATGTTCGGCAATATTATTGTGATGAGCCAATTTTGTTCAAACAATGTGCTAGCAAAGTGATCCATCAATGTGTGCCAGAAGAGTAGCAGCACAACATTTTGCAGTTATGCCATACAACACCGTATAGAGGACACTTTGCTAGAATGAAGAATGCTACCAAGGTGTTGTAGTCTAGATTCTTTTGGCCTATGCTATTTAAAGATGCTCATTACTTTGCCAAGGCATGTGATCGATGCTAGCGGATGGATAACATCTCTAGCAGACATCGATTGCCGCTCTAGAATATTATGCTAGTAGAGTTGTTTAACGTATGGGAATAGACTTCATGGGTCCCTTTCCCTCATTATTCGGGAACCTATATATCCTTGTGGTTGTTGACTACATTTCAAAATGGTTAGAGGAGGTGGCTTTGCCAACAAATGATGCCAAGACTGTTACCAGGTTTATTCATAAGCATATCTTTACTAGATTCGGTGCCCCCAAAGCCATCATTCATGATAAAGGTACACATTTTAAGTGCAATTTAATCTCTAGAGCTCACTTTAGGTACAAAATCCAGCAACGTATTGCCATAGCTTACCATCCCTAAACAAATGGCTAAGCGAAGATCTCAAACAAAGAAATAAAGAACATTCTGGAAAAATTGTGAATCCAACGAGGAAGGACTGGTCCTTGAGATTAGATGATTTGTTGTGGTCTTACAAAATAGCCTTTAAGACTTTATTGGGAACTTCTCCTTAAAGGCTTGTTTTTGGGAAGACATGCACTTGCCAGTGGACGTGGAACATATAGCTTATTAAGCAATCAAAATGCTTAATATGGAGTAGAAAGCTGCTGATACGAAATGCTTGTTGGACATAAACGAGCTAGAGGAATCAGAACGTAAGCTTACGAGAATGCCAGACTCTAGAAGGAAAGAACAAACAGATGGCATGACAACAGGATATTGCCAAGGCAATTCAAGGTAGGATAACGTGTTTTGTTATTTAACTCGAGGCTAAAGTTGTTTCCAAGGAAGCTCAAGTCGAGATGGTCGGGCCCCTTTGAAGTTATAAAGCCATATGCTCATGGAGTAGTGGACATCAAGGATTTCAAGACGGGAACAAATTTTAAGGTAAATAGCCAAAGATTGAAACACTATTTAGAAAGCACTCAAAAGCATACCAATGAGATTATCCTCATGGCAGAAGTTCTGTGATCATCATCAATATTGTTTGATTTGTGTATATAGTAGGTTAGATGTTTTTATTTTTAGTATTTTTCATTTATTTATCTTTCTTTCATTTTTATCTTTCTTTTACTGCGTTGACAGGTTTTTGTTGAGTGAATGCAGGATTTTGTTGCCAGGTAGAATGCCAAGGTAGAGGACTGGCATGGGGCGATAAAAATGGAGAAGGAAATTTACCATAGCCGCCCAAGGCTTGATAGAGCTCGGCCCAAGAGAGAATGAAAGTTTTTGCTAAGTGTTGAATTCTATCCTAGCCACCCAAGGTAAAAAGCTAAATTTCAAATTTTAACCTAATCACGTTATCACTTCATCTTTCCCCGCGCCTTCTTATCACTTTAACCCTTATCACATCATTGGTTATCCTCCTCAAACAAGCTAAGTCGTTATCATTATCCCTACTCAATCAGCCAAATTAAAAACACCATTTAAAATACTCAACTGTTTTACCCCTTCATCTACTTAAACCCTAACCGATTCTTAGCTAAAGACTTTTCACTCTTCCTTCTGTTATCTTTATTAAGAAAGAAAAGCAAGATTTACTTTTCGTTCTTCACAAAAAACCATTCAAGTTTTCAAAAGATTTTCATGGCATCTTCTTCAACACCCTTCAAGATCTTTTTCAATGAAGAGATCCGCAAAAAGTATGAGGAGGATTTCGAATCAAGAACCTTCTGTTATGAGAAAGGTTTTGAGTTCAAGAATGAGCCAAACTTGGTTTTTTCCCTCAAATTTTTCATGGTGATAAAGACACAAAAGTGAGAGAAATTTTGCCAACAACCTGGGTAAGTACATGGCATCATTGTTCGAGAATTCTATGCTCATATTACAACCAAAGACTCACCCTTCTTGATGGTACGAGGTATGTGCGTTCGTTTTGATGAAGGTTATATAAATGATATGTTTTCTTTGCATGAAACAGAGAAAGAACACACCAAGCTTGCATAATCCTTGGACGATGTTGAAGAAATTGTGTAAGGTTGGCACTAAATAGAACATGTCATCAAAAGGCCATCGGACTGTGAAACGGTTGGCACTAAAGTCTCAGCCACGGGGTTGGAATCACCTCTTGAAGGCAAAGCTTATACCGACCACCCATAATGAGATAGTTTCAGAAGTCTCAGGCACGTTGGACGGTGCATTGTTGCCGAGACGTTTAAGTGTACTAGTAAGACCAATGGAAGTTTACTTTTTCCTCCTCTGATTTCTACTATCTATTTGTAGCATGGCGTGCCACAGATTGATTCAGACAACATTCAAAAGAACAAGGGGACCACTATAACCCATGTCCTATGGAGGTAGTTGACTGCCACGGAGGCAAAAGAGAAGGGCAAGCAAAAGACTGTCGAGTTTGTGCCAAAGGCCAATGTGCCAAGGCAGAACCTGTTACTCCGATGCCAGCTAGATCAGTGGCAATGTTTTCGCAGATCTACCAACACCATGAGATCATCCTCCAAAAGATGGAGAAAGTCGAAGATCAAAATTCTATGTTCTGCGGTATGTTTGTAACACCCTTACCAGTATTTCATATCCAATACTAGTCAGAGTGTCGCATAAAGAATTGTTAACAATCCATAATAGTCATTTATTTAAAAATCACAATAAACCATTTATCAATTTATCGCGTAATATCAGTTTTTTAATTTTTAATCTACCAAATTAATTCTGATTTCAGGCAGCAACTTAGCAGTTCATAACTATAGCGTATAAGTATTATAACTGCCTAAATTAAAAATCTAATCAATTACTCTATTTATTCAATTCCTAATAGTTACCCAATTTTACACTAGTAATTTCTTTAACCAATTTAAATTTTAATAAAGCTACTCACCATTCATTATCAGCATAAACTAGTTTATAAGTTATTACAAATTATGTCTAAACTAGTTTAAAATCAACTACTATTATCATATACATGCCAACTAGTAAAATTAAAATACATCAAAGATATCATTACTGATACCGTAAATATACTCCTTTCTAAGTATGATGCCAAAAACTCCTTACTTTGATTCCTGCTTTTCACCTACGCGTGAAAATCATCACATGCTAAGTATACACTTAGTGAGGCAATAATAATATCCAGTGCAATACAACATATCTATAAATATAAAGATGTAACAATACTCATGCATCATGATCACTAGATATGTATTACCATTATGTTAATCATATATTAACATAATATAATCCGGATATAAATTTCTTACCAATATACTTGCTATTTATTCCAAAAGCTCATAAGCTTATTCACCTGTTTATCTTTTATTAACCAATAAACCATAGCCCAAATATAAGCCTATGAGGACCCTGGGTACTCGAGTCAAATATGCACTAAAGTGCTAATACACATAAGGTCATGCCCACCATAATACATATAAGTTTGTGCCCACTATATACACTAAGTGTCCTTTATATACACTATAGTACTAAACCGAATATGCAGCGTGCTGCTGAACTCTATGGCATGCCAACTATACCCTGTCCCTCAATGACATACTTGGGCATATATTCCATATTTATTTCATCCATGGCAATGTATATTAACATAATTTAACATTGGGCAGTTCATACCTGAAATAACATTCATGATATAACATCATATATAACTAGTGATCCATGCATTTATATTCAACTTTTGACATATTTAAAATATGTCAATCATATGCTCTATGACATAAATATAATGACAATAAAATTTGGGTAGGCTCATCGCAAGCCATCCCAATGATGTATAAAACATCAATGTGTAATGATATTTATACAATTGCACTCACCTTGACACTTTATATAGGTTAAAATTTAAATCCTCACTAAGCTTTAATTTTGATCATTTTCCTTTTCTTGGGTCGTTAGCTTGATCCCGGTTTTGATCATGATCTATATGTACATCATTTACAACACATGTACATTTCAAAAATACATGTTAGTATAATAGTAACATAGGAACATGATAGGAAAATAAATTCCTACAAATTCTTTCAATGTTTATTCGATACTAAATCCACTTCATACCAAACTCAACACTTCAAATTTCCTTTAATATCCAAATCAAAGAATGATTCATAAATCATTCCAACAATTATTCAAGCATAATACCTCAATTTAATCAATTTCCACTTCAAACTCTTTTATTTCTACAATATACAATTAGGTACCCTACCTTTACAACTTCCAAATTGGTCCAAACAACATCCTAAAGCTTGAAAAATCATCCATTCATCATGTCTAACCTTAGTATAGTTTTTCCAAAAAAATTTCCTAATTATTTCACCATGGCCAAATATGAAAGGTCACTTTAGGCTTGATCTTAAACTTGATTCAAGCATGAATTCAACTTCAAAACAACATTTCTAAGCATTATCAATCATTTCCAAATCAAAACCCAACATCTCCTTCATCCACCAAATTCAAGAACTTAGGTTTCAAGCATGGAAAGCATAAACAAATAATACCAAATGATAGAGAAATTCATGTAGATCAATTTCATGTTTAATGCTTTCATCCAAATTCCTAATAATTTAGCTTGAAAATCAAAAATAAATGTTTACATACCTTAAGAAGTGGTCTCGGCAAGATAGAGAAATTTGAAGAAATTTCTTGAGATTTCCAATTGATTTAATTTAGGACATTTGCCATTATTTATAGAAAATTCAAATAAAAATATCTTTTATGACAAAATGACCATTTTATCCTTGTAATCCAATGTCTCTCATCTTGCCACATGCCAATTTATTCATCCAAGGGTCGAAAATAAACCAATAAGTTAGAGATTACCAGCTTTACCCTTAAAATTTTCCACAATTACAATCTTGCCATTAACATGGAAAATATACTTTAATCCAATGGTCCATGTTAAATCCTTCCAAATTAAGGTATGGAAATGACATTATTAACCTAGCCTTATCATCCACAAAATATCTCAAATATTTGATTCGATCTGATTATCCAAATTTTTCTCGAACTTTAACTCTTTATAGCTTTTAACACAAATTTTGTACAAAACATTCGGGTAACATGAAAATGTCATTCTTGGGGTAAACTATTCATTTATGGGACTAAAATGCATAACTTTTAAAAATTACAATTTAGTCCCTAAACTTTTCCTAAGTTTATACTTTAGCCACCAAACTTTTATTTTATTCATTTTGGTCACTAGCCAAAAGTTTGAGGCATTACAATGTCCATGTCAAAGACTATGCCATGAAGAAAACACTTTGAATGCATGTCTACACATACAATGTTAGCGTTCACTGAGTTCTCTGCCAATCTCCTTGCCAAAGACGTCAGCCAGTCCTCATTCTGTCCACACTCCTACACAATCTGATGTCACATTCCCAGTCTCTCCAGAACATGTTAAATCTACCAGAATTGACACACCACCTGAATCTGAAGATGAAGGAATCCAAAGCTAAGCCAAGGTTGCTGCCACACCGGCAGCACCTACCTCATCTGCTACCACTGAAGTCCCTGTTGCTTCTGAGCAAGTGAAAATTGTTGAAGAAGTTCTCCACGACCTTGGAGCTTCCACAGCCGCATTAAAACCCAACCTAAAGCGGAAGAAGCATATTGCTCCCAGCCAAAGGAGAAGGACCCGTGTATCAAGGCGGAAAAGCTCCAAAAGGGAGTCACCCTCTTCCTAAACTCCTTTACATTTCACTTCATTGCATTTCATATGATCATGCAATTTGCTTTTTTATATATGTTGTTTGCATGCATTGAGGACAATGTATACCTTTGGTTTGGGTGTGTGTATCCTCATATTAAGTTTGCCATGCCATTCATGTTTAAATTTTAGTTGCCACGTAGATTAGTTTTCCATGTAGAATTAAAATTTGCATACCAAACCACTAAAAAAATTTGCCTCGTTAATTTTGTACTTATAATTTTTGCCAACACTGCTAGTTTAGGAGAATTTATGCTAGATTTTTTGTCAAATGAAGAAACTGGAATTTAGAACATCTATGCTAGCAGGTTAGCATTGCCAAGTAGCTTGGCAATTGAACTCTAGCTTAGGGAACTTTAGTTTCACTCTACACAAGGTATGCATCTAGTATGTGAAACAAACTTAGGTTCACTTGATATTGAACTAAAAAAACAATGCTAGGGTAGAAAGAGAGAATAAGGCAACAATGTTTTGACAAAAGCTGAAAAAACTTGAGAATACTCCTCTGCCTTAGGGAAAATAATTAACTTGGATCTTCTTGGTTTGCTCCCTCTTAGTTCTCAAGCCAACATAACTTTAGGGTATGAGTGTAATGAGTTAGCTTAGTGATATAATCTGGATAAATGTGGGTATTCATGGTTTGCTCCCTCTTATGTCTCACGCCAAATAGTACATGACGCGACCATAATCAAATGCCAACATAATAACACCCTTGAAAAATAAAGAAAAAAAGAAGAAAAAAAGTATCCATATAAAACTAAAAATTCTGAGTTTGGGTAGTAAAGTTGACTAAGGGAGTTGAGTAAATTTTATGGATGTTGCCCGCACTTCATGCATACTTGATGACCTTAGACTAGAACTATATTGCTGCACTTGAATTTGCTTATTTGCTTGGCATTGATACATTGAATATCTGAGGATAGACCTAGGATAATATTTTGCTAGCTGGTAGGTGTTGGGAACCATGACAATTTTTGCTGAGGTATTTTTTGTATTTTTATAGATTTTTAGTTGCATTACTTGAGGACAAGCAAAGAGCTAGGTTTGGGGGTGTGTTAACTCCCCAAAAGTACTGATTTTTATGTTATTTCATAATGCTTTTGCTTGCCTTTAAGTAGATATGTTTACATTTAGTTGTTAAATTCATGCATTTGCACAAGGAGTTAGGAGCTATTCTATTGCCAGTGTGAAGGGTTATTTTGCTAGTTTTGATGAAGGATATAGTTAGACAAGCATGACAGGGAGGCGCTAGTAGAGAACGCAAGAAAGGAATCAAGAGAATTGCAGAGTAGCATTTGGCATATATGGACCAAACAATGCCAGGCTCGGCTAGCAAAGGATTGACGTCTGATGATCGGTTAAAGTAGCCGTTGGAAATTGTACATGTCAGCCCTAGGATTCGAATTGGTGTAAGAGGATAATGCGTCTTATACTTTTACGCAGTCAAAATTGAAACTCAAAATCTTATCCTAGGGTTTCCACCCAAGCCTATTTAAAGGAGCTCAAGCCACCACTTGAGAAAAGGGGATTGAAGAGAAGCTATACCGTGGTGAACCGAGAGGCGACGTGGTTTGACCAGCTAAGACCAAGAGCTCTAGAGCATTCGAAGGGCTGCATTGATGGATCTCCATCTTGCCCATTCTCTTAGTCTTATTTGTTTTTATTTCAAAATGATGATGAGAAACAATGATGTTTTGTGGATGGACCCCCAACCATGAACTAAGCTTCTACATTTGGTTGGGGGATGTTTGCGATTAACGTTGGTTTTATGTTTTGTTTTTAATGATCTAAATGCCTTGGCATTATTTTCTATATGCTAGTACTTAATTTTCTCAAATCCTTTGCCATACGACAGTTGCCATAGTGTGCTTATTGCACATGAATATCTTAACAGACTTAAGGGGCAACGATCAGTTGCCAAATACTAAGGCGAAAAGCTTCAACAAAAGACGTTCAAGTAGATGAACTTACTTCAGAAGTGAGTCTACCCCTTAGGAGTAAAGGTTGACACTTAATGGAGTTAATTAATGAAAAGCTTCACTATAGACATATAGGGGTTTTATCATGATTAAATTAGGGTATTTCCATCGACAAAGGCAATTGTTGCGCGTAATAAGTGCTCCGCAATTGTGCAAGTGTACACGTTGCAAGTTATAGTATAAAAGATATTGTCTCCACAGGGATTGGTGCCACTTCAAGAATCAAATCTCTTGCACTGTAAAAAGTAAAAGAAACACAAGTAGAAGATGGTAGGAGTTTAACTAACAACTAAACTAGAAAGCAAATAAGTAAAAGAATATGTAATCAAATGAGAGAAAATAAGCCAGGTTATCGTGAGTTGAGATGTGATAGCCGATTGGATCGTCTTGGTAAAAGAGTGCAAGGGCAACTCAGTTGTCGTGGCAACTTGCACAACGAGGTTGCCTTGGCAACTAATCGATGGTTGCCTGGGTGACTAGCTGGGCAACTTCTTGGGCGGCTGGGCAGCAACTTCAAGGTTCGGCGGAGTGTTCTTCAATGGTTTCTTCTTATCCCTAAGTCGAAACTGTAGCTATTTGTGCAAGCCTTGATAATACATCCCTGCGTGAATCAAGGGTGAACAATAACCAATCTTGTGCTCCTCTTAGCCGTTGAAATCCTTAAGTTATTCCTAAGTCGGATTAATCTTCACCATCAATAGATTGAATAAAGACCATACTCATTCGTTTCTTGAATCTAACTCTCCCGATATTAGATAAATAGACGAAGTTACGAGATCCTCTCCCAATTCACTCGTAAACAATAATAAGAACCAAGAATGAGTAAACCTTGATTGAAAGTGCAAACTCTTATTACTTAAACAAAAACCAATTGTTTCTCACAACCACAAGACACAATACCCTTAGCCAAATAGATTTAGTTCATGGCTAGGTTCCAAAGAAACACAAGAGAAAGAATTCCTAGCATAAACCTAATTTAACAAAGAAGAAAAAGATGAAGAATGGTTGAAGCCTCTTTGTCGAAATCTCCCCCTTTGATCTTGTCGAAATTTCTCTCCTCTCCCTTCTTTGGAGTTGACGGCATGGTCTTCAATTTATAGGGCTAGGTCAAAGTCTTTTTTGAGGAGGAAGTTAAGTTGGAATTAAATATCTTTAAAGAATATAATTCTTTATTATATTTAAATTCCTTCCAGAACCTCTCCTATCTTCTTGGGATTTAATTTCTCTTTAACCTCTTCAAGGAAATCAAACTCCTTTGGGATTTAGCTTTGCTCCACATCATCTTGGGCTTATCTAGTCATCAATTTCGACTACCATATCATCTTATTCTTTGTTGAAAATTGCCTTGGCAACTAGCTCGACATCTCCTTCATGCATTGCCCTGGCAACTAGCTCAGCATCTCCTTCATGCATTGCCCTAGCAACTGGTTCCAGCCTTGCTTTGTCAAGTGATTCTACACACACACACAAAACACACGAAAGCAATATCTTTTCCTCAAAATTAAGCAAAATATGAAATCAAGCTTGTCCAGCAAGGAAACGATGCAAACATGCATGAATGGCTAATAATGCAACTAATATGAGCCTGAGTCTAACAATAATACGAGTAAAAAGGGTATAAAATAGTACTTTTGAACACTTATCACACCCCCAAACTCAAACTATTGCTTGTCCTCAAGCAATGCAAACTAACAATTACCTGCCAAGACTTTAATCATCAAAGACATGCTTCAAACTTGAATTCAAACCTCGGAACCGTGGCACAAAGTATGATCACCTTTTAATTTTTCGGATAGCACAAAAATTACCCGGAACCAAACTATAATGCTCGTGACAATGTGTGTCCGTAGTTGTGTACAAGTTGATTTTCAATATTCTATGTGAACAATAGGATTTTATCAATTTAATTACCGAGGAATTTATTTTTATTTTCACTAGAGCCAATTTCGGGCACCTCTAGCGATTCTTTAATGTGCATTAACTACTAGAGCAAGTATCGGGCACCTCTAGCAAGAAAGTGCAATTACTACTAGAGCCAGTTTCGGGCACCTCTAGCAAGAATTTAACTTTTAATTTTCAATTTTAAATTTACCCAAATTTTAAGCGACCTAAGATCACTAAGTTTCTTTCAATCAACAAGCCACAACCGTGTAAAAAAAAGTCAGCATCATAGTAAAATTCTAAGTTATTTTCATGTAATCCTAAAATTAAAGGTTCTTTCAATTAAGTGCAGTGGCAAAAATTCATCATTGGATATTCAACAAGTCTTAAGCAATTAAATCAAATTAAAGGCATGACAAGTAACATATGCAACCTATATGTGATTGCTAAAGATGAATGCAACTAAACATGAAACTAACTAGAAACCAACACCCCCCAAACTCGAGAGAAGCATTGTCCTCAATGCATATAAAAGTGAAACAAAATTTAAAAGAAACTAAATGAAATAAGTTAGTCAGAAAGGTCGTCACCTCGAGTGATAAGTTTTCTTCGTGCCGTTTGCTTGATTCATATTTCGGTCGGTGGTTGAATGCTTGTGGCTGGTACCGCGTGAATAGCATTGCTTTGATTTGATCCATGTTTGCCGATGCAGGTTCACTTGCCTGGGCATCAATAGTTACCGGGGCATTCTCTGTTGTGGTTGCCGTGGCATTCTCTGTTGTGGTTGTCGTGGCAAGTAGTCGGCAGTGAATTTCCTTAGCATGGTGGTTGTGAGTCTTGTTGTGGAAAAGAAAATAAAGAAAACCTGGAAACTAAAGATAATGAAGAAAAATAAAATAAAATATCTCCTAAAAATAAAAATGAAAATAAAAAGGAAATGAAAATTTTGAAAGGAGAGCATGCTCATGCATCTCCTAAGGTGGCCACTTCTTTGTTACGTTCCACATGGGCACCGTTGTAGTGCTTCAATCTTTGTCCGTTGACTTTGAATTTATGTTCGTCAGTGATGGACTTGATTATCACGGCACCATTAGAGAATGGTTTGACAACTTCGAATGGTCACGACCATCTTGATTTCAGTTTTCCCAGGAAAAGTTTTAGCCGAGAATTGAATAAGAGAACTAGTTGCCCTGGCATGAATTACCGCGACAATAGTTTCTTGTCATGCCATTGCTTTGTTTTCTCCTTGTAGATTCATGCATTGTTATAGGTGAGTGCACATAATTCTTTTATCTCGTTGAGGTCCAATAAATGCTTTTGTCCGGCACTTTCCCAATCCATATTCACGGTCTTGATTGCCCAATATGCCTTGTGTTCGATTTCCACCGGTAGATGGCATGTTTTTCCATAGACAAGTCGGAAGGGGGACATACCTAAGGGTGTTTTGAATGCAGTGCGATATGCCCAAAGTGCGTCATCGAGTCTTACTGACCAATCCTTCCTAGAGGGATTTACAACTTTTTCTAGTATACCCTTCAATTCCCGGTTGGAAATTTCTGCTTACCCATTGGTTTGTGGGTGATATGCCGTGGCAATCTTGTGAGATACACCAAAGTGTTGTAACATCTTGGCGATGAGTTTGTTCTCGAAGTGCTTGCCTTCATCATTGATAATTGCTCTCGGCATCCCAAACCGTGTAAATATGTTTTCCTGCAAGAATCTTTGCACGATCTTGGAATCGTTGGTGGGAACTGCAGCTGCCTCAGCCCATTTAGACACATAGTCAACGGCAAGTAGAATGTAGAGGTTGCCGAATGAAGATGCGAAAGGTCTCATAAAATCGATCCCCCATACATCGAACAATTCCACCTCAATGATGTTTTGGAGCGGCATCTCATGTCCTCTAGAGATATTTCCCGTCCTCTGGCAATGATCACATTGCTTGTAAAACTCTTGGGCATCTTTGTAAAGTGTTGGCCAATACAAACCGGATTACAAAACTTTCGCCGCGGTGCGAGTTCCTCCAAAATGTCCTCCATAGGGTGAAGAATGGCATTGCCGGAGTACCTTCTGCTGCTCGTCTTCAGGGATACATCAACGTATAACCTGATTTGCACATTGTTTAAACAAAAGAGACTCATCCCAAAAATAATGCTTAGCATCATGGTGGAACCGCTTCTTCCCTTGGTGAGTAAGGCCATAAGGTAAAATACCACAAATAAGGAAATTAACT
Organism: Hibiscus mutabilis; assembly: GCA_019671005.1. Lineage (NCBI taxonomy): Eukaryota > Viridiplantae > Streptophyta > Magnoliopsida > Malvales > Malvaceae > Hibiscus > Hibiscus mutabilis. The sequence goes on from CM033751.1 coordinate 13,238,072, forward strand.
AAGATCGCGTACCAGTGTATTGCCGAGGCATGTGCTACCGTGGCGACTGCTCCCAAGATTGCCGAGGCGTGTGCGTCTAGAGTTGCCGAGCCATACGCGTCCATGGTTGTCGAGGCGTATGCGTCTGGAGTTGTTGATACCTCGACGGTTGCCGAGGTATGCGTATCCATGGTTGCCGAGGCGTCGAGGGTTGCCGAGGCAACTAATAGTTGCTCATCTGGGGATGCATCTCATATCTCTAAATCCGTGTCCTCCTCCCTATTGTGTTCTAAGCGTGATAAGTGATCGGCTACTTGACTTTCTGTTCCTTTCCTGTCCTTAATTTCAATGTCAAACTCTTGTAAAAGCAATATCCAATGAATCAAACGAGGTTTGGCATCCTTTTTAGCAAATAGATACTTAATTGTCGAATGGTCCGTATGAACACTTACCTTTGTACCAATCAAATAGGATCGAAACTTGTCAAATGCGAAAACTACGGCTAGTAACTCTTTCTCTGTTGTTGTGTTATTCACTTTAGCACTATTAAGAGTTTTACTAGCGTAGTATGTCACATGAAAGGTCTTACCTGTGCGTTGGCCTAGGACTGCTCCTACCGCGAAATCACTTGCATCACACATGAGCTCAAAAGGTAGCGTCCAATATGGTGGAACGACAATGGGTGCCGATGCAAGCTTTTCCTTTAGGGTTTCTAATGCTTGGGTGCAAGAATCATCAAAATTGAAGACTTTATCCTGTTCAAGAAAATTGCACAAGGGTTTAGTAATTTTAGAAAAATCATGAATGAACCTCCTGTAAAAACCTGCATGTCCAAGAAAGCTTTAGATTCCTTTAACCGAACTTGGTGGGGGTAATCTCTCGATCGTGTCCACCTTGGCTTTGTCTACTTCAATTCCCTTGGATGAATTCTTGTGGCCAAGAACTATTCATTCATCTACCATAAAATGACATTTCTCCCAATTAAGGGCTAAGTCAGTTTCTTCACATATTACCAACACCTTCTCTAAATTTCTGAGGAAACTGTCGAAGTCAATACCAAAAATGGAAAAATCATCCATGAAGATCTCAAGGAAGTCTTCGACCATATCTGAAAAGAGTGCCATCATGCATCTTTGGAAGGTTGCCGGGGCGTTACACAATCCGAACGACATCCTTCAGAAAGCATAATTACCGTATGGGCATGTGAAGGTTGTCTTTTCTTGATTTTCTGGTGCTATGGCAATTTGATTGTAACCTGAATAACCATAAAGAAAACAATAAAAGGGTTTACCTGCAAGACGGTTAAGCATTTGATCAATAAAGGGTAATGGGAAGTGATCGTTCCTAGTGTCTTTGTTTAGCTTTCGATAATCCATACAAACCCTCCAACCGGTCACAGTCCTGGTTGGATTGAGTTCATTGTTTTCAATACTTACCACCGTTATACCTCCCTTTTTTGGTACACATTGTACCGGACTTACCCATGTACTATCAGAGATAGGGTATATAATGCCGGCGTCAATCCACTTGATGATTTCTTTCATTACAACCCCTTTCATGGCATGATTCAGTCTCCTCTGGCCTCAATCGAAGGTTTGTGATCATCTTCCAGCAAAATCTTGTGCGTGCACACTGTCGGGCTAATTCCTTTCAAGTCGGCAATTATCCACCCTATTGCCTTCTTGTGTAGCATCAACATTTTGATCAGCTTCTTTTCCTGGTCAGGCTGTAGCTTAGAGGAAATAATTACAGGCAATGTATTGTCGGCTCCTAAGTAAGCATATTTTAGTTGCCCTGGCAACTGTTTCAACTCAAGAATCGGTGGTTGTTCAATAGAGGGCTTTTCGATTTTACCTTCCTTACCTAAGTAATCCAATGGTTCAAAGTATGTACCTGGTCGATTAACTAACCAATTTGCCTCTTCTTGTTGTTCCTCATTGATCGGTTCTTCATACTCCTTAGGTTCCTCTTGATCGGTAATGTAGTTGCCGAGGCAACTAAATTCCTCGTCGAAGTTAAACTCTGTCGTGGCATGAAGAAGTTGGCATTCTTCCGGATCATCAGCATGCCCTAGTGTTTGGAACACATTTAGTTTAACTTGCTGGTCATTCACCCTCATTGTGAGTTCTCCCTTTTCAACATCGATCAAGGTTCTCCCCATTGCTAGGAAGGGTCTCCCGATAATGATAGGTGCATGTTCATCTTCTTCACAATCCAAAACAATAAAGTCAAATGGAAAAATAAATTTATGAACTTTTACCAGTATGTCTTCGATTTTTTCCTCTGGATGCACATAGGATTTGTCGGCTAGCTGTAGCATAACTGTTGTAGATCTTGCCTTCCCGATTCCTAGTTTTTGGAAAACCGATTTAGGCATCAAGTTTATGCTTGCTCCAAGGTCGCATAATGCTTTCCCGACATAGTGGTTTCCAATGGAATAGGGTATTGTGAAACTTTAGGGATCCTTCAACTTGGGTGGCATGAGATTGTGCAACATAGCCATGCATCTCTCTATTGCGGCAACTATTTCAAACTCTCATAGCCTTGTTCTCTTGGACACAATGTCCTAAGAAACTTGGCATAGTTCGGCATTTGTTCAATTGCTTCAACCAATGGCAAGTTGATGTGGACTTGCTTTAGGATATCAAGAAACTTCTTGAATTGATATTCTTGCTTTTGTCGCTTCAACTTCTGTGGGAATGGTGGTGGAAGTCGGATATCTTCGATCCTATCATTGGTTTGGAACCTGATTGATGGTATTGCCGAGGCAATTAGAGTTACCGAGGCATTGTCAACTGGGGTTGTCGTGGCGTGCCTATCGTTGGTTGTCGAGCCATCCTTATCACCGGTTGCCAAGGCATGCTTATCGCTAGTTACCGCGACATTTCCTGGTTCAGCATCTGAGGCTTTTCCGCTGAGTTCGTCTTGTTCTTTTTGTTGAGTTTTGTTTCATGAGCGAGCTTGAGCCTCTTTAAGTTGTTGGCCACTTCTAGTGGTGATCGCCTTACATTGCTCATGGCTAGTTCCTCTTGCGACTTCAGTACCGCTAGGTAAACCTTGTTGCGGTCTAGTATTCAGGTTTTGAGCAAATTGTCTGACTTGATTTTACAATGATTTGATTGCCGCCTCTTGGTTTTGCAATCTCATCTCGGGCCTGTTAATAAAAGCATCAGTTCTTTTTATGAAGTTACTATTCTCAGCCATATAAGATTCAGTTTTCAACATAAAAGCATTGAGATAATTTTCCAAAGAACTAGATGTTGTCGGTTGTTGCTGCGGCAACTGTTGCCGTGGCATATTCTGCTGGAATCTCGATGCTTGTGCATTATGATTGTTCTGGTTTAGAGCATTGTTGGGATTACTCCATGAGAAATTTGGGTGCTCCTTCTAGGCTGGATTGTATGTGTTGGACATCACATTGTTGTTTCAGTTGTAATTCCCCACATAAAAGCTGGATTCCAGATTCTGCATACATTCAGAAGAATCATGGAGTGGCCAATTGCACCGAAATTGAGTTTGATGATCCCAGTTCATGTATTGTGGCTTGGCGTCTAACTCCTGCTCTTCTAGCATATGGGAACTGATAATCATTATTGGCAAGCCTGTTTAGAATTTGCATTGCTTGCTCCGACGACTTATCTAGGAGTATGTCGTTTGCCGAGGTATCTAGCATCATCCTTGTTGGTGTATTCACAGCGTTGTAAAACATTGTTACTTGTGTCCACACTGGGAATCTGTGTAGGGGGCATTTGTGTAGAAGTTCTCTATATCGCTCCCAAGCCTCGTACATGGATTCATCATCTGCCTGCCGAAAAGAAGTAATTTCGTTACGAAGCTTATTAGTCAAATTTGTAGGATTAAATCGAGCAAGGAAATCACGACAAAGATCGGTCCAAGATCCTATTGATCTGGCAGGAATACTATTCAACCATGCTTTCGCCCTATCCCTCAGTGAATAGGGGAATAATCTTAGTCGTAAAACATCGGGGGTGACTCATTGTATTTTGAATGAGTTGCAAATCTCAAGGAAAGATTTAAGTTGTTGTTGTGCATCTTCAGTTGCTGAGCCGCCAAATTGACCAATTGTGTTGATCATATTAAACGTCACCGGTTTCAATTCAAAATGGTCGGCTTCAATTTTAGGTGTGACAACTCCTGGATTAAGTCTTTCAAGATCTTCTTGAAGATAGTCTCGAATAGTTATGTTTAGTGCAAGAATCACTCTTCCTCCTGCTGGAACATCTTGATTCATATTGCCGTCTTGATTAGCCATTGCTACTCTTAACCTTTGTCTGAGTCTTTGCAAGGTTCGTTCGATTTCTGGATCAAAGGGGTATTCTGGTGTAATCAGTCTCACCCTGGTCATATACCAATGCAAAACCAAAGTTTGTTAGCCCTTTGAATCTTAAACAAGAAAAATAAAAGTGCAAGAAAATAAAAACAAAGTTGCTATTGCCAATCCCCGGCAGCGGCGCCAAAAACTTGTTGCGCATAATAAGTGCTCCGCATTTTTGCAAGTGTACACGTCACAAGTTATAGTATAAAAGATATCGTCTCCACAGGGATTGGTGCCACTTCAAGAATCTAATCTCTTGCACTGTAAAAAGTAAAAGAAACACAAGTAGAAGATTGTAGCAGTTTAACTAACACTAAACTAGAAAGCAAATAAGTAAAAGAAGATGTAATCAAATGAGAGAAAATAGGCCAGGTTATCGTGAGTTGAGGTGTGATAGCCGATTGGATCGTCTTGGTAAAAGAGTACAAGGACAACTTAGTTGCCGTGGCAACTTGCACAGCGGGGTTGCCTTGGCAACTAATCGATGGTTGCCTGGGCGACTAGCTAGGCAACTACTTGGGCGGCTGGGTAGCAACTTCAAGGTTCAGTGGAGCGTTCTTCAACGGTTTCTTCTTATCCCTAAGTCGAAACTCTATCTATTTGTGCATGCCTTGATAATATATCCCTGCGTGAATCAAGGGTTAACAACAACCAATCTTGCGCTCCTCTTAGCCGTTGAAATCCTTAACTTATTTCTAAGCCTGATTAATCTTCACCATCAATAGATTAAATAAAGACCATACTCATTCATTTCTTGAATCTAACTCTCCCGATATTAGATAAATAGATGAAGTTACGAGATCCTCTCCCAATTCACTCGCAAACAAGAATAAGAACCAATAATGAGTAAACCTTGAATTGAAAGTGCAAACTCTTATTACTTAAACAAAATCCAATTGTTTCTCACAACCACAAGACACAATACCCTTAGCCAAATAGATTTAGTTCATGGCTAGGTTCCAAAGAAACACAAGACAAAGAATTCCTAGCATAAACCTAATTGGACAAAGAAGAAAAAGATGAAGAATAGTTGAAGCCTCTTTGTCAAAATCTCCCCCTTTGATCTTGTCGAAATTTCTCTCCTCTCTCTCCTTTGGAGTTGACGACATGGTCTTCAATTTATAGGGCTAGGTCAAAGTCTTTTTTGAGGAGGAAGTTAAGTTGGAATTAAATATATTTAAAGAATATAATACTTTATTATATTTAAATTCCTTCTAGAACTTCTCCTATCTTCTTGGGATTTAATTTCTCTTTAACCTCTTGGGCTTATCTAGTCATCAATTTCGACTACCATATCATCTTATTCTTTGTCGAAAATTGCCTTGGAAACTAGCTCGGCATCTCCTTCATGCATTGCCCTGGAAACTAGCTCGACATCTCCTTCATCATTGCCCTGGCAACTGGTTCCAGCCTTGCTTTGGCAAGTGATTTTGCACACACACACAAAACACACCAAAGCAATATCTTTTTCCACAAAATTAAGCAAAATATGAAATCAAGCTTGTCCACCAGGGAAATGATGCAAACATGCATGAATGGATAATAATGCAACTAATATGAGCCTAAGTCTAACAATAATATGAGTAAAAAGGGAAATAAAAATAGTACTTTTGAACACTTATCAGCAATACTACATTTAATATGCTCGGCAATAAAACCAAGACAGGATATTATTAAAATCTAGCATAAGTAGCATGAAATCCAGGCATCCCTTGCCAACGCTCATCATTCATTTGAATACACTTTCGTTACCAGACTGCTTCCATTTTCACTACTTTATTTTCACTATCTTTTCAATAAAAAATCCAAATCATTTCAAACACTTTATTTTCTTACAAACAAGTAAACATTAAGCAAATAAGTTCTTTGGTCAATTCTTGTGGATTCGATTCTCATCTTACTGTTGTATTACTTACTGACCGTGTATACTTGCACGCATAAGACTCACCTTGGCATTATTTTCTTGCACTTTTACACTAAATATTCAATCATTTGTCAAGCGTTAGCAATAGTCGACAGATGTATTTTAAAAGGACTAGTATGAGCCTCATTCAAAATAGTGCCCCTCAACTCCGAATCTTCTGGCATAATTATTCGACCTTTAAAACACAAAACACCATCATCATCAAAATGAAAATATGTCAGATTGTCAGCTAAAATATCCTTAACATACGGAACCAAATAATTATCATACAATTGCCTTGATTTAATCATTTGAGACAATGTAGGCTTAACTTGCAATTTAGCCAATAAACTACCTTTTCACATCACACTCATCCTCATAAAACATCGCTCTAAGCTCAACAACAGCTTTACGACTCAATGTGTCTGCCACAACATTGGTTTTTTGTGTGTTGATACTCGATTGACAAATCATAATATTTAAGCAACTCAATCCACCTTCATTGCCTAATACTCAACTCCTTTTGAGATATCAAGTACTTCAAACTCTTATGATTGGTATAAACAATACACTTCTCACCGTGAAGATAATGCCTCCAAATCTTCAAAGAAACACAACTGCTACAAGCTCTAGACCGTGAGTCGGGTACTTGTGCTCATAAACTTTCAATTGCCTTGATGCATAAGCCATAACCTTCCGATCTTGCATCAACACACAACCCAATCCAACATAAGCCGCATTACTGTAAACCACAAACTCCTTACTAGATTCGGGATGAATTAGGACAAGTGCATGAGTCAAAACCTCTCTCAACTTCTCAAAACTACACTGATGACTCTCCGTCCACACATAAGGAACATTCTTTTGCAACAAATTCGTTAACTGAGCAGCAATACTAGAGAATCCATCCATAAAACGGCGATAATATACGACCAATCCAAGAAAACTACAAACCTCAAATACTGACTTAGGTTGATTCTAATTAAGAATAGCCTCAATTTTCTGCGGCTCAAAACTGATACGCTCTGTAAAACCACATGACCAAGAAACATCACTTCTCTAAGCCAAAAATCACACTTACTCAACTTAGCATACAACTGATGATCCTTCAAAGCTTGCAACACAATCTGCAAATGTTGATCGTGTTCCTCCTCGGTACAGTAGTACACGAGGATATCATCGATAAACACAACCACAAATTGATTGAGATACTCATGGAACACTCTATTCATCATATCCATGAAAGCAGCTGGGGCATTTGTCAAACCAAACGACATCACCAAAAATTCATAATACTCATATCTCGTGCGAAAAACAGTTTTTGGCATATCTATTTTCTTAACCTTTAATTGATAATACCATAATCTCAAATCAATCTTTGAAAACCCAACTGCCCCATAGTATTAATCAAACAAATCATCTATTCGAGGCAACTGATACATGTTTTTAACCATCAACTTATTCAATTACCGATAATCAATGCACATACGCATTGTCCCATCCTTATTTTTCACAAAAAGAACTAGTGCACCCCAAAATAAAACACTAGGTCGGATGAACCCTCGATCCAACAACTACTGGAGTTGAGTCTTTAGTTCTTTCAACTCTTTCGGTGCCATATGATAATGAGTAGTAGAAACTAGAGTTGTACCCGAGTACCTCTCAATGCTGAACTCTACCTCTCTATCCGGCGGTAATCCAGACAACTCTACAGAAAACATTTCTGAAAAATTGCATACAGTTTGAATGTCCTGCACCCAATATTTTTTGACGTCCAGATTCATCACACTTGCCAAATATGCTTGACAACCCATTTGCATCATCCTTTCAGCTTGCGTAGCTGAAACGACATTAGACAAGAATTTAAAGCCTCAAAGAAATCATTTTGGATTCACAATCCAGAGCCGCTTTATGCTCGCTTAACCAATCCATACCCAAAATAACATCAAAACCATGAAATGGCAACTCTATCAAATCTGCGGCAAACTTATAGCCTTGAACAACCAAAGGGCATCTCCTACAAAACCTTCTAACCATAACCGTCTCACCAAAAGAACTAGTAACTAACATACCAACATTTAAGGTCTCAACAGGTACGTCTAAGAAATATGCATGCTCGCTCAAAATGTATAAATGAGTGGACCCCGAATCAATTAAGGAAGATATAACAAAGATTGCAAGGTAAAAGTACCTGCAATCGTATCGGTGTCATTACAGCCCTCGTGATGAGCATAAATCTGAGCTGACCCCCATTTTTCATTTGCACAGCAAAAATATGAGCAGTAGTCCTCTGACCATCCTCACACCTCTAAAAATTACCTCTACTACAACCTCAGCCTCTAGCGGGTATAATAGCTGCATGTACCGGTGTATCTCTCACAACACATGGACAATCGCACTTCAGATGTTTAGGAGATCCACACTCCCAACATGATCCAGGCGTTGCTCCCCAGCATATACTCATATGGCTATTCTACAACGCTCATAATTGGTAGCAACATGTACATCCTGATTACAGCTACCACTGCCACCAAGCTTACGATTTGGCTTGTATCACTTATCATGCAACCTCTTGTTCTATCTCCCATTATTACCATATTCAGTGGTCCGCTTTTTCGTATCTGCATTCATAGGTTGCACCGAACCACCCAAGGATTGTACAATATCATTGGCCTTATTGATCAACACGTCAAAATCTATGTAATCTGTTGGCAACAAATATGTCTTGATGTCTTTAACAAGTCCATACCGGAACTTGTCACATCTCTGTCGATTATCTGGCACTAGTTAAGGAGCATACTGGCTTAGGCAAACAAATTTTACCTCACACTCAGACACTGACATGCCATCTTCCACCAGCAACATAAACTCTCACTTTTTTGCATCTTGATAATGCGAACCGAGATACTTCCTCTTGAAAGCACTCTAAAAGAACTTTCAATTCACATCAGCATCCGAAACTCCCATAATAGTGGTTACCTACCAATGATAAGCATCATCGTGCAACAAGGATATGGTGCAGCCCAGCTTATGCGCATCATTACACTCCACCTGACTTAGAATACAGATAGTACTTTCCAACCACTCCTCAGTCTCCTCAAGATTCAATCCTCTAAATTCCACACCTCTCAAGCTACGAAGGCACTCCAATGGTAACCCATGGTTAATGACCACAACAAACGATGGTTCTTGCACATGTACCCCAACTATGGTTGCCTGAAAAGCTCCTATCATCGCTTGAATCAACGATGTTATATCACCAAAAACTGGCCCTTGCGGAGCTTGAGGTACACCCTCGACCCCAGCACCAACAGGAGGAATAGCTGGAGGAGGAGGTAAAGGGTTACGAGGAACCAATCTTTCCTTGTTGTTTTGCCCATCCCTAGTATTGTTCGTAGTAGATTGAATCTCACATCGCGGACTCATACTTACAATAGCCTACGCCATATAGCACAACACAATAAAGTTAGGCTAGCATTCGACAAAGGATCCAAGAAAACCTTAAAAATCATTTTATAACCACAGTAATAGGCAATGTGTTCCCATTTGTACCCCAACACAACATATATATCTTCAAAATCACTCATAAACATGTACACATATGACAAAGCATCGATTAAACAATCAACGACAATTATTGTAAACCTGGCTCTAATACCACCAAATGTAATGCAGACCAAACCGATCGAGCTACATTGGGTTTGCCAAAACAAACCCTTAGTAATTAACTTGAATTAGACATTTTTTTCTTTTTTCTTGTCTAGATGCAACATTATAACCTAAGGTGTGCATGCTAGTAGCGGATAAATTATCAATTGAATCATCCATTGAATTGACATCCAATTGTTTTCCCTAAGCATATATATGAGGACTTAAATAGAAGACTATGAGGACTTAAATAGAATCGTCCTTAAATAGAAAGGGAAAATGATATTTAAGGACCAAATTGCAAATCTAGAAAACTATGAGGACTTAAATAGAATCAAACTTACCATTCCTTCATTAATCAGGTTACATGTATGTCAAATTCCAGCTCAAAACATTCAACCAAACTCAAACAATAAGCATATATATGAAAAAATGACCAAAATGAAAGAATCTAAAACCAAACCATAACCTTAACTGAAAATTACGCCTAGGCGTATTGGTACTCGGGATAGGGTATTGATTCTTGGGGCTAAATTTGGCAAGGGTGTACCTATTCCTTCTCCCGAGTATAGATACCTAAGCCATAATGCAAAAATCCCAAATTCCAGTAGCTAAAAGTCGTACCGGTACTCCTCCCCGAGTATCGGTACCCGGCCAAATTCCACACACCCATATCGATACACCTATTCGAGTATCGATACTCAGGCTATTTTTGCACTCGTCTGTATTGATACGGAGGCCCAAGTATCGATACCACTAGACCTATAATGTCCAACTTAGCTGGTTTTTCACCCATCTGGCACCTATATTACACCATACCAATCCAAGGATAAAAACAAGTCTAAATCCCTTGAAAACAGGAACAACTAAGGGTGTATTACACCATACCACAAAACTAGAGGCATGCTTCCTAAAATCATCCAACTCAACATTCAAAACGAGATTCATGGCACATTTCAACATTGGCATCACATCAATAGTCTATTAGTATCATTTTAAACATGCTTGAACCACAAAAGAATGCATAAGCATTCCCATCCTATATGCATAACTATGAAAGCTTCAAGCATCAAACACATATATGCAAGTCATCAACAATCAAACTACAACATCTAAAACTCCACAACACAATAAAATCCAGATTACAAATACCCCCAAAGCATGGTAACACATTGCTTTATTGGCCGAATTAAAACTAGGTTTTCCATACTCAAGCGATTGTCTTGTTCTTGGACCTTTCTTGCGGAGAAAATGCTTCCCCTCAACTCTATTGCTCTATATCAATGGAAAAGAGAGAGCGTAAGCACACAATACTTAGTGAGGTTGCTCTTAAGTAAAATGCATTTCAAAATTCTTTTGAAACTATATAGCCTTTGATATGAAAAACATGCTTAGTTAAACCAAAGCATTTCCCCGCTTATTTCCAAAATGTATCATGCATAACAACCATATACATCAAAACTCTTTTCATATGTCCCATACAACTCATATATTAGCAAATATTATGACCCCGGATAGACTTACTTGCATTCTCACACTCAAAAATAGAATGTTATTTAAACACATCGGATACACGGATTTCCCTGATGGACTTACCTCTATCTAATCTCACTTCGGTTCAAGATAGGCTTACCCCTATTGTAAGAAATCGAAGAATACGATCAGCCTGAGTAGCCATACCGCTATACCTCAAGAGTTGCGGAGCGATCGACTTTGTATTATAGTGCAATTTAAACCCTATGACATGCCAACTATTTCTGATACTTTCTCATTTACGTCACATAGCTAATATATCATTTTCAAATACATTTATTTATTGTTTTCCAATGCATTTCACAAAACTGTTTCATACGCAAAACAATATTGCCAAAGGCAACAACATATTCCTTCTAGGAACAAATCTCAATGCTCATAGGCATCCTATACTTTGATAAACATTGCATATTAATCCAAAATGAAGAATTTACAGTAAGTAAATCGAACCAGGTTTAAAAACCAAAACATGAAATCCACAAGCTCATACCTCATCAATACCCAAGCGAAATAAGAAAAACTTACGTTTTAGCTTGGTTCAGCTTTTATGCTATAACTAAACCCCTATGATCCACCGATCAAACCTTTAAAGAGCTTTAATGCGTTTATACACTCTCCGATACACTTTGGGTTGCTCGCCAATGTGAATCGAGCCATCGAAAAGTGATGTATGAAATAGGAAACCTTTCCATGATCGTCCCCTGTTTTAACAATATAAAACCAAAGGTAAAATGCATCATTATGCATTCTACTCACTTCCAAACAACAATCCCTTGCATCCTTAACATTAACCTTTCAAAAATTAGCCAAAACTACCGAAAACCTCATCAAACCTCATTCACCCAACACCTATCATCAAGCCTATGATTCTAAAATTCAATCCTCATCAAAACACAACTAAAAACATTTCCTAAACACCCTTATACCTCTAGCAACTCAAGAACACCTATAACAACCCCAAAACCCACTAAAAACTCACCTAACAATTAACCAATCAAATAGTTTCAGGATTTATTTCAGTAATCTCATTTCACATCATCATTACCTTATCAAAATATGAAATTACCCAATTAAAATCTCTACGTTTCATCAACTTAAACAATTCTTTAAGCAAAACATCAAAAACCTCCATTAATCAATCAATTCTTGAAATCCGTTGCAAAACTAAGTTAAAATCAATCCAATATCAGCCAACTACTAGGGAATATCAATAAAGAACCTTAGTTTTAAGAGTGGAAAATAAATTCACCTTTGAAGTAGCTCCCACCAAAATTGATGTAAGTATTTTCTTAAAATCAGACTTATGAAATTGATGAATTCTTTGAGAAATCCTTGTAAGGTTTTGTTAGGAATCAAAAGTAGAATCAAATGATAATTTCTCCATTGAAAATAAACAAAGAATTCTGGAAAATCTTGTTTAGAAATTGATATGGAAAGTGAAGGACAATAAGGAGAGAAAATGATGGTAAATTAGAAAGAATAGGAAAACGATTTCGAAACCAATTAACCGTCAATTCCTTACTCAATTATGGTGGTGATATTTTTATTCAAAATATTAGGAAATAATGCTCTCCAAGGATTCTTGGTATTGGCCATTTACAAAATATTTACAAAATAGTCACAAAACCAGTTTTGCAAAGTTTACATTTCAGTCACTAAATAAAAAATTCATTTAATTAAATTAAATTGGCCTTAAATTAAAACCCGAAAGTGTCTAATATCATGATTAAAACCTTTTAAAAAATTTAACTCTTTGCCAATTAGTAAAAATTCCCATTTTTGCATATTTAATTTCTCCCGAAACATATTTAGTTCATTAATCCAGTTTTACCGATTTGAACCGAACCCGGTCAAACCCCTAAACCTTCTAACCCTATTTTTGGGGTGTTACATTTATCAACAACCCCAACCCATCCATTGTTGTACCATATCTAGGGAACGCTCACTTTGAGCTAAAGCTCGTTATGTTCAACATGTTCAATAACATTTGACACTTTAGAGGATCAGCAAGAGAGGATGCTCGGGAGCACATTCAAGCTTTGTTGGAGGTTTGTGATTGTTTTCGAAAACCATAGATTTCTATCGACGCTTTATTACTCAAGTTTTTCCCTTTCTCTCTTCGAGATTGAGCTAGAGGATGGTTGAAGAGTTGTTTTGCATGATGTATTACATCCTGGGATGACTTGTGCAACAAGTTTCTGTACAGATATGATCCACAATCTATGCACAACCAAAAGTGAAGTGACATCATCTCTTTCCAACAATATGATGATGAATCCATGTATGAAGCATGGGATAGATACAAAGATCTGCTACACAAGTGCTCCATCCTTGGATTTCATGATTGGCTACAAGTCATGACATTTTACAATGGCGTCAATGCACCAACAAGGATAATGATCGACTCGTTAGCTAATGGTACTTTGCTCGATAGAGAACCTGATGAGGCTTTCCAAATACTTGATCAGATAGCCAACACCGACTACCAATTCCCACGAGGGAGATTGAAGCCTTGACCTAAAGCTTCTGGAACACTCCAAGCACATAGGGAATTTGTCAAGGACGCTCGACTCTTTTCTTTCCTTGCTTGATAAGATGTCGTACTTTAATAATTTTGTTATGGATGTTTTATGCTCATACTTGAGCTAAATACTTTAGTTGGGATTATTGCGTCCCAAGATTTTATGTTTATTATTTAATTTCAATTCTTTAGTTGTTTTCCCTTTATCTGTTATGTTCATCATCCTTCATGCGTAGTTATTGTAAAAGCTATCGAGAGAGGCCTTTTACTATTGATCTATGGCTTAATATCAAGAGAGTTTGGTTATACAAACGTAAACAGTGGGGATAAGATGTTAACTTAGCTCTAATCTGGCTTAAACATAAGTTTAGGGTTTTAAGGACTAAAAGGGAGTTCCTAAACAAATAATAGGGTTGTTAGGGTTCACACATACATGTATTATCTTAGCTTTAATATTATTAACTTCTAGGCATCGAGAGAGTCTTAAGTTCATTAGAAAATTATGTCGAGTAGATAAAGAATTTAATGGTTTACGTAGACATGTATTGTCAGCCGCTATAGCACTGTAAAAAGTAATCAAGCATATATCCTTAGCAATAATCCCAGCTTCCATAATTATATGATATTTACTGTAGTTGTTCGTCTTAATCATAGCTATCTTTAGTTTAGTTGTTTTAGTTTTAATTAAATCTACAATCACACATACTTGCAAACACATTCTTAACCATAATAACTTCGTAGTTATTAATCCAATCCTCGTGGGTTCGACACTTTACTTATCAATTTATTACTTGATACGACGAGTATACTTGCTCTAAAGTGCATCACTATTCGACAAGTATCATTAGTATTTTTAATTTTGTTATTTTCGCATTAGATTCTATAGCATTGAGTTCAGTTTTATGTTATTTTGTCTTCTTTTATTTATTTTGGGAGATATAAAGCAAGTACAAGGAAGGAATTTTTTTGGGATCTTGGAAAACTTGATTTTTGGAAGATTTGGATCCTATTTATTCTAGGCTATTTTCGACAGATACAAGACGAAAAGGGGAAAGAATATTTGAGTAATTTATTACAATATATTACTTTTTTTCCTAATGATTAAAACCCTACCTTATCTTACCAACTTTTTCACTTCCCCAAGCCGCCACATGTCCTAACCCTCTTCCCAAAGCCACATCACATCCATCTTTTCCACTTTCCCGCTGCCCCATACTGGAAGAAGGGTTATAGTTCACTACCGATAATCGCTTTAGTTTTGAGGTCGACACCCTTGTAGTAATCACTGCACACGACTAGGAGAAGTTTTTCCAACAACCGGCATGATCAATGTCTCGTGGGTGAATGAGTTTTACACCCATGTTGTGCACCCTTAAGACCAAATAACATTTTGGTGAGGGAGGGTAGTTCATTTTTTACAGAGGTGATCAATACCCACTTTGGGTTGGTGCCCGATGAAGACTAGCATTCCCATTTTGCTACTACGGCCACCGCTACAAAGTAGGATGAGGTGCTCCAAGAGCTGTGCATTCCTGGAACACAATAGAAAAGGAAAACACCCAATGTACGGGTGGTTAAGCAGTTGTACTTAAAGCTAGATCTCAAGTTTTAGATCCACTTCATGAATACACGCCTAATGTCGACCGGCAACCACTCTAAGATTTTAGGGAAGCAGATGCTAGTACTGCATTTTGTGATGAATGGATGCCACATTGATGTTGGCAAGCTGAACCTCAAAGCAATCATCACGAGGGCGACCTCTAGGAGTAAGCACAAACTATTAATTTTTCCTATTCTAATTACTACTTTGTGTCGAAAGGCATATGTTCATGAAGACCTAGAGGACGTGATGATCAAGGCATAGATAGGGACGCTACCAGCCCAAGTGCCAGGGCTTAAGGGACTTGAACATGATGCCCCAACACTCAGTGCACAGCACTAAACCATGACAAGTACCATTACTGGGTATCTTAGGCCCTACTTCGCATATGTCCAAGAAAGGGACATGGCCATATGGGCCCTGTTTATTGAGCTACTGCCAGTATCTATTGTTGCATTTCTTTCGTTCCTCGAGTATTGCCTTGTAGTGCCTACTGATGAGATCCTATCACTCCAGCAACAAGAATCTGGATTCTATGTAGGGAATGTTAATTGCAAAAACAATCTTTATCTGAACACCTACAACCTAGGGTGGCGACAATATCCAAATTTTGGTTGGGCAGGTAAAACAGGAAATTTAGGAGCCAGACATAATGCTATAGTAGAGCCTCTTGGATTCCAACAGAAAACTTAGAGGCAAAACCAGGTAGTTTCGAACTCCAACTCTAATTCTTTTGATTCTTTATATCAAAGTTTTATAGATATTGCCCAAGTTATTATCCTAGAACAGTAAACACATCTCACGAACCATAGTGACATGCTCACAATGCAAGCCGCTATGTTGCAAAACCAACAATCCATCTTGCATAATCACACCGCTTCTTTATGATCCTTAGAAACACAAGTTGGGCAGATTGCCCAAGTATTAACGATGCAACCTCAAGGCTGTCACCTAGTGATACTAAAGTCACTAAGACTTTTAGTGCAGAGCAATGCAACACCATCACATTACGTAGTGGCACCCAATTGATCAAAAATGTCAAGATTTGGGGAGGTTTCCTTGTTGATTCCACTCTAAGAAAGCCACCCATCAATGCTAAAGCATTGAAGGATAAAAATCCTGCGTCTGATACAGGGAAGGACCTTGCTACTGATGGCAAGGATGATAATACTAAGGATGTTACTGCATCCAGTAGACCACACGATGAGCCCAGACTACCATCTCCATTTTTGCAATGATTAAAGGCTTAGAAACAAGATGCTCAATTCTAGAAGTTTCTGGAGATGCTTAAATAGTTGCAGATTAATGTTCCACTTTTAGAAGCCATTGACCAGACGTCGATTTATGCAAAGTTTCTGAAAGGGATTGTGACCAAGAAAAGGATGGTGGGTGAAGTTGAAACTATCACTACAGCGGACGAGTGCATGGCTATGCTAAGTGATTTATCACCCAAGATGAAGGACCCTGGCAGCTTCACCATTTCATGTTCCATAGGCTAAAATTATTCTATCCATGCTTTGTGTGATCTCGTCGCAAGTGTCAACTTGATATCGAAGTTAGTGTTTACAAGATTGGGCATGGGACAAGCTACACCTACATCGGTGATCCTTCAATTGGCCGATCATTACTAAATCTGAACCGAGGGCAAAATTAAAGATGTTTTGGTCAAGGTATAGATTTGTCTTTTTGGCAAATTTTATCATCCTTGACTGCGAAGCTGACGAGAATGCTTATATTATCCTCGGGAGACCTTTCCTTACTACCGGGCGCATTGTGATCGATTGTGAGAAGGGTGAATTTACTCTGAGGATGAATGACCAAAAGATCACACTTAATGTCTTCAACGCTCTCAAGCATGCGGACGATCGTGAAGAATGCCAGCTTGTGCAAAGTGAATAAGACCTAGTCAAAGAAAACCTTCAAGAAATATGTTGCAGCAATGTGCTTATCACTGCGGAGCAATCTAAATTTGACGAGGCAATACATGAAGCTGAAGAAGAAGATGGTAAAGGAGAAATTGAACAATCCAATATTGTGCTCACCAGTCTATGTACGAATTTTGAACCATTGGATTTTGCTGAGTTTAAATCTCCCAAGCCATCACTAGAGCATCCGCCGGTACTTGACCTAAAACCTTTTCCCCCACAATTAAAATATGCATATCTATGGGAGAATAATGCTGATCAGTGTGATAATGTCACACTATTAGTGTAAGCTACACTATCGATGCAAGAATAGAATCAAGAAAATCTTGTTTGAATATCGATCCCATGAGGATCTGTATTATGCTTATACTTATGTGACTATAATACAATACTGTAAAAGTGGTAGTGGTAGGCGCAATGATGGTTGCAATAATGGGATAAAAAGAAGAGTAAATGATTCAATGTGGTAACAATAACAAAGTATAATAAAAGATAGAGAAATATAAGAATAAATCCTGGATCACCTTGGTTCAGCTCGACAGAATGATCAAGTACAGCTCGAGGTGAAATGAAGGTTCAATCAGCGATGTATTGGTCAGCTTGAGTATTAGCTTCCATTTAACCTTAAACCATTAACTCAGGAATGTATACCGGCTTTAACTTTCGTTGTAAGTCAATACTATAGCCCTTGGAACAAGTGGACCAACTTCTGGTCCATCCAGTTAACTTTGTAAACCGATCCATAATTACCTGGATAGTATTCTTCCTTGGTAGCATCAAAGGCAAACCCATCACAAAATCCATGGTAATTATCTCCCACTTCTATTTCAGAATCCTTAACGGTTGCAAGAATCCATAAGAAAACTGATGCTCGACCTTAACACACTGACACACCAAACATCAGGCAACAAACTTCGCTACATCCTTCTTCAAACCAACCCAATAATACTCCTTTAAATCTCGGTACATCTTCGTACTTTCAGGATGCATAGCAAAAGGACTAGAATGAGCCTCCATCAAAATAGTGCGCCTCATAACAACATCATCCAGCACAACTATTTGACCCTTAAAACACAAGACACCATCATCATTAAAACAAATATCCATCAGATTACCTTCTATCATATCCTTAACATGTGGAACCAACGAATCATCGTACGGTTGCTTTTCCTTGATCAATTGTGCCAATGATGGTTTCACTTGCAACTCAGCCAACAAAACCCTATCGTATCTCACACTTAACCGCGCAATCATTGCCCTTAACTCCATCATAACCTTCCTACTCAGGGCATCGGCTACCACATTAGCCTTACCAGGGTGGTACTCGATTGTCAAATCATAATCTTTAAGCAAATCTAACCATCAACGTTGCCTAAGATTCAACACCTTTTGTGACATCAAATACTTCAAACTCTTGTGATTTGTGTACACAATACACTTATCTCTATACAGATAATGTCTCAAAATCTTCAATGCAAACACTACTGCGGCAATCTCTAAATGATGCATAGGATAATTGTGCTTGTGCACCTTCAACTATCTAGATGCATAAGCCACAACTTTCCTGTCTTGCATTAACACACACCCTACACCAACATAGAATGCATCACTATAAACAACAAACTCTTTACCCGATTCAGGTTGAATCAAGATCAGAGCTCGCGTCAAAGCCTTATTAAACTTCTCCAAAGCTTGTTGTTTAAACTTCGTCCACTCAAAATGAACATCCTTTTACAACAACTTAGTCAATGGAGCAGCAACCTTCGAGAAACCATATACAAAACGACGATAATATCCTGCCAACCCGAGAAAGCTACGAACATCTGACACAGACTTAGGTGGCTTCCAACTCACCACCGCCTCAATCTTCTGCAAATCCACACGAATACCTTCCATCGACATAACATGTCCAAGGAAAATTACTTCCCTTAACCAAAATTCACACTTGCTCAACTTGGCATACAAGTGGTTATCCAGAAAAGCTTACAACATAATCCGTAAATGCCGATCATGTTTATCCACGGTACGAGAGTACAGAAGGATATCATCAATGAACACTACCACAAATTGATCTAAATATTCATGGAACACCTTATTCATCATATCCATGAAAGCAACAGGTGCATTTGTCAACCCAAAAAGTATTAAACGACAACTCCATCATATCAACTGCAAATACATGACCTTGAACCATCAAAGGACATCTCCTAAACAACCTCCTACCAACTACTGTTTCTCCAAAAGAACTAGTTACTCGCATACCCACATCTAACACTTCTACAAGTATATCAAGCAAATGTGCATGTTCGTGCAAGATGTATGAATGTGTGGAACCAGAATCAATCAAAGAAAGTAACGACATAGATTGCAAAGTAAAAGTACCTGCAATCACATCTGCGTCATTTCTTCCCTGGTGATACGCATAGATCTTTGTAGGTCCACCACCTTCAGGTTGAGTAGCCACTGTATGAGCAACAGTCCTCTAACCTTCCTTCCGATGCTAGAAATTACCTCGGTCATGAGCACGACATCTCTGTGGTGCAACACCAAGTGCAGGAGCATGTCCATCCTTAGCCATCTGCGGACAATCACGTCTCCCATGATCCCACAAACCAAAACTCCAACATGTATTATGTGTAGCCCAACACTCTCCCGGATGACGTTCCCCACAATGCCTACACTCGAGTACTCCAGCATAGGTGTTCTGACCCTGTTGTCCACGTCTGACATTACCTCCACCATGTTTCTAATCAGGATGATACATGTCATCTCGATTCTTCTTGAACCGACCTGCACCAATATCTAATTCTATAACTCTTTTGTTGGAACTCGAGCCCCCAAAATGAGAAGACAAACCCAAATTCTATTCAATATCCTTGGCTTGGCTAACGAAGACATCAAAATTAGTATAACCTGAAGCCAACATATAGGTCTTAACGTCCTTGACCAAACCATATCGGAAATGATCACTTCACTATCAATCATCAGGAACCAACTCAGGTGCATACTGGCTTAATCGAACAAACTGAACCTCATACTCTGAAACAAACATATTGCCTTAGACCTAAGACATGAACTCAAGCTTCTTTTTATTCTGGTATCGAGTACCCAAATACTTTCTCTGAAAAGCAGCACCGAAGAATTCCCAATTCATATCCTCAGGTGCCATTCCTGTTATAGTGGTAGTCCACCAACTATAGGCATCTCTTTGCAACAAAGATACAATGCAACCCAGCTTGCGCACATCCATGCACTCCATCTGACCAAGAATCCTCTCAATACTCATAAGCCATTCTTTAGCTGCCTCAGAAGCTAAACCTTTAAACTCAGTACCTCTCAAAATATACAAACACTCCAATGGAAGTCCTGTATTAACAGCTATTGTTGGTGTTGGTGTCTAAATATGCACTCCAGCCATAGCTGCTTGGAAAGCTTCAGTCATAGCCTGAATTAACGGCGTCAAATCCCCAAAGACTGGACCAGGTGGAACTGGCGGCACTTGCCCAGTATCTACTCCAACTGGAGAATTAGGCGGAGGAGGAGGCAACCCATTAGAATTTACTATCTTACCCTCAACTCCCTGCCCACAAATAGCATTATTCGTATTCGACCTAAGCTCTCGTCTCGGTGACATACTCAAAAATATGTATCTATAGTATGAAAATATGAGCAAAAACATAATTAGGCTAGCTTCAAGCAAGGATCCAAGACATTCACATTTCAAAATCAAAATCCTTTTACACTTGTAGTAATAAGGAAATGTGTCCCTAAGATTTTACCCCAATATATCACACTACAATCATAAAATCATAGAATCAAACAACATACATATCATACAACATCGCAGATAGTCATAACTTACCTCCCAATTGTCGTTAACCTGGTTTTGATACCACCAAATGTAACCCTCTTAACCCAGCCTAGTCGCCAAGACTGAATCTAGGACGTCATATTAGGTTTGTCGAAGCAAACCCAAACCAATTACAACTTGGTCACTTTGCCCTTTATTACTAAAAATTCATTTATTGAAACCATACTTGAAGTAAATCGATTCTTGGATTCCACCTTGCTTGCTTATTGCCTCAGAAACTCACTTCTCTGCAATAACGGGAAAGGAGAGCGTAAGCATATAACGCCTAGTGAATGATGCTCTAAAAACACTCATCAATGCATTTAAGACCATTTGAGTCAAACCACATTTTCAACTTCATGCTAAAACATCTCATGCACTTTTACCTTTGAAAAACATGCATATTAAACCATATGCAAAACATGTATCATGGATGTCAAGCATAATTCCATATGCAAAACCTCAATTTAAGCCTTCACATGCTTATTCATCCGATAGCAAAGCTTAAAGAGCAAAACATGTATAAATCACATTATACAAAACATAATTCATCCATCATAATACATTAGTTCATATATTGGCATTAAAGTGACCAAAAAAACAATTATTTCCTTTATCAAAACACATCAGATACACGGATTTTACAAGTGGTTCTTTAGACCACTTAAGCATACATTTAACCGTAGCAAATGGTATAATAAACCCCTCAACGGTTACAATGATAATACCCATCAGCGGGAGAAAACGGTACAATCACAACCCTCGACTGCTAAGGTACCCATGGTGGAGAATACGGTACAATCACAACTCCTCAACACACATGAGGCGACTTATTATAGTGCACTTTAAACCTTATGACATGGCAACTATATCCAATAACATTTAATCATTGTCACTTGCCAATATATTCCATATTAAACATGATACCTCACTATTTTTCATATGCATTGTTTAAACCAATTTCCAATGCAACAAACCATGCATTTCATATCATCAAAATACTTTTCATAAATCATTTACCATACTCAAATATCATCAATATATGATCATTTGCATCATAATCCATTTCTAAAACATGCATATAATAGTAGGTATCAAATCATAAACATAGGCATGAGAAAATCAACTTTGCCAAACCAATATTGAGAGCGAAATCATCTAATACTTACTTTTGAGCTTAGAAAAGCATTTCAAGCTTAATCTAAACTCCAAAAATCACTTTCAAACCCTTACAAGGCTTTAAATCGCGTTTCCACTCACTGACAACATAAAGCTTCACTTGTCGATGTGAAGTCAAGCGTCTGACACTTCCAAACTTTCGTCAACCACTGTGGGATTGATCTCCCCTATTTTATTCACATCATAACAGAGGATTAATGCATCATTATGCTTCCATAATCCTAGCAACATCAATTCCTAACATTGCCTCACCAAAAACCATAAAACGCCTCCTTAAAATAACCAAAAACATCTCCAAACACAACCTAAACAAAGCCCATCCATAAGCCAACGATTTGAACATCTAATAAACATCAATTAACATATAAAAACACTTGCAACTTCATATTATACCTCCAACAACATCTTAACACAATAAACACCTCAAAAACTAACTAATCACAACCTAGGAAAATTAGCAATTCAACTAGTTTCAGGTTTCCTTTTATAAATCCCATTAAATATAATCAAAATACACTTTAACCATGATCTAAACCAATCAAGATTGCAATGACTCAGATCAATAACCAAACTCAATAAATTTCTTAACAAAATTAACATTAAACGTTAAATCTTGATTTAATCATTAAAACATAACATAAATTGATTTTATAGGATCAAGAACTTGTGAATTTCAATAAAGAACATTTTATTAGAGGAGAGAAACAAAAATAACCTCTAATGGTAGACTCCTCCCTCAATTGGCTTGATTTTGATGAAATCTCCAAAGTAGAAATAGAATATCCAAAGTAGAACAAATGAATCAAGTGTTGAAATCAAAAGTAAGATTGAAAAAAATTGATTCCTGAGATTTTTAGAAAAAAAAAATATAGTTTGGCTACTGAGAATTTGAGAGAAAAGATTGGGAGAAAAAGTAGTTACGTGAGAAAATGATTTGGCTAATTAAAAACAAACTAATTAAAACTCTTTTAATCCCTTTTATTAAACCCTTTTAAAACAATTTTAAAATAGACAAATTAGGAAAAAAGTCTGATAAAACCAATTGGCTTAATAGCTCCCTAAAGATTCTAAGTTTTGACCCTTTTACGATTTAGTCACCAAAAATAGTTTTAAAACTTTACATTTTAGTCACTAGGATGAAATGTCCATACATCAAACCTTATTTTATCAAATTGAATTTACCAAAACCCTTCAAATAATAATTAAATATTTCCTATCATTTTTCCATATTTTATTTCATGTTAAATATATTTATTACGAATTAATTCTCGAAACTAGATCGAATCGATTAATCCAGTTCACCCGAACCGTCTAACCTACCTAGCTAACTTTTAGGCACAAATTTGAGGCGTTAAAAAAAGATGCTAAACCTAGACTTTTTAAGTGGATTTTATTGCTGCAAGAATTTGATATAGAGGTAGTGGATAGAAAAGGTACTCAAAATCAAGTAGCTGGCATTCTTTCTAGGCTTGATAATGCATGTGATACTATTATTTCATGTGATATTAAGGAGGAATTCCTTGATGAGAAACTTTTGAAATCTATGACATTGCCATGGTATGCTAATATTGTCAACTTTCTTGTTAGTGGCATTTTTCCTTGTGATCTTAGTAGCCAGGTAAGGAATAAATTCTGACATGATGCACGCTACAATTATTGGGATGAGCCCTACCTTTTCAAGCAATGCGTTGATCTGAAGATGCGTACCTGATGAAGAGCAAGAAGACATCCTTTACTATTGCCATTCCACTCCATGCAGAGGGCATTTTGGAGGACAAATGACTACTATAAAGGTCTTACAGTCTCGATTCTATTGGCCAACCTTGTTTAAAGATGTCAATGCATACTATAAGGCTTGCAATAGATAACAAAGAATGGGGAATATCTCTTTACATAATGAACTGCCCATGCAAGTCATCCTTGAAGTTGAACTTTTTGATATTTGGGGTATTCACTTCATGGGAACTTTCCTATACCCTAGTGCACACATATACATTCTGCTCACAGTTGATTATGTGTCCAAGTAGGTGGAGGTCATTGCTACAACCAAGAATGATGCAAATACTATTCTGAAGTTTTTGCACAATAAAATCTTCACTCGGTTTGAAGTACCTTGAGCTATCATCGGTGATGAGGAATGTCACTTCGACAACAAGCTAATTGTTAAGGCACTACGTAGATATGGAGTTCACCGTAAGATCGCTACGGCATATCATCCACAAACAAACAGACAAGCTGAATTGTCCAACCCTAGAGATAAAGTAGATCCTTGAGAATGTGGTTAAGCCAAACCGCAAAGACTGGTCCTTGAAATTGGATGAGCCTTATGGTTTTATCAGACTGCGTTCAAAACACCGTTAGGCATGTCACCCAACAGACTTGTCTATGGCAAGGCATGCCACCTACCGGTCAATCTTGAGCAAAAATCCTTTGGGGCTATCAAGAACATTAACATGGACTGCCAACTAGCTAGAGAGAGCAGATTGCTTGAGTTGAATGAGTTAAAGGAGCATCGTCTGGATGCTTACGAGAATGCTAAAATCTACAAGAAAAAGCCAAAACATGGCATGATGCTAAACTAATGCCTCAATATTTGGTTGAAGTCCAAACAGTTCTACTTCACAACTCTCGCTTGAAGCTTTTCCTAAGCAAGTTGAAGTCTCGTTCGTCTGGTCAATTCCAAGTCGTCAAGGTGTATCCACATGGTGTTGTGGACATCAAGGATCTCAAAGATGGCCTAATCTTAAAAGTCAATGGATAATGTTTGAAGGCCTATCAAAGAGCACTGGTTCATCGTGACTGTAACCCCTTAACCCAGCCTAGTCGTTAGACTTGAACCAAGAAGATCACATTAGGTTTGCCAAAGCAAACTCGAACTATCTTACTCGAATTACGGTCCATTTTTTCCATTAGCTAGTCTAGATGCGTTATTAAGACCTAAGGTGTTCATACAAGCAACAATTCACTTTTCATTCAATTCAAACATCAATAAGGCACTCAATTGCAGATACAAGTATTCTAGGGACCAAAATACAAATCTAAATAATTACAGGTACTTAGCCCAATTTCAGGTTACCAATAATTAATTAATTATATTTCATGCTAGCATGTTGATTTTCAACTCAAACAATCACAATTAGGCATCCAATTTAACAAAATATGAAATTAAGGATGAAATCGTAGAACTGCCAAAATGCAGGGATTAACTCATTTCCAGAAGCATCATACTGCAATTAGCTATATTATAAGCATGCTTACAACATCTCTAGTTAATCGGACATCAATTACTTATTTAATTGGTGCATGTACATTCGATGACCAAAATGCAAATAATCTAAACTAGATAAAACTCATTAATTAAACATATCCAAAATACATAAAAACAACAAAGGCATGCTCCTAAAAATTATGCCATCATAAAAGATAAATTTCCAATTAATTACATGCCATAGACCAATACAATTCATATTCATACAAGTAAACTAGAGTCATGCTTCCTAATAATATAAAGCATTATCCAATAAGCACCAAATGGTCGAGACTTCAAACATAGACTATAGATCAATTAAGGAATAGAAACACATGACCAAAAATACATTTAGAATACAAGCTATCCACCCAAACAATATTATTAAACCATTTTAAAATATTAAATCACAATCATCAAATGTACTCGGCATCAAAACATAGTCAACATCACACACATCAATTAATGCCATCAACCAACATAATATAATCTCCAACCAAATAATAATACATTTTACAAAAATAAAATCCCAATGATTAACCCACATTGCCTTCTTACAAATATTGAAAATACCATAAACATACCCTTTAATATGCTTGTCTTGGGGTCACTCCTCGCCTCGAACCACAACCCCGCACTTGCTTAGTTCACTGCATTGAGGGAAGAAAATAGAGCATAAGCATATAATGCCTAGTAAGTGCACTCAAAACGGATAAAACGTCAATGTATTTTTGAAATCAAAATCCTTATTAAAAACCCGTATTAAAGCAAGTCAAACTCACCATTCCAAAACATTTAAATAAAAATGCTTAAATAAGCCAAAGCAACCTTCCAATACGTTTGTAAAACATGCCATGCATACTAAACCATGTGCATAAAAGCTTCGTTTGAAATATGCATAATTACCATATGCAAACATAGCTTTCAAATACCATGCATATTAAACCATATGCAAAACATGTATCATGGATCTCATGCATAATCCCACATGAAAACCTTAATTTAAGCCTTCACATCCATATTATTCCAATTGCAAAGCTTAAAGATCACAACTTCTATAAATCCTATTATACAAAACACAATCCATTTATCATGATACATTAATTCACATATTGGCATTCAAGTGACCTAAAACCTTTCCAATCTATTTATAAAAACACATCGGATACACGGATTTCCCAAGTGGTTCCTTCGACCACTTTACATACATCCTCGAACCGGAGCAGCCCTCAACGGTTATGATGTATAAATCCACCAGCGAGAGAATTGGCACACTCTTGACTCCTCGAAGTCTGCGGTTCTCATGGTGGAGCATGGCACACTCTTGACCCCTCGACACACATGAGGCGACTTATTATAGTGCACTTTAAACCCTATGGCAAGCCAACTATATCCTATAACATTTATTTCATTGTCACTTAGCCAATATATATTTTTAAACACATTTACTCACTATTTTTCATATCCATTTAACAAAACATTACCGTATGTAAAACCACATTGCCAAAGGCAACCACGAAATTCCATTTAGGAACCATTTCTCAATGCTCTTAGGCATCCATATCTTAATAAATCATTGCATATCATTTAAAAGATTCATAAAATAGTAAGTAAATCAATCCATACCTTTAAACCAAAACATATAAATCAAGTATCATATCAAATCGATATTCAAAAGGCGAAATAGGGAAAAACTTACTTCCGAGCTTAGCTAAGCTTGCTAGGCTTTAACTAACCTCCGAAAGCCATAATTCAAACCTCTTTATAGTACCAAAACACATTTGCACTCACCAACTTGCTATCATCCCGACGGCAACACCTCGACGACAATGCCTCGCTGCCTAACCACAAATCGTCCAAACACTTGCCATCTTCCACAAGAAAATGCAAGGGTCAATATATAATGGACCACACCAAACCAGCCACTTAATTAAAATATCCGAACCAACTCTACTTCAGCTATATTCGAAACAAAATAAAAAAACAAAAGGTAGCCGATGCCCGGTTCTTCACCCTACTTCAGGGGCCATTTAATCCCCCATTTTTTTCTTCCAACACTCCCTTTAATCTTCTTTTTTTTTCATTTCCAAATAACTCAACACATAATGCTTTTTCCCTCTTTTTAATTACTATTATTCTTAATTCCTGCAACATATACGAACCACAAAAGCCACCACGAATTAAGAAGGCAGCAGCAGCCGCACAACCCGCATGCGCACTGACCGGTCACTCCCAACCCCGTCGTGTATTTATTTTATTTCAGCTTTAACAATCCTTACGAGCATTTCAACGAACAAGTGTAAAGCACTCTAACATGTGACCCAATAATTAAATCAACCATTCTACTACTCACCCCATTCAATAATCTAAATCTAAAATCAACCAATTAGATTAATTTTGGGAATTAAATTACAAAATTAATTTTAGATTATTATTACCCATGCACAAAACATTATAACTCCACAGAAATCATTAGATTACTATAATATAATCATGATTTATGAGAAAATCCATTAAAATCCAATAATTCCATTAGAAATTTGCTTTAATTATTCCAAAGCATGAGAAATCATAAATTAAGAATCAAAATCATGTAGAAAATCATTAAAGAATATTTTCTCACCTTGCTTGATGAAAACCCAACTTGAAGATGAACTCTCTTCTTAATTTCCAACAAGAAAAATAGTGGAGATGATGTAGAAATCAAAATCCTTGATCCACAATTATTTAGAAATAAATGGAGAAGAAATTGAAGTGGAAATAATTAAGGTATCAAGAAATCCTTAAGTTTTGTTTGGAAGAAAATGAGAGAAACTTAGAAATGTCATTCTCATATTTTAGAAAATTATAACCATCAATTTTTTTGTTAAAAACAAGAGAAAAGATATATTTAATCATTAGTTTAATAATTACAATAAAAATACTACTTTAATCTTTTTTTACAAAAATGTCATTATTAATATTCTACATCCATTTGCAAAATAGTTACTATTTAATTTAATATTAAAGCCACCCATTCAAAATTATCCAAATTCAATTTCGTCCTTCGGCAAACCCATTAAAATATTTTCAAAAATATTAGTCATAATAAATTTATCAAAGATCAATTTAATCAACCCAAATTATTTTTTGAAATTAATTAATTATAGCTAAATCCTAACAAAAAATTTCAACCCGATTCCAATAATTCACCCGAAACTTCTAGCTCGTTTTTCTGGGTGTTACAACTCACCCCCTCTTAAGAAATTTTTTTCTCGAAATTCGCCTAAGGGAACAAAGCAAATAATGAACTTTCTTTATCCAAACCACTTCCTTGATTACAATTACGCCACATAACTTCTACAAATTCAATCATCTCGTTGAGCAACACCTAGTTGCTAGAGACTTAATTAGAAGCATCCCTCACCAATGGTAAAACCAGCAATTCCCAACTTTTTCTTAACGGGGTCAAACAAACCTTGCCATAAAAACGTAGGAAAATCATCAATTACACATTCGAGCTCAAAACCATCTCAGCACAACCTGTCACAAAACCTGTAACACCCTTTACCTGGTATAGGAGAAAACCAGTCAAACTTATGATGTCATAACACTTATCAGGCCAAATAAGCAATCAAAATCAGGGTAAATTAAAAACATTTAAAATATTCTATAGATCCAACTTCTTTTTAAGTTGTGAACAAACAAATATTCATACATTAATCAATACTCATCCATTACTAGCTTGAAGTATGCCCGAATCTTTAAGTATTTCAGGTCTCAATGTTTAATGCAACCAAACACATAATCATGGAGCATGTATTCATACATATCATCTAAAATTTCATAACCAACAAGCAAACATGATGCATCAATGATCATTTACGAAGTTCTTGTTATCTATTCGTCTATTTATTTTAACTAATAAGCAATCCATTCTAACCTTACCACTTTCATTTTAGGTATATTACTTGTTAATGTATGCATTTACAATTTGCAACTCACATACCTCAAGTGGTTCGATCAACAAATACTCTTTCAGGAATTCGATCAATATATAATGTATAATACATATTAATCACTAGATCATCATGTAATAATCATTTCCTCAAGATTCAATCAAATATATTTTTTACTATGATTTAACTATCAACAACTACTCAATCATGCAATTTATTAAAACATGTAAAGCAAGCAATCACCAAGAAATAATTAAAGGCCAATTACATCTTTGAATACTTAACTAAAATAATATACATATAGAGGCAAAAATATGAATTAAATGCATTATGCAACTTAACACTCGTGTGCCACCATGTAGGAGTTGTAAAAGTAACATTCAAATCATACTTATGGGTCATTGTGATCATTTCCAAGCTCAAGAGAGGTTCGAAGGTACATATATCCTGAAATGTAACGAATACAGAGGGTAAGCAATTGCTTAGTGAGGTAGCCTAAAGCAACTAAAAGTATAAAACTATAATTTATTCCTTCCAACCATTCTATTAACAACATATTATTAAGCTTGGACAAGGAGATTAACCATTCTAGAACATGTCACTTGATCCAATAATTATTTATGTTCAAAATATTCTTATAGGGAATTTACATGTCTACCTTATACATAGACAAATTACATATTTATATAAATAGGTACTTAAGTCAAGTATTTTCATTTATACACAAGTATTTAAGTATGACACATTCATATATTCGTAAAGTTAATCGATCAATACATAGCAATATATTTATTCAAGGTTTTCAAACAATTTACTTTCATATATTTACATGAATAATCGAACAGGACTCAGGTATATTTATTCACAAGGGTCATTCGAGTGAACTTATTTATATGTATACTCAACAAAGTATATACTTACATGCATGGATACTCAACAAGTCATATGCTTTTATACACATGGATAATTCGAAAGAACTTATATACATGAATATTCAAATTAATATAAACATATATACATACACAAGGTATTCAATCGAAGCATTTCTATTCAGCCAAGAAGATGATGTTCATTAATCAAGATATATATTGCTTGTTATGCCTTTACTCAGATGATAATCATATAACAATAGAAAAACTTTACTTAATTCGGTGATTTATCTTATAAGCTTTCTTGATAAGTTTCTTATTATTCAAGTCATCAATCATAGTTTACTATATTATGAATTTCTTGGCATATAAGACATTTAAGTCTAACACATCATAATCATAAAATACTCAACACTCAAGGTATCACATATAGCATATTAAATTTTATAATTCTTATTACACAGTTATCTAACATAAGATATTACGAATACGGTTATTTTTCATATGTTATTAAACATAGCATTTTGGACATTGTTACTCATTTGTTAAGTAACCAAACTAACATATCAACAAGCAGGTTAATTAGCATACAGATATCAACCGTACCTAGTCATACTTATGAAATACTAAACACATGCCAAACATTCCAATACATACTTTGTTTGATATAAACCTGACCCGATTTATGTCCATATGTATAAACATATTTATATATATTTAAAACACCCTCTACATACTTGAGTTTATTCAAAACAATTTACCAATCATAGGTTTACAATTTATGTATTCCAAACAGTTCATGACATATTTGAGTTTATATAAAACAACCCATCAATCATATGCATACTTTTAATCACTCCAAAACAGTCTAACACATGATTATGCTTATCAAGACAATCCAGTAAACATGCATAAATACAAACACTCATTGAAAAAATTCCATGATATAGCTAGATTTTATCCAGATTTGGTTATAAATCGTATATGCTATTACAACAAGCTATTTAATTCGTTATAGGTTCATATAGATCCATTAAATATAAATATAAGGGTTCGAACATGACATTAATCCATAATCCGATTGTGCACAACTTCAATCGAACATTGATTACTTGATATGCAAGTTTTTACGTTTGTTCAATAGGTTAACATGTAAATTTATAACTTTTCTTTAAAGAGGCATCACTTGAATATGCTTACTTATTACATATGTTATTCTAATTCTAAATTACCAGTTTCATAGAACACTCAACATATTACAGCTACGATTCAACTTATCAATTAAGTTATTATGTATATATCCTGAACTTAAATTACTTATCATATAAGCTATCCAACTAGGCATGTTATCAACTTATGATTAATTATTACATGTAATATTGAACATAACATCCCATAAACATGATTACGTGTTACCCAAGTTATGAAACACGATATTCCAAGAACATACATTCTTGTCCCATACATAATTAAGCATAGTATCTCATCATATAATTACTAGTCACACAGTCATTAAACATAATATCACATAATTATAAATAATTTCCACATTTTTTTATCAAGTATCGTTCTTTTGTTTAACTTGCAAATTTCATTATTTAATCTTTTTCATAGCCTTGAGAATCCAGTAACAGCCTAGGTACACGAATCCCTAACTAACTGTCGCCAAACAAAATGGTACTCGCAGTACCGGTCAATCCCTCCTATTGTCGTCAAATAAGGACCGTAGTCCATGCCAAATCTAAGCTCTATGGACTCTATGGCATGCCAACTATACCTATGACTAACTCGAAACCAAGGCTTTACACATAATCTTATCTTATCAAATCAACGTTGAGCTTAGCTCCTTATTCATTTAGTCATGATCATGTCTTAATCTTATCAAAGATGAGCATAGCTCCGCATTCATTTAATCACATAAGCGAAGCTTATGACTTATCATATCAAGAAATCAGAATTTGATCATAACTTCATAAGCAAGGCAATATTTGAACATAGCTTATCATTATTCATTTTCAAGTGTAATTATAAACCATATATGATCCTTAACTCAAGCACATATTGTTATCAAATGATAGCATAGCAACGGTTACTTATAAGGTAAATTAGTGCTTATTCTCCCAAAAATCATAACGTCAAGTCGAGCATTTTAGTTCATAGAATACCTAATATTTAGGTACTTACCTTGAATCCAAGCTTAAGCATACTAACTTAGCTCAATTTAAGGAATATGTAATGTAAGGATAAAACAACTAAAAATGCTTGGGATAGTTTAATCCTATCCCGAGACTTTAAACTACACTCAGAGATTTCTTCGAGCTAGTTTTTGTTCATGAATTACTATTCTGGATTGCCCTCCGACTGCGTTACACTCTTTGAACTTTGCTTCCTCTAAAGTTTCTTGGTCTAGTTACAATAAAAAATACAAAAATGTTTTAGAATAATTTAATTATTCATGTATTTATATAAATTCATTCATAGCAACCCACTAACATCAATGTTGATGCAAAACAGTCCATTATTACTCAAGTTTGCACACTTATATATCCAGCCAAAGCTATCCAAATCACTAGTGTATAAATTTATACATACAAATGTATCAAATTCGACTTCCATTACTTCTACATACATTCAAATCACTCAAGCATGTTTTTATACTTATATATTCATCAAAATAATCCATTTTACATTCAAACATATAAATCACTCCCCAATTATACAATGCCATCCATAATTCATACAAAAACAGCTCCTATAAGTATGTATACATACAGAACAGCCCCCAATTCATGTTTTTATGTTTATAAATATTATAAAACAGTCCTCAAATGTTTGTATAGATGTAAAACAAGCATCTTATATATATATATACATTTTTCATGCCCCAAAACAAACCTTAAAGTTATATAATGGCATTTTTGGTGCCCCGATTTCACATGTATCCATTTATTAACTCAAATCAGTCCATAAATACATATATAGCTGTATATAAAATAAGCCCTTTCTTCATGTGTTCTCATTCTCATGTCTAATTAACCCCTAAAATTCTTATAATCACATAGCAATCCATCAATTATACAAACGGTCCATTAATCTTATAGAAACAGTCCCTATGTCATTTGATAAGTGTTCAAAAGTACTATTTTTCTTACCCTTTTTACTCATATTATTGTTAGACTTAGGCTCATATTAGTTGCATAATTAGCCATTCATGCATTAATTCATGTTTCCTTCCATCGTTGAGCTTGATTACATAACTTGGTAGTTTTTGTGGGAAAAGATGCTGCTTTGGTGTGTTTTGTGTGTATGTGCAGGATCACTTGCCAAAGCAAGGCTAGAGCTAGTTGCCAGGGCAATGCATGAAGGAGATGCTGAGCTAGTTGCCAAGGCAATGCATGAAGGAGACGCCGAGCTAGTTGCCAGGGCAATACATGAAGGAGACGCCGAGCCAGTTGCCAGGGCAATTGTCGACAAGAGCAAAGGTGATATGGTAGTCGAAATTGATGACTGGACAAGCCCAAGATGACGTGGAGCAAAGCCCAATCCCAAAGGAGTTTGATTTCCATGAAGAGATTAAAGAAGAATTAAATTCCAAGAAGATAGGAGAAGTTCTAGTAGGAATATAATTAAAATAAAGAATTATATTCTTTAAACATAATTTAATTCCAACTTAACTTTCTCCTCAAAGAAGGACTTTGACCTAGCCCTATAAATAAGAAGGAGATTTCGACAAATCCAAAGAGAGAGCAAGAGAGGGGAATTTCGACAACTCCAAGGAGGGCAAGAGGAGAGAATTTTCGACAAGCATCTAGGGCAAGGAGGATTTCGACAAGCCTCCTTCTTCATCCTTTTCTTTCTTGTTCGATTGAGTTCATGCTAGGGATTATTTATCTTGTGTTTCTTTGGAACCTAGCCATGAACTAATTCTATTTTGCTATGGTTATTGTGTTTTGTAGTTGTGAGAAACTATTGGATTTTGTTTAGGCAATAAGAATTTGCATTTTTTCTATTCAAGGTTTATTCATTCTTGGTTCTTATTCTTGTTTGCGAGTGAATTGGGAGAGGATCTCATGATTTCATCTATTTATATAATATGGGAAAGTTAGATTCAAGAAATGAATGAATATGATCTTTATTCAATCTATTGATGGTGAAGATTAATCTGGCTTAGGAATAAGTTAAGGATTTCAACGGCTAAGAGGAGCGCAAGATTGGTTGTTGTTCACCCTTGATTCACGCAGGGATGTATTATCAAGGCATGCACAAGTACCTAGAGTTTCGACTTAGGGATAAGAAGAAACCATTGAAGAACGCTCTGTCGAACCTTGAAGGTTGCTGCCCAGACGCCCAAGTAGTTTCCCAACTAGTTGCCCAGGCAACCATCGATTAGTTGCCAAGGCAACCCCGTTGTGCAAGTTGCCACGACAACTGAGTTGCCTGTGCACTCTTTTACCAAAACGATCCAATCGGCTATCACACCTCAACTCACGATAACCTGGCCTATCTCTCTCTCATTTGATCTCATCTATTCTTTTACTTTATTGCTTTCTAGTTTAGTTATTAGTTAAACTCCTATAATCCTTTATTTGTGATTTTACTTTTTACAATGCAAGAGACTAGATTCTTGAAGTGGCACCAATCCTTGTGGAGACGATATCTTTTATGCTATAACTTGCAACGTGTATACTTGCACAATTGCGTAGCACTTATTACGCGCAACATCATTCATATTGGTTCATAACAACCTAGAGTTCATCACCATTAAGCAATGGTAACCAATTCGAACCATGGCTTATTCTATACCAAACAAACCTATATATATACATAAATACAGCCCCCTACTTAATCTAAAATAGTGCCCAAGTTTTAAAGTTTAATACAACAGTCCGCATGCATCATTTTACCCTTGTTTGATTCTAAACTCAAAATCATTATTACCATAGATACATATAACTACATTTGGGGCTGTTCTTATCTCAAATTCATTCAACAATTCACAAAATAATAAATCAATTTAAAAACTGTACATGCATGATTCAAACTTATGTTCTAAGATTCATCATTCCAATAATTACTACCACCATTTTCATAGACAAAAGAATTCATACTATAAACTTCCAATTTATCTCAGCTATATGGAGGGAGAAGGAGTTTCTTACCCTCTTTTATAAGCTGCCCGAAACCATAATCCAATTGAGATAAAAAGGAGTTCAACAATGGAGTTTAATTCTTTTTTTCTCTCTCAAAGCATGTGAAGTTCGGTGGATGAAGAAGATAAAAGGAGGATGTTCTTTAATTGATTTCTATTTATCTCCACCAAATCCTCCCTTCCTCCCAACATGTCAAATTTTATTTTTGACATGTGTAAAGACCATTAAACAAAATTCCCTTAAAATGCAAACCCTCTCTTTCCATCTTTTCGATTTAGCCCTCTTGTAAAAATAGTGACTCGCTTGATAATTAGCTATCCATGTTTTTCATGTTTCAATTTGATTCTAATTTGTTTAATCGATCTATTACTTAATGATTCTAAACAAATTGACTAGCAATACCCATTACATAATCCTAAGCCAAGGGTTGGGGTATTACAAAACCGGATTTTCCATTTCTACATAACGTCTTTTAAGACTTGATTAACACACCATTACTAATTATTCTCAACAACCTTCATCCACGGAGAAACGCCGAGAAACACTCAACTACTCGTATGATATTGGTTTCTTGTTATCTCAATCCGTACAAAACTTATATGATTCTCGTCCAAAAACACTGTCAGCATACTGAAAAACCATTTTTAGCTTGCACCAATCCTTCCTAGTATTCAACTAGCCCTTCATAAAAAAATTCTCATCTCAATAATCGTTGCAAGGATCACCAACTAATTTCTAAAACTACAACCAACACCAAAGGCTTCACTTAACCATACATCAATCTCAATCCATGAAGAACAACTATCTCGATTTAGACACGTAAACTAATTCCGGGAACAAACTGGTATAACCAATTTTAGATTATTATCAACCAATAAGAAATCATTAGTACCCATTAGAAATCATTAGGTTTGAAAAACCTAACCATAATTCATCCTTGAAACCATTTCAGACCAATTAAATCCAATTAAATTCATTTTAATAACAAAATATTAATAGAAATAATAGATTAAGTACACAAAGCGTGTGGAATGTTAATAAGAAACTATAGCTCACCTTGCTTGATAGGAGTACAACCAAAATGAGCTTCCCCTTGTATTCGAACGTGAAAAACATTGTTGACCAAAATCCACTGATTCACTCAAGTTTAAATATCATTTGGATGTAAAATAAGTTAGAAATGAGATCAGAAAATCAATTGATCATTGAAATCATTATAAGAAACTAGAAAATATGAAAACAATGGTTTTTAGACGAAATAAAATTTAGAAAACCTATGCCTTTTAAAAAATGACAAACATCGGTAGTACTTTTTTTAAAACAAAAGAAAATTGAGTTTGTTAAAATACAAAGGTTGAAACTGTTCCCTAAAAATTCTTAGCTTGTGACCTCTCTCTATTTAATTCACAATAACTACTTTTAAAACCAAATTTTCTCTTTTTTTTAAGTTATCAAAAACATAATTCTTGTTATATGATAAACCAATTAAATAACCTTCCAAAACGTTAGCCAAGTCCAACTTGTCATATTCCTTTGAAAACACATTCAATTATTAACTCAGAATTAATTAACGAACTAAACTCCATCCACGATCCCAAACGAAAACCAACAACCGTCCTAAGCAACATAACATCTTTTTGCCACAACTTCGCTAACGGTGCAACAATCTCATAAGATTCCTCAACGAATTTCGATGATAAATAACTGAACTCAGAAAAATCATGTACTTCTATCACTAACTTTGATGCTTCAAGTCTAGAACAACTCCAACTTCCAAGAATCAATCTCTAACACCTTCTATAATCTATGAGACCCCAGAGAACCTCATCACTAAAGCTACTTACATAAGCTACCTTGCTTACACCATCACCTCGTTAGGCTTCTGAAAAGTCAACTATAATTGTGAACATATGTATGCATGATTACTTATATGCCCTCATAGATGTCTATGTATATGCATGGAAACCTCTAATGTCATGCCCAAATGTATGCATGTACTGATATATTTAAATATATACATAAGTGTTTATGCAATGTGCATGTTCAACTGTTCACACTTACTAATAACATTCTTAGAACCAATATTCCCTTCAACATGCAAAAACTCGCTCTTATCCAAGCAAGGCACAAACACTTGCTTTGCTACAAAAGCCTACTAAACAATCCTTGGTTGTCGATCAAAATCCTTCTTGGTACAACTACTCCTGAGAACACCACTACTCTTACCGCTCATGAAACCAAGTATTCACAGAATACTCAGCTCATCGCAACCCCGAATGCCACTAGTGTATTCACCGTATATACAACAAAACTATAAACCCATACCAACTAAATGATCTTAAACACCATTATTGTTAACAACCACGCTGATGCTTTAGGAACAAGAACTCCCGGTCGAACATACCCATAAATCGACCATTATCACAACTATGTTCTCAACTCATACATTACCT
The DNA here is from genome assembly GCA_019671005.1 of Hibiscus mutabilis. Taxonomy (NCBI): domain Eukaryota; kingdom Viridiplantae; phylum Streptophyta; class Magnoliopsida; order Malvales; family Malvaceae; genus Hibiscus; species Hibiscus mutabilis. The sequence continues at coordinate 13,276,203 of CM033751.1, forward strand.
TAATACCCATCAACACGACTCGAAAAAGATTCAGGAGCCACACCAAGGTACGTCTCAATACCGAACTTAACTTCGCAAACACAGGACAACACGATAAAATTCCCTCGTAAGCATTCCAAGAAAGAATTGCCTAACAACACAGACATTCAAAACCCGAACATCCTTAAACCCTAAATTACCACATAAGCCAAAAACTCATCAAACATAATTTGGCTCGTTCTTAGCCAATCTCCATCACAAAAAGCAACATCCAATATTCAAAACTTCAACACAACAAAAACAAAATTACCGTCAACAAATATGCACAATTGCATGAAACCAAAATCTACCAGAAGATGCAAAAAGAGAGAAAAAGCAGACTACACAACCTTTCCTCGATCAAAATACTGATTCCATGATTCCGCTACGCACTTTAACCTTCAAAGATGAAAATCCAATCAATGCCTTATGTTGATTGCATAACTTGACCATCATCGTGGAAAAGACATTAGAGACACTACCAAATTCTCATTAACAATCAACATCACTGGTTGGGATTCAATCCTGGACATCAATATTCTTGCCTAATGCGTACGTCATAACCTTATCATCTCAAACACTCCAAAATCCTCTTTAGAATCTCGGCCAAATCTTTCTAGAGTAAACCTTACGAATCATGATATTACGATCAAGCATACGGCACCTTACGATATATCCATTGCCACTCATATCACTTCACTTACTTTTGAAATTCAAAATCTATATCCTTAACAGTGGTGGTAATAACCACTTTTGATATTCTAAACAATAAACCAACGCCACCTATAAACTTATGAACGAGGATAACGTTACTCAGGTTCAAAGACCAATTTTAACTATTCTCGATCGAGGACCAAGTCAACTAAAGATCGGAAACCACTTTTCTTATACTTTCAATTACCCATACTACACTTACTAAGCTCAGAAGTAATTACTGAATAAATCATTTCTCATCTAAAATCAAATTTTATTACTAGTGTTTAAACCTGACAGTTAGGGCGTAAGCTCGGCAAGTGATCCAAGACAAACCTACAAAAACTTTTTCAAATTTTTGTAATAGGCAATGTGTTCCCTGATAAACCCCACAATAAGCAATTAACAACATGTGCACATACGAATACATTGATCAATTTCTCAAAATAACTAGATTAAACTCTATTTGTCCGAGGTTTTGAAACTCAAGCACGAATCATGTATGTAAACAACCCATCAATCAAAAAATTCAACAACAGTGCCCAATAATCACTAACCAACTCCCAACAATTATAACCTGGCTCTGATACCACCAAATGTGTATACTTGCACAATTGCGTAGCACTTATTACGCGCAACAAGTTTTTGGCACCGTTGTCAGGGATTGGCAATAGCGATTTTGTTTTTATTTTCTTGCAGTTTCTTTTTACTTTTCTTGTTTAAAATTTAAAGGGCTAACAAACTTTGGTTTTGCATTGGTATATGACCAGGGCGAGACTTAAACGAAGGATAATAGTAGCAATGGCTAATCAAGATGGTGATATGAATCAAGATGTTCTAGCAGGAAGAGGAGTGATTCTTGCACGAAATAGAACTATTCGAGACTATCTTGAAGAAGATCTTGATGGACTTAATCTAGGAGTTGTCGCACCTGAAATTGAAGCCGACCACTTTGAGTTAAAATCGGTAATGTTTAATATGATCAACACAATTGGTCAATTTGGCAGCTCAGCAACTGAAGATGCACGACAACATCTAAAATCTTTCCTCGAGATTTGCAACTCGTTCAAAAAACACGGAGTCATCCCCGATGTCTTACGATTAAGATTATTCCCCTATTCATTGAGGGATAGGGCGAAAGCATGGTTGAATAGCATTCCTGCCGGATCAATAGCATCTTGGACCGATCTTTGTCATGATTTCCTTGCTCGGTTTAATCCTACAAATTTGACAGATAAGCTTCGTAACGACATTACTTCTTTTCGGCAGACAGATGATCAATCCATGTACGAGGCTTGGGAGCGATATAGAGAACTTCTACATAAATGCCCCTACACGGATTCTCGGTGTGGACTCAAGTAACAATGTTTTACAACGCCGTGAATACACCAACAAGGATGATGCTAGATGCCTCGGCAAACGGCATACTCCTAGATAAGTCACCGGAGGAAGCAATGCAAATTCTAAATAGGCTGGCCAAGAATGATTATCAATTCCCATCTACTAGAAGAGGAGGAGTTAGACGCCAAGCCACAACTAGGATCATCAGATTCAATTTCGGCACAATTGGCCGCTTTAACCAAGATGGTCCAGAACATGCAAAAACCAAACAACACACATGAGGTCAAGGTAATGGATTCTTTTTGTGAGTTATGTGGTGATAACCATAATTCTTCTGAATGTATGCAGAATTCGGAATCCAGCTTCTATGTGGGGAATTACAATCAGAACAACAATGTGATGTCCAATACATACAATCTAGCTTGGAAGAAGCACCCAAATTTTTCATGGAGTAATCCCAACAAAGCTCTAAACCAGAACAATCAGAATGCACAAGCATCGGGATTCTAACAGAATATGCCACGGCAATAGTTGCCGCAGCAACAACCGACAACATCTAGTTCTTTGGAAAATTTTCTAAATGCTTTTATGATGAAAACTGAATCTTATATGGCTGAGAATAGTAACTTCATAAAAAGAACTGATGCTTTTATTAACAGGACCGAGATGAGATTGCAAAACTAAGAGGCGGCAATCAAATCATTGGAAAATCAAGTCGGACAGTTTGCTCAAAGTCTGAATACTAGAACGCAATGAGGTTTACCTAGCGATACTGAAGTCGCAAGAGGAACTGGCCATGAGCAATGTAAGGCAATCACCACTAGAAGTGGCCAACAACTTAGAGAGGCTCAAACCCCCTCATCAAACAAAACTCCATAAAAAGATCAAGACGAACCTAGCGGCAAAGCCTCAGATGCTGAACCAGGAATTGCCTCGGCAACCGGCAATAAGCATGCCTCGGCAACCGGCGATAAAGACGCCTCGGCAACTTGCGATAAGCATGCCTCGGCAACCCCAGTTGATAACGACTCAGCAACTCTAGTTGTCCTGGCAATGTCGTCAATTAGGTTCCAAACCAATGAAAGGATCGAAGATATCCGACTTCCACCACCATTCCCACAAAGGTTGAAGCGACAAAAGCAAGAATACCAATTCAAGAAGTTTCTTGATATCCTAAAGCAAGTCCACATCAACTTGCCATTGGTGGAAGCAATTGAACAAATGCCAAACTATGCCAAGTTTCTTAAAGACATTGTGTCCAAGAGAACAAGGCTAGGAGAGTTTGAAACAGTTGCCGCAACAGAGGGATGCATGGCAATGTTGCACAATCGTAAGCCACCCAAGTTGAAGGATCCCAGAAGTTTCACAATACCCTATTCTATTGGAAATCACTATGTCGGGAAAGCATTATGCGACCTTGGGGCTAGCATAAACTTGATGCCTAAATCGGTTTTCTAGAAACTAGGAATCAGGAAGGCAAGACCTACAACAGTTATGCTACAGCTAGCCGACAGATCCTGTGTGCATCCAGAGGGAAAAATTGAGGACATACTGGTAAAAGTTGATAAATTTATTTTTCCCGCTGACTTTATTGTTTTGGATTGTGAAGCAGATGAGCATGCACCCATCATTCTCGGGAGACCATTCCTAGCAACAGGGAGAACCTTGATCGATATTGAAAAGGGAGAACTCACAATGAGGGTGAATGACCAGCAAGTTAAACTAACTGTGTTCCAAACACTAAGGCATGCCGATGATCCAGAAGAATGCCAACTTCTTCATGCCACGGCAGAGTTTAACTTCGACGAGGAATTTAGTTGGCTCGGCAACTACATTGCCGATCAAGAGGAACCTGAGGAGCATGAAAAACCGGTCGATGAGGAACAACAAGAAGAGGCAAATTGGCTAGTCAATCGACCAGGTACATACTTTGAACCACTGGATTACTAAGTAAGGAAGGTAAGCTCAAAAAACCCTCTATTGAACAACCACCGATTCTTGAGTTGAAACAATTTCCAGAGCAACTAAAATATGCATACTTAGGAACCGATAATACATTGCCTGTAATTATTTCTTCTAAGTTACAGCCTGAGCAGGAAAAGAAGCTGATCAAGATGTTGAAACTACACAAAAAGGCAATAGGGTGGACAATTGCCGACTTGAAGGGAATTAGCCCGGCAGTGTGCATGCACAAGATTTTGTTGGAAGATGATCACAAACCTTCAATTGAGGCCCAGAGGAGACTGAATCATGCCATGAAAGGGGTTGTAATGAAAGAAATCATCAAGTGGCTTGACGCCGGCATTATATACCCTATCTCTGATAGTACATGGGTAAGTCCAGTACAATGCGTACCGAAAAAGGGAGGTATAACGGTGGTAAGTAATGAAAACAATGAACTCATTCCAACCAGGACTGTGACCGGTTGGAGGGTTTGTATGGATTATCGAAAGCTAAACAAAGCCACTAGGAAATATCACTTCCCATTACCCTTTATTGATCAAATGCTTGACCGTCTTGTAGGTAAACCCTTTTATTGTTTTCTTGATGGTTATTCAGGTTACAATCAAATTGCCATAGCACCAGAAGATCAAGAAAATACAACCTTCACATGCCCATACGGTACTTATGCCTTTCAAAGGATGTCGTTCAGATTGTGTAACGCCCCGACAACCTTCCAAAGATGCATGATGGCACACTTTTCAGACATGGTCGAAGACTTCCTTGAGATCTTCATGGATGATTTTTCTGTTTTTGGTAATGACTTCGACAGTTGTCTCGGAAATTTAGAGAGGGTGTTGGCAAGATGTGAAGAAACTGATTTAGTCCTCAATTGGGAGAAATGCCATTTTATGGTAGATGAAGGAATAGTGCTCGGCCACAAGATTTCATCCAAGGGAATTGAAGTAGACAAAGCCAAGGTGGACGTGATCGAGAGATTACCCTTACCATGTTCGGTTAAAGGAATTCGAAGTTTTCTTGGACATGCAGGTTTTTACAAGAGGTTCATTCATAATTTTTCTAAAATCACTAAACCCTTGTGCAATTTGCTTGAACAGGATAAAGTATTCAAATTTGATGATTCTTGCACCCAAGCATTCGAAACCCTAAAGAAAAAGCTTGCCTCGGCACCCATTGTCGTTCCACCAGATTGGACGCTACCTTTTGAGCTCATGTGTGATGCAAGTGATTTCGCGGTAGGAGCAGTCCTAGGCCAACCCACAGGTAAGACCTTCCACGTGATATACTACGCTAGTAAAACTCTTAATAATGCTCAAGTGAATTACACAACAACGGAGAAAGAGTTACTAGCTGTAGTTTTCACATTTGACAAGTTCTGATCCTATTTGATTGGTACAAAGGTAATTGTTCATACAGGCCATTCGGCAATCAAATACCTATTTGCTAAAAAGGATGCTAAACCTCGTTTGATTCGTTGGATATTACTTTTACAAGAATTTGATATTGAAATTAAGGACAGAAAAGGAACAAAAAATCAAGTGACCGATCACTTATCACGTTTGGAACGTAATAGGGAGGAGGACGCGGATCTAGAGATATGCGATGCGTTCACGGATGAACAAATTTTAGTTGCCTCGGCAACCATGGACGCGCATGCCTCGGTAACCCTCGAAGTCTCGGCAACCATGGATGCACACGCCTCGGCAACTCGACGCTGCAGCAGCCCTTGACGCGCACGCCTCGGAAATTTTGGGAGCAATCGCCACGACAATACCCTGGTACGCGGATTTAGTTAATTTCCTTGTTTTTGGTATTTTACCTTATGGCATTACTCACCAAGGGAAGAAGCGGTTCCGTCATGATGCTAAGCATTACTTTTGGGATGAGCCTCTTTTGTTTAAATAATGTGCTGATCAGGTTATACGCCGATCTGCCCCTGAATAAGAGCAACAGAATGTACTCTGGCAATGCCATTCTTCACCCTATGGAGGACATTTTGGAGGAACTCGTACCGCGGCCAAAGTTTTGCAATCTGGTTTGTATTGGCCAACATTGTACAAAGATGCCCAAGACTTTTACAAGCAATGTGATCGTTGCCAGAGGATGGGCAATATCTCTAGACGACATGAGATGCCGCTCTAGAACATCATCGAGGTGGAATTGTTCGATGTATGAGGGATCGATTTTATGGGACCTTTCCCATCTTCATTCGGCAAACCTCTACATCTTACTTGCCGTCGACTACGTGTCTAAATGGGTTGAGGCAGCTGCAGTTCCCAACAACAATTCCAAGACCGTGCAACGATTCTTGCAGAAAAACATATTTATACGGTTTGGGATGCCGAGAGCAATTATCAGTGACGAAGGCAAGCATTTTGACAATAGACTAATTGCCAAGATGTTGCAACGCTTCGGCATATCACACAAGATCGCCACGGCATATCACCCACAAACCAACGGGCAAGCAGAAATTTACAACCGGGAATTGAAGGGTATACTCGAGAAAGTTGTAAATCCCTCTATGAAGGATTGGTCATTAATACTAGATGACGCACTTTAGGCATATCGCACTGCATTCAAAACACCCTTAGGTATGTCCCCCTTCCGACTTGTCTATGGCAAAACATGCCATCTACCGGTGGAAATCGAACACAAGGCATATTGGGCAATCAAGACCGTGAATATGGATTGGGAAAGTGACGGACAAAAGCGTTTGTTGGACCTCAATGAGATAGAAGAATTCCGTGCACTCGCCTATAACAATGCACGAATCTACAAGGAGAAAACAAAGTAATGGCATGACAAGAAACTATTGTCGCGGCAATTCCAATTCATGCCAGGGCAACTAGTTATCTTATTCAATTCTCGGCTAAAACTTTTCCCGGGAAAGCTAAAATCAAGATGGTCGGGACCATTCGAAGTCGTCAAACCATTCTCCTATGGTGCCGTGATAATCAAGTCCATCACTGACAAACATGAATTCAGAGTTAATGGACAAAGATTGAAACACTACAATGGTGCCCATGTGGAGCGTAACAAAGAAGTGGTCACTTTAGGAGATGCATGAGCATGCTCTTCTTTCAATATTTTTTTTCTTTTTATTTTCATCTTTATTTTTAGGAGATATTTTAATTTTCTTTAGTTTCTAGGTTCTCTTTGTTTTATTTTCCACAACAAGACTCAAACCCACCATGCTAAGGAAATTCACTACCGACTACTTGCCACGGCAACCGCAGCAGATGATGTTGCGGCAACCTACATCGTGCCTGCACAAGCTGATGCCACGACAACCAACCCCGAAGATACCATGGCAACCAAAGCTAAAGACATCCCGACAACCACTGCAAAAGTCAAAGGTAAAGCACCTATGCCCGAATCAACTCCTACGGAATCATTTTCTGATTTTTCAGATTCGGACGAGTCCTCCATTGCGCAAACAAAGACCGCACCAATTGAATCCTCCAAGCGAAAATCCAATGACACTGATGAAGAGGACGATGAAGACAACCCCGTACGAGGATCGATTCCACCACCGGCAACAAGAAAACAACCATCGCGTTCAAGCAAAAGAATCAAGACACCGACCAAAAGGAAACTAATCATCTACGATGACGAACTCTCGGAGTAAGTCCTCGTATGCATTTTATTTTTCGTTATTTTTATTTTTCTTTAATGCATGCATTGAGGACAATGCCTCACTCGAGTTTGGGGGGGGATTGTTATTAGTAGTTACCATGTTTAGTTACATTCATCTTAAGTATTACATTTAGGATACATAAATTGCTTGCCATGCCTTTAATTGGAACAAGAATTGCTTAGGTTTGATGAATATCCGATGATGACTTTGCCAATGCACTTAATTGATAGAATTTTTATTCTAGGATAACCATGGAAAAACTTAGAATTTTACTATGATGCTAAATTTGATGAAACACTGTTGTGGTTTGATTGATTTAAGGAATTCTAGTGAACTTAGGTTGATAATTAACAAATTGGGGGATTAGAATAAAAATTGGATGAATGCTAGAGGTGCCCGAAATTGGCTCTAGCATGTGCTAAAAAAATCAATCACTAGAGGTGCCTGAAACTGGCTCTAGTATGTGTTAAAAAAATTGATAGCTAGAGGTGCCCGAAACCGACTCTAGTCGAATAAATTAACTTAAGAAAACTAAAAAAAAACACTAGAGGTGCCCAAAACTGGCTCCAGTTAAAACATGTTAAAAAGAACCCAATGAAGTAATTTGAAAACCTCTTGTTTGTATAGAATCCGAAAAATCAACTTGCACACAACTCCGCACACACTCACAAGCATTATAGTTTGATTCCGAGTAACTCCTAAGTTTTCCGAAAAATAAAAAGCCAATCATACTTTGTGCCCCGGTTCAGAGAATTGAAATCAAGTTCAAAGCTAAGTTTGTGAAAATTGAAGTCTTGGCAGGTAACTATGAGTTTGCATTGCTTGAGGACAAGCAATAGTTCGAGTTTGGGGGTGTGATAAGTGTTCAAAAGTACTATTTTTATTACCCTTTTTACTCATATTATTGTTAGACTTAGGCTCATATTAGTTGCATAATTAGCCATTCATGCATTAATTCATGTTTCCTTCCATCGTTGAGCTTGATTACATAACTTGGTAGTTTTGTGGGAAAAGATGCTGCTTTGGTGTGTTTTGTGTGTATGTGCAGGATCACTTGCAAAAGCAAGGCTAGAGCTAGTTGTTAGGGCAATGCATGAAGGAGATGCTGAGCTAGTTGCCAAGGCAATGCATGAAGGAGACGCCGAGTTAGTTGTCAGGGCAATACATGAAGGAGACGCCGAGCCAGATGCCAGGGCAATTGTCGACAAGAGCAAAGGTGATATGGTAGTCGAAATTGATGACTAGACAAGCCCAAGATGACGTGGAGCAAAGCCCAATCCCAAAGGAATTTGATTTCCATGAAGAGATTAAAGAAGAATTAAATTCCAAGAAGATAGGAGAAGTTCTAGTAGGAATATAATTATAATAAAGAATTATATTCTTTAAAGATAATTTAATTCCAACTTAACTTCCTCCTCAAAGAAGGACTTTGACCTAGCCCTATAAATAAGAAGGAGATTTCGACAAATCCATAGAGAGAGCAATAGAGGGATTCAACAACTCCAAGGAGGGCAAGAGGAGAGAATTTTCAACAAGCATCTAGGGCAAGGAGGATTTCGACAAGCCTCCTTCTTCATCCTTTTCTTTCTTGTTCGATTGAGTTCATGCTAGGGATTATTTATCTTGTGTTTCTTTGGAACCTAGCCATGAACTAATTCTATTTGGCTATGGTTATTGTGTTTTGTGGTTGTGAGAAACTATTGGATTTTGTTTAGGTAATAAGAGTTTGCATTTTTCTATTCAAGGTTTATTCATTCTTGGTTCTTATTCTTGTTTGCGAGTGAATTGGGAGAGGACCTCGTGATTTCATCTATTTATCTAATATCGGGAGAGTTAGATTCAAGAAACGAATGAATATGATCTTTATTCAATCTATTGATGGTGAAGATTAATTCGGCTTAGGAATAAGTTAAGGATTTCAACGGCTAAGAGGAGCGCAAGATTGGTTGTTGTTCACCCTTGATTCACGCAGGGATGTATTATCAAGGCATGCACAAGTAGCTAGAGTTTCGACTTAGGGATAAGAAGAAACCATTGAAGAACGCTCTGCCGAACCTTGAAGGTTGCTGCCCAGACGCCCAAGTAGTTTCCCAACTAGTTGCCCAGGCAACCATCGATTAGTTGCCAAGGCAACCCCACAGCAAGTTGCCACGGCAACTAAGTTGCCCGTGCACTCTTTTACCAAAACGATCCAATCGGCTATCACACCTCAACTCACGATAACCTGGCCTATCTCTCTCTCATTTGATCTCATCTATTCTTTTACTTTATTGCTTTCTAGTATAGTTATTAGTTAAACTCCTATAATCCTTTATTTGTGATTTTACTTTTTACAATGCAAGAGACTAGATTCTTGCAGTGGCACCAATCCCTGTGGAGACGATATCTTTTATGCTATAACTTGCAACGTGTATAGTTGCACAATTGCGTAGCACTTATTACGCGCAACATCATTCATATTGGTTCATAACAACCTAGAGTTCATCACCATTAAGCAATGGTAACCAATTCGAACCATGGCTTATTCTATACCAAACAAACCTATATATATACATAAATACAGCCCCTACTTAATCTAAAATAGTGCCCAAGTTTTAAAGTTTAATACAACAGTCCACATGCATCATTTTACCCTTGTTTGATTCTAAACTCAAAATCATTATTACCATAGATACATATAACTACATTTGGGGCTGTTCTTATCTCAAATTCATTCAACAATTCACAAAATAATAAATCAATTTAAAAACTCTACATGCATGATTCAAACATATGTTCTAAGATTCATCCTTCCAATAATTACTACCACCATTTTCATAGACAAAAGAATTCATACTATAAACTTCCAATTTATCTCAGCTATATGGAGGGAGAATGAGTTTCTTACCCTCTTCTATAAGCTGCCCGACACCAAAATCTAATTGAGATAAAAAGGAGTTCAACAATGGAGTTTAATTCTTTCTTTCTCTCTCAAAGCATGTGAAGTTCGGTGGATGAAGAAGATAAAAGGATGATGTTCTTTAATTGTTTTCTATTTATCTCCACCAAATCCTCCCTTCCTCCCAACATGTCAAATTTTATTTTTGACATGTGTAAAGACCATTAAACAAAATTCCCTTAACATGCAAACCCTCTCTTTCAATCTTTTCGATTTAGCCCTCTGTAAAAATAGTGACTCGCTTGATAATTAGCTATCCATGTTTTTCATGTTTCAATTTGATCCTAATTTGTTTAATCGATCTATTACTTAATGATTCTAAACAAATTGACTAGCAATACCCATTACATAATCCTAAGCCAAGGTTTGGGGTATTACAAAACCGGGTTTTCTATTTCTACATAACGTCTTTTAAGACTTGATTAACACACCATTACTAATTATTCTCAACAACCTTCATCCACGGAGAAACGCCGAGAAACACTCAACTACCCGTATGATATTGGTTTCTTGTTATCTCAATCCGTACAAAACTTATATGATTCTCGTCCAAAAACACTGTCAGCATACTGAAAAACCGCTTTTAGCTTGCACCAATCCTTCCTAGTATCCAACTAGCCCTTCATAAAAAATTCTCATCTCAATAATCGTTGCAAGGATCACCAACTAATTTCTAAAACTACAACCAACACCAAAGGCTTCACTTAACCATACATCAATCTCAATCCATGAAGAACAACTATCTCGATTTAGACACCTAAATTAATTCCGGGAACAAACTGGTATAACCAATTTTAGATTATTATCAACCAATAAGAAATCATTAGTACCCATTAGAAATCATTAGGTTTGAAAAACCTAACCATAATTCATCCTTGAAACCATTTCAGACCAATTAAATCCAATTAAATTCATTTTAATCACAAAATATTAATAGAAATAATAGATTAAGTACACAAAGCGTGTGGAATGTTAATAAGAAACTATAGCTCACCTTGCTTGATAGGAGTACAACCAAAATGAGCTTCCCCTTGTATTCGAACGTGAAAAACATTGTTGACCAAAATCCACCGATTCGCTCAAGTTTAAATATCATTTGGATGAAAAATAAGTTAGAAATGAGATCGGAAAATCAGTTGATCATTGAAATCATTATAAGAAACTAGAAAATATGAAAACAATGGTTTTTAGACGAAATAAAATTTAGAAAACCTATGCCTTTTAAAAAATGACAAACATCGGTAGTACTTTTTTTAAAACAAAAGAAAATTGAGTTTGTTAAAATACAAAGGTTGAAACTGCTCCCTAAAAATTCTTAGCTTGTGACCTCTCTCTATTTAATTCACAATAACTACTTTTAAAACCAAATTTTCTCTTTTTTTAAGTTATCAAAAACATAATTCTTGTTATATGATAAACCAATTAAATAACCTTCCAAAATGTTAGCCAAGTCCAACTTGTCATATTCCTTTGAAAACATATTCAATTATTAACTCAGAATTAATTAACGAACTAAACTCCATCCACGATCCCAAACGAAAACCAACAACTGTCCTAAGCAACATAACATCTTTTTGCCACAACTTCGCTAACAGTGCAACAATCTCATAAGATTCCTCAACGAATTTCGATGATAAATAACTGAAACCAGAAAAATCATGTACTTCTATCACTAACCTTGATGCTTCAAGTCTAGAACAACTCCAACTTCCAAGAATCAATCTCTAACACCTTCTATAATCTATGAGACCCCAGAGAACCTTATCACTAAAGCTACTTACATAAGCTACCTTGCTTACACCATCAGCCCATTAGGCTTCTGAAAAGTCATGTATAATTGTGAACATATGTATGCATGATTACTTATATGCCCTCATAGATGTCTATGTATATGTATGCAAACCTCTAATGTCATGCCCAAATGTATGCATGTACTGATATATTTAAATATATACATAAGTGTTTATGCAATGTGCATGTTCAACTGTTCACACTTACTAATAACATTCTTAGAACCAATATTCCCTTCAACATGCCAAAACTCGCTCTTATCCAAGCAAGGCACAAACACTTGCTTTGCTACAAAAGCCTACTAAACAATCCTTGGTTGTCGATCAAAATCCTTCTTGGTACCACTACTCCTGAGAACACCACTACTCTTACCGCTCATGAAACCAAGTATTCACAGAATACTCAGCTCACCGCAACCCCGAATACCACTAGTCTATTCACCGTATATACAGAAAAACTATAAACCCATACCAACTAAATGATCTTAAACACCATTATTGTTAACAACCACGCTGATGCTTTAGGAACAAGAACTCCCGTCGAACATACCCATAAATCGACCATTATCACAACTATGTTCTCAACTCATACATTACCTTAATACCCATCAACACGACTCGAAAAAGATTCAGGAGCCGCACCAAGGTACGTCTCAATACCGAACTTAACTTCGCAAACATAGGACAACACGATAAAATTCCCTCGTAAGCATTCCAAGAAAGAATTGCCTAACAACACAGACATTCAAAACCCGAACATCCTTAAACCCTAAATTACCACATAAGCCAAAAACTCATCAAACATAATTTGGCTCATTCTTAACCAATCTCCATCACAAAAAGCAACATCCAATATTCAAAACTTCAAAACAACAAAAAAAATTATCGTCAACAAATATGCACAATTGCATGAAACCAAAATCTACCAGAAGATGCAAAAAGAGAGAAAAAACAGACTACACAACCTTTCCTCGATCAAAATACTGATTCCATGATTCTGCTATGCACTTTAACCTTCAAAGATGAAAATCCAATCAATGTCTTATGCTGATTGCATACCTTGACCATCCTCGTGGAAAAGACATTAGAGACGCTACCAAATTCTCATTAACAATCAACATCACTGGTTAGGATTTAATCCTGAACATCAATATTCTTGCCTAATGCGTACGTCATAACCTTATCATCTCAAACACTCCAAAATCCTCTTTAGAATCTCGGCCAAAGCTTTCTCTAGTAAACCTTACAAATCATGATATTACGATCAACCGTACGGCACCTTACGGTATACCCATTGCCACTCATATCACTTCACTTACTTTTAAAATTCAAAATCTATATCCTTAACAATGGTGGTAATAACCACTTTTGATATTCTAAACAATAAACCAACGCCACCTATAAACTTATGAACGAGGACAACGTTACTCAGGTTCAAAGACCAATTTTAACTATTCTCGATCGAGGACCAAGTCAACTCAAGATCGGAAACCATTTTTCTTATACTTTCAATTACCCATTCTACACTTACTAAGCTCGAAAGTAATTACTGAATAAATCATTTCTCATCTAAAATCAAATTTTATTACTAGTGTTTAAACCTGACAGTTAGGGCATAAGCTCGGCAAGTGATCCAAGACAAACCTACAAAAAAAATTTCAAAATTTTGTAATAGGCAATGTGTTCCCTGATAAACCCCACAATAAGCAATTAACATATGCACATACGAATACATTGATCAATTTCTCAAAATAACTAGATTAAACTCTATTTGTCCGAGGTTGTGAAACTCAAACACCAATCATGTATGTAAACAACCCATCAATCAAAAAATTCAACAACAGCACCCAACAATCACTAACCAACTCCCAACAATTATAACCTGGCTCTGATACCACCAAATGTAACCCCTTTGACCCAGCCTAGTCGTTAGACTAAAACTAAGATCACATTAGGTTTGCCAAAGCAAACCCGAACTATCTTACTCAAATTACGGTCCATTTTTTCCTTTAGCTAGTCTAGATGTGTTATTAAGACCTAAGGTGTTCATACAAGAAGCAGTTCACTTTTCATTCAATTCGAACATCGATAAGCCACTCAATTTTAGATACAAGCATTCTAGGGACCAAAATACAAATCTGAATAACTACAGGTACGTAGCCCAATTTCAGGTTACCAATAATTAGTTAATTATATTTCATTCTTGCATGTCGATTTTCAACTCAAACGGATCACAATTAGGCGTCCAATATAACAAAATATAAAATTAACGACTAAATCGTAAAACTGCCAAAATGCAGAGACTAACTCATTTCTAGAAGCATCATACTGCAGTTAGATATATTATAAGCATGCTTACAAAATCTCTAGTCAATCAAACATCAATTACTTATTTAATTGGTGCATGTACATTCGATGACCAAAATGCACAGAATCTAAACTTGATAAAACTCATTAATTGAACATATCCAAAATACACAAAAACAAAAAAGGCATGCTCCTAAAAATTATACCATCATAAAACATAAATTCCCAATTAATTACATGCCATAGACCAATACAATTCATATTCATACAAGTAAACTAGAGGCATGCTTCCTAACAATATAAAGCATTATCCGATAAGCACAAATGGTCGAGACTTCAAACATAGACTATAGATCAATTAAGGAATAGAAACACATGACCAAAAATACATTTGGAATACAAGCAATCCACCCAGTCAATATTATTAAACCATTTTAAAACATTAAATCACAACCATCAAATGTACTCGGCATCAAAACATAGTCAACATCACACACATCAATTAACGCCATCAACCAACATAATATAATCTCCAACCAAATAATAATACATTTTACAAAAATAACACCCCAATGATTAACCCACTTTGCCTTCTTACAAATTTTAAAAACACCATAAACATACCCTTTTAATATGCTTGTCTTGGGATCACTCCTCGCCTCGAACCACAACCCTGCACTTGTTTAGTTCACTACATTGACAGAAGAAATGAGAGCATAAGCATATAATGCCTAGTGAGTGCACACAAAACGAGTAAAACGTCAATGTATTTTTGAAATAAAAACTCTTATTAGAAACCCGTATTAAAGCAAGTCAAACTCACCATTCCAAAACATTTAAATAAAACATGCTTAAGTAAGAAAAAGCAACCTTCTAATACGTTTGTAAAACATGCCATGAATATTAAACCATATGCACAAAAGCTTCATTTGAAATATACATAATTACCATATGCAAACATAGCTTTCAAATACCATGCATATTAAACCATATGCAAAACATGTATCATGGATATCATGCATAATCCCATATGCAAACCTCAATTTAAGCCATCACATGCATATTATTCCAATTGCAAAGCTTAAAGAGCACAACATGTACAAACCATATTATACAAAACATAATCCATTTATCATGATACATTAATTCATATATTGGCATTCAAGTGACCCAAAACCATTTCAATCTATTTATAAAAACACATCGGATACACGAATTTCCCAAGTTGTTCCTTTGACCACTTCACATACATCCTCGAACCGGAGCAGCCCTCAATGGTTATGATGCATAAATCTACCGGCGGGAGAATTGGCACACTCATGACCCCTCGACTGCTGCGGTTCTCATGGTGGAGCATGGCACACTCTTGACCGCTCGACACATATGAGGTGACTTATTATAGTGCACTTTAAACCCTATGGAATGCCAACTATATCCGACAACATTTATTTCATTGTCACTTAGCCAATATATATTTTTAAACACATGTACTCATTGTTTTTCATATGCATTTTACAAAACATTACCATATGCAAAACCACATTGCCAAAGGCAACCACCACATTCCATTTAGGAACTATTTCCAAGTGCTCTTAGTCATCCATATTCTTATTAAATTATTGCATATCATTTAAAAGATGCATAAAATAGTAAGTAAATCACTCCATACTTTTAAACCAAAACATATAAATCAAGTCTCATATCAAACCGATATTCAAAAGGCAAAATAGGAAAAAACTTACTTACGAGCTTAGCTAAGCTTGCTAGGCTTTAACTAAACTCCCAAAGCCATAATTCAAACCTCTTTATAGTACCAAAACACATTTGCATTCACCAACTTTCTATCGTCCTGACGACAACACCTCGATGACGATGCCTAACGGTGAATCGTCCAAACACTTGCCATCTTCCGCAAGAAAATGCAAGGGCCAATATATAATGGACCACACCAAACCAACCACTTAATTAAAATATCCGAACCAACTCTACTTCAGCTATATTCGAAACAAAAAAAAAAAAAAAACAACAGCAGCCACTGCCCTGTTCTTCACCCTAATTCAGGGGCCATCTAATCCCCCTCTTTTTTCTACTGCCAACACTCCCTTTAATCTTCTTTTTTTCATTTCCAAATAACTCAACACATAATGCTTTCCCCCTCTGTTTAATTATTATTATTCTCATTTCCTACAACATATACGAACCACAAAAGCCACCACGAATTAAGAAGGCAGCAGCAGCCGCACAACCCACATGCGCACCGACCGGTCACTCCCAACCTCGTCGTATATTTATTTTATTTCAGCTTTAACAATCCTTAAGAGCATTTCAACGAACAAGTGTAAAGCACTCTAACATATGACCCAATAATTAAATCAACCATTCTACTACTTACCCCATTCAAGAATTTAAATCTAAAATCAACCAATTAAATTAATTACGGGAATTAAATTATAAAATCAACTTTAGATTATTATTACACATGCACAAAACATTAGAACTCTATAGAAATCATTAGATTACTATATTCTAATAAGGATTTATGAGAAAATTTATTAATATCCAATAATTCCATTAGAAATTCGCTTTAATCATCCCAAAACATGAGAAATCATCGATTATGAATCAAAACCATGTAGAAAATCATTAAAGAATATTTTCTCACCTTGCTTGATGAAAAACCAACTTGAAGATGAACTCCCCTCTTGATTTCCAACAAGAAAAATAGTGAAGATGATGTAGAAATCAAAATCCTTGATCCACAATTGTTTATAAATAAATGAAGAAATTGAAGTGGAAATAATCAAGGAATTAAGAAATTCTTAAGTTTTGTTTGGAAGAAAATGAGAGAAACTTAGAAATATTATTCTCATATTTTAGAAAATTATAACCGTCAATTTCTTTTTGTTAAAAAAAGAGAAAAATATATTTAATCATTAATTTTATAATTCCAGTAAAAATACTAGTTTAATTTTTTTACAAAATTTCCATTATTAATATTCTACAACCTTTTGCAAAATAGTCACTATTTAATTTAATATTAAATTCACCCATTCAAAATTACCCAAATTCAATTTCGTCATTCGACAAACCCATTAAAATATTTTTAAAAATATTAGCCACAATAAATTTATCAAAGATCAATTTAATCAACCTAAATTATCTTTCAGAATTAATTAATTAGCTAAAGCCTAACAAAAAAATTCAACCTAATTCCGATATTTCACCCAAAACTTCTAGCCCATTTTCCAGGGTGTTACAGTGACAAATCTTCATTCATGCTACTAGATGCCTAGGCATCCAGTTCTATCCTTTTAATTGTATGCATCTTTAATTTTTCACATTTTTAATTTTCGCACTTTGCTTTAATTACCACGATTTTAATTTTAAGTATTTTCTTTTCATTACTATTAGGTTTATGTTTTATTTAAAGTGTTTTTGTTTATTCCTGGCAGTTATTACGCAAGTGACAAGTTGGAAAAGCCCTCCACAAATTTATTAACAAGACTTTTTGGGCCAATTAGGTTGACTCGAATTAAGGAATTTTGGTGGCCACAAGTGATAAGAGGAAAGAATATAATGTATTTATTAAATTTTATTCTTTTATTTTCTTCATAATTATAACAGTACCCTGTCTATCACTTTAACCTACCCCACCTTCCCATGACGACCACACATCGTTTCCCTATTCCTCATGCAACCTACCCATCCACTTTCTCACTAAAAGCGAGGTTTTCAATATTAATTGTTGATGTTTCCAACCATAATAACTCAACCCCTTGTGTTTCCACCTTTTCATCTTCTTCAATCTCACAGTCCACATAAAGGAAAATAAAACTCTTTTATCGGTTATTACACTATCGAATATCCTCCCCTTGTAATCCTAAAAAGCTCTAACTTGTCTTCTTCCGCCTCCCCTTTGCAAGCATGGTCCGATAACTCAAGGTAACCCCTCACAAACAATAACCTCCTCACCAAGAGAGACATCCTAGTCTCTAACGCCTCAAATTTGGTCCTAGATGATAGCTATCTAGATTAGACGATTCAGAGGAACCAGATTAGGCGATTCGAGCTAGTTTCTGGAATTAATTCATAATAAATTATTTTTGGCTAAAATAAAATATGGAAAAACATTAGAAAATGTTTAATTAATATATTAAGGGTTTTGGAAAACTCAATTTGAGGAAAGAAAATCAGATTTAGGGACATTTTGGTCTGGTGACTAAAATGTAAAGTTTTCAAAATTGTTTTGGTGACTAAATCATAAAAGGGTCAAAACTTAGAATATTTAAGGAGCTAATTTATCAACGTTTTTAATCAGACTTTTCCCTTAATTTAGGTTATTTTAAATGGTTAATAAATAAAAATAAAATAGATCTAATTAAAATGATTTCTATTAACCAAATTCATTTTCTTACGTAACTACTCTTGCTCTCAACTTTTCTCTCAACTTTCTTAGCATCCAAACTACCAATTTTACTCTAAAATGTCCAGGAATCTTCTCTTTTTGATTTCTTAATTGATTCCTTTGATTTCTACATCAAATCCTACTTGCTTTCTTGGAGATTTCATTCAAATCATGCCAATTAAAGGGAAAGTCGGCTAGTAGAAGTGATTTTCGTTTCTCTTCTCTAATTAAAGGTTCTTTACAAAAATTCACAAGTTCTTAATCCTTTACAATTGATTTTTGTTATGTGTTTATGAATAAATCATGATTAAAAGGTTTTGATTGTGATTTGATAAGAAATCTGGTAGATCTTGATAATAGAATTGATCCGTGTTGATTCTAATTGATATAGATTACATGTAATATATGTTTTAATGTTATGAGGAGATTAATAAAAGGAATCCCGAAACTAAGTGAATTGCTATTTTTCTAGGTGGTAAATAGTTAGATTTTGAGGTGTTCTTGGTGTTAAAAGGTTTCTGGAGATATAAGGTTGTTAAATTGATGTTTTTTGGATATGGAATGATGTTATTAAGATGTTAAAATCATTAGGTTATGGCTAGGAATTGTTTAGTTTGGGTTAGGTGATGTTTTTGGTTGTTCTTGGAAGGCGATTGATGTTTTTAGTGAGGCGAAGTTGAGAATAGATGTTGCTGGGATTAGAGATGCATAGTAATGCATTAATCCTTTGTTTTTGTGTGGGTAAAACAAGGGAGAAGGATCCTTCAGCAATTGAAGAGGTTTCGAAGGCTTTGGAAGCTTCATTTCGCACCAGTAAGTGGAGTTTTGTGTTTTTGGTGAGTAGAAACGTGGTTTACAGCTTATTAAAGGTTTAAAGGTGATTTTTAGGAGTTTAGAATAAGTTTGAAACACTTGTCGAAGCTCGAAAGTAAGTATTGGATGTTCTCACTCTCGTTTTCAGTTTTACAAAATACAATCTCATGCACATGTTTATGATTTGAGTTGCCTACTATTATGTGCATGTTTTGAAATGAAATATGATATAAATGATCATATGTTTATGCTATATGAGTTGGGCAAATGATTTATGAAAAGGATTTTGAGAATGAGAGATGCATGGTTTATTGCATTGAAGATGGTTTGATTTGATGCAGATGTAAAATAGTGAGGTAATATGTTTTAATAAAGTATATTGGCAAGTGGCAATGATTACATGTTATCGGATATAGTTGGCATGCCATAGAGTTTAAAGTGCACTATATTAATTTACCTCATGATTTTCGAGGGGTCAAGAGTGTGCCAGGCTCCACCATGAGAACCGTAGTGGTCGAGGGGTCAAGAGTGTGCCAATTCTCCCGCTGGTGGATTTATACATTATAACTTTTGAGGGGTAGTAGTACCATGCTCCGGCTCAAGGATGTATGTGAAGTGGCCGAAGGAACCACTTGGGAAATCCGAGTATCCAATGTGTTTTTACAAAAGGAAATGACTTGGTTTTGGGTCACTTGATTGCAATATACGAATTAATGTATCATGAGTAATGGATTATGTTTTTGTATAATATGGTTTATGCATGTGGTGCTCTTTAAGCTTTTCTATTTTTATGTTTTAGCATGAGAAAGCTTAAATTGAGGTTTATGCTAGAAATCCACTATACATGTGTGGCGAAGTGTTTAAATGTGCATATCTTGTAAAGGCAATAGAAGCATAAGATGTTTTGGCATGAGATATAATACTTGTTTGAAAACAAATGGTTTTAAATGCATTGATGAGTGTTTTTGAGAATCCCTCACTAAGCTTTCATGCTTACACTCTCCTTTCTCATCAATGCAGAAAAGTAGGCATTTTTGGACAGCAAGCAAGAAAGAAGCAATCTAAGGGAGAAGCTATTTCAAGTACGATTTTATAAATGCTGCGTAGTAATAAAAAAGCAATGTGACCAAGTTGTAATTAGGAGGGTTGTTTGGTTACTCCCTGTTTTGGACATGTTTCATTTGGTATTTTAGATTTTTATGAGGTTTTATTACTTGCTTTAAGGGGTTGGTTGAAAATTGCATGCTTGGGTAGAGGTCATGCCTATAGGATCTTTGATTTGATTGCTATGGTTTGTTTGATCCTCTAGCAAGTTGTAACCCCCTTAGCCTGGCCTAGCCAAAATCGAGCTAAAAGGGTCACATTAGAATTACCGAAGAAAACCTAATCTAATAACCTAAACCGGTCTGTTTGTTTTCTTTTTATCGCATCTAAATGCATCAATTTAATTCCTAAGGTGAACATACGACATGGGATTCGATAACAATGTGATCAGATTTCAAATTAGGGTTCAATTGCTTGAATATGCACTTTGGGGACCAAAATGTAATTTCCACAAATTATAGAGACTTAAATAAATTTGGATTACCAATCCTTAATTAGTCCAATTTCATGCTCACGTGTTAAATTCTAGCTCAAAACAATCATCCAGGCTCATTTAATTGCATACATATCATTCAAGGACCAAATTGCATAATTTCTAAACCTTAGCAGACAACAACATAAAATTGTACATTGCGTACCGATACGAGCTAGCCTCGTATTGATACGGTTCAACCAACTTAACAAATATGTGTACTGATACACCAAGCACCGTATCGATACGGTATGCCGAGTAAGCCTGTACCGATACGGTTCACCCCCGTACCAATCCTTTATGGTTTATTTTCAAAAATCAAATTCTAGTAGCTAGAAGGCGTACTGATACGGGAGCCCATGTACTAACACCAGTACAAAATTTCCTCAAGGTGTAACGATACAGTGGCTAGGCGTACTGATACCCTTTGTTAATTTTCAATGAATTGGGCCTTCCCAAACCCCGCTTACCGACACCAGGGAGCCCGTACTAGTACGTTGAGGCCTGTAATGACCTCTAGGTCCAACTTATGACATTTTGGCTGATTCTAAACACATACAACACATATCTAAACATCATACAACATCAAGAGCATGCTTAACATCAACATACCAACATTTAAAGCAATTCTAGCAAGCCTAGCACAATCAACCACACTTAAGCCTTTTACAAGTCCAAACCAACATTTAAAACTTGCACAAACAAGGAGTTTAGCAAACATCCCTCCCAAACAACAAATGACCACATTGCCTTTATTACTACAAGTCTAAATCAAAATAATACTTTCGTAAACACAAGTCCTTGGATTTCCCTTCGCTTGCTTGCCACCTCCAACCTATAATTTTCTGCATTGATGGAAAAAGAGAGCGTAAGCACACCAGGCTTAGTGAGGAATGCTCTAAAACAAACCACGATCAATGCATTTAAAATCATTAAATAATCCTTTTGTAAAACCACTTTCCAAAACACCTTTTTAATCATCTTTAAAACATCATCAACATTTCCCTACCTTGTAAACCATGCACTTACATCTACAAAACATGTATATTAAATCATATGCAACATGTATCATGGATCCAACAGCAAAGTCCTATTTGCTACCCTCAATTTAAGCTTTCCCATGCATACTACCAATGCAAGGCTTAAAGAGTAAGACGCGATTAAACCAACATTATACAACATAATCCATCCATGATACATCATCAATTATATTGGCTTACGAGTGATCATTAACCAAGTTCCACTTTACAAAATATAACATCGGATACACGTATTCAACAAGTATCCTCTCAACACTTCATACAATCTCAACCGGAATCACTCAAGGTTCACCAATAGGAGTTTTCGGTACACATAAACCCCTCTACCGTTGTGATACCCAGTGGAGTTTTCAGTACACATAAACCCCTCAACACCACTCAGCGGCTAGATGTATAATCCACTAACGGGAGTATTTGGTACCATATAATCCCTCAACCGTTAGGGTACTTGGATGGAGTTTTCGGTACACATAAACCCCTCAACATCCAAGGCGTCTTTTTATTGTGCACTATCAATCCTATGGTCGGCCAACTATATCTGATAAGATTTATAAACCACATCACTTGCCAATATAATTCATTTCATTTCATTAACATCAACTCACTATTTTCATATGCATCAATCAAAACCATTTATCCAATGCATTAACCATGCATACCAATATTCAAAAACATTATCAAAACATACATTACATCCAAATGCATCAACATCATTAGATAACCATTTTCCAGGATTAAACCATGCTCAAATCATGCATATACAATGGGTAATCAAGTTATCAAAACAAGTGCATAAAAACCAATTGCCAAACCGAGTTCGAGAGAGAAATCATCATTTACTTACTTTCGAGCTTAGACCAGCGTTTCAAGCTTAACCTAAACTCCCAAACACAACTTTCAAACCTTTGAAAAGCTATAAACCGCGCTCTCACCCACCAACTACATAAAGTTTTGATCGCCGATAGGAATCCAAGCCTCCACGGCTTTCTATACCTCACCTCAAGCTCTAGGATCAACTTCCTTTACTTTAGCCACAACAAAACAGAGGATCCAACGCATTCAATAGCCCAACAACAACAATTTACAGAAATCCTCAACATACTCTACCAAAATTTCATTCTACGACAACCAAAAACAACATCAAACACCTTCCAAACTTAACCCAGCCAAAACCTAACATTTTAATCCATCAATTAACATCCAAAAACACATTAACATCATCCTTATACCTCCAGCATTCATTAAACCTCCACAACTCCTCAAAAACTCATAACTAACAGCCTAGAAAATTAGAGATTCATTTAGTTTCGGGATTCCAATGTTAACATAAACCTTTTAACATTATAAAACATCAAAATCATGTTCAAATCAAATCAAGAACCCAACAAAACAGATCCACAACGAAGATCAATCAAATACCTCAATTAAACCTTGATTTAACCATTTTCCATAATTAAATCATTAAAACTCATTAGAAAACATATATAAAGGATCAATAACTTGGGAATTTCAGTAAAGAACCTTATATTAGATAAGAAGAATGAAACTCACCTCTAACCTTGGCTTTCCCCTTAATTGGATGGTTTTACGTGAGAAAACAAGATTAAATCAAATATATTTTGTTAGAAAATCATTAAGGATTCATTTGAAAATAAAAGAATGTTGAAATCAAGTGATTACCTGAGAAAATTGAAGTAGAAAAGAGTGTTTGAATGGAGAGAATTTGAGAGAAAATCTCTTGGAGAAAAGTTAGTTACTTAAAGTTTTCTTTTAAATGCTAATTGTGTAATTAATTCTCCAAGCCCCTTTATTAATAAAAAACCCTTTTATAATATCCAATTAAAAGAGAAAAGTCTGATACTAGACTTTGGCCAAATAGCTCCTTAGAGATTCTAAGTATTGACCCTTTTACAAAGCAATCACTAAAAATAGTTTTAAAACTTTACATTTTGGTCACTGATCCAAAATGTCACTTTTCGAAACTTCTGTTTGTAAAATTGATTTTACCAAAATCATCTACATATTAAATAATGATTTTAGGATATTTTCCATATTTTTTTCTCACTCGAAAATATTTATTTCCATTTAATCCTAAAATTGACTCAAATCCTCTAATCCGATCTATCAAACCGTCTAATCAACCTAGAAACCTCCTAGGCCCAAAATCAGGGTGTTGCAACTCTCTCCCTCTTAAGAAATTTCATCCTCAAAATTTACCTAATGGAAACAGATGCGAAAACTGCTCTATCATGTCTGACTTACTCTCTCACGTGGCCTCCTTGACACCGCGATGTCACCACAACACCTTAACAAGCTCAATCGTATTGACACGAAGAACTTTACTACTAGAGTCAAGGATCTCCACTAGTTCTTCATCATAAGATAAATCTGGTCACAACTCAACATCCTCCACTGGCCTCACATGCGACGGATCCGAACGGTACCTCTGTAACATGGATATATGAAACACATCATGAATCTTCTCTAACTCAGGAGGCAACCTCAACCTATAAGCAACTGGACCAACACGCTTCAACACCTCATTTGGCCCAATAAACCTTGGACTCAACTTTTCTTCATGCCCAAAGCGCAACACCTTCTTCCAAGGTGAGACTTTCAAGAAAACCTTTTCCCCAACCGCGTACTCCACTTCTCCGCGTAGCATTTCTTCCTATTAGAGGCCACTTTCAACCGATCACAACTAAGCTTGACCTTTTCATCCGTGTCTTTCAACACATCAGGCATGGAAACATACTTTCCGCAGCCTCAGCCTAACACAAGGGAGTACGACCCTTCCTACCATACAATGCATCGTACGGTGCCATTTTTATACTTGTCTGATAACTGTTATTGTACGGAAACTCCACCAAAGGTAACTGTCTTTCCCAAGTTCCTTGGAACTCAATGCTGCAACATCTCAACATATCCTCTAAAATCTGAATCACTCAGACTGACCATCCGTCTGAGGATGATACGAAGTACTGAAATTCAAGTGAGTAACCAAAGCTCGATGCAAACATCCCCAAAATCTTGATGTAAACCGTGGATCCCTATCCGAAACAATCAACTTGGGCACTCCGTGAAACCTCACAATTTCAGCAACATATTGATCTGCCAACTTATCCAAGGTATACGTCGTATGCACTGGTAGAAAATGTGCACACTTTATAAACTGATCAACAATCACCCAAATGGAATCCTTTTTAGTAGGTGTCAAAGGTAACCCCGACACAAAATCCATGGTGATCATCTCCCATTTCTATTTCAAAATCCTCAACGGTTGCAACAACCCGAAATGAAACTGATGCTTAGCCTTCACACGCTGAGACACTATACACCTAGCAACAAATTCAGCCATATCCTTTTTCAAACCCACCCAATAGAACTCCTCCATTAGATCTCGATACATCTTGGTACTACCGGGATGCATAGAAAAAGGACTAGCATGTACCTTAGCCAAAATAGTTTGCCTCATCTCATCATCACTAGACACCACTATCCGACCTTTAAAACATAACACCCCATCAACATTAAAGTGAAAATCCGTAGTATTTCCATCCATTATATCTTTAACATGCGGTACCAACGCCTCATCATAAGGTTTTTTTTTCCTTAATCAACCGCGATAAATATGGCTTCACTTGCAATTCGGCCATAAACCTTCATCACACATCACACTCAACCTCGCAAATATGGCCCTCAACTCCACAATAGCTTTTCTACTCAAAGTATCAGCCACAGCATTCGCATTGCCCGGATGATACTCAATCGTCAAATCATAATTCTTGAGCAACTTTAACCATATACGTTGCCTAAGATTCAACTCCTTTTGCGACATCAAATACTTCAAACTCTTATGATCCGTTTACACAATACACCCCTCACCATAAAGATAATGCCTCCAAATCTTCAACGCAAGCACCATCGCAGCAAGCTCTATATCATGCGTAGAATAATTGCGCTCGTGCACCTTCAATTTCCTAGATGCATAAGCTACAACTTTCCCGTCTTGCATCAACGCACACCCTAAACCAACGTAGGATACGTCGCTATAGACCACAAACTCTTTTCCTGACTCAGGTGTCAAAGTTTTCTTCAACTTCTCAAAACCTCGTTGCCCAACTTATGTCCACTCGAAACGTACACCCTTTTGCAACAACTTAGTCAACAGAGTAGCAACCCTTGACAACCCATCTATAAATCAACGATAATAACCTACCAAGAACAAGAAACTACGAACTTTCGTCACCAACTTAGGTTGCTTCCAATTTACAACCGCCTCAACCTTTTGCGGATCTGCCCAGATACCTTCCGCCGAAACAACATGACCACGAAAAACCATTTGCTCAACTTAGCATAAAGTTAATTATCAAACAAGGTTTGCAACATAATCCGCAAGTATCGATCATGATCTTCCTCCGTACGAGAGTACACAAGAATATAATCAATTTACACTACTACAAATTGATCCAAGAATTCATGGAACACCTAATTCATCATGTCCATGAATGTTGCGGGCACATTCGTCAACCCAAACGCATCACCAGAAACTCATAATGGTCGTACCTTCTACGAAAAGAAGTCTTCAACACATCCTTATCCTTAACCTTTAACTGATAGTATCCAGATCTCAAATCGATCTTAGAAAACACTTTAGCACCCTGAAATTGGTTAAACATGTCATCAATTCATGGAAAAGGATACTTATTCTTGATCATCAACTTGTTTAGTTGCCGATAATCAATGCACATTCTCAATGTGCCATCATTCTTCTTCATAAACAACACCGCTGCTCCCCACAGAGACACACTAGGTCAAATGAAACCACAGTCTAACAACTTTTGGAGTTGCATCTTCAACTCTTTCAACTCTTTTGGTTCCATGCGATACTGTGCAGTCGACACCGGAGCTGTATCAGCATACGTCTCAATACAAAACTATACCTCCCTATCAGGCGATAACCTAGGTAATTCCTCTAGAAACACCCCCTAAAAATCACAAACAGTATGGATATCCTTAGTCTACACATCTTCTATGTTTGGGTTCATAATACAAGTCAGATATGCTTGACACCCACACTCCAACAACTTCTCTGCTTCTAAGACCGAAACCACATTGGAAAAGAACTTAACATTCTCACCCATAACTACCACTTCATAATCATTAGTAAGTTTCAACAAAACTCGCATGGTCTCAAAATCGACCACATCCCTATGCTCAGTCAACCAATCCATACCCAAAATCACATCAAAACCATAAAATGCCAGCTCTATTAAATCAGCCGCAAACACGTAACCTTGAACCATCAAAGGAAATATCCTATATAACCTCATCGTAACATCCGTCTCTCCAAAAGAACTTGTTACTTGCATAACCACATATAATATTTCTATCGGTATATCAAGCAAGTGCGCATGGTCATGCAAAATATATGAATGCGTAAAACTAGAATCTATCAGAGAAAGTAATGACATACATTGCAAGGTAAAAGTACCTGTTATCACATCCGTGTCATTCATCCCCTCACGATGCGCATAGATCTCCGTAGGTTCACCATCTTCGGGTTAAATCGCCACTATATGCGCCACAATTCTCTGTCCTTCCTCCCTCTGCTGGAAATTACCTCGACTGTGCCCACGGCCTCTCTGTGGTGCATATATGATCTACGGACCTATAACTCCAACAATAATTAGAAACAACAGCCGATGGGGTCTGTCCTTCCTTAACCAAACATGGACAGTCTCACCTCACATGGTCTCGCGATCCACATATCCAACATGCATTATGCAATTCTCTAACCTGGGTACTCTGGCCCTACAACCCACGCCCAGCATTACTTCCACCCAGTCTCTGCTCAGGGCGATACCTCCTATCACAGTGTCTCTTAGACTAACCACCACCGGAACCAAAATCCACAACTCTCTTCCTAGAGCCAAAACCTTCTAAGCGAAGAGATAAACCCAAACACTACTCAATGTCCTTCGCTAAGGTTATTGTGTTTTGTGGTTGTGAGAAACAATTGGATTTTGTTTAGGTAATAAGAGTTTGCACTTTCAATTTAAGGTTTACTCATTCTTGGTTTTTATTCTTGTTTGCGAGTGAATTGGGAGAGGATCTCGTAACTTCATCTATTTATCTAATATCGGGAGAGTTAGATTCAAGAAACGAATGAGTATGGTCTTTATTCAATCTATTGATGGTGAAGATTAATCTAGCTTAGGAATAAGTTAAGGATTTCAACAGCTAAGAGGAGCACAAGATTGGTTGTTGTTCACCCTTGATTCATGCAGGGATGTATTATCAAGGCATGCACAATTAGCTAGAGTTTCGACTTAGGGATAAGAAGAAACCATTGAAGAACACTCCGCCGAACCTTGAAGTTACTGCCCAGCCGCCCAAACAGTTGCCCAGGCAACCGTCGATTAGTTGCCAAGGCAACCCCGATGCGCAAGTTGCCACGGCAACCAAGTTGCCCTTGCACCCTTTTACCAAGACGATCCAATTGGTATCACTCCTCAACTCACGATAACCTGGCCTATTCTCTCTCATTTGATTACATCTTCTTTTACTTTATTGCTTTCTAGTTTAGTTGTTAGTTAAACTCCTACAATCTTCTACTTGTGTTCATTTACTTTTTACAGTGCAAGAGATTAGATTCTTGAAGTGGCACCAATCCTTGTGGAGATGATTCTTTTATACTATAACTTGCGACGTGTACACTTGCACAATTGCGGAGCACTTATTACGCGCAACATGTTTTGGGCGCCGTTGCCGGGGATTGGCAATAGCAACTTTGTTTTTATTTTCTTGCACTTTTTATTTTTCTTGTTTAAGATTCAAAGGGCACACAAACTTTGGTTTTGCATTGGTATATGACCAGGGATAGACCGATTACACTGGAATATCCCTTTGATCCAGAAATCGAACGAACCTTGCAAAGACTCAGACAAAGGTTAAGAGTAGCAATGGCTAACCAAGACGGCAATATAAATCAGGATGTTCCAGCAGGAGGAGGAGTGATTCTTGCACGAAACAGAACTATTCGAGACTATCTTGAAGAAGATCTTGAAGGACTTAATCCAGGAGTTGTCACACCTGAAATTGAAGCCGACCACTTTGAGTTGAAACCGGTGACGTTCAATATGATCAACACAATTGGTCAAATTGGCAGCTCAACAACTAAAGATGCACGACAACATATTAAATCTTTCCTCGAGATTTGCAATTCATTCAAAATACAAGGAGTCACCCCCGATGTTTTACGAGTAAGATTATTCCCCTATTCACTAAGGGATAAGGCAAAAGCATGGTTGAATAGTATTCCTGCCGGATCAATAGGATCTTGGACCGATCTTTGTCTTGATTTCCTTGCTCGATTTAATCTTACAAATTTGACTGATAAACTTCGTAATGAAATTACTTCTTTTCGACAGGCAGGTGATGAATCCATGTACGAGGCTTGGGAGAGATATAGAGAACTTCTACACAAATGCCCCCTACACGGATTCCTAGTGTGGACACAAGTAACAATGTTTTACAATGCTGTGAATACACCAACAATGATGATGCTAGATGCCTCGACAAATGACATACTCCTAGATAAGTCGCCAGAGGAAGCAATGCAAATTCTAAACAGGCTTGCCAAGAATGATTATCAATTCCCATCTGCTAGAAGAGGAAGAGTTAGACGCCAAGCCACAGTACATGAACTGGGATCATCAGACTCAATTTCGGCACAATTAGCCACTCTAACCAAGATGGTCCAGAACATGCAGAAACCAAACAACACACAGGAGGTCAAGGTAATTGATTCCTTTTGTGAGTTATGTGGTGGTAACCATGATTCTTCTGAATGTATATAGAATTTGAAATCCAGCTTTTATGTGGGGAATTACAACCGGAAAAACAATGTGATGTCCAATACATACAATCCAGCTTGGAAGAAGCACCTGAATTTTTCATGGAGTAATCCCAACAATGCTCTAAACCATAACAATCAGAATACACAAGCATCGGGATTTGAGCAGAATATGCCACGACAATAGTTGCCGCAGCAACAACTGACAACATCTAGTTCTTTGGAAAACTCTCTCAAAGCTTTTATGTTGAAAATTGAATCTTATATGGCTGAGAATAGTAACTTCATAAAAAGAACTGATGCTTTTATTAACAGGACCGAGATGAGATTGCAAAACCAAGAGGCAGCAATCAAATCATTGGAAAATCAAGTTAGACAATTTGCTCAATACCTGAATACTAGACCGCAAGGAGGTTTACCTAGCGATACTGAAGTCGCAAGAGGAACTAGCCATGAGCAATGTAAGGCGATCACCACTAGAAGTGGCCAACAACTTAAAGAGGCTCAAGCTCGCTCATCAAACAAAACTCCACAAAAAGAACAAGATAAACTCAGTGGCAAAGCCTCATATGCTGAACCAGGAAATGCCACGGCAACCAACGATAGGCACGACACGACAACCCCAGTTGACGATGCCTCGGCAACTCTAGTTGCCCCAGCAATGCCATCAATCAGGTCTAGACCAATGAAAGAATCGAAGATATACGACTTCCACCACCATTCCCATAAAGGTTGAAGCGACAAAAGCAAGAATATCAATTAAAGAAGTTTCTTGATATCCTAAAGCAAGTCCACATCAACTTGCCATTGGTTGAAGCAATTGAACAAATGCTGAACTATGCCAAGTTTCTGAAAGATATTGTGTCCAAGAGAACAAGGCTAGGAGAGTTTGAAACAGTTGCTGCAACAGAGGGATGCATGGCCATGTTGCACAATCGCATGCCACCCAAGTTGAAGGATCCCAGAAGTTTCACAATACCTTGTTCCATCGAAAACCACTATGTCAGGAAAGCATTATGTGACCTTGGAGCAAGCATAAACTTGATGCCTAAATCGGTTTTCCAGAAACTAGAAATCGGG
Source organism: Hibiscus mutabilis (assembly GCA_019671005.1). NCBI lineage: Eukaryota > Viridiplantae > Streptophyta > Magnoliopsida > Malvales > Malvaceae > Hibiscus > Hibiscus mutabilis. The sequence continues at coordinate 13,307,661 of CM033751.1, forward strand.
AATGCAAGACCTATGCTACAGCTAGCCGACAGATCCTATGTGCATCCAGAGGGAAAAATTGAAGACATACTGGTAAAAGTTGATAAATTATTTTTCCTGCTGACTTTATTGTTTTGGATTGTGAAGAAGATGAACATGCACCTATCATTCTTGGGAGACCCTTCCTAGCAACAAGGAGAACCTTGATCGATGTTGAAAAGGGAGAACTCACAATGAGGGTGAATGACCAGCAAGTTAAACTAAATATGTTCCAAACACTAAGGCATGCCGGTGATCCGAAAGAATGCCAACTTCTTCATGCTAGGACAGAGTTTGACTTTTATGAGGAATTTAGTTACCTCGACAACTACATTGCCAATCAAAAGGAACTTGATGAGTATGAAGAACCGATCGATGAGGAACAACAAGAAGAGGCAAATTGGTTAGTCAATTGACCAGGTACATACTTTGAACCACTGGATTACTCAGGTAAGGAAGGTAAACTCGAAAAGCCCTCCATTGAATAACCACCGATTCTTGAGTTGAAACAGTTGCCAGGGCAACTAAAATATGCTTACTTGGGAACCGATAATACATTGCCTGTAATTATTTCCTCTAAGTTACAGCCCGAGCAGGAAAAGAAGCTGATCAAAATGTTAATGCTACACAAGAAGGCAATAGGGTGGACAATTGCCGACTTGAAAGGAATTAGCCCCGACAGTGTGCATGCACAAGATTTTGTTGGAAAATGATCACAAACCTTCGATTGAGGCCAAGAGGAGACTGAATCATGCCATGAAAAGGGTTGTAATGAAATAAATCATCAAGTGTCTTGACGCCGGCATCATATACCCTATCTCTGAAAGTACATGGGTAAGTTCGGTACAATGTGTACCAAAAAAAGGAGGTATAACGGTGGTAAGTAATGAAAAAATTAACTCATTCCAACCAGGACTGTGACCGGTTGGAGGGTTTGTATGGATTATCGAAAGCTAAACAAAGCCACTAGGAAAGATCACTTCCCATTACCCTTTATTGATCAAATGCTTGATTGTCTTGCAGGTAAACCCTTTTATTGCTTTCTTGATGGTTATTCAGGTTACAATCAAATTGCCATAGCACCAGAAGATCAAGAAAAGACAACCTTCACATGCCCATACAGTACTTATGCTTTCCAAAGGATGACGTTCGGATTGTGTAATGCCCCGACAACTTTCCAAAGATGCATGATGCACTCTTTTCAGACATAGACGAAGACTTCCTTGAGATCTTCAAGGCCGATTTTTTTGTTTTTGGTAATGACTTCGATAGTTGCCTTGGTAATTTAGAGAATGTGTTGGCAATATGTGAAGAAACTGACTTAGTCGTTAATTGGGAGAAGTGCCATTTTATGGTAGATGAAGGAATAGTGCTCGACAACAAGATTTCATCCAAGGGAATTGAAGTAGACAAAGCCAAGGTGGACGTGATCGAGAGATTACCCTCACCAAGTTCGGTTAAAGGAATCTGAAGCTTTCTTGGACATACAGGTTTTTATAGGAGGTTCATTCATAATTTTTCTAAAATTACTAAACCCTTGTGCAATTTTCTTGAACATGATAAAGTCTTCAATTTTGATAATTCTTGCACCCCAAGCATTCGAAACCCTAAAGGAAAAGCTTACCTTGGCACCCATTGTCGTTCCACCTGATTGGACGATACCTTTTGAGCTCATGTGTGATGTAAGTGATTTCGCGGTAGGAGCAGTCCTAGGCCAACGCACAGGTAAGACCTTTCATGTGATATACTACGCTAAGAAAACTCGTAATAGTGCTCAAGTGAATTACACAATAATGGATAAAGAGTTACTAGCCGTAGTTTTCACATTTGACAAGTTCTGATCCTATTTGATTGGTTCAAAGGTAATTGTTCATACAGACCATTCGGCAATTAAGTATCTATTTGCTAAAAAGGATGCCAAACCTCGTTTGATTTGTTGGATATTGCTTTTACAAGAGTTTGACATTGAAAATAAGTACAAGAAAGGAACAGAAAATCAAGTGGCCGATCACTTATCACGCTTAGAACGCAATAGGGAGGAGGATGCAGATTTAAAGATATTCGATGTATTCCTGGATGAGCAACTTTTAGTTACCTCGGCATCCCTTGACGTGCATGCCTCGACAACCCTTGACGTGCATACCTCGGCAACTCCAGACGCGTATACCTCGGCAACCGTTGATACGCATACCTCGGCAACCCTTGACGCGCATGCCGCGGCAACTCTAGATGCGCACGCCTCGACAACCATGGAAGCAGCTGCCACGACAACACATGCCTCGGCAATACCCTGGTACGCGGATTTAGTTAATTTCCTTGTTTGTAGTATTTTACCTTATGGCCTTACTCACCAATGGAAGAAGCAGTTCCGCCATGATGCTAAGCATTACTTTTGGGACAAGCCTCTTTTGTGTAAACAATGTGCATATCAGGTTATACGCTGATTTGTCCCTGAAAAGGAGCAGCAGAATGTACTCCGGCAATGCCATTCTTCACCCTATGGAGGACATTTTGGAGAAACACGTACCGCGGCCAAAGTTTTGAAATCCGGTTTGCATTGGCCAACACTGTACAAAGATGCCCAAGAGTTTTACAAGCAATGTGATCGTTGCCAGAGGACGGACAATATCTCTAGACGACATGAGATGCCGCTCCAAAACATCATCGAGGTGGAATTGTTCTATGTATGGGGGATCTATTTTACGGGACCTTTCCCATCTTCATTCGGCAACCTCTACATTCTACTTGCCGTCAACTACGTGTCTAAATGGGTTGAGGCAGCTGCAGTTCCCACCAACGATTCCAAGACCGTGCGACGATTATTGCTGAAAAATATATTTACACGGTTTAGGATGTCGAGAGCAATTATCAGTGATGAAGGCAAGCAATTTGACAACAGACTTATTGCCAAGATGTTGCAATGCTTCGGCGTGTCACACAAAATTGCCACGGCATATCACCCACAAACCAATGGGCAAGCAGAAATTTCCAACCGAGAATTGAAAGGTATACTCGAGAAAGTTGTAAATCCCTCTAAGAAGGATTGGCCAGTAAGACTAGATGATGCACTTTGGGCATATCGCACTGCATTCAAAACACCCTTAGGTATGTCTCCCTTCCGACTTGTCTATGGCAAAACATGCCATCTACTGGTGGAAATCGAACACAAGGCATATTGGGCAATCAAGACCGTGAATATGGATTGGGAAAGTGTCGGGCAAAACGTTTGTTGGACCTCAATGAGATAGAAGAATTCCGTGCACTCACCTATAACAATGCATGAATCTACAAGGAGAAAACAAAGCAATGGCATGACAAGAAACTATTGTCGTGGCAATTCATGCCAGGGCAACTAGTTCTCTCATTCAATTCTCGACTGAAACTTTTCCCAGGAAAACTGAAATCAAGATGGTCGGGACCATTCGAAGTTGTCAAACCGTTCTCCCATGGTGCCGTGATAATCAAGTCCATCACTGACGAACATGAATTCAAAGTCAACAGACAAAGATTGAAGCACTACAATGGTGCCCATGTGGAACGTAACAAAGAAGTGGTCACCTTAGGAGATGCATGAGCATGTTCTCCTTTCGATATTTTCTTTTTATTTTTTCAAACTATTTAATTTTTTTATTTTTGTTTATTAATTTTAGTTATTTTTCTTTTTAGGATAAATTTATTTATTTTCTTTAAGTTAAGACTACATCTTTCTTTCATATTTATCTAATTGTTTTAAAATTTTAGGTTTAAGAATTTCTTTACACATCTTTATTTATTTTCTTTTATTAGTTTATATTTAATTTTAATCCTTATTTTATTTGTTTTTGAATTGTAGGAAAAGAGTTCAAGATAAATAGGAATTTGATTCAAGAAGGAAACTTCTTCAATAAGGAAATTAATGGGCTAAATCTGAGGCTTATATTAAGCCTCCAATTTACCCTAAATAAACCCTACATAGCCAGCCAAACCCTTCTCCTTCCCTAAATCCCCTAGCCGTCCCCTTCCCCCAATCAAAACACCTGTTTTCTTTCTTTCCAATTAATCCCACCCACCATATTTACTACCTATCTTTTCTATTTAACCTATCACCCTTAACTTCCAAGAAACCTATTCCTACTTTTCATCTTGCAACTCTTTAGTTTCTTTTGCTTTCTTTTCTTTGTTTCTACCAAACTCACAACCAAGATCATCCATGGCATCCAGAATCGAATTTTTGGTTCATCCAAGCTCCTCCAAATAACCAAGATACAAGAAGTTTGCTACATCGGTGGTTCAAGAAAGATTTCACTCCAAGTTTGAAAGCTGGAAGATTTGCGAAGAACAAGGCTTTGAACACTCCAACTCTCATCAAGATTTCGGCCTTGAACCATTCATCTTCGAAAGGATTGTACATCAAAAGTAGCAAATCTTTTGCCGTCAATCAAAATCGGGTAACATCTCATGGGTAAGAGAATTCTATGCTCACTCACCTAACCCAAATAATCCTTATGTTTTTGTTCGTGACAAGGCTATACTCATAAGCCCCGAAAGCATCAACACCTTTTGCGGGCTCTACGTTGAGAAGGACGAGCATAAGCCTTTGTTGATCAACTCACGCCCAGGCAACTCGACAAGGTGCTTCAAGAACTCACTCTACCGGGAACTCATTGGAATGACGGTAAATACAAGGGCACGGCAAATTGCCTTCGGCTTAAACCCGAGGCAAAATTATGGAATAAGTTTGTTAAAACTTCTTTAATGCCCACAAAACACAATACCACTATTGATACACCTTTTCTTTTGCTCATACATTCTATCTTGCATAATCGCATCATTAACACTGGAAAAATTATTTGTAATGAGATTTTTGTATGTAGCACAAAAAACAAGGGTTATCTTTTCTTCCCTTGCTTAATTTCCAATCTTTGCAAGGAGATACATGTCCCAAGTGAGTCCACTGATGAAAAGGCCCTACCAAAGTTCGGTTGGAATCGAGTATAAATCCGAAAGCTAATGGGAGAGGCACCAGTAAAATCCCCAATGCCTTCAATTGTCGCAGCAACTCCTGCCGCCTCGGAACTCCTAATGCCCAAGCAACTGATGCTCGGGCAACTCGTGCAGCAACCCTAAGAAAACTTAAAGCACTCTTACAACCGTTGGAGAACCACCTTAGGCAAATTGAAGACCGAAAACTAATGTTTATGCGCTACATGAAGGATCACAACAATGCCATCACCCAAATCATCCTGGAAAAGTACCCGGACAACCGCGTGCCGTTCCTTATCTTTCTTGCCAATGAAGCAGCTGCCACGGCAACCGCAACAGATGATGCCGCGGCAACCTACACTGCGCCTACCCAAGCAGTTGCCACGGTAATCACACTGAAGATGCCATGGCAACCAAAGCTAAAGGCGCCCTGACAACCACTGCAAAAGCCAAAGGTAAAGCACCTATGCCCGAATCAACTCGTACTGAATCATTGTCTGATTTTTTAGACTTGGATGAGTCCTCCATTGCACCAACAAAGACCGCACCAATCGAATCCTCCAAGCCCAAGCGAAAGGCCAATGACATTGATGATGAGGACACCCCCATACGAGGATCGATTCCACCATCGATAACAAGAAAGCAACCACCGCGTTCAAGCAAAAGGATCAAGACACAGGCCAAAAAGAAACTAATCATCCACGACGACGAACTCTCGGAGTAAGTCCTCGTTTGCATTTTACTTTTCTTTATTTTTATTTTTATTTTTCTTTGTTTCATGCATTGAGGACAATGCCTCACTCGAGTTTGGGGGGATTGTTATTAGTTAGTTGCCATGTTTAGTTGCATTCATCTTAAGTATTGCATTTAGGATACATAAATTGCTTGCCATGCCTTTAGTTGGAACAAGAATTGCCTAGATTTGATGAATATCCGATGATGACTTTGCCAATGTACTTAATTGATAGAACTTTTTATTCTAGGATAACCGTGGAAACACTTAGAATCTTACTATGATGCTAAACTTGATGAAACACTATTGTGGCTTGATTGATTTAAGGAATTCTAGCGAACTTAGGTTGATAGTTAAAAAATTGGGGGATTAGAATAAAAATTGGATGAATGCTAGAGGTGCCTGAAATTGGCTCTAGTATGTGCTAAAAATTGATCGCTAAAGGTGCCCAAAACTGGCTCTAGTCGAATAAATTAATTAACTTAAGAAAACTAAAACCAAAACACTAGAGGTGCCCGAAACCGGCTCTAGTTAAAACATGTTAAAAGAACCCAATGAAGTAATTTGAAAACCTCTTATTTGCATAGAATCCGAAAAATCAACTTGCACACAACTCCGCACACACTCACAAGCATTATAGTTTGATTCCGAGTAACTCCTAAGTTTTTCGAAAAATAAAAAGCCAATCATACTTTGTGCCAGGGATCTGAGAATTGAAATCAAGTTCAAAGCTAAGTTTGTGAAAATTGAAGTCTTGGCGGGTAATTATTAGTTTGCATTGCTTGAGGACAAGCAATAGTTCGAGTTTGGGGGTGTGTTAAGTGTCTAAAAGTACTATTTTATTCACCCTTTTTATTCATATTATTGCTAGAATTAGGCTCATATTAGTTGCATTATTAGCCATTCATGCATGTTTGCATTGTTTCCTGGGTGGACAAGCTTGATTTCATATTTTGCTTAATTTTGTGGAAAAAGGGTGCTGTCGATAGTTGTTTTTGTGTGTGTGCATAATCACTTGCCTAAACAAGGATGGAACTAGTTGTCAGGGCAGTGCTTGAAGGAGATGCCGACGCAGTTACCAAGGCAGTGCATGAAGGAGATGCCGAGCTAGTTGCCAGGGCAATTATCGATAAGGGATAAGATGATATGGCAGTTGAAATTGATGACTAGATAAGCCCAAGATGACGTGGATCAAAGTTAAATCCCAAAGGAGTTTGATTTCCATGAAGAGGTCAAAGAGAAATTAAATCCCATGAAGATGGAGAAGATCTAGAAGGAATTTAAATATAATAAAGAATTATATTCTTTTAAAGTATTTAATTCCAACTTAACTTCTTCCTTAAGAGAGACTTTAACCTAGCCATCTCCTATTTAAAGGAGACCAAGCCGTCAACTCCAAGGGAGAGAAAAGGGGAGAGTTCGATTGAAGAGAGAGCAGAAGGGGAGAGATTTCGACAAGGGCTTTCAACCATTCTTCATCTTTTTCTTTCTTGTTCGATTAGGTTTATGTTAGGGATTCTTTGTTTTGTGTTCCTTTGGAACCTAACCATGAACTAAATCTATTTGGCTAAGGTTATTGTGTTTTGTGGTTGTGAGAAACAATTGGATTTTGTTTAGGTAATAAGAGTTTGCACTTTCAATTTAAGGTTTACTCATTCTTGGTTTTTATTCTTGTTTGCGAGTGAATTAGGAGAGGATCTCGTAACTTCATTTATTATCTAATATCGAGAGAATTAGATTCAAGAAACAAATGAGTATGGTCTCTATTCAATCTATTGATGGTGAAGATTAATTCGCCTTAGGAATAAGTTAAGGATTTCAATGGCTAAGAGGAGCGCAAGATTGGTTGTTGTTCACCCTTGACTCACGCATGGATGTATTATCAAGGCATGCACAATTAGCTAGAGTTTCAACTTAGGGATAAGAAGAAACCATTGAAGAACGCTCCATCGAACCTTGAAGTTGCTGCCCAGCCGCCCAAACAGTTGCCCAGCCAGTTGCCCAAGCAACCGTCGATTAGTTGCCAAGGCAACCCCGCTGCGCAAGTTGCCACGGAAACTGAGTTGCCCTTGCACCCTTTTACCAAGACGATCCAATTGTCTATCACTCTTCAACTCATGATAACCTGGCCTATTCTCTCTCATTTGATTACATCTTCTTTTACTTTATTGCTTTCTAGTTTAGTTGTTAGTTAAACTCCTACAATCTTCTACTTGTGTTCTTTTACTTTTTACAGTGCAAGAGATTAGATTCTTGAAGTGGAACAAATCCTTGTGGATACGATATCTTTTATACTATAACTTGCGACGTGTACACTTGCACAATTGCGGAGCACTTTTTACGTGCAACACCCATGTAACTAGCACACAAAATCCGTGTAGTCAGTGGAAACATGTATGTCTTAACATCTTGTACCAATTCGTAGCAGAATCGATCACAGTGATACCTCTCATCCAGCACCAACTCAGGTGTATACTGACTCAGCTTCACAAACTATACCATGTACTCAGATACTGACATACTACCCTGAACCAATACCATAAACTCACGTTTCTTCTTATCCAAGTATCTAACTCCCAGATACTTCTTCTTGAAGGCAACTTGGAAAAACTCACAAGTCACATCACTGGGTTCCATGCCCGTGATCATAGTAGTGTACCAACTCTATCATCACCCTGCAATAGGGACACTGCACATCCCAGCTTACAGATGTCATTGTACCCCATCTGATCTAAAATTTGATCTGTACTAGCAAACTACTCCTCGAATGCTAGGGTGCTAACCCTCTAAACTCAACCTCTCACAGGCTATACAGATGCTCTAACGGCAACCCCATATTAGTAGCAACGGCCGATGTCGGTGCAGGTACATGTACCCCAGCCATCACGGTCTGAAATGCTCCAGTCATCTCCTTTACTAAAGGCTTCATATCATCATACACTGGACTAGGTGGTGCAGGTGGTACTTGCTCTACTCCCTTAGGTGGATTAGGCGGAGGGGGTGGCAATCCCTCAGGATGCACTATCCCACCCTCAACTCCCTACCCTCTAGCAGCAGTATTCGTGCTCAATCGCAATTCTCTCCTCAGTGGCATCGTATAAAAACATATCTAAGGCATGATAATTACACCAAAACAAAAACAATCAGGCTAGCTTCAAGCAAGGATCCAAGACTTTTATTTCAAACCAAAATCATTTTGTAACTATAGTAATAAAGCAATGTGTCCCAAAAATACCCCAACATAACAAATATCAATCACCGTACATAGCAAACAGTAATGAACAATCATCAACAACATCCCAATTTTTCATAAATTTGGTTCTGATACCAACAAATGTAACCCCCTTAGCCCATCCTAGCCGAAACCAAGCTAAAAGGGTCATATTAGGTTTGCGAAGAAAACTCGAGCTAATAACCTAAACTGGGTCCATTTTTCCTTTTTATCTCATCTAAATGCATCAATTTAATTCCTAAGGTGAACATACGATAGGGGATTTGATAATAATGTGATCAGATTTCAAAATAGTGTTTAATTTCTCGAATATGCACTTTGAGGACCAAAACATAATTCCACAAATTATAGGGACTTAATTAAATTTGGATTACCAATACTTCATTAGTCCAATTTCATGCTCATGTGTTAAATTCGAGCTTAAAACGATCATCCAAGCTCATTTAATTGTATGCATATTATTAAGGAACCAAATTGCATAATTTCCAAACCTCAGCAGACAACATCATAAAATTGTACAATGCGTACCGATACGAGCTGGCCCCGTATCAATATGGTTCAACCAACTTAATGACTCTGCGTACCGATACATCAAGCTCTGTATCGATAGGATTCACCCCAGTACCGATCCCTTATGGTTTATTTTCAAAAATTAAATTCCAATAGCTAGAAGGCATATCGGTACGAGAGCCCGTACACCGATACCAGTACAAAATTTCCTCAAGGCATACCAATAAGGTGGCTAGGCGTATTGATACCCTTTGTTAATTTTCAATGAATTGAGCCTTCTTAGACCTTGCGTACCGAAACCAGGGAGCCTGTACCAGTATGTTGAGGCCTGTAACGACCTCTAGGTCTAACATATGACATTTTGGCTCATTCTAAGCACATTCAACACATATCTAAACATCATACAACATCAAGAGCATGCTTAACATCAACATACCAACATTTTCAGCAATTCTAGCAAACCTAAAACAATCAACCACATCATCTATAGGCATGCTCCCTACTCATCATCCAAAACATAAATCCAAACACATAACAAGCACTTTAATCCTCTTACAAGTCCAAACTAACATTTAAAACTTGAAAAAACAGGGAGTTTAGCAAACAATCCTCCCAAACAACAAATGACCATATTACCTTTATTACTACAAGTCTAAATCGAAATCATACTTTCATAAACACAAGTCCTTGGATTTCCTTTCGCTTGCTTACCGCCTCCAACCTTTACTTCTCTGCATTGATGGAAAAAGAGAGCGTAAGCACACTAGGTGTTGCGCGTAATAAGTGCTACGCAATTGTGCAAGTATACACGTCGCAAGTTATAGTATAAAAGATATCGTCTCCACAGGGATTGGTGCCACTTCAATAACCTAATCTCTTGCACTGTAAAAAGTAAAAACACAAATAGAAGATTGTAGGAGTTTAACTAATAACTAAACTAGAAAGCAATAAAGTAAAAGAATAGATGAGATCAAATGAGAGAGATAGGCCAGGTTATCATGAGTTGAGGTGTGATAGCCGATTGGATCATCTTGGTAAAAGAGTGCAAGGGCAACTCAGTTGCCGTGACAACTTGCACAATGGGGTTGCCTTGGCAACTAATCGATGGTTGCCTGGGCGACTAGTTGGGCAACTACTTGGGCGTATGGGCAGCAACCTTCAAGGTTCGACAAAGCGTTCTTCAATGGTTTCTTCTTATCCCTAAGTCAAAACTCTAGCTACTTGTACATGCCTATATAATACATCCCTGTGTGAATCAAGGGTGAACAACAACCAATCTTGCGCTCTTCTTAGCCGTTGAAATCCTTAACTTATTCCTAAGCCGGATTAATCTTCACCATCAATAGATTGAATAAAGATCATATTCATTCGTTTCTTGAATCTAACTCTCTCGATATTAGATAAATAGATGAAGTTACGAGATCTTCTCCCAATTCACTCAAACAAGAATAAGAACCAAGAATGAATAAACTTTGAATAGAAAGTGCAAACTCTTATTACATAAACAAAATCCAATAGTTTCTCACAACTACAAGACACAATAACCTTAGCCAAATAGATTTAGTTCGTGGCTAGGTTCCAAAGAAATACAAGATAAAGAATTCCTAGAATGAACCTAATTGAACAAGAAAGAAAAAGACGAAGGATGGATGAAGCTTTATCAAAATCCTCCTTTCCCTTGATGTTGTCGAAAATTCTCTCTTCTCTCTCCCCTTGCAGTTGACGTCATGGCCTCTAATTTATAGGGCTAGTTCAAAGTCCTTCTTTGAGGAGGAAGTTAAGTTGGAGTTAAATTATCTTTAAAGAATATAATTCTTTATTATAATTATATTCCTTCTAGAACTTCTCCTATCTTCTTGGAATTTAATTCTTCTTTAACCTCTTCATTGAAATCAAACTCCTTTGGGATTTAGCTTTGCTCCACGTCATCTTGGGCTTGTCTAGTCATCAATTTCAACTACCATATCACCTTATTCTTTGTCGACAATTGCCCTGGCAACTGGCTCGGCGTCTCCTTCATGCATTGCCCTGGCAACTAGCTCGGCATCTCCTTCATGCATTGCCCTGTCAACTAGCTCTAGCCTTGTTTTGGCAAGTGATCCTGTACATACACACAAAACACACCAAAGCAGCATCTTTTCCCACAAAAACAACCAAGTTATGAAATCAAGCTCAACGATGGAAGGAAACATGGATTAATGCATGAATGACTAATTATGTAACTAATATGAGCCTAAGTCTAACAATAATATGAGTAAAAAGGGTACGAAAAATAGTACTTTTGAACACTTATCACCAGGCTTAGTGAGGAATGCTCTAAAACAAACCACCATCAATGCATTTAAAACCATTAAATAATCATTTTGTAAAACCACTTTCCAAAACACCTTTTTAATCATCTTCAAAACATCATCAACATTTCCCTTCCTTGTAAACTATGCACTCGCATTTGCAAAATATGCATATTAAATCATATGTAACATGCATCATGGATCCAATAGCAAAGTCCCATTTGCTACCCTCAATTTTAGCTTTCCCATGCATACTACCAATGCAAGGCTTAAAGAGTAAGACATGATTAAACCAACATTATACAACATAATCCATCCATGATACATCAATTATATTGGCTTACAAGTGATAATTAATCAAGTTTCACTTTACATAATATAATATCATATACACAAATTCAACAAGTGTCCTCTCAACACTTCATACAATCTCAACCGAAATCACCTAAGGTCCACCAACGGGATTTTTTAGTACACATAAACCCTCTACCGTTGTGATACCTGTTGTGGAGTTTTAGGTACACATAAACCCCTCAACACCACTCATCGGCTAGATGTATAATCCACTAACAGGAGTCTTCGATACCATATAACCCCTCAACTGTTAGGGTACTTGGATGGAGTTTACGATACACATAAACCCCTCAACATCCAAGGTGACTTTCTATAGTGCACTATCAATCCTATGGTCGGCCAACTTTATCTTATAACATTTATAAACCACATCACTTGCCAATATAATTCATTCTATTAACATCAACTCACTATTTTCATATGAATCAATCAAAACCATTTATCCAATGCATTAACCATGCATACCAATGTTCAAAAACATTATCAAAACATGCATTACTTCCAAATGCCTCAACATCATTAGATAACCATTTTCCAGCAATAAACCATGCTCAAATCATGCATATATAATGAGTTATCAAGTTATCAAAACAAGTGCATAAAAAACAATTACCAAAGTGAGTTCAAGAGAGAAATCTTCCTTTACTTACTTTCGAGCTTAGACCAGCGTTTCAAGCTTAACCTAAACTCCCAAACATAATCTTCAAACCTTTGAAAAGCTGTAAACCGCACTCTCACTAACCGACTACACAAAGCTTTGATCGCCAATGCAAATCCAAGCCTCTATGGCTTCCGATACCTCACCTAAAGCTTGAGGATCAACTTCCCATGCTTTAACCACAAAAAAACAGAAGATCCAATGCATTCAACAGCCCAACAACAACAATTTACACAAATCCTCAACGTACTCTACCTAAATTTCACTCCACAACGACCAAAAACAACATCAAACACCTTCAAAACTTAACCCAGCCAAAACCTAACATTTTAATCCAACAATTAACATCCAAACACACATTAGCATCATCCTTATACCTCCAACATTCATTAAACCTCCACAACTCCTCAAAAACTCATAACTAACAACCAAGAAAATTAGTGATTCACTTAGTTTCGGGATTCTAATGTTAACATCAACCTTTTAACATTATTAAACAACAAAATCATGTTCAAATCAAATCAAGAACCCAACAAAATAGATCCACAACGAAGATCAATCAAATACCTCCATTAAACTTTGATTTAACCATTTTTCATAATTAAATCATTAAAACTCATTAGAAAACATATGTGAAGGATCAATAACTTGTGAATTTCAGTAAAGAACCTTATATTAGAGGAGAAGAACGAATCTCACCTCTAAACTTGGCTTTCGCCTTAATTGGATGGCTTTATATAAGAAAACAAGATTAAATCAAATAGATTTTGTTAGGAAATCATTAAGGATTCATTTGAAAATAAAACAATGTTGAAATCAAGTGATTACCTGAGAAAATTGAAGTAGAAAAGAGTGTTTGGCTGAAGAGAATTTGAGAGAAAATCTTTTGGAGAAAAGTTAGTTACGTAAAGTTTTCTTTTAAATGCTAATTATGTAATTAATTTTCCAAGCCCATTTATTAATTTAAAAACCCTTTTAAAATATAAAATGAAAAGAGAAAAGTGTGATGTTAGACTTTGGCCAAATAGCTCCTTTAAGATTCTAAGTTTTGACCCTTTTACAAAACAATCACGAAAAATAGTTTTAAAACTTCACATTTTGGTCACTGACCCAAAATGTCACTTTTTGAAACTTCTTTTTGTAAAATTGATTTTACGAAAATCATATACATATTAAATAATGATTTTAGGATATTTTCCATATTTTTTCACTCGAAAATATTTATTTCTATTTAATCCCGAAACTGACTCGAATCCTCTAATCCAGTCTACCAGACCGTCTAATCAACCTAGAAACCTCCTACGTCCAAAACAGGAGGCGTTACACAAGCCTAGGTGCTTGTGGAAATGTTGCTTGGCATGTTATATGGTGTTTGTGTGATGTTTGAAGCAAGTTGGATTGAGCCTAAGTGTCATATGTTTGACCAAGATGTTATTACAGACCCAGCCATACCGGAGCGGGTCCTCAGTAGATGTTGGCACGCGGGAAACCGTATTAGTACGCCTTTTAGCTATTAGAATTCCCTATTTTGATATCGAACTACTGGTATCGGTAAGCCTAAGGACCATACCAATACCTTTTGCAAAATATACCCATATCGATACGGGCAAGGGGTATATCGGTACCCAGTCTATTATTTTTGGTAATATGCTTTGCCGAAGTTTGAATCTTTGCAGTTTAGTCCCTATTACTTGATCATGCAATTAAATGAGTTTGGATGATTATTTTTAGTTGAAATTTAACTAAAATGCGTGTAACCTAATTAATTAAGGTTTGGTAACTTTATAATTAAGAAAGTTCACTTAGTTTTCCAAAATTGCAATTTGGTCCCTAGAGTGCATTCTCGACCAATTGGATGTCAAATCGATACCCGATTTGATTGTGAATTTCACCGCTACCAGCATGAACACCTTAGGACTTAATTACGTATTTAGACAAGATAAAAGGGAAAATGGTTTATTTTCTGAGTAATCATTCGAGTTAGTCTTGGCAAACATAATATAGCTCACACGGTTCGATCTGGCGTCTAGGCCAGGTTAATAGGGTTACATTTGGTGGTATCAGAGCCAGGTTTTGATTGTTGGAAGGTAGTTTATGGTTATTTGAGGTATTATTGTTGGATGATTCTGTTGAATAGCATGTATGGTGCTTGATTTTGTGTGTTTATGCTGTGTTATGTTGTGGTAAAAGTTTGGGGACACATTGCCTTATTACTACGAGTGCAAAATGATTTTTGTTTTAAAACATGAGCTTCTTGGATTCTTGCTTCAAGCTAGCCTAATTGTTTTCTTTGGTTGCATTATCATGCTTTAGAATCATATTTTTGAGAAATGGGACTGAGACGAGAGACGAGAGCTTACATGGGTAGTGTTGTGGATGGGCATAATAATGAGTTACCTCCTTCTCCACCGATTCCTCTTATTGGTGCTAGAATATAGGGTGGTGTGCTTCAAGCACTACCAGGACCCATTTTTTGTGACATGGCACCATTGATTCAAGCTACGACTGGAGCATTTTAGGCAGCTTTGGATAGGGTGCATGCACCTGCAGTAGCTATTAACATGGGACTTTCGTTGGAGCATTTACATAGTTTGGGTGGTACTGAGTTCAAGGGTTTAGCTCCTAACGTAGCTGAGGAGTGGTTCACCAATAATGAGAGGATTCTCTAGCAAATAGAGTGTAGGAATGTTCGTAAATTAGGCTACATAGTATCCTTACTTTAGAAAGATGCTTATAGTTGGTGGTCAACTTCTATCGCAAGTATGATGCATGTGGATGTGACGTGGGAGTTCTTTTGTGCTACTTTACAGAAGAAGTATCTGGTTCTCGATATCAGGATAAAAAGAAGCGAGAGTTTATAGTGTTAGTTCAGGGTAATATGTCTGTATCTGAATACGAGGTTCAGTTTATTTGGTTGATCCAATATGCACATGAACTAGTTCTCGATGATCTTCAGCAATGTAATCATTTTTATATGGGCTAATTAAGGAAGTAAAGACTTATATGATGGCTTCAAATTACATTGAGTTTGATGTTTTGGTTTCTCAAGCTAAGGATATAGAGAAGAATATGGGATTAACCTTTCGTTCGGGGAGTTCTAGTGTTGTGAAGAGGATTGTCGAGTCGGATGCTGGTAGAGATCAGTATAAGAAGCATCAGGATAAGAGGTATCACCCTAACTAGAGACGTGGTGGGAGTAGTGTTGGGCGTAGACAGAATAGTTAGAACACCTATGTTTGAGCACCTGAGTATGGGCGGTGTGGTAGGCGACATTTAGGAGAGTGTTAGGGGACTCTTGGTACATGTTGGATTTATGGTTCACAGGATCACATTAGGCGTGATTATCCGCAGTTTGCTAGGGATAGACAGGCTTATACGTCTGTTATTGTACCAAAGAAAGGCAGTGGGCGTGATCGAGGTAATTTCCAGCGCGAGGAGAAAGGTCAGAGGAATGTTGCTCATACAGTGGCGGTTCAACCTGAGGGTGGTAGATCTACGAGGATCTATGCACATCGCGTGGGAAGGAATGACACAGATGTGATTGTAGGTGCTTTTACTTTACAGACCATATCATTACTTTCTTTGATAGATTCTGGTTCTACATATTCTTACATCTTGTGCAAACATGCACGTTTGCTTGATATACCTTTAGAAGTGTTAGATGTGAGTATGCAAGTAACTAGTTCTTTTGGAGAGACAGTAGTCACTAAGAGGTTGTATAGGAGATGTCCTTTAATGGTTCAAGGTTGCGTGTTTGTGGCTGATTTGATGGAATTGTTGTTTCATGGTTTTGATGTAATCTTGGGAATGGATTGGTTGACCGAGCATAGGGTTGTGGTCGACTTTGAAACCAAGCGAGTTTCGTTGAAACTTGCTGAGGATTATTGATAAGTGTTCAAAAGTACTATTTTTATTACCCTTTTTACTCATATTATTGTTAGACTTAGGCTCATAATAGTTGCACAATTAGTCATTCATGCATTAAATCATGTTTTTTTCCACCATTTAGCTTGATTACGTAACTTGGTGATTTTTGTGGAAAAAGATATTGCTTTGGTGTGTTTTTTGTGTGTGTGCAGAATCACTTGCCAAAGCAAGGCTGGAACCAGTTTCCAGGGCAATGCATGAAGGAGATGTCGAGCTAGTTGCCAGGGCAATGCTTGAAGGAGATGCCGAACTACCTTCCAAGGCAATTTTCGACAAGGAATAAGATGATAAGGTAGTCGAAATCGATGACTAGATAAGCCCAAGATGACGTGGAACAAAGTTAAATCCCAAAGGAGTTTGATTTCCATGAAGAGGTTAAAGAGAAATTAAATCCCAAGAAGATAGGAGAAGTTCTAGAATGAATTTAAATATAATAAAGAATTATATTCTTTAAAGGTAATTTAATTCCAACTTAACTTCCTCCTCAAGAAGGATTTTGACCTAGCCATCTCCTATTTAAAGGACCAAGCCGTCAAAGAGAGTTAAGCAAGAAGAGAGGATTTTCGACAACTCCAAAGGGCAAGAAGGGAGAGATTTCGACAAGAGAGCAAGGGGAGAGAGTTTGATTTCTTCTTCTTCTTCTTTGCTTCCATTAGATTCATGGTTTGGGGATTATTCTTTGTATATCTTTTGAACCCAACCATGAACTAACTTGATTGGTTGGGGTTATTGTGTTTTGTTGTTGTGAGAAACAATTGGATTTTGTTTAGGTAATAAGAGTTTGCACTTTTACTCATTCTTGGTTCTTATTCTTGTTTGCGAGTGAATTGGGAGAGAATCTCGTAACTTCATCTATTTATCTAATATCGGGAGAGTTAGATTCAAGAAACGAATGAGTATGGTCTTTATTCAATTTATTGATGGTGAAGATTAATCCGGCTTAGGAATAAGTTAAGGATTTCAACGGCTAAGAGGAACGCAAGATTGGTTGTTGTTCACCCTTGATTCACGCAGGGATGTATTATCAAGGCATGCACAAATAGCTAGAGTTTCGACTTAGGGATAAGAAGAAACCATTGAAGAACACTCTGCCGAACCTTGAAGGTGCTGCCCAGCCGCCCAAGTAGTTGCCCAGCTAGTCGCCCAGGCAACCATCGATTAGTTGCCAAGGCAACCCCGTTGTGCAAGTTGCCACAGCAACTGAGTTGCCCTTGCACTCTTTTACTAAGACGATCCAATCGGCTATCACTCCTCAACTCACGATAACCTGGCCTATTCACTCTATTTTAATTTCATCTATTCTTTAGTTTATTGCTCTTAGTTTACTCATTAGTTATAATTCCTACAATCACCTACTTGTGCTTTTTCTTTTCCAACGTAGTAACTTAAGCAAAGTGGCCCAAACCAATCCCTGTAGAGATGATACTCGATACTCAAATCACTTTATTACTTGCGACGTGTATACTTGCACAATTGCGTAGCACTTATTACATGCAACAAGTTTTTGGCGCCGTTGCCGGGGATTGGCAATTGGTGTTAGTTGTTTTTGTTATTGCATTTCTTTTCTCTTAGTTTTACTAACTTTTCTTTTTGTTTGTTTTATAAAAAAAAATTAGGTGCGCTACAAGTTAAGGGACATCAACATGTCGGGAAATAAAAGCCGATCTATTCGAGAGTTGGTTTTGGAAGATATGAATCAATCCAATGAAGAGTTTCTTGCACCCTTTAATGATTACCTATACCAACCGAGAAAAGCCCAAAGGGCCTATACCGTGGAAAACTATTGTGCTATGTATGGAGAACATCATGTGTTTGAAAATTGCCCTCACATTTTCGGTGCATATGACTACATGAAGGACCATAGAGGGAACCAACAGCAAAATTCTTCATGGTATGGTCAAAAAGCTCAAAAAAATTTACCATAACAATTTTGCCGCAGCAACAGATATGCCATGGAAATGTAGTCCTTTTCAAGAGCATTCCAATTCC
Source organism: Hibiscus mutabilis (assembly GCA_019671005.1). Classification (NCBI taxonomy): domain Eukaryota; kingdom Viridiplantae; phylum Streptophyta; class Magnoliopsida; order Malvales; family Malvaceae; genus Hibiscus; species Hibiscus mutabilis. The sequence continues at coordinate 13,326,335 of CM033751.1, forward strand.
TTGGAGGAAACGTTGCTAGCTTCCTTGGCTAGACTTGACGGATCAATTGAAAAGATTCGAGAGCTATCAAAGTCCATAAATACGAGGATATCTTAGTGGGATGCAACCTTAGGGGATTCAGAAGATCAATTGAGGAGATCCACATATGTCATGAATAATATGCACCAACAATCCATTCCGGGGGATACTGACGTCCCAAGGCAAGAGGATAAGGAGCAATGCAAAGAAAGCTCTCCGATGTGTGAAGAACAACTAAAACCTTAAAGTCGAGAGTATGTTGATGAGAAAGTCTGCCCAACACAGGATGAGCCTAAGCAACAAATTGCCTCGGCAATGATTGAGGAACCTGAACAGAGCAATGCCGCGACAACACTCAGTGAAGCTAAGAACAACAATACTACAGCAAATTCTGAGGAACCTGATGTCCAGAAGGTTACAACGTTGATGTTGAAGCAGGAATCTGTAGATTGCTCTCATCTATAGTTGCCACGGCAATTGCACAATCACATGCAAGATCAACGAGATGATAATACTTTGCCAATGGAATATGAACAGGTAATGGTTGAACCTTTAGAATTATTTAAAAACTCACCTCGTCCATTGCAAGTATGTCTTGACGAACCGATGTTGGTAGATTTGAAGCCATCAAAATCTCTACTGATGGAGATGCTTGAGAGGCCAAAAGAAAAAGGTGTTTGGATTCGTAAAGTTTTTCAGAAAATTGGTTCTTCCCTTGACTTATAGCAAATTTTGACAACTGATTGCCACGACAATTGGATTGAGCAGCAATTGCCACGACAACAAAGGATACATCCAACCATGATAGAAGTCGACAAGAATGAGGTAATTGAATGGTTGGGAATGGATATAATTTTTCCAAATAATATATTCATGCCTTCAGGAACAGTAGCAAGGTGGAAGATGTGCATGGACTACAAGGGACCACGAAAGAAAGACACCTCCACCATGATAACACAAAGGGGAGTAGCTGGGAGCACAATGGCCCAATTCTTTTGGGGCAATATTGTCACTCGATGGAGGGTGCGGATGGACTATAAGAAGTATCGAAAATGACCATCCTCAAGTTTTCTCAGATATGCAGTAACATTAGAAGATATATTGATGGCACTCTTTTCAGACATGGTCGAAGACTTCCTTGAGATCTTCATGGATGATTTTTCTGTTTTTGTTAATGACTTCGACAGTTGCCTCGGGAATTTAGAGAAGGTGTTGGCAAGATGTGAAGAAACCGATTTAGTCCTTAATTGGGAGAAGTGCCATTTTATAGTAGATGAAGGAATAGTGCTCAGCCACAAGATTTCATCCAAGGGAATTTAAGTAGACAAAGCCAAGGTGGACGTGATCGAGAGATTACCACCACCAAGTTTGATTAAAGGAATTCGAAGCTTTCTTGGACATGCAGGTTTTTACAGGAGGTTCATTCATAATTTTTCTATAATTACTAAACCCTTGTGCAATTTGCTTGAACAGGATAAAGTCTTCAATTTTGATGATTCTTGCGCCCAAGCATTCGAAACCCTAAAGGAAAAGCTTGCCTCGGCACCCATTGTCGTTCCACCAGATTGGACGCTACCTTTTGAGCTCATGTGTGATGCAAGTGATTTCGCGGTAGGAGCAGTCCTAGGCCAACGCACAGGAAAGGAACAAAAAATCAAGTGGTCGATCACTTATCACGCTTAGAACGCAATAGAGAGGAAGATGCGGATTTAGAGATATGCGATGCATTCCGAGATTAGCAACTTTTAGTTGCCTCGACAACCATGGATGCGCATGCCTCGGCAACCTTTGACGCCTCGACAACCATGGTTGCGCATGCCTCGGTAACCCTCGACGCCGGCAGTTCTTGACGCGGATACCTTGGCAACCATGGATGCGCATGCCTCGGAAACCCTCGACGCCGCAGCAGCTCTTGATGTGCATGCCTCGGTAACCATGGATGCGCATGCCTCGGCAACCCTCGACGCCGCAACTCCAGACGCACATGCCTCAGCAACTCCAGACGCGCATGCCTCAGCAACTCCAGACGCGCACTCCTTAGTAGTCGCCACGGCAACACATGCCTCTACAATACCCTAATCAGGTCATACGTTGATGTGTCCCTGAAGAAGAGCAGCAGAATATACTCTGGCAATGCTATTCTTCACCCTATGGAGGACATTTTGGAGGAACTCGTACCGCGGCCAAAGTTTTTGCAATCCGGTTTGTATTGGCCAACACTGTACAAAGATGCCCAAGAGTTTTACAAGCAATTTGATCATTGCCAGAGGATGGGCAATATCACCCACAAACCAATGGGCAAGCATAAATTTCCAACCGAGAATTGAAGGGTATACTCAAGAAAGTTGTAAATCCCTCTAGAAAGGATTAGTCAGTAAGACTGGATGACACACTTTGGGCATATCACACTGCATTCAAAACACCCTTAGGTATGTCCCCATTCCGACTTGTCTATGGCAAAACATGCCATCTACCGGTGGAAATCGAACACAAGGCATATTGGGCAATCAATACCGTGAATATGGATTGGGAAAGTGTCGGGCAAAAGCGTTTGCTGGACCTCAATGAGATAGAAGAATTTCGTGCACTCGCCTATAACAATGCACGAATCTACAAGGAGAAAACAAAGCAATGGCAGGACAAGAAACTATTGCCACGACAATTCATGCCAGGGCAACTAGTTCTCTTATTCAAGTCTAGGCTGAAACTTTTCCCGGGAAAACTAAAATCAATACGATCAGTACCATTCAAAGTTGTCAAACCCTTCTCCCATGGTGTTGTGGTACTCAAGTCCATTACCGACGAACATGAATTCAAAGTTAACGGACAAAGATTGAAGCACTACAACGGTGCCCATGTAGAACGTAACAAAGAAGTTGACACCTTAGGAGATGCATGAGCATGCTCTCCTTTTAATATTTTCTTTTTGTTTTTATTTTATTTTTATTTTTATTTTTATTTTTATTTTTAGAAGATATTTTATTTTATTTTTCTTCATTATCTTTAGTTTCCATGTTTTCTTTTCTTTTCCACAACAAGACTCACAACCAACATGCTAAGGAAATTCACTGCCGACTACTTGCCACGGCAACCACAATAGAGGACGCCCCTGTAACTACCTCAGCAGTAGCCACGGCACAGAAACTGGCGATGCCCAGGCATCAACAATGGCTTCAGCAACTACTGATGCCCAGGCAAGTGATCCTGCCTCGGCAAACATGGATCAAATCAAAGCAATGCTATTCACACGGTACCAGCCACAAGCATTCAACCACTGACCGGAAAATGAATCAAGCAAACGGCACGAAAGAAACTTATCACTCGAGGTGACGACCTCTCCGACTAACTCATTTCATTTAGTTTCTTTTAAATTTTGTTTCACTTTTACATACATTGAGGACAATGCTTCTCTCGAGTTTGGGGGTGTTGGTTTCTAGTTAGTTTCATGTTTAGTTGCATACATCTTTAGCAATCACATATAGGTTGCATATGTTACTTGCCATTCCTTTAATTGGATTTAATTGCTTAAGATTTGTTTAATATCCAATGATGAATTTTTGCCATTGCACTTAATTGAAAGAACCTTTAATTTTAGGATTTCATGAAAAAAACTTAGAATTTTACTATGATGCTGAATTTTTTTACACGGTTGTGGCTTGTTGAAAGAAACTTAGTGAACTTAGGTTGCTTAAAATTTGGGTAAATTTAAAATTGAAAATTAAAAGATAAATTCTTGCTAGAGGTGCCCGAAACTGGCACTAGTAGTAAATGCACTTTCTTGCTAGAGGTGCCTGAAACTGGCTCTAGTAGTTAATGCACATTAAAGAATCGCTAGAGGTGCCCAAAATTGGCTCTAGTCGACTAAAATAAAATGAGAAATTGCTTACTTTGCTAGAGATGCCCAAAAATTGGCTCTAGTGAAAATAAAAATAAATGCCCCGATAATTAAATTGATAAAAGCCTATTTTTCACATAGAATCTTTAAAACCAACTTGTACACAACTACGCACACACATTGTCACGAGCATTATAGTTTGGTTCCGGGTAATTTTTGTGCTATCCCAAAAATTAAAAGGTGATCATACTTTGTGACACGGTTCCGAGGTTTGAATTCAAGTTTGAAGCATGTCTTTGATGATTAAAGTCTTGGCAGGTAATTGTTAGTTTGCATTGCTTGAGGACAAGCCATAGTTCAAGTTTGGGGGTGTGATAAGTGTTCAAAAGTACTATTTTTATTACCCTTTTTCCTCATATTATTGTTAGACTTAGGCTCATATTAGTTGCATAATTAGTCATTCATGTATTAATTCATGTTTCTTTCCATCGTTGAGGTTGATTACATAACTTGGTGATTTTTGTGGAAAAAGATGCTACTTTGGTGTGTTTTTTGTGTGTGTGAAGAATCACTTGCCAAAGCAAGGCTGGAACCAGTTGCCAGGGCAATGCATGAAGGATATGCCGAGCTAGTTGCTCGGGCAATGCTTGAAGGAGATGCTGAGCTAGTTGCCAAGGCAATTTTCGACAAGGAATAAGATGATATGGTAGTTGAAATTGATGACTAGATATGCCCAATATGACGTGGAACAAAGTTAAATCCCAAAGAAGTTTAATTTCCATGAAGAGGTTAAAGAGAAATTAAATCCCAAGAAGATAGGAGAAGTTCTAGAAGGAATTTAAATATAATAAAGAATTTTATTCTTTAAAGATAATTTAATTCCAGCTTAACTTCCTCCTCAATAAGGATTTTGACCTAGCCATCTCCTATTTAAAGGACCAAGCCGTCAAATAGAGTTAAGCAAGAAGAGAGGATTTTCGACAACTCCAAAGGGCAAGAAGGGAGAGATTTCGACAAGAGAGCAAGGGGGAGAGAATTCGATTTTTTCTTCTTCTTCTTTGCTTCCATTAGATTCATGGTTTGGGGATTATTCTTTGTATATATTTTGAACCCAACCATGAACTAACTTGATTGGTTGGGGTTATTGTGTTTTGTTGTTGTGAGAAACAATTGGATTTTGTTTAGGTAATAAGAGTTTGCACTTTTACTCATTCTTGGTTCTTATTCTTGTTTGTGAGTGAATTGGGAGAGGATCTCGTAACTTCATCTATTTATCTAATATCGGGAGAGTTAGATTCAAGAAACGAATGAGTATGGACTTTATTCAATCTATTGATGGTGAAGATTAATCCGACTTAGGAATAAGTTAAGGATTTCAACGGCTAAGAGGAGCGCAAGATTGGTTGTTGTTCACCCTTGATTCACGCAGGGATATATTATCAAGGCATGCACAAGTAGCTAGAGTTTAGGGATAAGAAGAAACCATTGAAGAACGCTTTGTCGAACCTTGAAGTTGCTGCCCAGCCGCCCAAGTAGTTGCCCAGCTAGTTGCCCAGGCAACCATCGATTAGTTGCCAAGGCAACCCCGCTGTGCAAGTTGCCACGACAACTGAGTTGCCCTTGCACTCTATTGCCAAGACGATCCAATCGGCTATCACTCCTCAACTCACGATAACCTGGCCTATTCACTCTATTTTAATTTCATATATTCATTAGTTTATTGCTCTTAGTTTACTCATTAGTTATAATTCATACAATCACCTACTTGTGTTTTTTCTTTTCCAACGCAGTAACTTAACCAAAGTGGCCCAAACCAATCCCTGTGGAGACGATACTCGATACTCAAATCACTTTATTACTTGCGACGTGTATACTTGCACAATTACGTAGCACTTATTACACGCAACAATTATGAAATGGTGGATGTGGGCGAGAATGTTAAATTCTTGTTAATGTAGTTTCAACTTTAGAAGCACGAAAGTTGTTAGGGCTTGGGGGTCAAGAATATCTGGCTTATGTTATGAACCCCAAATATGGAGTTACGTGTCTAGGATATCCGTACCATTTGTGATTTTCTAGGGGTATTTCTGGAGGAGTTGCCTAGATTACCACCAGCTAGGGAGGTAGAGTTTTGTATTGAGACGTATGCGGATACAGCTCTATTATTAATTACTCTATATCACATGGCACCGAAAGAGCTGAAAGAGTTGAAGACGCAACTTCAGAAGTTGCTGGATCGTGGATTCATTTAACCTAGTGTGTCACTTTAGGGAGCACTAGTGTTGTTCATGAAAAAGAAAGATGGCACGATGGGAATGTGCATCAATTATCGGCAACTAAACAAGTTGATGATTAAGAATAAGTATCCTTTACCGAGAATTAACAATTTGTTTGATTAGTTTTGGGGTGCTACAGTATTTTCCAAGATTGATCTGAGATCTGGATATTATCAGCTGAAGGTGAAGGATAAAGACATGTCGAAGATAGATTTTCGCACGCATTATGGGCATTATGAGTTCTTAGTGATGCCGTTTGGGTTGACTAATGCGCCCTCAACTTTCATGGACACGATGAATCGTGTATTCCATGAATTCTTGGATCAATTCGTGGTAGTGTTCATTGATGACATTCTCGTGTACTCTCGTACCGAAGAAGATCACGATTGACACCTACAGATTGTGTTGCAAGCTTTGTTGTATAATAAGCTTTTTGCCAAGTTAAGCAAGTGTGAGTTTTGGATTAAACAAGTGGTCTTTCTTGGTCATGTTGTTTCAGCGGAAGGTATCTGTGTGTATCCGCAAAAGATTGAGGATTGAAAGCAACCTAAGTCAGTGATAGAGGTTCGTATTTCTTGGGGTTAGCAGGGTATTATAGTCGCTTTGTGGATGGTTTCTTGAATGTTGTTGCTCCTTTGACAAAGTTGTTATAAAAGGATATAAGTTTTGAGTAGACAGAGAATAGACAACAAGCCTTTGATAAGTTGAAGGAAGCTTTGATGCAAGCTTCGATCTTGATTCAAGCTGAGTCGGGGAAAGAGTTTGTAGTTTATAGTGATGCATCCTATGTTGGTTTGTGGTGTGTGTTGATGCAAGAGGGAAAAGTTATGGCTTATGCATCTAGGCAGTTAAAGGTGCACGAGCGCAATTATCCTACGCTTGATATATAGCTTGTCGCGGTGGTGTTTGCATTAAAGATTTGGAGGCATTATTTGTATGGTGAGAAGTGTACCATGTATACGGAGCACAAGAGTTTGAAGTATTTGATGTCACAAAAGGAGTTGAATCTTAGGCAACGGAGATGGTTGAAGTTGCTCAAGGACTATGATTTGCTGATTGAGTATCATCCAGGTAAAGCTAATGTTGTAGCTAATACCTTGAGTAGAAAGGTTGTGGTGGAGTTGAGGGCAATGTTTGCTCGATTTAGTATGACGCAAGATGGTGGTTTATTGGCTAAGTTGCAAGTGAAGCCATCATTGTTACAATTGATCAAGGAAAAGCAATCGTAAGATGATTCGTTGGTACCACATGTTAAAAATATTATGGGCGATAAACAGACAGATTTTTGTTTTAATGATGAGGGTGTTTGTGCTTCAAGATTCGAGTGGTTATGCCGAAAGATAAGGAGTTGAGGCGCACTATCTTGACTGAAGCTCATTTGAGTCCTTTTACTATGCATCTGAGAAGTACAAATATGTATCAAGATTTGAAGAAGGAATATTCTTGGGTTGGTTTGAAGAACAATGTGGCAAATTTTGTTGCTCGTTGTATGGTATGTCAGCGTGTTAAGGCTGAGCATCAGTTTCTATCTGGATTGTTGCAACCGTTGAAGATTTCAGAATAGAAGTGAGAGAAAACTACCATCAATTTTGTAACCGAATTGCCTTTGACGCCATCAAAAAGAATTTTGTATGGGTGTTTGTGGATAGGTTTACGCAGTGTGAACATTTTTTGGCTGTGCATACGACGTATACTTTGGATAAGTTGGCAGAGTTGTATGTTGCTGAAAATGTGAGGTTGCATGGGGTGCCTAATTCTATAGTATCGAATAGGGATCCATACTTTACAGTGCGATTTTGGGAGTATTTGCATAAGGCCTTGGGTACCCAGTTGAATTTCAGTACTTCGTATCATCCTCAAACGGTTGGTCTGTCTGAACACGTTATCCAAGTATTAGAGGATATGTTGCGGTGTTGCATCATTGATTTTTGAGGAACGTAGGAGAAGCAACTAACGTTGGTAGAGTTTGCTTATAACAATAATTATCAGGCTAGTATTCAAATGGAACCATATGAAGCTGTGTATGGTAGGAGGTGACGTACACCACTTTGTTGGGCTGAGGTGGGTGAGAAATATGTTTCTATGCCTGAAGTGTTAGAAGGAACTAATGCAAAGGTGAAGCTTGTTAGTGATCGGTTGAAAGAGGCTTCAGATCCAAAAAAGTCTTATGCCGATTTGAAACGTCGGGAGATTGAGTTTGCGGTTGGAGATAGAGTGTTTCGAAGGTTTCGCCTTGGAAAAAGGTAATGAGGTTTGGAGGAAAGGGCAAGTTGAGTCCAAGGTTCATTGGGGCTTATGATGTGCTAGAGCGTTTTGGTCCAGTTGCTTATAAGCTAAGGTTACCTACGGAGTTAGAGAGGATACATGATGTTTTTCATGTATCGATGCTTCGAAGATATAGATCGAACCCATCGCATGTGATACTTGTTGAGGAGATTGAGTTAAATTCGGATTTGACCTATGATGAGGAACTGATGAAAATCTTTGATTCTAATAGCAAAGTTCTTCCTGGAACGACCATTGAGTTGGTAAAGGTGTTGTGGTGACATCGTGGTGTAGAGGAAGCTAGGTGGGAAAGTAAATATGACGTGATAAAGCAGTTTCCTTATCGTTTTCTATTAGGTAAATTTTGAGGATGAAATTTCTTAAGTGGGGAAGAGTTGTAACACCCCGAATTTGAGCCTAGACGGAAGCTAGCTAGATTAGACGGTTCAGGGGAACTGGATTAGGCAATTCGAGCTAGTTTCAAGAATTAATTCATAATAAATTATTTTAGCTAAAATAAAATATGGAAAAATATTAGAAAATGTTTAATTAATATATTAAGGGTTTTGGAAAACTCAATTTGGGGAAAGAAAATCGGATTTAGGGACATTTTGGTCTGGTGACTAAAATGTAAAGTTTTCAAAACTGTTTTGGTGACTAAATTATAAAAGGGTCAAAACTTAGAATCTTTAAGGAGCTAATTTACCAATATTTTTAATCAGTATTTTCCCATAATTTAGGTTATTTTTAAATGGTTTTTAAATGGTTAATAAATAAAAATTAAATAGATTTAATTAAAAGGATTTTTATTAACCAAATTCATTTTCTTACGTAACTACTTTTGCTCTCAACTTTCTTAGCTACCACACTACCAATTTTACTCTAAATGTCCAGCAATCTTCTCTTTTTGATTTCCTTTTGATTTCTTAATTGATTCATTTGATTTCTACATCAAATCCTACTTGTTTTCTTGGAGATTTCATTCAAATCATGCCAATTAAGGGGAAAGTCAGTTATTAGAGGTGATTTTTGTTTCTCTCATTTAATTAAAGGTACTTTACTAAAATTCACAGGTTCTTGATCCTTTACAATTGATTTTTGTTATGTGTTTATGAATAAATCATGATTAAAAGGTTTTAATTGAGTTTTGATAAGAAATTTGGTTGATCTTGATAATAGATCTGATTTGTGTTGATTCTAATTGATATAGATCACATGTAAGGTATGTTTTAATGTTATGAAAAGAGATTAATAAAAGGAATCCCGAAACTAAGTGAATTACTATTTTTCTAGGTGATAAATAGTTAGATTTTGAGGTGTTCTTGGTGTTAAAAAGGTTGCTGGAGATATAAGTTTGCTAAATTGATGTTTTTAGATGTGGAATGATGTTATTAAGATGTTAATATCGTTAGGTTATGGCAGGCTTTATTTAGTTTGGGTTTGGTGATGTTTGGGCGATTATGGTTTTTAGTGAGGCAAAGTTGAGAATAGATGTTGCTGGGATTAGAGATGTATAGTAACGCATTAACCCTCTATTTTGTGTGGGTAAAATAGGGGAGACGGATCCTTCCGCAATTGGAGATGTTTCAGAGGCTTTGGAAGCTTGATTTCATACCGGTAAGTGGAGTTTTGTGTTGTCGGTGAGTGGAAACGTTGTTTACAGCTTGTTAAAGGTTTGAAGATGATTTTTGGGAGTTTAGAATAAGTATGAAACAATTGACTAAGCTAGGAAGTAAGTATTGGACGTTCTCGCTCTCATTTTCGGTTTTGTAAAATACAATCTCATGCACATGTTTATGATTCGGATTACCTACTGTTATATGCATGCTTTGAAATGAAATATGATATAAATGATCATATGTTTATGCTATATGACTTGGGAAAATGATTTATGAAAAGGATTTTGAAAATGAGAAATCCATGGTTTATTGCATTGAAGATGGTTTGATTTGATGCATATGTAAAACAGTGAGGTAATATTTTTTTAACAGTGTAATCACTCATTTTTATCCAGTGTATAAGTATTGTGTTAATCTACTTTAGTTTATTAATTAATATATTATCATTGCATGTATACGTATTATATTATATGTTCATTACTATACGTGTGATTAATGTGTACGTAAACCATGTGTGTATGAGTATATATGCATGTATGTTTGTATATTATATTAATGTGTTACATATATTAACGTTTGCATATATATATTAATTAATATGCGTGTATGTATGCATACGTGTGGGTGTTTGCATGTGTATATTAATTTGTATGTACATATATTATATGTGTGTGTACGCGTATAGTATTATTATTACTACTGTTATTATTACTATTATTATTAATGATATTGGGCTGAAATTAAAATAAGATAAAAAGTATATTAAAACCCAAATTAGTCCAAGTCCAAATTACTTGAAACCCAAAATTAATATTTACATTGGGCCCAATCCGGCCCAAACCCTAAACCACATCCTAAAAACCCTAACCCACATCAGATAATGGAGCCTTAATGCCCTCCCTTTATCTTGCGCAGCTGCACGAGGGCCGTTGGATCAGATCTAGATCCAACAGCCACGGTTGAAGCATAAAGACCCCTCATCTGCCGCGTGAAGTCCACGCACAGGCTGTTGGATTCTCCACTCGCGCGTGCGAGACACTTGCAAGGTCGGTCATCTTCTCCAGGCCACATGGCATGATCCCAGACCGCTACATCATTTCCAAGGTCCCATCTCAGTCGTCTGATCATCGAGCAATCCTAACCGTTGGATCAGATCTGATCCAATGGCTAGGAATAGTTCTATCAGTGATAATCTTCTCATCTTCCAAGACGTCAGTCCACGTAGCCGAGCGGTCACCTCCCCCATGCCGCCGTACCAACCACCAAGAATGGCCGAGCACCACCAAAAACACAAAAGATGTTATGTCAGTACCTAAAAAATCAAATCAAGTATTTTTCCTGTCTTATTTTCTACCAAAAAGCACAGATCAGGGCAGGATATATGTAAACCAACAAAGTGTAATATCATCAGTTTTCAGAAATACAAAAAAAAGTCCCATCTTCTTGTTCATCTTTCGAAAACACACACAAAAAAAACACAAAGGTATATATTCATATTTAGCTTTGCATGGATGTATATACTCTAGAGATAACAAAAAAAAGGGAAAAGAGTGGGTGATTTACCTTTGGCCGTCAGTTCCCCGGCTGGCAACAAGCCTAATATGGTGAGCCAGCTAAAGAGGGAGGTGTTTTTTTTGTCTCGATTTTCTTAAGAAAAGTGGTTTTCGCTTTCGGGTTTTCTTAGATCTGGGTAAAGGGGGAGTATTTTTTTTTAAATCTGAGTTTGGATTCGAGTTTGGGTTGAAGCAAGGTCGTTGTGGTGGTTTTTTTAGGTTTGCCGGCGTCGAGTAGCGGCGGCGGAGGAGACGGCGGTTGGCTGCCAGTTTCTGGGTTCATCAAAGGGATCGTTTTGGTTTTGAGAGAAAAGTAAAGGCTGGGTGTTTTATAAAGAAGGGTTAAAAAAATGGGGGAAAGTTTGATTTTGGGCCGGATGAAGGTGTTTTATAGGTGTTTTATTTTTTTAAAATGGTGAAATCCGGTAATAAATCCCCCCGCGTTTTCATTATTTTCATTTCTGTCTTACTGCATGGGATATTTACAACCCCGGTCCTCCTTATATTTTAAGATCTCTCAATTCAACTCTTGGATTAAACTGAAATCAGCTTTCAAATGGTCAAATTACGCCCCAAGGACCTCCGCGTTTTTGAAATTTTCATTTCAAGCGTGCTGCATGGGTATATTACACCTTTGGTCCTCTGGACTTTCGTTTAGTTTGCAATACCATTCTCAAATCATGCTTCCAGCCGCTTTTAATTTTGGTCTTCAGTTTTATTTTGTTTCAATTCAGTCCCTTGTCATATTTCAATTGTGTATGCTTTTTTTTATTTTCTTCTTAGCATGTTCATGTTATTCTCTGTTCGCACATAAGTTCTTATACTATCTTTGTTTATGTTTTTTAATGCATTTTTTTCGCGTTTTAATCTTTTTATCCATGGTATATATATTTGTTGTGAATGTTATGCTTTAGCTTGGTTTTCATGGTATGCTTGTTTATGTTAGTGAGTTTTATATTTTTAGGTCACATGTTAGTGTGTTTTTTTGTCCATGTATAATGCCATGTTTTTATTTATTTATTTTTGTATGCAAATTATGTCATATGTTATGTACTAGGTATTAGTTTCTTTGTTAGCATGTGATTTTGATTTCTGAAATTAACAGCATAATACATTTATGTCATGCATATGTTACATTGTGTTTTTCTTTTTAATATGTATGTATTCTTGAAGTATGTGTTTTTATTTCCTACATGTTTTTTATTCATGCCTCGTTATTATTATCATTATGATGTGCTATGTTCGTGTTTTTTATTATATTTGTTTAGTTTTGTGATATGCATGTTTTCATTATTTATTTTGTCTTTTACCATGTCAATGCAAATGTATGTTTCCGAATTATTTCTCTAAGATTGCATATTGAGATATATAAATTGTCAATGTGGTGCCCTTTTATCCGAGCGTAAAGGGGGCCAGTATCAGGCGTAGTGATGGTGGTTGGGCGTTTACTCTCGGATAACGGGGCCTTTAAAATTTACTCGCATATATAACCGAACTTTAATTCAATCGTCACCTTAATTCGGAAAGTCTAATATTAATAAAGCGGTAATTATTAAAGTACCAATTTTGGGCGGTGTGGAGGTGCTAATCCTTCCCCATCCGTAACTAACTCCCGAACCCAAAGTTTTCAAAATCTCTAGTTTTATGGTGTCCGGCCTACCTAAGTGGCCGGTGGCGACTCCATTTTCTTAAATAAAATGCGGTTTTTACAAAACCCCACGGAAGACATTTTTCAAAACAAAAACAATAAATAAAAATACGTTTTTTAGTGTAAAAGGATATCGCTACAAACATAGTATATTGGCAAGTGGAAATGATTAAATGTTATCGGATATAGTTGGCATGCCATAGGGTTTAAAGTGCACTATAATCAGTTGCCTCGTGTGTGTCAAGGGGTCAAGAGTGTGCCATGCTCCACCATGAGAACTGCAGCGTCGTGGGGTCAAGAGTGTGCCAATTCTCCCACTGGTGGATTTATACATCATAACTTTTGAGGGGTAGTAGTACCATGCTCCGGTTTGAGGATGTATGTGAAGTGGTCGAAGGAACCACTTGGGAAATTCGTGTATCCGATGTGTTTTTACAAATGGAAATGACTTGGTTTTGGGTCACTTGAATGCCAATATATGAATTAATATATCAGGAGTAATGGATTATGCTTTGTATAATATGGTTTATACATGTGGTGCTCTTTAAGCTTTGCTATTTTGATGTTTTAGCATGAGAAAGCTTAAATTGAGGTTTATGCTAGAAATCCATGATATATTTGTGTCGAAATGTTTAAATGTGCATATCTTGGAAAGGCAATAGAAGCATGAGATGTTTTGGCATAAGATTTAATACTTGTTTGAAAACTAATGGTTTTAAATGCATTGATGAGTGTTTTTGAGAATCCCTCACTAAGCTTTCATGCTTACACTCTCATTTCTCATTAATGCAGAAAAGTAGGTTTTTCAGACAGTAAGCAAGCAAGAAGCAATCCAAGGGTGAAGATATTTCAAGTATGGTTTTATAAATGCACATAGTAATAAAAGGACAATGTGACCAAGTTACAATTGGGAGGGTTGTTTGGTTACTCCCTGTTTTGGACATGTTTTGTAATGCCCCTGTTTTGGGCCTAGGAGTTTTCTAGGTGGTTTAAACAGCCTGAGGGATCGGATTAGAGGATTCGAGTCAATTTCAGGATTTAATTCGAAATAAAAAATTTCGGGTGAGATAAAAATATAGAAAAATAGTCTAAAATCATTATTTAATATGCAAATAATTTTGGTAAAATCAATTTTACAAAAGGGGTCTCGAAATTGGACATTTTGGTTAGTGACCAAAATGTAAGTTTTAAAATTGTTTTTAGTGATTGTTTTGTAAAAAGGTCAAAACTTAGAATCATTACTGAGCTATTTGGCCAAAGTCTAATATCAGACTTTTCTCTTAAAATTGGATATTTTAAAAAGGTTTTGAAATAGATAAAATGGTTTAGAGAGATTAATTACATAATTAGATTTTTAAAGAAATATCACGTAACTAACTTTTCATCAAAAGCTTTTCTCTCAAATTCTCTCCAGCCAAACACTCTTTTCCATTTTAATTTTCTTAGGTAAACACTTGGTTTTTATATTCTTTTGTTATCAAGTGCATCTTTAATGGTTTCCTAAAAAACCTATTTGATTTGATCTTGTTTTCTCAAGAAAATTCATCCAATTAAGAGGAAAGCTAAATTTAGAGGTGAGCTTCATTCTTCTCCTCTAATATAAGGTTCTTTATTTAAATTTCCAAGTTATTGATCCTTTACATATGTTTTCTAACCTGATTTGATGGTTTAATTTTGGAAAATTGGTTAAATTGAGGTTTAATTGGTGGATTTTCAAATAAACTCTATTTTGCTGAGTTCTTGATTGGTTCTAATCATGATTTTGATTTTTAATAATGTTAATAAGTGGGCTTTAACATTGAAATCCCGAAACTATATGAATCTATAATTTCCTATGTTGTTTGTTGTGAGTTTTTGGGGTGTTGTGGTGGTTTTATGAAAGCTGGAGGTGTAAGGATGGTGTTGTTATGTTTTTAGATGTTATTTGATGTTAATTGATGGGTTAAAACATTAGGTTTTGGCTGGGTTAAGTTTGGAAGATGTTTTATGTTAATTTCGGTTATTGTGGAGTGGAATTGGGTAATGGATGTTGATGTGTTGTTGAACGCATTTTTGATGCATTGAATCCTCTGTTTTTGTGTGGATAAAATTGGGGAAGTTGGTCCTCAAGCTTGAACGATCGTTTCAGAAGCTTTGGAGGCGAGTTTACTATATCGGCAAGCGAGACTCTACGTGTCGGTGAATGAGAATGAGATTTATAGCTTTTCAAAGGTTTGAAAGTTGTTTTTGGGTATTTAGATCAAGCTTGAAATGCTGGTCTAAGCTTAAAAGTAAGTAAAGGATGAATTCTCTCTCGGCAATTGGTTTTTATGCATTTTTTAATGGTTTACTTACTCATTGTATATGCATGTTTTGAGCATGGTTTAATGCTAGAAATTGATTATATAATGTTGATGATGAATTTGGAGGTAATGCATGATTGGTAAATGTTGTTAAACATTGGTTAATATCATGTTAATTGCATTGATAAAATGATTTTGTTGATGCATATGAAAACAGTGAGTTGATGTTAATAAAATGAATTATATTGGCAAGTGATGGAATAAAAAGGTTGAAAATGTTATCGGATTTAGTTGGTCGGCCATAGGATTGACAGTGCACTATAAAATGTTACCTTGGATGTTGAGGGATTTCGATCTGTAGTACCGAAAACTCCATCCAAGTACCCTAAGGTTGAGGGGTTTAGATCTTTGTACCGAAGACTCCCGTTAATGGGTTATACATCTAGCCGATGAATGGTGTTGAGGGGTTTATGTGTACCGAAAACTCCCATTGGTGAACCTTGAGATGCCGGTAGATTGTATGTTAAGTGTTGAGGGAACACTTGTTGAATCCATGTATCCAATGTTATGTTTTGAAAAGTGGAATTTGGTTAATGATCACTTGTAAGCCAATATAATTGATGATGTATCATGAGATGGATTATGTTGTTTAATGTGGTTTAAACATGTTTTACTCTTGAAGTCTTGCATTGGTGGTATGCATGGGAAAGCTTAAATTGAGGGTAGCAAATGGGATTTTGTTGTTGATCCATGATACATGTTGCATATGGTTTAATATGCATGTTTTGGAAATGTTAAATGCATGGTTTGATAAGGCATGATGTGGAAATGATGATTGAAAAGTGGTTTGGAAAGTGGTTTTCAAAAGGAATGTTAAATGGTTTAAAATGCATTGATGGTGGTAGGTTTTTGAGCATTCCTCACTAAGCCTTGTGTGCTTACGCTCTTTTTCCATCAATGCAGAGAATTAAAGGTCAAGGGTAGCGAAGAAGCAAGGAAAGAATTTCCAAGGACTTGTTTTCAAAGTATGGTTTGAAACGCTATATATTAGTAATAAGGGCAATGTGTCAAATGTTGATTTGGGAGGTTTATTTTGGATACTCCTTGTTGGTACAAGTTATGTTTGATGTTTTGGACTTGTATGGTGTTTAATGTTTGGCTTTGAGGGGTTGGGACTCAATTTGCATGCTTGGGTAGAGATATTTGATGTTGATATGATATGTTGTGTATGATTTGTTTCCATGCTCATATGTCTGAGGAATTGATGTTTTTTAAGTTTTATGGTGATGAGATGTTGATTGGATTGTGTTACATTGAGCCAAAGTGTCATATGTTTGACCAAGAGGTCATTATAGGTCTATCCGAGACAAAGTCTTCCCGAGACAAAGGGGCCATCAGATACTGCTGCTGGTGCCTCCACCTGCCCTGCCAAGGAGATAAAGTCTTCCCGAGACAAAGGCAAGGGCATTTTCATTAGGGAACCTTCTCCCCAGTAACTCCCTAGGTTAGTTTTTCTTTTTTTTTCAGTTTTTCTTTTCATTTTTAGTTTTTCATACTGCATTTGCATATTTTGCTTTTCTTTTTGCATTGTGGACAATGCTCCTCTCAAGTTTGGGGCAGTACTATCTCATGTATATATTAGTTTAAATTTAGGTAAAATTTAAAAAATAAAAAAATTAAGTCTGTAAATAGCCTAATTTGTTTCTATGGTTCCCTTTGCTATGATTGCATTAACTCTAAAATTGTTGTTGCGTTGATCATGATTTCCTATGATGAATCTATGTTTAATGTTTTGCAAAGTGTTAAGAGCTTTCATGTTTTGAACTTAGTGTTGAAACTGGTGTAGCTTTTATCTCACATGTTGCATGCTTTCTAAAAACTTAAGAACCCTTAGGGAAATTCTAGGTCGACTCTTTGATGCCAAGGAACAATTGATGTGAAAGGACTGAATGCTCAATATAGCAATAAAAGGCTTAATTTAACTACTAGATAAATCGAGAAATTAATGAAAATTAATTGAAAACTCAATGCCATTGGCAAACTGTTGAGGGACACTCCTCTATGCATCTTTCTAGCTTAGTACACTAGGTGAGTTGTGTTTGTTCCATTTTAACTTTCCGTGGTAAGAACGGTAGTATTGGCATAAGAGTGAATAAAAGTTTTCAGAGGATGACTCTGCTCATAGGGCTCGGGGATGGGTTGTTTGCTCCACTCCATCTTCAGGCCTGAAGAGTAGTTGTGATAAGCTGAAGGCCCAATGATACAATTTAACAAACTTAAAAAGAATTAAGGGAGTACAATATTGTGCTTAAAAAGGAAAATAAAATATTGAGGCAATAATAGAGAGAAATCCTTAATTTTTCTAAGGCCATTAAGTGATGATTGCATGCAACACAGCACCCACTGCACCTACAGCAGAATTGATCCTTGGAACAAAACTGTGAGCTCTGATGCATTACATTTCCTTAAAATATCTTAGGAATAAATTACTACTGCGGCATGTTTGGAATTTTTGAAACCATAGCTTAGTTGGAACCTTTGATACGATAGGTTGTTTATGTTTTCATGTCTTTAGTTTAGGTTAGTTTGCATTGCTTGAGGACAAGCAACAGTTCAAGTTTAGGGGTATTTGATGACTGTGTAAATGACCTATTTTGCACACCCTTTTAGCCTAGCTTTTGCATGTGTTTAGGCTCATTTAGTTGCATTTACGAGTAGTTTGCATATAGTTTGCACATAGTTAGGGAGTTACACTGCTTGAGATTAATTGTCATATATTTTGGTGCTTTTAATGGGTAAGATAGTGTTTTGTGATGCTTGCGCATAAACTGTTGGAGCTGAAGGAACGTTCGTGAAGAAATGACAGCACATCTCTCGTAGGAGCTGACGAGGCAAGAAGAGTTAAAGATGAATCTAAATTTGGCTTACGTGGATTCTTACTAGATATAAAACTCGTTAAAGGAAATGAGAAAGAAATATCCTCTTAAAGAGGCTTCACGCGTGATGAGTGCATAATTGATCTATTTTATATGCCCTTATTCCTTGTCATTTGTATGTTTTCAAGCCCATATAGTTTTCATTTAGGTTAGATTTTACATATTTGCATGTAGATAGGGAGTTACACCACCTATGCTTTAAATGTCATATATATTAGTGCTTTTCACTGGAAAGGTGGTGTTTTGTGGTGCATGTGCATGATGCTAGAGGATTGCTAGAGTAGAGGAGGAGCAGATCGAATGGATGGAGCTGAAAAGGCATAAAGAGTTGGATATGAATATGCTTCTTCTTACGCAGACTTTCTCCCAGATATGCAGCATCTAATGAAGTAGGAAACAATTAGCTTTCTTCAATGAAACAACGTGCACTTTAGGGTACTAAAACCCTAGTTTCATCACCTATATAAGGAAGACTTGGATGCTACTTCAAAAGAGAGAACGATTATAGACGACAGTCCTAATCCGAAGCTTGCAGAGAACCACTGGGACGAAGGTAGAAGATTCTCCTCAAGGAACAAAGCCATCGAGAGAGGCTGACGGACATGAGGCCTACAGTATAGTTGGACGGCACGGATGGAGTTTTGTCGAGGAAGCTCGGCTCTTTTCTTTTCCTTGCTTGATAAACTATCATACTATCACTTTTAATTATGGATGTTTTAGGCTCATACATGAGCGAAATATTTAATTTGGATTATGCGTCCTAGGATTTTATGTTTTGTTTACTTTATTTTAATTATTTAATTGTTTCCTCTTTATCTATTATGTTCATTGTTCTTCATTTTTAGTTAATTGTAAGATCTATCGAGAGAGGCATGTTAACTATTGATTTGTGGCTTAATATCGAGATAGTTAGGTTATACAAACGTGAATAGTGGGTCTAAGCTGTCAACTTTGTCTTAACTTGACTTAGACATAAGTTTAGGGTTTCAACAACTAAAAGGGAGTTCTCAAACAAATAATAGGGTTGTTAGGGTTATCGCAGACATGTATCACCTTAACTGCAATATTATTAACTTCTCGGCATCGAGAGAGTAAGAAGTTCATTAGAAAATCTTGTCGAGTAGATAAAGAATCTAATGGTTTACGCAGACATGTATTGCCAATTGATATGAGTAATCAAGCATATATCCTTAGCAATAATCCCAACCTCCATAATTATTTGTTAGTCGCTGCAGCTTTTTGTCTTAGTCTTAGCTATCTTTAGATTAGTTAATTTAGTTTTAATTGAACCAACAATCACCAATACTTGCAACTACATTATTAAGCATAATAACTTTGTAGTTATTGATCCAATCCTCGTGGGTTCGACACTCTACTCATCACTTTATTACTTGATACGATAGGTATACTTGCTCTACTTGCTCTAAAGTGCATCACTATTCTACAAGCATCAAGTTTTTGGTGTAGTTACTAGGGATTGGCAATAAATTATTACGTTGTAATTACACTTAGGACTTTATTTTTATTGCATTTAATTTTTGTTTTTGTTTTTATTCTCAGGTACGTTCCAGTGCATGACCAGAAGGTCCACCATAGAGCCTATTCTTTCATATAATCTAGAGATCAAAAAAACTTTTTGGAGACTACTATGAGAGAAAAATAATATGGTGAATGACAATGAGAACCCCCCTCCCCGAGAACGTGCAAAATCCAGACATAGAAATAGTCGATGGACAGGGAGTTATTGGAGCAGGAGCCAATGGCCAAAGACAACATGAGGAACCACCATCTGCCAGACCTAGAAGGCTCATTAGAGAGATCATTGAACCCGTTATCAACAATCTCAATCCACCGATTGTTGTGCCTGACCTAGGGACAGCTCACTTTGAGCTAAAGCCCGTTATGTTCAACATGCTCAATGACATTGGACAATTTGAAGGATCAGCAAGAGAGAATGCTCAGGAGCATATTCAAGCTTTCTTGGAAGTCTACGATTACTTTAGACAACCATATATTCCTATCGATGCCTTGCGACTCAAGGTATTCCCTCTATGTGATTGAGCCAGAGCATGGTTGAAGACTTGTTCCGCATGATCTATTACATCCTAGGATGAGTTGTGCAGCAAGTTTCTACACAGATATGATCCACCAAACGTGCACAACCAGAAAAAAAACAACATTATCGCTTTCCAACAATATGATAATGAATCCATGTATGAGGCATGGGATAGGTACAAGGACCTGCTTCGCAAGTTCTCGATCATTGGATTTACAAATTGGCTGCAGGTTATGACATTCTATAATGGTGTTAATGCACCAACAAGGATGATGATCGACTCGTCCGCTAATGGTACTTTGCTTGACAAAGAACGTGATGAGGCTTTTTGGATACTTGACCAGATAACCAACATCAACTACCAATTCCCAAGAGGGAAATTAAAGCCTGGACCCAAAGCCACTAGAGCATTCCAATTGGATGACTCTCAAACTGTAGTAGCTCAACTCTCTACCATCACCAACTTGCTCAAGAACATGCAAGGGCCATATAATATCCGAGAGGCCAAGGTAGTGCAATACACTTGTGAGCACTGTGATGGGGAACATCAGTCGAGTGCGTGCCCTCAACAACAAGAGTCTAGATGCTATATAGGGAACACCAACTGTAACAACAATTCCTACTCCAACACCTACAATCCAGGGTGGTGGCAACATCCAAACTTTGGTTAAGAAGGCAACAAATGCAATTCAGGAGCACAACAGAATGCCACTAATAAACCTCCTAGATTCCAACAAAAGACTCATAGGCAAAACCAGGGAGCTTCTAACTCCAATTCTAGTTCTTTTTATAATTATTATCAATCTTTTATGTAAATTGCCCGTGTCATTATGCAGGATCAAGCAGCCCACTTAAAGAACAATAGTGACATGATCACAATGCAAGCTGCCATGTTGCAAAACCAACAATTGATCATGCAAAACAACACCACCTCGATAAGGTCCTTCGAGACTCAAGTTGGGTAGATTGCCCAGATGTTGAAAACGAAACCACCTGGTGGATTACCTAGTGATATTGAAGTCAATAAGGCCTTTAATGCATAGCAATGCAATGCCACCACTCTACGTAGTGGCACGCAACTGAGGACAAAAGCCAAGTTTAGGGAAGCCCTCCAAAAGATCCTACAACAAGCAAGCCATATGTTGATGCTCCAGCACCAGAAGAACCATCTCTTGTGCCTGATACAATGAGTAACCTTGCTACTGAAGGCAAGGAAGACCAAACTAGGAATGCACCTACATCTAGTAAATCGCAAGACGAGCCTAGACCACCACATCCATTCCCACAGTGATTGAAAGCTCAGAAATAAGATGTCCAATACCAAAAATTTCTAGAGATGCTTAAAAATTGCACATCAATATCCCACTTCTTGAGCAATTAACCAGATGCCTATCTATGCAAAGTTTCTAAAGGAAATCGTGACAAAGAAGAAGAAGGTGAGTAAGGTTGAAACTGTTACTACTATGGGCAAGTTCGTGAATGTGCTGAGTGATTTGCCACCCAAGATGAAGGACCCTGGTAGCTTTACTATTCCATGCTCGATGGGCCACAACTCTCTGGCCATGCCTCATGTAATCTCAGAGAAAGTGTAAATTTGATACCAAAATCTGTGTTTAAAAGATTAAGGATAGGAAAAGCAAGGCCTACATCAGTGATCCTTCAATTGGTTGATCGATCTCAAATTCGACCCGAGGGCAGAATTGAAGAAATGCTAGTAAGGGTAGATTAGTTTGTCTTCCTGACAGACTTTATCATTCTTGATTGCGAAGTTGATGAGAATGTTCCCATCATCCTGGGAAGACCATTCCTAGCCACCGGGCGCACTGTGATCGATTGCGAAAAAAGGTGAATTAACCATAAAGGTAAATGACCAAAAGATCGTATTCAATGTCTTTAGCACACTCAAGTATATGGATGACTATGAAGAATGCCAACTTGTGGAAAGTGAAGAAGCCCTAATTAAAGAAAGTTTGCCTAAGATATGATGCAGCAACATACTCACTACTGCGAAGCAAGCTGACTTTGATGAGGCCATGCATGAAGCTGAGGAAGAAGGTAACATAGAGATTGAACAATCCAACATTGTGCCCAGTAGACTAGGTATGACTATTGAGCCTTTGGATAATGTTGAGTTTAAATCTCCCAAACCTTCACTTGAGCATCCGCCGGTACTTGAACTTAAACCTCTTCCCACTCTATTAAAGTATGCATGCTTAAGGGAGAGTAAAACATTACCGGTTGTTATATTTGTTAGCTAAAACCTAACCATGACGTTAAACTTCTAAGTTTTTTATCACATCATAAGGAAGGTTTTGGATAGAATATCGCTGACTTGAAGGACATAAGTCCTACTTTATGCTTGTATGAGGTTTTGATTGCAAAATATTAAAACATTTTGACCAAACCACAGTGGAAACTCACGCCAATTATGCGAACTATGGATGAAATGGAAATCATTAAATGGCATAATGAACACATCTCTCTTAGATTGAGTAACTCAGTAGAACACCAACTTTTGCAATTCTTAGATCAGCTTCTGAGCAAATTCACGTAGATGTTGCAACAAATAGAGATGTTCACAGAAGCTCATGTTTTACGGGATAAATCATCTAAACCACCATCGGGCAATTAGCATATCTGAATTCTAGCCTTTTCTTTTGTACTCTTAATTTCTTTCATTATTTTCCATTTTAATTTTTTTAGGATTAGATGTTACTTAAATTTCATTTGTTTTCAATGGAAGATATCAAGTTTAAATCAAAGAGTAGGGCACGCTGATCACGGACTCCCTAACAATAAGGGATTGTTTCTATCACTTCACACTTTTCCCTTACCAAGATCTTGCCATACATCGTTTCCCTCATCATGTCGTATACCACTCGACTTTTGCACAACGTTAGGACTCTGCATTAATAACGGGTGTGGCCTTTCATGATTATACCTATCATTTCCTTCTTTAACCTTCTTTATTTCCCTTAAAGGACAGCATTTTGACCCCTCTTAGACTTCTCGTCCCCTACAAGCAACCATCCTAAAGCCCTAAAATCCCAACCAGTTCACTTATCTCTCTGAATCATGGTCCAACAACTCTTAGTCACCCGCTGATCCCAATAGCTGACTCGAATAAAAAGAAATAATAGCCCTTCGTCCTCTCCATCTCCTCCTATATCCTCGGAAGAAAGCCAAGATTACTTAAAAGATATGACTTATGAGGAGATTCACGAACTTGACGCCTGCCTCTACAAAGTAGAAAATATCTTGACGCCTAGGTATAAATACATGACCCAACAGAACCTGATCCTAGAAGAACGGTTAGAGTTTACTCTGAACGTTTACTACAAGTTTGAAATATATATACACGTGGTCATAACCTCACAAGGGTAGGGAGACTTTGTGTAACACCCTTAACATATACTCGTAGACCAAATATACATTAAAGATGTTACGAAATCATTGGAAGAAATGTTGACTTGTAAATTTTTTTTATATCAAAATTTTAATTTGTAGTTTAACCCTTTCTTGATTTTAAAATTTTTATGCGATTAGGGCTAAACAACATTTTAACCATACCAAAGATTTTGCTATTGTTAAAAATTCATATTTCTAGACTTATTCATCCATAAAGCATATAATTACGTTGTAAACTTATGATGTAGACAGCTCGACTTTAAAATATTTACATGCCCACTAGTCTATCAAATTATGGTAAAGATGTACTTACTGGACTTATTGTAGTAACTTGATTTTTCCCCAAGTTTATGCTCCTCCTTGATAGACGATTTCCAGGAAACCTACACGTGACATAAGACACACGCTAAGTACGAACTTAGTGAGGCAATTAAACTTATTTACTTGCACATGAAATGATGTTTATAATACTTCATATAAGAATGCATTTCATATTTCTCTACAACAAGGCAAGTAAATCACAATGTACATGTGTCATGTATTATAACTATCATATAATTCATGTTAATATTGTATAACATATTCTCTGTCATGGACATGCTTTTATCCTAAAACATTTCCATAACAACATAACATAATGATCATGATTATCATGTATCTCATATTCCATAAATTTCATATATTATTTTCACAAATTTCATCATATATCATACTTTCTTAATATCATGTATCATCCCATGGTCATGCTTATATCATGTAATCATTTGTATAGCATGTAAACCAAGTATCATCATCATCATGTATACCATGTAATATCATTTCATATAATTCATGTACCATCTATATCATATATCATCATTATCACGTGATTCATGTATCATATATCATGTAACATCTCTATCATGTATTATGTAATATATTTGTCATCAATCATGTCACAATATCAATTTTCATGTATCATCATGCAGTCATTTGCATGTTCATGATCTATCATATAACCATCTTGTATTATTATTAACGTGTCTG
The DNA here is from genome assembly GCA_019671005.1 of Hibiscus mutabilis. NCBI lineage: Eukaryota > Viridiplantae > Streptophyta > Magnoliopsida > Malvales > Malvaceae > Hibiscus > Hibiscus mutabilis. The sequence continues at coordinate 13,351,257 of CM033751.1, forward strand.
GCTAGAGGCCCATGGAAACCCCGTAGCCTATCTGCATCGTAGTGCCATGTAGAGTACGTACTCGAGAGGATGCTCTTTGCTCCTCATATAAGGACGCTCTTTGCTCCTTATATAAACACCTCGTTAGTGCATTTTGCACTATGGGCTTAGATCCCCAGGGTGTATCTTGTTTCATTTTAATCTTGTTTCATTTAATCTTGTCATTATCCATATTTTATGTATGCATAATGCATCATCATTTATGTAAACAATCATTCGTACCTGGTATTCCATCAATCTTGCCATGTCGAGCAATGTATCATATTACGTATTATAGAGAAATGCAATGCCAATTTCACCATAATGCAAACATATAGAAATGCACTCACCTTGGTTATTTATTAATATGCCTCACTAAGCTCTATTGATTCTTTCCTTTATAGTACCTCGAACCTTCTTTGATTCGGATCCAACTTCATTTATCACATGAATATAAATAAACATTTGTTAGATTCACTTCTAACAATATTTCAGTTAAGCTATTTAATCATTAAACATAAAAATTTTCCATAAACTTCTTTCCTTCCTTATACTGTTCACAAACTCATTTTTGGTCCCTAATGACCATTTTGATCTTCAAATAATTCCTCCAAGCTTGCTAACCCACATTAGACATAAAATGTCTCAATTTCCATTTTCTATCAACTTACACTACCATCAAAGATTTACTTCTACAGGGCATAATACATACTGAATCTTAATGTTCTTTATACCGTAGAAACTAGATTCGATAACGGTTCTAACGATATAATCCACATAATTTAATAAAATCTACAAAAATTATGAAAATTCATCGAACTCCCGTTTATAGGGCTGTCCTGACAAAAACTGTTCTGTAATTTTTCTGACCTTCATTCGATTAAAAATTAATATCTTTTAACTTGGAACTCGAAATTAGTTTCCGTTTGTTGGAAATGAAACTAGATTCGATAAGATTTTCAGCCATATAAACTAATAACCCAGATTCAATTTGTACGATTTATGGCAAATTTTCGAAGTCGAATTCCAGTACTGAATTTTGAAACAGACTGTTATTCTGTTTTCTGACCTTTCATCACTTAAAAATTCATATCTTTTGATTTATGAACCGAAATCAATCACCGTTTGTTTTAAACGGAACAAGATGAATAAATCTTTACATCGATATAAAATTCACCATCTAATCATTTTTGTAGAATTTATGGTGAATTTTCAAACTTATTGCCAAATCTAGTTTTCCTACACAACTTCCATAAATAACTTCAAACTTTATACTAATTTCTCCTTACTTTGCTATTTGTCAATTTGATCCCCTTACTTTATTCAAACCACTACTGTATCAATTTCTTCATCAAATAATTATTCAAAAATAATTCCCTCTAATTTTTCGTTCTTTCCGAAATAGTCACTAAAAATGCAAAGATAAGAATTCAAGCTTCTAACTTTGCAAATTAGTCCTCAAATCAACATTACTACTTGAATTCTATTATTTCAACTAAAATTAGATTTATTCCTTCTCTAAAACCTCATTTCCGAATTGGTCACTTAACTTTGACAATTTGTCAAAATGGTCACTAACTCGATTTAACATTGGTTTTGCATTCTAACTTCAATTTCACATCTACAACATCAATAATAACATAAATACACTTCAAAATCATAAAAATTTAGATTATTCCTTAAACTTTTATAATTTCCAAAATAGTCCCTATACCTTTAATTTAGGGTTTTGCTTCCAAATAACAATTTCAAGCTTACTAGATCATTTATCCAACATCGCAAACCCTAAATCAAACTTGAATCATAAACCCTAATCATCTTCATACAAACTAAAATTTTTAGGGTTTAAATCCCAACTCAAAAACATGATTTTATCATCATAACAACTTAATTTCAACTTAAATTTCAACATAGAATCATAAAATCTCAAAACCCCTAATTTAGTCCATAAACCCTAATTTCTTTCTCATCAAAATTCTCATCAATCAAGCATGTATTCCATGAATTATTGACATCAAAAGATAGAGCTTGAAGAGTAGAACAACTTTGTAGTTCGAAAGATTACCTGAAAATCGAATTTCAGGGCTTGAATCTAACTTGGAAAATTTTTATCCACTCTTCTTTCTTTCTCCCCCTCATATTTCGAAATTTGAGGAAGAAGAATGGTCTTCATCTTGTGTTTTTCATCCAATTTGGCCACTTGTCTCGTATAAATGAATTTTAAATTCATTTAAATAGTGAAATTACTAAAATGCCCTTTTAATCCAATGGTTGAGATTGATCTTATCATCAATAAAGGGCCAAGATTAAATCTCCCATTTCCTCTTTCCAAAATTGCCCTTATAACTTTTTAAATATTTCAAAATTGCCATTGGGACTAAATGACCAATTTGCCCTCCAACTAGTTTTTATTTACTAGTTTGTCATTCTTGTAAAAATTCAACTAAGTCTAGTTGGAATCCAACCAACTATAATAAAATATTCATAAAATAGTATTTAATGACTTTCCCATAGCTTTTGGATCAGTCTCTGAAATTTCAGTTCGATCTCATTTCCTGATATTCGTAAAATACTTCTAATACGATTTTACCTTTCCCGAACTATCAGATTTATTCCAAAAATTTTATATTTCCATATTCGGGAAATAAACATTATCATCTCATAAAAAATTCCTTTCTTAAGGACTTAGACTGAAATTTTTTAACTCAGTCTATTATCCCGATAATTATCGAAAATCTCCATAGAATAAAATTTATCTTAGAAATCCTTTATCGATAATTCATTCGAAAATTCTTTACTCTTACTGATTCCAAAATATCAATCATAAACACTTTTATGGGACCTTCCCGAAGGTCACCCATCCTTTTATTTCTCTAGCCTAAGCACGCTTAATAATTTTATTCGATCCAAATTCGGTACCTTTTTCTACATCTTAATTCTTAAAACCGATATCAGGGTACCTATTTCGATCCGATTCACTCTTATACTGAATAAATTTACTTGTTGGGGGAAATTTACACTTTAGTCCCCAAACTTTTCCAAAGGTTATACTTTAACCCCCTAAACTTTCAAAATTTACAATTTAGTCACTAGCCAAATTTTGGGATATTACACTTTGTTTGGCAACCAGGCTAGGTTAACGTTGACTGGGTACATGAGTTTTACACTCATGTGGGGCACATACCAATTGGAAGGTATTATGTACGAGAAACGACAATTGTATTCTCGACCAAAGTATTTATCGACCATTACAACATTTCCAAATTGACGACGAACATCAAAACTTTTTTGCCACACCAACAGCCAACACATTTGCCAAGTTGTTGACAGACCTCTGCTTTCTCGGGACTACATGGGACCAAGACGACTATTATGTTCGAAAATGCACTGGGCACAGCTCAATCTGATGTCAAAGTTTTGGATGCACTTCATTAATAACCGCATTCTTCCAACCCAAAATCGATCTACGGTTTTTTACCGACGGATGATGCTCTTGCATTCTATCCTTAATAATCGGGAAATCAACCCGTATGAATATATTTATGAAACCATCGTAAATAGGGCAGCGTCCACAAGAAAGCCCAAAGATTTACCTTTCCCTAATCTCATCACAACCTTATGCCAGAAAGCATGGGTAGAAGAATGGGGGAAGATGACATCATTGAACGACATACCAGTTGGTTGCCCTCTCAAGTTCAACAAAAGAAATAATACGGCATGCTGGCTGAACTTGTCCCCTCATCAACTCATCACCTCTGCCAGATTGTCTAGGGCGCAGTGACCATTCTCATGGAGTTGTATTTATAATATGTCTAACAGACGACGAGGGTGGAGGAAGTCTTGGTCAACAAGCTCCTGCCAGACGCTCGGAAAGACCCCATTGTGCTGGCGTAAGCACCTACCACTACCACCACCCGCCAAAGACACGGCCAGATACTGATTCTGGCACCTTCTCTTGTCCTGCCAAGAAACAAACGTCCACCCGGGACAAAGGCAAGGGCATTGTCATCCGGGAACCGCCACCTCAGTAACTCCCTGGGGTAGTTTTTATTTTTATTTTTTCTTTTTAGTTTAGTTTAGTTTTTCATATTTTGCATTTGCATATTTTGTTTTTCTTTGTTTTGTTTTGTTTTTCTTTATTTTCATTTTGCATTGGAGACAATGCTCTTCTCAAGTTCGGAGGAGTATATACCTATATATATATATATTAGGTTAAATTTAGGTAAAACTTTTAAAAAAATTAAAAAAAATTTAGAACTATAATTGGCCCAATATGTCTGATAGGTTCCCTTTACTATGATTCCTTTGATTCTGAATCTACTACTGCATTGATTATGACTTCGTATGTTGAATCCATGTTGATGCTTTGCAAGGTGTTAAGAGCTTTAGGTTTTGAACTTTATGATAAATCTATTTTACCCTTAAAAATCACTTGTTGCATGCAATCTGAACACTTAAGAAACCATAGGGATGCTCTAGATCGACTTTCTGATGCCAAAGCATGAATCAAATAGAATGAACTTAATGTTCAATGTAGCATAATAAAGGCTTAAAAAACTCTCTGAAAATCCAAAAAAAATTAAACTTGATAATTTAAACAAAATTGTTGAGGGACACTCTTTTATGCATCTTGCTATCTTAGTACACTAGGTGAGTTGTGTTTGCTCCATTTAACTTTCCCTAGTAGGAATAATAGTACTGGCAAAAAGTGAATGAAAGTTTTATGGGATGACACTACTTGTAAGGCTCGGGGATGGATTGTTTGCTCCACTCCATCTTCAGGTAATGAAGAGTTAGTGTGATAAGCTGAAGCCCCAAGGATACAATTTTAAAATCTAAAAGAATAAGGAGTAAAATTGTGCTAAAATGGAAAACAATATGCCAAGGCAGAAAAAGAAAGCAATCCTTAAGCTTCTCTAAGGCTATTAAGTGATTAATGCATGTAACTAAGAACACACTGCACCTACAGTAGGTTTGATCATTCGAACAAAATTGTGAGCTCTATTATATTTTCTTACCATCAACATAGTTAAGGAATGAATCGCTGCTGCATCATAACTTGGAATCACTATAATCATAGCTTAGTGGAACGTTAGGACTTAGGGGCTATTTACTGTTCTTATTTTCTGTTTTTATTTTTCTTGCTCCATTTTGCATCACTTGAGGAAAAACAATAATTCAAGTTTGAGGGTATTGACGAATGCATAATTGATTTATTTTATATGCCCTTATTCCTTGTCTTTTGCATGTTTTCAAGCCCATATAGTTTGCATTTAGGTTAGATTGTACATATTTGCATGTAGATAGGGAGTTACACCATCTGTGCTTTAAATATCATATATATTGGTGCTTTTCACGAGAAATGTGGTGTTTTGTGGTGCATTTGCAGGATGCTGGAGGATTGCTGGAGCAGAGGAAAAGCATATCGAATGGCCAGAGCTAACAAGGCATAAAGAGTTGGAAATGAAACTGCTTATGCCCACGTGGACTTTCTCCCAGATACGCAACATCTAATGAAGCGAGAAACAATTGACTTTGTTTAATGAAGCAGCGCATAGTTTAGGGTACCGAAACCCTAGTTTCATCGTCTATATAAGGAAGACTTGGACACTACATCAAAGGAGAACGCGATTATAGATGACAGTCCTAGTCCGAAGCTTGCAGAGAATTACTAGGGCAAAGCTAGAAGATTCTCATCAACGAACGAAGCCATCGAGAGAGGCTGACGGAGGGGAGGCCTGCAGCACAGTTGGACAACACGGAGGGAGTTTTTGTAACACCTCATGTACTAAACATTTACTTTATGCCTATGAAAATATCATATTTCATATGAAAACCAATATTACTAATTTGATAAAATCATATAGGTCGACTTGTCGCAAGTCTTCCTAAATACATTTTAAAATAGATAAATGCACTCACCTTGACACTTCTTATCCCAAACTAAAATGTGTGTATTAAGAGAACTTCAAGCTTGGTCATTACTTCATGTACTGAATTTTCGATTTCTCGTGTTTACTTGAATGCTTCACATTCATCCCTTACATGCACAAATTAATAACACCAATAAGGTACTCATTTTATAATCTGTCAGCCTGCGCTACCCTCGAATAAATATTTATATAAAATAATCTACAACATGGAATTCAATTTCATTTTTTCTGACAGAAACTAGATCCGATAATATGTTCAACCATATAAACTAATAGCCCAAATTCAACTCGTGCGATTTATGATGAATTTTCAAAGTCGAATTCCAATGCTAAATTTTAGAGCAGACTGCTACTCTATTTTCTGACCTTTCGTCACTTAAAAATTCATATCTTTTGATATACCAATTGAAATCAATCACCGTTTGTTTTAAACAAACCTAGACTAAACCAAGAATACAATGGTATTTGGCTCACTTTCTAATCATTTTTATGGAATTTTTGGTGAATTTCCAAACTCACTGCTAAAGACTAAAATTCTGGGCAGATTTCATAATTCACATCTTTAGCATCCTTTAACCATTCCAACACCTCAATTTCTAATCAATTTCCACCATCAAAATAATTTTTACAAGATTTTCCCTAAACTTCATCTTAATAACCAAATAGTCCCTAGGTGTTTTTCCATGAAATTTTTATCATTTCAAGCATAGAAACAACATCACAACAACATTTCCAACATGATTAAATCTTAAAACATGAAATTCCAACATGTCCTTCTTAGACCCTAATCACCAACTTCAACTTAGAAGAAAGAAAACCATGCAAAAATTATACCAATTGAAAGAGAATTTAATGGAGAACAACTTTTTGTTTCATGAGCTAACCTTGAATCCAACTCCAAATGCTTGCCTTTCAAATGATCAAAATCATAGGATACACGGATCAAACTTTAACAAAATGCGGGCTTAGGTCCCTACCCCGTCATATCAAATAGGTTCTATAGTGGCTAGACTAACGAGTCCTTGGGGTTCACAATCAACAAATGATTGCTAGACTAACGAGCCCTTGGAACCCACCATTGCTAGACTAACGAGCCCTTGGGAACAAAGTGGCGATTGGTTGATTATACTAACGAGTCCTTCAGATAGATCCATAATTCTTATAGAGTACTCATATTCTATGGAATGCCAACTATATCCGATCTCAAACTTTAATTGTCACAAGCCAATATATCCATTCAAACCACAATTACTTATTGTTTTTCATATGCAAAACATATATTAACTTATTCAAAAGGGTGTTGCTCGAAGCAACCAATGCAAATCATTTCAGAAACTTATAATGGTGCACTTAAGCACTCTCATGCTTGTTGATAACATAGCATATCTGTTGGGATAATCAATCAATGGTAAATGGCCAAGAGGGGGTGAATTGGCAAATAAGAAATTTGGTGGAAGCAACGAAAATGTAAAAAGATTGAGAATTACAAATAAAGCAAACTAAAAAATCCTCTCAAAGGCTACATGTTTGCACAATTCTAGGCTCACTCAACCCCAATACTTGAATAAAAAGATTACAACTAAGTCCACTCAAGTGGGTGTACAAGATTTAACTCTGAAGGCTCAAAGATTGTTGGATGTATGCTTGAATGCTTTAGACTTGTTGAATAGTTGTTGTTGAAGCTTTGGAGACTTGCTTTCATATCCCCTCATTGATTTCTAGTCGTTTGGGTAGTTGGGATATTAAATAGAGCCGTTAGGCTGCATTTTTTCCATAATAAATGTTGTTTGGTGGCCAGACATATCAGTACTTGAGCAAGCGTATTGGTTTTAACCACTCATTTTTATCCGGTTTGCGAATATTATTAGTATAATAATTAATAGATATTACTATTGCATATATGCATATGTTATATTAGTACGTATGTTAATTATGTACGTGTGATTAATATATATGTAATATATGTGTGTGATTAGTGTGTGAATGCATGTATACTATATATTACATATGTATACATATTAGTAATTATTATGAGATGTTTGTCGTATGTATGTATGCATGTTACGTATGATTTAATTGTTTGTATGTATGAATGTGTGTTATATATGAGTGTTAATGTTATATATGCATGTTCGTATTAATGCATGTGTATGTATGTATATGTATACGTATGTGTGTTTGTGTGCGTATGTGTATGCGTATTATTGTTATTATTATTATTGTTATTATTAATATTAGTATTATTATTATTGGACTAATATAAATAAAATCCAAAACATAAAACCCAAATATTTTATAATAGTCCAATCCAATATGTATTACAGACCCAAAATATGTTACAAGGCCTGGTCGGCCCAAACCCAAAACCCTAAGAAAACCCTAATCCATATCAGATGATTAACCCTAACCCCTCACTCTCTTGTGCACAGCCGCATTTAGGCCGTTGGATCAAATTTTGATCTAACGGTCGCGATTGAAAGGAGAGAACCCCTCAGCTGTCGCGTGTGGTTCACGCGTGGACCGTTCAACATCCCACGCGCACGTGCATCTCACGTATTGGGCTCCTCAGCTACCGCATGCCACATGGCTTCATCTTGTGCAAACCCATAGCGTATCTGAACCGTCCATTCCTCAAGCCATCTCAGCCATTGGATCAGATTTGGTCCAACGGCCAGAACACGTCTGGCAGGGACATCACCACCACACCACTCCCCATACCAGTCGTACCAACCGCCGCACCAAATCAGACGTGCAAAGGACACTAAAAGAGGGTTATCAGTATCAAAAAATCAGAAAATATGTATTTTTGATGTCTTATTTTCTACCTAAACAGATCAGAGATCACAATATATGTACAAAAAGCAAAAAACTCTATAAGGGATTTCCCCATTTCGAGCAATACAAAAAAACAACAGAGAGATTTTAGGGTAACTCTCTTCTTTCCTCTTTCATCTCATCTCATGCATGTAAGAAAAACAAGAAAAATAAAAATAAAATAAATGTTTTACCTCAGTTTTCTGATGGTCTTGCCGGTGATGAACACTGTGGGGAGCCGTTTTAGGTCTTTTATTTGTTTTCGGTTCGTTGGGGTGAACGGGCTTTGATTTTTTAGCTTTGAAATTAAAGGTAAGGTTTTTTTGGTGGTTTCTCCCTGTGTGGTGGCCAGAATCCACGATCCAAGACGGTTAGAGGCGGCCTATGGCCGAGCCTCGCCTTAGATCGAGAGGCTCGCGGCGGAGTGGCTCTATGGGGGTGGTGGCTACTCTAAAAAATCATAGAGGGGAGAGTCTTTCTCTGTAGGGTTTCAAAAAAATGAAGGGAAAATGAAATAGGGGGCCGTCTAATTGAGTTTTATAGATTCAAAATAAAAGTAAAATGGTCTAAATGCATCATAAACCCTTCCTTGCTCCCAGATTTTTCATTTTGGGCATCCCCATTGGCATATTTACAACATTAATCCTCCTTTCTGTGCCAAAGCTTTCAATATGGTCCCCGAATTAAACTAATTTTGAGTTTAAATGGTGAAATTATGCCTTAAACCATTTCGTGTTTTGGTATTTTATGTTTTGGGCTTGCCTCTTGGGCATTTGACAGAATAGGTTCTTCCAAGTTTCATTGAGTTTGCATTTTTGTCCCTAAATCATGTCTTTATTGCTCCAATTATGTCATTTCTGTTTCATTTTATTTCATTTTAGTCCTCTGTTTTAATCATTTATGTCCATTGTTTTTTTTTATTTTGTGTTTTAGCATGTTATGTTGTTCATCATATTTGTATTGTTTTAATATCATATTTTTTATGATGTGTTATATCATGCTTTATTTCGTTTGCTTGGTTTTTACATGTTTTTTATGTATTTTGTTTTAGTATAATGAATGTATCATGTCTACCTATGATTAGTATGTCCTTTTTGTCCTTTATGTTTTCATGCATTTGTTGTTTTCATCATGTTCATTTATGTATGTCTTTTTTCATATGCATTATCGTACCAATGTGTTTAGCTTCGTTTGTTCATAATATGTTTTAATGTTAGCCTTTTTTATGTTCGTTTTGCATTTTAGGTTACATGTTAAAAATGGATGATATGTGTCGTATATTAGTGTCATGTTTTTACCTTATTTTAAAATGTCTCATATGTTAAGTACTAGTTTTTTTATGTTCGCTTTTTGCTTTGATTTGTTAGTTTAATACCATGTTACGTGTATATCATGCATATGTTGCATCTTTATATGTATATATTTGATCTATTAGTTTTTGAAGCATGTTTTCTTTTCTTTTAATTTTGAGGTATGTTTTTTCTCACTTGTTTATGCTTTGTTTTTGTTGTGATATGTTTTGTTACTCATGCCAATGCATTTTGCTATCTTTGTTTAATTTTGTGATATTCGTGTTTTATTATTTATTTTGTCTTTCACCATGTCGATGTAAATTGTATGTTTTATATTTTGTTTTCTAAGGTTGCATAATGAAATAAATTGTCAATGCGGTGCCCTTTTATCCGAGCGTAAACGGGGTCAATATCAGGCGTAGTGATGGTGGTTGGGTGTTTACTCTCGAATAACGGGGCCCTTAAAATCTACTCGCACTTATAACCAAATCTTAATTTAACCGTCACTTTAATCTAGGAAGTCTAATATTAATAAAGCGGTAATTATTGGGCGGTGTGGGGGTGCTAATCCTTCCCCATCCGTAATCGACTCCCGATCCCAACATTCTTAAAATCTTTGGTTTTATGGTGTCCGGCCTACCTAAGTGGCCGGTGGCGACTCCATTTTCAAAATAAAATACGGATTCTTTAAAACCCCACGGAAGAAATTTTTTAAAACAAAACAAAATAAAAACTCATTTTTTTAGCGTAAAATGACATCGCTAAAGATGGCGACTTCACTGGGGACACATTTTTTTGTTTTTCAAAAAAAAAAGAGTCAACCTTTTTAAAATAATTATCGCTTTACTAATATCGGAAGTTCCGGATTAAAGTGACTATTAAATTAACATTCGATTATAATTATTTTAACGCATTTAAAATTTGTCATATAAACTCATCCTTTTAGGTGGGGGAGAACGCTATTGCTCTCGTGGAGATATCGTTCTCCCGTTGGGCCCTAGCAAGTATCCTTCGGGGCTCGAGTACCTTATGATTTCGTAAGGATATCGTTCCTTCGTGCAGGCATAAGCTAATGGGTCCCCCTGAATTGAACCCGGTTGAAAGAACCCTATAATGGGTGATGATCGGGGGCCTTGCTACTCTTAGTAGAGGATAGCGAGGACAATTCGGGTACCTCCTAGAACCAAAACTGCATGTAGAGAACATATAGAAACCCACCCCTTTAGAGCCATGAGGATAACCTTAGATGTTTTAGACGGGATAAATAGGGTTGTTTTGTTTGTTTACCTTATTTAATTTGTCCTTTTATTTATGTATTTATTATTTTTATCCGGTACTAACTCATTTCTTTTTGTGTTTTATTTTTATTTTTATTTTATACATACTTTTGTTGCATTATCATTGCATCCACATTACATAGAGGCGTTGATTCAAGTGGTTTTCCCGATTAGAAGATCTTTCATCATAGAAAAAAAGTGTCTTAAGAAGGACGGCATCGATCCAGTCGTGCGACATTGGTCAGAGATTAATCAACAGATCTGAGGTAACAATTTGCCGAGCAAGCGTGTAGTGCCAAAGTATACACACGAGACCCTGATGGGGGACATACAATGAGTTGCAAGGCGTGTGAATGACTTAGCTACCGAAGTTGCGGCTCTCTGAACTTTCGTAACCCTGGACATGGAAGAAGCACCAAGGTTTATCAAGTTGCTCAGAGCTATCGAGGAGCTAGAAGGTAGAGCTACGGCTTATGTGTAGAACTTTGTTTTGTAATTAAGACTTTTTGTAATAGGGACTCCTTTTGTAATGTGGACCCTTTTTGTAATCTAGACCCTTTAGTTCCCATGAAAGTCGTTCGAAAGGGTGATTACCAGCGGAATCAACGCCTTTATTTGCATTCATGTTGCATATCATGACATGGTGTTGATTCAAGAACAGTTCATTAAAAGGCTTTCAAAATGAAAAAAGTCTACTTTGCCGGAAACGATAATATTACAGTATCAAGTTAGGCCGAGCAAAGACCAATTGAGAAAGAAGACGGTACGATAGTAAGGCACGTGCGACGCAGAAGATTCAGTCGGGGCCGCAGAACCCCAATTTTAAATCTTCACATTTAACCCTTTTGTAAAAATCTCAAAGATTTTAATTTAACTCCTTTAAAAAAAATTTAAAAATATTATTATTTTGCTTTGAATCTTTTTCCCTCCTAAAACTTTTAGAATAATAATAATAACAAAAAGAAACCTAAAAGTTTTATTTTTTAAGTTAAAACTTTTTGATAATAAAAAAGGGAAAAAATTTAAACCAAATGATCCTTGAGAATTTTAATTTAAATCCCAAAAAGTTTTAAAATACTCCCCTAGAATCGATAGAATACATCCCTGTTTAGACGTATTATTCGTTTGCACCCAGATCTACAGAAGAAAAGATCTTGTCTGCATTATGCAAGCACTTGTTGATGTCCTTTTCAGAAGCCACAAAAATAAAGATCACGACGTCACGAGTCCATGGAATAGAATAAGAGGAGAAAACGAAGTAATCCATCATCCTGAAGATGACGTCGAGACGTGGAGCACAAGTTTTGCTTTCCGAAGTCAAGGTCTCCAGAATAAATCCAACTTTTACCTGTAATTCATTATTAATTTCTTGCAAACTGACATTTTCTCTATTGAAAGTTTTTTAAAGACTGTTCGAGAATCAACACCGTATTTGCATGCATTCTACCATTTATAGGGTATTAATTCCCAAAGTGGTTTCTCAAATCTCAGAAATCGTTCATAATTGGAAAAGGGTCGTCTGGTTAGATATTAGAGGGCACGGATCCAGGGTTTTATCCCAGAACAAGATCGGAGACAATAGAAGAGGAACTATCTGAAGACTTCAGGTCAAACACGGTAAGGAGACACGGTACTGGTAATGAGCAAAGTAAAGTGCAAGAGTTGAAAGAAGCAGAGGGAAGAAGTGATGAATCAGATGAATACTTTGACGAAAGGTAAGCGATCCATCGAACCGAAAGAAGAATCGATTAAGGATCAGAATAGAGAGCGGGATAGTCAGAATTCTACCTCCAAGCCAGCCAAATACGACAAATTGAACCCTTTTGTGATCCGCATCAATAAATAGGCGGAAGGTATGTTTGAGTCGGGCTTTCAAAAAGTAGAGCTCAGTCTAGAAGAAACCCGAGAAGCAAGTAATGAAAATAAGTACATCTTGATTCCTGTGAGGTACACCGAACTACTCCTAATGTTCATTGAGAAGAACCTTATTACCTCGTGAAGTCTCTAGCGAAGAGACCGTCTTATCCGAGAGATTACGACACACGTGCTAGAGGCAGTTACCGTTTAGGAAGTTTGGGTCACAGTATTGAGGATTGCAGGGCCTTGAGGAACAAGTTCAAGATCTTATCGCGATGAGAATTTTGGGTTTCGAAGATGGAGTTACCCAATTCTATAGTAAGCTAACAATCACCCGAGGGGCAAAGTCGAGGAAGAATCGATATCCAGGACAAAGTTCGAGTAATACCGAAATGGGTCACTCAAGCGAGTTAAATTTGAAGATCAGAGATAGGGGCATCCTAGGAGAGGGATATTCTTTCGAGTTCAGCCAGCTCAGATAAGAGAGAGATAACTTGGATAAAATTGAATTTGCATAATGATCACTAGAAGCTTTACTGAGTGTTTAAGAATATCAGATTGGGTCACCTTTAAAGAATAGATGAACGGTGTTGTTCAGTTGAAGGATGACTCAGAATATTAGAAGAAGAGAAACTAGTCAAGCGAGAATCAAGTCATGATGTTATCAGGTAAGTTTGAGGAAATTGGGAATAGGTACGACAGTCTCCAGAGATGAGCTACAGAATAACTTAGCCATTAACAAGAGTTTTGGAAACAAGTTTACGATAGAGCAATGACAATCCAACACTCTTCAGTTGGAAAGTAAGGAGTAAGTGGAATAGCTCGAGACTTCTTTGCGTGAATACGAGGTTCATGTAGAAGTTAACAAACAGGTTGCTGCTGAAAATGTTGTAGGGACAACTTCCAAGCAGCGAAAGACTAAGCAGGGGATAGATGAAGACCCGAAGATCTTTAGTACCCGAGCAGGTAAGGCAGCTCAACAAGGTGACAGGCTTAGTCAGAACATGGACCAAGTGTTGGACCACGGAGGCAAGCTGACCGGACTACTGGATGAAGTTAAGAAAATAGGCACTGAAGCTTATCAGTAACTGTAAATATCTAATATCTAATATAATGAAACCTTTTGGCCTCAATGAACGTCGTTCTATGGGGATCACTTTTGGAATCAATACCTTACTGCATTCATGTTTATATTTTAGGATTGCATTGCATTACATTGTACAGTCATGGCATATTTTACATAACATTATCATTACCTGGCATAAAATTTTTGGGGGTAATCTAAAGAACAATTAGAGTTTTATCGTGAATAAAACAATTGAACACACTCAAAAAACAATATTTGAGTAGTTAGAATATGGACTTGAGAGAAAAAAAAGAGAGAAAAAAAGAAGTTTGATGCAAGAAAGCTCTGTTTGAACCCTGGTTTGGTCATTCCTCCGAATTCCAAAGACTCCCAGATTTGCGCATGATAACGGAGCAAGATGCTCCAAGATTCACGTGACCATATTCTGTAAAAAGATGGAGGGATACATGAAGAATGAAGAGTTGTTGATCCACTACTTCCACGATAGCCTGACGGGACCTACAGCAGTTTGGTATAACTGTTTGAACAGAAACCAAGTTAGGTGATGGGGTGACCTTGCTAATGCCTTCTTGAGTCAATACAGATATGCTTTAGATTTAGCGCCCTATCGTCAGTTTCTTCAGAATGAGAAAATGAGACCAGATGAAAGCTTCAAGGAATGTGCTTTGAGGTGTCTGTGTTTAGCGACCCAGGTGCGGTCTCCCGTAGATGAAGAGGAAAATGACTTCCATGCCACCTTTCTTATTTCTTCTTTGATAAGGTGCTCGGGAAAATGAATGCCAGCTTTGAGGACTCCATAACAGTCGGAGAGAGAATTGAACATGCACTCCGGGACCTAAGTTTAAAAGACCAGACATGCCTAGGAGCAGAAGGAAAGAAAGAGATAAATGGGCACCACTTTCGAAGGTTCTCGTGATCGTAAGAGAAGAAGACAGGCAGATTCCTCCGAATCACCAAGAAAAATTCCTCGAACAAGTACATATTTAGAGATATTCGGAGTATTTCATCTCGAGCATATGACCTCATCTGGTCAAGGGTTAGTACCTTACCTCAAGGCCGGTAAAGACTATGCCCAACTCATCTGCTCTCAGTTTTGATCCATACAGTATATGTGAGTTCTACATTGAGGCGTCGGGGCATGACACTAAGAAATTTAGGGTCGTTAATAGAAAAAATCAAGAAGCTGGTTGACGAGGGAGTCATGACGAGAGAATTGATCCAGCGGTGGAAAAACAAGAGAAGAGGCAAGCCTACACTACAAAGGATCGGAATGAGTTAGTACTCGGGAGGTAGTCCGGAGGTCCCTATGGTTTTCCCATCAGCTCAAAAAGAAATTCTCAATGCTTTGAAAAAAAACTCTCAAACAGATATTTTTTAGAATTAAAAATCACATTTCCATTTAGAAAGCATTTTTACATTCTTGATTCTTTAAACATTTTATTTTTATGGGGTAGTTTTTGTTCTCCCATATGCATATACATGCATTTTTGAATGGACATATGTATATATCATTTCTATACCAGGTCTTCGAATTTTGAATGCAACATTACATTTGCTTCAGTTCGAAAGATCAACTCTAAGTTGCATATATTTAGAAGAGATTGAATGTTGTGGGGATACTGTAAATGTGAGTATCTGCAAGTTTACTTAGGCCAACAGAGGAACAAAGTGAGTGTTTAGACAATGGGCAGTTCCCATTTTAGGAATTTATCTTCTCATGCACTTGTCGTTTAAGATCCTTGAAACGAGAGTTGACCCTAAACCTCTACCCCATGAAGGCTTTCTCAGGACATCTGTGAATGTGACAACGAATGGTATTCTTTTACTTTACCAGAAGACAGAGATAAGACCAGACAGATTGGATACGAAGATCAGAAAATCATCAGAATAAAGTGGTTGAAAACAAGGATATGTCCAAACGAAAAACCATGGGCACAGTGTTAAGTCCTTCAGGCCACCATTAAGTCTTTCAAGCATGGTGATAAGTCCTTTGGGCCATCAGTAAGTCCTTCGGGCATGATGCGGCAGCCATAGTAGCGTGAGGCCAGACGACAGTAGCCATAGTAGCGTGAAGCCAGATGTTAAATCTTTTAGGTCATCGGCAAGTCCTTCGAGCACGGTGTTAAGTCCTTCGGGCCACCATTAAGTCTTTCGAGCATGGTGATAAGTCCTTCGGGCCATCAGTAAGTCCTTCGGGCATGATGCGGCAGCCATAGTAGCGTGAGGCCAGATGACGGTAGCCATAGTAGAGTGAAGCCAGATGTTAAATCTTTTAGGTCATCGGTAAGTCCTTTGAGCATGGTGTTAAGTCCCTCGGGCCACCATTAAGTCTTTCGAGCATGGTGATAAGTATTTTGGGACATCAGTAAGTCCTTCGGGCATGATGCGGCAGCCATAGTAGCGTGAGGCCAGACGACGATAGCCATAGTAGCGTGAAGCTAGATGTTAAATCCTTCGGGTCATCGGTAAGTCCTTCGGGCCACCATTAAGTCTTTCGAGCATGGTGATAAGTCCTTCGGGCCATCAGTAAGTCCTACGGGCATGATGCGGCAGCCATAGTAGCGTGAGGCCAGACGACGATAGCCATAGTAGTATGAAGCCAGATGTTAAATCCTTTAGGTCATCGGTAAGTCCTTCGAGCATGGTGTTAAGTCTTTCGGGCCACCATTAAGTCTTTCGAGAATGGTGATAAGTCCTTCAGGCCATTAGTAAGTCCTTCGGGCATGATGCGACAACCATAGTAGCGTGAGGCCAGACGATGATAGCCATAGTAGCGTGAAGCCAGATGTTAAATCCTTAAGGTCATCGGTAAGTCTTTCGGGTACGGTGTCAAGTCCTTCGGGTCACCATTAAGTCTTTCGAGCATGGTGATAAGTCATTCGGGCCATCAGTAAATCCTTCGGGCATGATGCGGCAGCCATAGTAGCGTGAGGCCAGACGACGGTAGCCATAGTAGCGTGAAGCCAGATGTTAAATCCTTCGGGTCATCGGTAAGTCCTTCAGGCACGGTGTTAAGTCCTTCGGGCCACTATTAAGTCATTCGAGCAAGGTGATAAGTCATTCGGGCCATTAGTAAGTCATTCGGGCATGATGCGGTAGCCATAGTAGCTTGAGGCCAGATGACGGTAGCCAGAGTAGCGTGAAGCCAGATGTTAAGTCCTTCGGGCTATCAGTAAGTCCTTTAGGCATGATGGTAAGACCTTCGGGCCACCAGTAAGTCTTTCGAGCATGGTGATAAGTCATTCGGGCCATCAATAAGTCCTTCAGGCATGATGCGACAGCCTTAGTAGCGTGAGTCCAAAGATATCAATAGCCTTATAAAAAGGAGAGAGAGAGAAATAAAAAAAAAGAAAAAAAGAGAGAAGCAAAAAAAGAGAAAAAGAGAAAAGGGAAAAATGAGCAGAAAAAATAGGGAAAAAAGGGGAAAAAAAGAAAAAAGAAAAAAGAAAAAATCGAAGATAAAGGTTATATAAAGGACAAGCCTACGTTTTCGAGGCTCCAGTGAAAGGCTCCATATAGGAAGAGCCCTAACTCCATAATCTCAAAGAATAACCAAAGGTGAAGAAGTTCTATATAGGGAGAACTTACGAGCCTGAAGATTCGGCTGAGGAAAAGCGGAAAGTTCCAAAAGAACACGTGATTCTGAAGTCATGAGCAGGGAAGTCGGATAAAAATGAGTGCTTCTGGTCTTTGCTTTGTTCTCATTTCACAAGAACAAGCAAAGAGGGGCAACTGTAATCACTCATTTTTATCCGGTTTGTGAATATTATTAGTATAATAATTAATAGATATTATTATTGCATGTATGCATATGTTATATTAGTACGTGTGTTAATTATGTACGTGTGATTAATATATATGTAATATATATGTGTGATTAGTGTGTGAATGCATGTATACTATATATTACATATGTATACGTATTAGTAATTATTATGAGATGTTTGTCGTATGTATGTCTACATGTTGCGTATCATTTAATTGTTTGTATGTATGAATGTGTATTATATATGAGTGTTAATGTTATATATGCATGTTCGTATTAATGCTTGTGTATGTATGTATATGTATACGTATGTGTGTCCGTGTGCGTATGTGTATGCGTATTATTGTTATTATTATTATTATTGTTATTATTAATATTAGTATTATTATTATTGGACTAATATAAATAAAATCCAAAACATAAAACTCAAATATTTTATAATAGTCCAGTCCAATATGTATTACAGACCCAAAATATGTTTCAAGGCATGATCGGCCCAAACCCAAAACCCTAAGAAAACCCTAATCCATATCAGATGATTGACCCTAACCCCTTCCTCTCTTGTGGGCAGCCGCATTTAGGCCGTTGGATCAAATTTTGATCCAACGGTCACGATTAAAAGGAGAGAACCCATCAGCTGCCGCGTGTTGTCACGCGTGGACCGTTCAACCTCCCACGCGCGCGTGCATCTCACGCATTGGGCTCCTCAGCTACCGCATGCCACGTGGCTTCATCTTGTGCAAACCCAGAGCGTATCTGAATCGTCCCTTCCTCAATCCATCTCAGCCGTTGGATGGGACATCACCACCACACCACTCCTTATACCGGTCGTACCAACCGCCGCACCAAATCGGACGTGCAAAGGACACCGAAAGAGGGTTATCAGTATCAAAAAATAAGAAAATATGTATTTTTGATGTCTTGATTTCTACCTAAATAGATCAGAGATCACAATATATGTACAAAAAGCAAAAAACTCTATAAGGGATTTCCCCATTTCGAGCAATGCAAAAAAACAATAGAGAGTTTTTAGGGTAACTCTCTTCTTTCCTCTTTCATCTCATCTCATGCATGTAAGAAAAACAAGAAAAATAAAATAAATGTTTTACCTCGGTTTTCCGATGGTCTTGCCAGCGATGAACCACTGTGGGGAGCCATTTTAGGTTTTTTTATTTGTTTTCGGTTCGTTAGGGTAAACGGGCTTTGGTTTTTTAGCTTTGAAATTAAGGGTAAGGTTTTTTTGGTGGTTTCTCGCCGTGTGGTGGCTAGAATCCACGATCCAGGATGGTTAGAGGTGGCTACTCTGAAAAATCAGAGAGGGGGGAGTCTCTCTCTTTAAGGTTTCAAAAATATAAAGGGAAAATGAAATAGGGGGCCGGCTAATTGAGTTTTATAGATTCAAAATAAAAGTAAAATGGTCTAAATGCATCATAAACCCTCCCTTGCTCCCAGATTTTTCATTTCAGGCATCCCTCTTGGTATATTTACAACATTAATCCTCCTTTATGTGCCAAACCTTTCAATATGGTCCCAGAATTAAACTAATTTTGAGTTTAAATGGTGAAATTATGCCTTAAACCATTCCGCGTTTCGGTATTTTACGTTTGGGGCTTGCCTCTTGGGCATTTGACAGAATAAGTCCTTCCAAGTTTCATTGAGTTTGCATTTTCGTCCCTAAATCATGTCTTTACTGCTCCAATTTCTGTCATTTCTGTTTCATTTTATTTCATTTTAGTCCTTTGTTTTAATCATTTATGTCCATTGTTTTTTTTTTATTTTGTGTTTTAGCATGTTATGTTGTTCAACATATTCGTATTGTTTTAATATCATGTTTTTTATGATGTTTTATATCATGCTTTATTTCGTTTGCTTGGTTTGTACATGTTTTTTATGTATTTTGTTTTAGTATAATGAATGTATCATGTCTACCTATGATTTGTATGTCCTTTATGTTTTCATGCATTTGTTGTTTTCATCATGTTCATTTATGTATGTCTTTTTTCATATGCATTATCGTACCAATGTGTTTAGCTTCGTTTGTTCATAATATGTTTTAATGTTAGCCTTTTTTATGTTCGTTTTGCATTTTAGGTTATATGTTAAAAATGGATGATATGTGTCGTATATTAGTGTCATGTTTTTACCTTATTTTAAAATGTCTCATATGTTAAGTACTAGTTTTTTTATGTTCGCTTTTTGCTTTGATTTGTTAGTTTAATACCATGTTACGTGTATATCATGCATATGTTGCATCTTTATATGTATATATTTGATCTATTAATTTTTGAAGCATGTTTTCTTTTCTTTTAATTTTGAGGTATGTTTTTTCTCACTTGTTTACGCTTTGTTTTTATTGTGATATGTTTTGTTAATCATGCCAATGCATTTTGCTATCTTTGTTTAATTTTGTGATATCCGTGTTTTTATTATTTATTTTGTCTTTCACCATGTCGATGTAAATTGTATGTTTTATATTTTGTTTTCTAAGGTTGCATAATGAAATAAATTTTCAATGCAGTGCCCTTTTATCCGAGCGTAAATGGGGCCAGTATCAGGCGTAGTGATGGTGGTTGGGCGTTTACTCTCGGATAACGGGGCCCTTAAAATCTACTCGCACTTATAACCAAATCTTAATTTAATCGTCACTTTAATCCGGGAAGTCTAATATTAATAAAACGGTAATTATTAAAGTACCAATTTTGGACGGTGTAGGGTGCTAATCCTTCCCCATCCCTAACCGACTCCTGAACCCAACATTTTTAAAATCTCTGGTTTTATGGTGTTCGGCCTACCTAAGTGGCCGGTGGCGACTCCATTTTCAAAATAAAATACGGTTTCTTTAAAACCCCACGGAAGACATTTTAAAACAAAACAGAAAAAAAACATGTTTTTTTAGCGTAAAAGGACATTGCTACAGGTACATGCCAAAGAGAAAATAGCCGTTGCAACAAAGGGGTATCGATATGCGGGAAGCCGTATCGATACGGAGTGTGTATTTTAAGGGGCGTACCGGTATGGTCCGTACCGTATTGGTACAAGTTTTGCTCACTATAAACTTGATAAGTTGTGAACAAAAAATCGTATTGATACGCTTGTATGCATATCGGTGCGTGTTAACTGATTTTCAAACTTATGGTTCCAATAAAACTGACAAGGCAACGGTCGAATATTGATCACAAAGATTTGGAAAATCTTTAACCCCTATATTGGTACGCATGAAGCCGTACCGATACTCGTATGTAATTTTGGTTAGAGTTTAACAAGGCGTACCGATACGGCTACACGTGTATTAGTACCCTATAGCCATCACGAATAAACCAATTTTCCAGTAACTAAAAACTGTACCGATACGGCCATAGGCATATCATTACTCCCGTACCAAAATGGCTATTTTTGAGTGTCAGAAAAACTTTGGGGATTAATGTTTTGACTTAGAAAATATTTTAAGTTTGAATCCTTGTCAATTTAGTGAGTAAAACAAGTACTTAAAAATTTATTCCTTTTTACAAATTAGTCCTTGCTATATCAAAATCAAATTTAAGTTTAACAATATCGAATAGGATGCATAAAAACTGTAAGTTAAACATGTTGGTTTTTCTGAAACTAATCAAATAGTCAAAATCTCATAGCATGATTCAAACCGAAAATTAAGCGAGAGCTAGAAGCTTACTTCTGATTTTAACAAAACTTTTTAGGCTTTCATTAAACTCCCCAAATAAAATTTCAAACCCTGTTTGAAAGCAACTCACAATTTGCACTCACCCAAATGCTTCCATTTGATGCCAAAGCCTTGCCGAAATCGTCTGAATGCTTGCTAGACTTTTATATTCGATTCCGGATTCTCTACAACCCAATAACAATATAATTTCTTATCAAACTACACTCCAAAATTTACAACAACTTAAACAATGTTGATTCTCTAACTGTTAATCTACCTAAAATACAAAATTCGTCTGAAGCTACACTTTCATCATTCCAATTCTTAATTCCACTTTACTTCTGCATTTTCTAACTCAAATCCATCAATAATTTCTTCAAATAACTCCTGATAACAATAGCTAACATCAAAGAACCCAAATACACATGATTCTATCAAAATCCTCAAGAATACCCAATCTCAATTAACCAATTAATTAAATTTCGGGATTAAAATTAAAAATTAAGTTTAGGTTATTACTAACCATCAAGAATACATCAAAACCCAATAGAATTACTTAGGTTTTACCAAACAAATTATAACCAATCCTTAAACCATAAAAAATCCAATTCTTCCAATTAAATCACGTTTTAATTATAAAAACTATTAAAAATTATATGTTAGAGACACAAAACATGTGGAATATCAATAAGAAACCATAGCTCACCTTGCTTGATGGAAAATCAAATCGAAGATGAGCTCCCCTCATGTATTTGACATGAAAAATAGTGAAGAAGATGAAGAAATCAAAATCAAATGTTTGGCTAGTGACTAGAAAACATTTAGGAAGAAAAATGAATAGAAATGGGTTGAAAATCAAAGGATTTTTTAAATATGTTTGGAAGTAATCAAGAGAAAGTTGAGAGAACCACTTTACTGAATAAGCATAGTAAACATTTCAGAACATAAAAGGTACATAAAAATTTTGGATACCATTTCAAATAGTATAAAACTATAATGTCGGCTTGTGTTAACTCGATTCAGAGGTGCACGGTTGCAGATATGGCTCAACCAAATGGGGAATGGAGATGGTCTTTGTTTCAGCATGCGTTACCACAAGCTGTCTTGCTCCGGATTGCCGCGATAAAAGGGCCGGTACCTTTTGTTGAGTGCGATTCCATTGGTTGGAATGATAGTTCTGCGCAGAAGTTCACAATTAAATCAGCGTATGCTATTCGTATGGGGGATTCCATGGGTTTGCCGAGTCAGATTTGGAAGGTGGTTCAAAGTTTTCGTGGGCCACAGAAACTCTGTATCTTCCTGTGGTTGGTTTGCAGTGAGAAGTGGATGACAAACGTTGAAAGGGTCCGCCGGCATTATGCGGTTGATAATCGTTGTCCAGTTTGCAGGATTCACCGGAGGATACGAACCATTTGTTGCGCCTTTGTTCAGCTGTAATGCCGATCTGGCTTGATGTTATTAAGCTGGTCTGCGTTTCGGATTTTTTTCTCCATGGATCTACGTGAGTGGATCATCACAAATCTGACCAAGCCGACGTTGTTTGCAAAGGAGGTGTTGAACTGGGATAGTCTCTTTGGGGCAATCTTATGGAATGTGTGGCTCACGCGTAACTCTATAGCGTTTGATTCTCCCTTGGAGTTAAGTTGCACAGACACGGATACAAGAACGAAGACGGAGACAAAAAACAATAATTTTTAAAATTACAAGATACGGATTCGATAAGAGTATGACAAATATAAAATAAATTTTAATATATATATATGTAATAAAAAATCATTAAAATTCATAATACAATAATGACTAAAATTATAACTGTATTAAACAATAATTATAATTATAGTTATTTAAATTCACTTCTAATGATTTTTAAATTACTTTCTAACACTTAGATTAGAAGATTACTAAAATTAAATGATTAAATTAAATAAAATTTTAATTTTGCATTCTAAATTAAGAGAAAATCAAGGACTAAAATAATAAAATTAAACGATGACATAGCTGAAATTGATAATTACCCATCCCTATTTAAAGCTTGAGTGAAGAAGCGTTAAAACAAGTTAAAACAGGTTACAAATACAATACACACCCAATACCCCACATCCTTAAGATACATAAAGTAAGAAAATAAAGCAGCCTATAAATAGGCGCTTAGCCTCTAAAAAAAGGAAGCAATCTAGTCTTGGCCTTTTGGCTTAGAACAAGTGTACGTGAGTCATTTGGCACACGTAATTAAGTTTATATTTTTTAGGTTGAGTGTTCAATTTAGTAGCTTTTTACTTGTTCATTCAATCTTTCATGTGTATACTCGAGCTTTAATTAGGTTTGAGTTTGATTCAATTGATTTTGAGTTTAGTTGGGTATAATTTGAACTTTTGAAGTTTAGATTAGTTTAATTATCCTTAAGATTTTTAAGTTCGGATTAGTTTAATGGTTTTTAAAACCCTGGTCACAAAGAAGATGAAGATTTTATTTCCCATTTTTTAAGTAAATTTATTTGGGTACGTCCCCAATAAACTTTGATCGTGCCTTGTATATGTTTGATCATTCCCGATAAAGTTGGGATGCCCCCGGGACGTCCCCCAGCTATCCCCTCGCCGTCTCTATCCTGAAAACGTATCGGGGATGCAGGACGCCTTAAAGGGGAGTACCCGTGCTTCATAGCCTTGGAGAATGGACATTCAGTCCTAGATCGAAGTCGATTTATGCAGTCGGCCTTCACTCGTGCTGCCGAGATGGTGCGGTGTCGCCAAACTGCCCCCCTTATGTGTTTTTTAGCCCGGATCGCTGGCAACCCAGGGATTATGGGTGGGTGAAAGTTAACAACGATGGTGCTCATCATAGTATTGATGGTCTCTTTGCAAGCGGTGGAACGGTTAAGGACCATGAGGGTGGTTGGAAAATTAGTTTCACTAAACTGGTTGAGATTTGCTCGGTTTTAGAGGTTGAGTTGTAGGGTGCATATATTGGCTTGCAAATTGCATGGGAGGTAGGGTTTCGCCAAATAGAGCTTGAGCTTGATAGCTTGGATGCTCTTAGTCTTTTATGATCTTTGGCTCCTGGGAGATTCTCGATTTTACTACATCTTGGTGAGTTGCTTGGTCGGCCTTGGCAGGTTCGCTTACTCCACGTTCGCCGGGAGTGCAATAAGATTGTTGATTTCTTAGCTAAACGCGCGTTGGATGGTACCTTTGAGACTACACTGTTGACTTCTCCTCCACAAGGTCTTGGTACTCTCCTCCTTGAGGATGTTGCTTAGTTAGTTTGGCGAGTCGTTTTAGCTTCTGATTGGCTTGTCTCTTATTGGGTTTTTTTTTCTTTTATCATCTTGTAATTATTAACATGTGTATTTTTTTTTCTCCACATAAATTTAGGGAAGTTTTTAATGAGGCACATGTTAATTCTTTTTTTATCTAAAAATAATAATTTATATATTTGAAGAGTCCTTGAAAGTTATATATTCGTATTCAACCGTCGAACACAAATACTTTAATTCAAACGACATAGGTACACAATCTTTCAAGAACCCGCGACTTTAATCGATCCACCAGACTGTGCCACATTTAGCACCATTATTTTATTTTATTTTTTTGAACATAAGCACCATTATTTTATTAAATGCAACAAAACTGAGGAAAGACATATCTTTGAAAATTTAAATGCACTACATCTTCAATCAACATTTGTTGGGTGGATTGACAAAGAGTTCAATGTTTTTTTAAGCAAAGTCTCAAGTTTGACTCTTGAATGGAAAAAACCAAAATTTAAAAAAAAAAATAGGGTTCATTTGATTTTAGGAAATATTTTATTTTTTTTGTTTTTTTATTTTTATTTTCAAAAAATAATTTTTAGTTTTAGTTTTCTAAATTAGATAACATGTTTGGTTAATAGGGATGAAAACTTGTTTTTAAAAATGAAAATAGTGAAAACGTATTTGGTATCTAGCTTTCCAAAATAGAAATGAACAAATAATTATTAAATAATTAGAATGAAATATAGTTAGAAAAATATTATTATAAAAACAATAAATAAAATATGATTAAATAAACTAAAGTTTTAAAAATGATATTATAGGGATTCGAAGCCGGATTAAAATCAAGTTAAAATTTTAAAATTTTTGTTTTCATATTTTCCACTTTTCTAAAACATTTTCTATGAAAAATAAAAACATCTTTTTTATGTTTTCAAATTTTCACTTTTTTGTTTTTATTTTCTACAAATCATTTTCTAATTTTACAACCAAACATGTTTTCTTCGCCGTTCTTCATTTTCGAAGAAAATTAAAATAAAAACGGACTATATTCTCTAAAACCAAAATGGACCCTTACTTTCTTGAAATGTGATCCAACTCGACTCAATTTGAGAACTCTTATGGCTGCGGATTTGAGACAACAATATAAATGTATAAATGCCAATGCAGCATAGTTTTCTTAACAATGAAATTAAACAAATCTAATCTCATCATATTTGGATAAGGAGGAAAAGATGAAAATATCAACTTTCAATTTAGGGTTTAGAGATTTAGGTTAGGGTTTAGGGATTTAGTGTGTGGTGTAGAATTGAAAGTTTATGGTTAGAATTTAGAGTTTAGGGTTTAGGTTTTAGGGTGTTAAGATTAGGATTTTAGATTTTAGATTTTATAGCTTAAATATGAATGGTTGTGTAAATTTTTCTTACACAGTTTGTATATCAAAATATAACCCTAGTTTAATAACCATACATGAACTTTATAAAAAAAAAATAGTAACACTAGAACATATAACTGAAACAAGAGGATTTTCCTTGGATTACCAAAGGCTCTTTTTACAACAACTCGAAATAGATATAAACAAAGTTCAAATATCATGCAAAGTTAAACTAACTTTCGTTCATATCAAATAATTCACTCATCCACTCCCAATCAACAGGCACCTCGCTACAAAAATTGAATATTGTATCATCTCTCTTTGATGTACCTTCTACGTATCTGGTCGACACGAAAATCATCTCGGTTTCTTCAGAATTATCGAACACTGGTTCTTGTACTTTTGAGCCTTTGTTTTGGTTCTCGTTTAGCTTTATTTTCTTGCTCAAATGAGAATTCCAGTAGTTCTTGATTTGGTTATCAGTTCGACCTGGTAGTCTTCCAGCAATTAAAGACAACCTAAATTAAATACAAGGTTAAATTATAATTATGGTCCATCTATTATGTTCAAATTTTGGATTAATTCCGTATACTTTAATTTGACATAATTGGATCTCTTCTTCACTTTTATAATATCATTATTTAGTCCAAATAGTTAACAATTTAAGAATTCCTATTAAAATGATGGTGTAGATTTTAAAAAATATCCCTTCTAATGCAATATATATATATATATATATATATATATCTACCGGGTGAGTTGAAAGATATATCTCGAAGTTTATTTCTGTAAATATTATCATAGATACTCTTTTCTTCCGACTAGATTTAAGAGATTTTTAACGAGGCCTATGATAATATCCTCTTATTTATCAAAAAATAAAAATAAAAAAATCAGATTCAATCTTTCCTTTGGAAGAATATAGGCCAAGTTGTGATTTTGGCCCCCCCGGAAAACTTAAATTTTGGGATTCAGTCCATGTATTTAGTTTGATATAATTTGATCCTTTTGTTTTATAACACCAATAGTTAATCCAAATAGTTAACAATTCCAATTGCACTGTTGACGTGGACTTTTTCTTCGAATATAAAAAATTTCATGTCAGCGTTGGAAGAAGTGCAGTTAAGAAAAAAATCATGTCAGCATTGTGATTCGAACAACTAATGGTGTTAATTGCTTGGAGTAATTAATAACATTATAAAAATAAAGTGGTAAAAAATTATATCAAATTAAGATGTAGTGGCTAAATTCCAATTTGGAGCACAATAAAGATGCTAAAACTAGAATTTGACCCATGATATGAACCCAACTAAATAAGAGTTGAGATTTGAGTATGAAAGTTTGTTGTCTAGTTGAAGATTGTAAAATATAGAGAATCATTATCAGTACAAGATCAATAGATAGTGCTTAGCTAAATACTGTTTGATACAATATCATGCCATTAACAAATTAAATAAGATCAGTGAAATTCTTTTTGCATGTGCTGTTTTATGATTTTAGTAGAGAAATATAACAAAGTTATGATGAGAATTATTAATTAACAATGAAAACAATAGTTAAAAACTATTCTTATTTGAACCCAACAAGTAGTCTCAGTAGAAAAACGGATGATGTTCATCCTAGAAGACTCATGTTCAATCGTTTTGTCTCTAAGGTGCTTGCATTGTCAAAGAGTTAAGAATATCTATAAACAGATATTACCTTTTAATCACATTTAGACTATTCAAAAAAAACTAAAATTATCTTTGGCAGAGAATATCAAACTACATTAAACCTTTTAATAAAAATCTTAAATCGAGCACTATAGAAAAAATATAGTTGAAAGAGACGATCACAAATTTTAAAATAATAGTATTTATAAATCATAAAACTCAAGGATGGTTCTGGACATGTGTAATTGGTGTGACGCATAGGGGTCCAAAATGTATTTAGTTAAATGCTCAAAAGGGAAAACAAAAGATTAATTATGAACTAGTATCTGTAGATTTTGAGTAATATTATGCTCATTTTTTATTTAAAAACCAGTCTATCACACAAAATAAGTTAACAAATATTTTTTTAAATTGAGAGTCTTATTTTAATAAACTGTACATGACCCTCTAAATCTTTAAACCGTCCAAGATAAAACCGGATATAAAAGATATATTGAATATTCATTTGTGTCCAAAACTTGTAGGATAGCCCTTGCGCTGCTCCAGGTGCTCTCTTTAAATGCGTGCCCCAATCAATCTTTCTCTTCTTTGTAGAAACTGCAGTAAGAGGATCTCTTAAATTGGTCATTCATAAAGTTCTAAACTGGGTAAAATTAATTTTATCGTAATTAACTTTTTAATTAATTATAGATTAAAATTAATTCTAGTCTATTTTATTTGTTGAATATTTAATTGAATATTTGAATTTTAAACTTAGATATTTAATTAATACAATTAATTAAATAAAGTTTAAAACAAATATAAATTAAATTAACAAAAAATAAAGGTTTAATAGCACCATTGGCCCTTAACGTATCATTTTGTACTGAGTAGCTCTCTAAAGAATTTTTCGAAACATTTTACCCTCTTAAACTTTAAATCGTTACCCCATTTGCCCCTTACTGTTAACTCCGGTTAAAAAAAATATGGACCAATTAGAACATCCATGTGTCACTTAATTAACAAAAAAATCATGTGACTTTAATAAAAGGGGTAAATTGCAAGTTAAGTCTATCAAACTTTTATTTTTGTTCAATTTAGTCTTAAAATCTTTATTTAACTTGAAATTGACACCAATTTATTTCTAATTTTTATAATTTAGTCCAATATTCTTAATATGATGATACTTTTGTACATTTTAGCCCTAGATATCTATATTTAACCCGAAATTGACCCATATTTCTTTATAATTTTTATAATTTAGTTCAATATTTTAAATATAATTATATTTTTTTCAATTTAGTCCTAAAAATCTTTATTTAACCCAAAATTAACCCCAATTTTTTTATAAATTTTATAATTTAGTCCAATATTTTTATTATGATGATATTTTTGTTCATTTTAGTCCTAACAATCTTTATTTAACTCGAATTTGACCCCTACTTCGTTCTAATTTTAATAATTTAGTATGATATTTTTAATATAACTATATTTTTTTTAGTCCTAAAAATCTTTATTTAACCCGAAATTGACCCCAATTTCATTCTAATTTTTATATTTTTGTCCAGAATTTTTAATACTATGATATTTTTGTTAATTTTATTCCTAAAATTATTTATTTAACCCAAAATTGACCCTTTTCTCTTTCTAATTTTTATAAACTAGTATGATATTTTTAATATAATTATATTTTTGTTCATTTTAGTCCTAAAAATCTTTATTTAACCCGAAATTAACCTCTATTACTTTATATTTTTATAATTTAGTTCAATATTTTAAATATAATTATATTTTTGTTCATTATAGCTCTAAAAATCTTTATTTAACCCGAAATTTGCCACAATTTCTTCTAATTTTTATAATTTAGTCTAATATTTTTAATATGATAAGATTTTTTTTGTTCATTTTAGTTCAAAAAATCTTTATTTAACTCAAACTTGACCCCTATTTCTTTCTAATATTTATATTTTAGTTCGATATTTTTAATATAATTATATGTTTGTTCATTTTAGTCGTAAATATCTTTATTCAAAATGAAATTGAACCCATTTTCTTTTATTTTTTATAATTTAGTCCAATAACTTTTAATACTATGATATTTTTGTTCATTTTAGTCCTAAAAATCTTTATTTAACCCGAAATTGACCACTA
This sequence comes from Hibiscus mutabilis, assembly GCA_019671005.1. NCBI lineage: Eukaryota > Viridiplantae > Streptophyta > Magnoliopsida > Malvales > Malvaceae > Hibiscus > Hibiscus mutabilis. The sequence continues at coordinate 13,381,363 of CM033751.1, forward strand.
TCTCTTTCTGATTTTTATAAATTAGTCTGATATTTTTAATATAATTATATTTTCTTCATTTTAGTCATAAAAATCTTTATTTAACAAAAAATATCAATGTATTAAAAATATTAGACTAAATTATAAAAATTATAAATAAATTGGGGAAATTTTGGGTTAAATAAAAAAATTTAGAACTAAAATGAAAAAAATATAATTATATTTAAAATATCAAACTAAATTATGAAAAATAGAAAGAAGTAGAGGTCAATTTTGAGTTAAATTAAGATTTTAAGACTAAAATAAACAAAAATATATTTATATTAAAAATATCAGACTAATTTATAAAAATTAGAAAAGAAAGTGGTCAATTTTGGGATAAATAAAGATTTTTAGGACTAAAATGAAAAAATGTCATAGTATTAAAAATTATTGGACTAAATTAAAAAATTGAAAGAAATTGAGGCAAAATTTGGGTTAAATAAAGCCTTTTAGGACTGAATTAAACAAAATATAATTATATTAAAAATATTTAACTATATTAAAATACTAGAAAGAAAATTGGGTCAATTTCGGGTTAAATAAAGATTTTTAGGACTAAAATGAAAAAATGTAATTATATTAAAAATATCGGACTAAATTATAAAAGTTAGAAAGAAAGAGGGGTCAATTTTGGGTTAAACAAAAAATTTTAGGACTAAAATGAACACAAATATCACAGTATTAAAAATTTTGGACCAACTTATAAAAATTAGAAGGAAATAGTGGCCAGTTTCAGGTTGAATAAAAAAATTAGGACTAAAATGAACAAATATGTAAAAATGAATAAAAATTAGAAAGAAATAGAGGTCAAATTCAAGTTAAATAAAGATTTTTAGCACTAAAATGAAAAAATATCATCATATTAAATATATTGGACTAAATTATAAAAATTAGAAAGAAATTGGTGGTAATTTTGGGTTAAATAAATATTTTAAGTCTAAATAGAACAATATTATAATTATATTTAAAATATTGGACTAAATTATAAAATTAGAAGAAATATGGGTCAATTTTGAGTTAAATATAGATTTTTAGGACTAAAATTTACAAAAGTATCATCGTATTAAACATATTGGACTAAATTATATAAATTAGAAGAAATTGGGGTCAATTGCAAGTTAAATAAAGATTTTTAAGACTAAACTAAAAAAAATAAAAATCTGGCTGACTTAAGTGCAATTTACCCTTTCATAAAAGTGAGCTGATTTTTTGTTAATTAAGTGACATCTAACACGTTCTGATTGGTCCATAATTTTTTTAACTGGAGTTAACGACAGGGGAAAACGGGGTAATGATTTAAAGTTTAGGGGGCAAAACGTCCCAAAAAATTCTTTAACAGGCAACTCGGTACTACTATTAGGGATGAGCATTTTACCCGGTTGTGTTTCGACTCTGTCGAGTCGGATTTTTTTGTAGAAATTCGGGTTTGAATTGGGTTTTTATTAAGGGTATTTTGAGTCGGGTTGGGTTCAGGTTTAAGGTTAAAATATATATGGCCCGACCCGGCCCGAGACTAATAGTATAATTTTCCCATATATTTTTAGGGATATTCGCAATAATGCTCCCTCGTTATATATATTTTTACAATTAGGCCATTAAGATTGATTTTTTTTATAATTAGGTCTTTAAAATTTATTTTTAATAGATTGGGTGGGGTCGAGTTGGCTTTAAGAATATAATTTGCGGGTTGTGTCAAATTTTTTAAAGGATGAGTCCGGGTCGAGTTCGAGTTTAGGATACATATTTTTGGGTCGACTAAAAACTCCACCCATCCCCACTGGTGTTATTAAGCCAAAGTATATATATATATATTGTTTTGTTAAAAGTAAATATATAGTGTGGTTTATCTTTAAGTTAGTATATTTGTGTTTTAATTGAAATAATACTTCTAATTAATACGAAAGTTTTCCTATCTCTACTTATAAATAGACATGTTTGACTTCATTACTTTGTATTCAGAGAATTCTCACAAAGCCTTACGCATATACTAGAATAGAGAGAGGGAAAACTCTTGGAAAATAAATCACATAATTATTTGAAATTTTCAAGAATAAAAATTCTTGGAAAATAATCCTAGAAGTTATTTAGAATTTTGGTCCTAGAAGTTATTTAGAATTTTGGTATTTTTCCCATGTCCATAAATTGAGTAGTGCCCACACACCTAGCACTCGAAGACTTACCAAGAGATTCACGTCAAACATAAGATATCGTCGTCGCATTGGATTCTCAAATGCACAGGTACTTGATTATAAATTGTATTTAGGACAATTATCCTATACACAAGCGGTGTAAAGTTTTTTTTACACAAGCATGCCTAATTTAAGGTTAAACTCCATAATTAAAATCCTTAACCATAAGCCCTTAAATACTAAACCCTAAACATTAAACCCTAAATTCCAACCATAAACCTTAAATTATGTACCTTACAATCTAAACCCATAACCTCTAAACACTAAACTAAAACCCTAAACCCTTATACTAACCCGCTTGTAGAAACTAAAGTTTTCACCGTCGGTGTGTGATAATAATCATTGCATTTATTGTATTAGAAATCATGTTTGATCCATTTTAAAGAAAAAATTTAAAGCTTTTGTTGCGTCTTTTTCTAGTTTTTTCTAAACCGTGACTAACAATTGGCCTCAGAGCTCAGGTCGTGATTAATCTAATACATAAATCTTCCTAATATTTTCTCTATATTCTATGTACGTATTCAAATTGATAGAAAGTGTCATCTTAGGATTTATGATATGTTTATATGATCGTATGAAAGAATGTATAGATGATTTTTTACATCTTATTGCCAAAGTTATGGTTCTTAGAATTAGATAAATTGTATTTAGATTATTTTGGATGTGTAATTACATCGTTCATTGTTAACTCCTCAAAAGGTGTACTTTCCATGCATATATTGCCATGATATTGCTTGACTTTAGGTACATATTAGTCTATTTTGCCAGTAAATTCACGCATTTGGATCTAGGGATTAAAGAATGTATAGTTTTTATTGTCAGAGTGAATGGGTGTTTTCTTGTCGTGGTGTGCAGGATCAGCAGGACTAGAGCAAGTGGATGCAGGAAAGAAATGCTGAGCGTAGTTGGCAAATGCAAAAGGAAAAATGCCAAGCATGGTTGGCAAAAGAATGGAGAAGAATGCCAAGCTCGGTTGGCAAAACAAGGGAAAAGAATGCCAAGCTCGGTTGGCAAAACAAAGGAGAAGAATGCCAAGCTCGGTTGGCAAAAGAATGAAGGTCAATGCCTAGGAAAAAGCGCACTAAGTCAGAGCCACATCAACCCTAGTTGTTATAAGGCGTAGATGCCTCGTCCAAAGATTTCGACATCAGAAATTTGGGACTCAACCCTAAGCCTAATTAGGGCTTCACTTGGACCTATATAAAAGATTTCAAGGATGAGCCAAAGGGGTGAGCTGGAGTCGCGAGGAGAAGAGAAGGGTAGAAGCAATATGGGTAGTTTTATCGAGAGCTCTGGATCCATTAAGGGGCTGCATCGAAAAAACTCTCTTTTTTCATCTCTCTTGATTATTTCCGTTTTTTGTGATGATAACTCAAAACGATGATTTGTTGTTAATTTCCCCAACAATGAACTAATCTTTTAAATTGTCTAGGGGTGTTTGTGATAAACGTTTAGTATTTTCAATTTTTAATAATTACACGTTTTGGCATTATTGTCTATTTCACATGTGCTTACATTTCATATATTTTATGTCATACGACGGTTGACATTGAATGCTTATTATCCCCTAAAATCTAAACAGATTTAGGAGATAAGGATTAATTGCCAAATACTAAGGAGAAAAACTTCAACAGAAGATATTCAAGTAAATGAACTTACACCTGAAGTGATTCTACCCCTTAGGAGTAAAGATTGAAACTTCACCAAGTTAATTGTTTGAAAACTCGCTATAGACATATAGGTGTTGAGAGCAGTTAACTTACGGTATTGCCATCGACAGAGGCAATACTAACTTTAAATTTGCTCGGTAATAAAACTGGAGTTTAATGTTACTAATTGTAGTATTTATTGGCATGAAATCCAAACATCCATTGCCAAGCTTTCCAATCATTACTACACCAGTTATTTGCCAATCTACATTGATCTTCACTTCAGTTTCTTTATCATTTTTATTTCTTTATTTTTTTTATTTTATGCATCCCTCAATCAATTGCCATCACCTTTATTTTCTAGTTTACAATTATTAATCGTGGCGATTAATTCCTAGACAATCCTTGTGGAGACGATACTCAACTCACTACTTTATTACTTGCAGACCATGTATACTTGCACGTAAAAGACATATCATTGGCATTATTTCATGAATTGACAAACAAAATACTTAGTCTTTTGCCAAGCAATATTCTGTCGACATTCACTATCATCTCTACGTAGGATTTTCTATTTAGAAATCTATGTGAACAGGAAACAAACTAAGAATTTTGTAAATAACTGAGGCAAGATGATCAAGGCACAAACAAGTGATTTTCAGTAGGCTCATAGGGTACCGAGTGATTTTTTCAAATCATGTTTTGACCTAACAATAGATATTTGTTTGATGTGAATCTTTGGAATTCTTAAAAATTTAGTATTCTAAACTTCATGATGAAATCAGACTTCGAAAACGAAGTCATATTCATAGATTTTGAGAAATTTGACAAGAACCCTAAGATAACCCTAGATTTACGGTTTTTTGATTTGATTGAGTAATTGGAATCCATTTGTAACACCCTTAATCCTGATCCGAATCTAAAGTACTACATTTGGGTCGCCCAAAAACTGACCCATCAAATTTCCAATTTAAAACCATAAGTTTAGCCATCATTTAAAAGCATTAAACATTCCTAAATCCATGAAGGTAAATAAATATTAAAATTAAATTTACAAAATAAGAGCTCTAAGTTTAAAACACCGAATATCAAAATAATATTTCAAATAGAGTTACAGACTCAACAGTGGTAAGGTCCTATGAATACATTAGCCCAAACTAAATAACAAGTATCGTACTCTAAAACGATGCGGTACTGAGAAATTCTCGTCGATGTGCTCCTTCAAAGGGTAACATGTCAACCTACACACGATAAAACAACACATCTACACGTTGAGCTAACAAAGCTCAGTGGTATATTTATACTCTACCACAATTCGTGATTATCTTAAAATAAGCATGCAAGATAATATAGTGTAGATAGCATAGATAGGGCTTTACTATCTATGAGCTATTATCTAGCCTACACAAGCTAGAGTTCTTAGATCACCTATCTCAAGGCATCATTAAGTTTAAAACAAGTCTTACACATTTCCACAAAGCCTTGCCATACTTGAAGTCACATAGCCTATCGAGATACTCGAGCTCACACAGCCCATCGAGTTAATACATGTCGTACCTTGATCACTCAGACATCGGGTGCATAAGCTATCATCTATAACATCCACACATCATACATAAATACATCCATACATTATCTACATAATGGCCAACAAAGCCCTAATTTACCTGTGCTCACACAGCCGTTGAGTTCTTGTGTTTACACAGCTGTAAGGTTATAAGGATCGTATCTGGATCACCATAGCCATGAATACGTCCTAGACATACTTGGAACACATTAGCCACAAGTATTCTTTACCTGAGGTTACTTAGCCTATCACATTACTCGAACTCACTCAGCCCATCGAGTTTATTTCTTTAATCGGATCACCATAGCCATGGATAGGTTTCTAATCGCACCCAGATCACTCAGCCCGTGGGTACGTTGGATGTACTTGTTCACACAGCCTGAAGTATGCATCCCCTTATATAAGTACCATAGTACTGACTCTAGGACATCCAATTCCTTTACAACAATCATAAGATCACACATGCTCCCCGGGCATTCATACATTTCACTAAGAGGTAAGTGGCACCAAGTCAAACCATTACAAATGCCCTAAGGCATAACACTAACCATCATGGTTAGTCTCGAATCATGACATACTAAGCTATTACATGTTATTCTAATCCATGAGCATTAAATCTTGGTTTCTCAATTTTACACTTCATTTTATAACCTTAGGAGCCCATTGGACCATAGTCCTCGAATTATCGACCCCTCAAACTTAATTTCAACATTTGCGAGCAAATTGCCTAGTCGGTATCGATACCCACCCTAGTGTATCGATACGCCTTTGTGGGTACTGATACCCACCTTATGCTTATTAGTACCCAATTTCACACGTGAAGGGGTTTAACTAGCAACCCCGTACCGGTACACGAGCGCTATGTACCGTACCCTACCAGTATCGATACGCTTACATGCGTACCTGTACAACTTTTTGCTACTAGAATTTTAATAGAACAAGGGGTATCGATACCCCCATTAGGCGTACCGATACACCCTTCAAGAATTGTATGTGTTCATTATTTAGAACATAGGGTATTAGTACGGGCTCCCCGTGTAACAATATCGAAGCCTAGAAATGGCTTCCAAGGCTCGAGAAATTACTTCCGAAGCCCCTAAAATGTAACCCTTAACCTCTTAACGGAATCCTACATCTTATGGAAGTTAATTAGGGTGATTTGCTACCATTTTACTCATTATTAACAACTAATCTGAATTTCACCATTAACAAGGCTTTAAGCTACCAAACACCCAACTAACAATCTAAACTACAACATCAAGCAAAGCAATCACTTTATGATCTTCATAAAGAGTGAGAGTCAGAAATGTACTGACCTTAAGCTAGAAATCCTGGAACAACTCACCCACTTTGCTTCCTCAACTTCCTTTCCTTGACCCAAGCTTAGAAGAACCTCAAAACACCTTATTTTTGCATCACAAACAAGTGAACGAATCAAGATTTAAACCAAATGCTAGAGAAAGGTTTGCATATAGATTAACAACCTTAAAAACATGGGAAAAGCCCCAAAATCTTAATCCTCTTCAAAAACCCAACAATGGAGAACTCACATTTTTACCACAAAAGTATACTTTTCGTGAAGCCCTTGATGAGGAGAATAGGAATCCATGAATCTTAAATTTTAGATGAGAGGTTTGGAGCATAAAGTTTGCATTTTTAGTGTTAGGAACAAAGCTTGGTTGAGGAGGAAAGATAGGGAAGAATATGGGTGGAGAAAAAGGGTGTAAGTGATGATATCACAAAACCCACCCCCTTATCCCCTAAAACCCCATGTAAAGACAAAATAGAATTAAAGGAGATCAGCCTTTAATTTGAAAAGGGGTGAAATTCCAACATAAATTCCTCCACTTTCACCCTTGCCAGAAACTGATCTCTACCCAAGCCCATAAAGTTCAATTCTTATCCAATAAGGCCCAAACTTGGCCTAAAGGTTCAAAATACCTAATCTAGCATGAAAGTCCATAACTTGGGTCAATGCTCAAATGTTGACTCAGAAATTCAGGTCGTTACAACTCCTCTCCTAAAAAGAAATTTTGTCCTTGAAATTTAAATGAAGGGGAGAGATGCAACCATCTCAGATTCCAACTATTTTTCATCACACAAATATTTTCAACGACTCTAAAATTCCTTTTTGAAACTTCCTTAGCCAATGCTCAATACATGTACTCCTCAAAACTTTTCTCATGAATCCCTAAAGATTCATTCCCAACCATCAAACAACACTTACATCGAACTCTAAACCAGAACAACATAGAATGGACTCAACGATACTACCCAAGCATCAACCCACAAAACCTACTTTAGATGAGTTTTATCCTAGCTAACAATCATCTCTACCATCATCCACGGTTCAAACTCTTGAACTCAAACCTCATATATGCCTGGAACACGACACCTCCCCACAGGTATACTACTATGAACACTTCTTTGTCTGTTGTTAACACTATGACCCAACATTTCGAAAACTTGTGAAACCCTGGCATTCGAAGTCTACTATCGATCTACCTTAAATTAACAATCTTTCTTCCTAGCTTGGCCAACCAAAACGGGACTTAACACTTCACTTTACTAGAACTCACCCCCAACTCGAATGAAGGCTAACTCATAATCTTGCGATTTCACTACATGAGCCCCTTGTATCCAACCAAAAACCGTTGTCGCTTACAAACTCTTACTAGAGATCAACACACACCCAACTATCCTCGAAGGTCTGGACATGCTCTTCCAACCAAACCACTTAATTCCAATGTACAATTGTACTAAAACTCTAACAAGTCCTCAAGGATTTTAAAACGGTTCTTCCAACAAGATATGTTCTAACAAAAGAATCCCAGTTCCACGTAACCATAACCAGTAACCCAGATTTCTGGTACACTACTCTGATAATCTCCAAATTTTTTACCATACCTATAGACAATACATCTCAAAACTCGGTAGAGCAAACACTCAAATCATCAAATTCATAATTATGCTGACGCACTCATGAGCCCAAACCACTTCACGACTTGTCCTAAGAGTTTAAACATCAACCCAAACATAATTTTTATCACAACTTCTCTTTAACCTTTGACTTACGATACTCAAATTATGAACAATCATACGAAAACCTCAAAACTCTTCGACCAATTATAAGATCAACCCCGAAAAATAGGTAATGTTCTTTCACCGTTACACATCGGATCACAACATCCAATGCCACCACTCTTTGCCATACCAACACAGGTACGTCCTAAAGTAAACCACTTGGTGACAACATCCATATTCACTCACTTTACAAATAGGTTCCCACTCAAGAAGTTCGGTTGGTTTCATACTACAAGGTGATGGGCACTAACACAAAACTCGACATTACCTCTATCATGGGGTTTTAATCCATGATCAAGAGGTAAGCCCGCTCATTGCTTGAAGAGAACCTTAATATCCTTTTAAACACCCGTAACTCTAAAGCCTCATACTCTCAACCCTCGTATCCATAACGTGGGTTAAGAACATATTGTAACCTACAAGACTCTCTTTGAACAAATGTCACAGGAACACAACATCCATGCTAGAAAGGTAATAATTTCTCGCGCCTATGGCCCCTATAACCATGAAGGTTTGAAACTCTCGCTCGAAATCGAGACATACATCATGCTCACATGACAAGTCTATATTAAGTGTATCTTCCACAACTAGGAAGAGAGTAAATCTAACAAGCCCACGAGGACTATTACTCTTAAACCTTGCTCAATATCCACGATTAAACCCTTACCTACCAACAGTTACAAATCTGACAAAATGATCAACCCAAAATCAACCTCTAGATATTACCAAAACACTTATCCAACAAGAACCAAAACCATTATATGAACGAGAGATCAATTTCCATCAATACAAAAACTAAAAACCAAAATGGAACATAAGTACCTAACATATCACCGGTGGTAAAGTTGTCATCTCTAGCATGAATGGCAGAATGTCTAGCAACAGCTCTATCGTCGACTCTGACGATAAATCTCACAGGACCTCTACCCTGATACCCAGATAATGTCGTAGCATCGCCTCTCGCAAAACCCTGACCATGCCGAGAATGAGTCAACATCTGAGATTGAGTTGTTGTACCATCATCCATAACTGGGCAGTCCTTTGTCATGTGACCTGATGCCTGGCACCTATAGCAAACTTTTCGAAGTAAGAAGCATACCTCAAGGTGATGTCGACCATAATGCCCACAAGCCGATAGAAGCAATGCTCCTACTGAACCATCAATACTCCCTTTAAGAACAGATATCAACGAACCCCTACAAACCCTCGATTTGGATCCTTGATCGTCTCTCAATAGCTAATCTGAAGCAACTCTCTTCGAATACCTTAAAGCATGAAACCTTCTAGATGAAGCCTGAGAAGAACCTAGGATGTCTTGGGTCCCCACAACATGGCCTCTAGAGTCCTCAATCTAACTTGGTGTCGAGCCCTAAAGTCATTCAAGTACCTTCGCACTATTGGTTAACTCAAAAAAATCTCAAGTGGACTCGCTATCATGTGCATCTGAAGAACAAACTTCAATCCATATCTAAAACTTTTACACCTCAAATCCTCAATGGCAACTAACTCTAGGGCATAACAGCTCAACTGTAGAAAATCTTGCTCAACTCAAATACTGTCTTGTCCCCTTGAACCAGATATAGGAACTAATCTCTTATCTTATCAATGTGAACCGCACTATTGTACTTCTTCTTGAACTCATCCAAGAAGACATCTCATGTCAATAGTGCAATCTATAGTCCCAACTCAATAGTCTCCTACCACTCATGTGCATTGCCTTTAAGAAGGGAAACAATAGAATCAAGGTTATCCTTTAGGTTTCCCTTCATCTGTCTCAGAATCCTCTGAGTGTCATTTAACCACTAGTTAGCCTCGATCAGGTCGTCCTTACCTAAACCTTCAAAATCTTTAGGTCTAAAACGATGAAGCCTCTTAAGAGGGATCTTGCAAGGTATCTCATATTACCTCGGGATAGCTTGCACCACTGCAAGAGAGCATATGTAAGATCATGGAGGAGGCTCGCCCCTCCACTTCTGGTACCTTCCAGAAGGTTTGTGTCCCCAACATCAAGGATAGACTCCTTACCAAAGCATTCTACTTGAGAGACGTAGCTCTCTTCACGACATTCCTGGTCGCATTTGGCATCACTCGCCATTGTGCTTTCTAAAAACACAAGGAAACAAGGCAACGTCATTAGGATTCCTAGTCTTGGAAAATTACAACTTAAATTTAGGGATTTGTATTTGCTAGACACCTTACCACGACCTCAATACCACACCAAGGTTTCCTAGAACTTGCTAAACCTAAGCTCTAATACCACTAAATATAATACCTAGATCCTGATCCTGTAACACCCTCAACGTGTATTCAATGATTAAAATCACATTGAAGATGTTACTAAAGTTTTTAACAGATTTCCTAATTTGTAATTTTTATTTTTTGAACTAGTTCAGTAAAATAAATTTTTCCTCAATTCCATTGAATTATAAACCTATCTAGTAACATCTAGTTTCAACCCTGAATTAATTAAATAAATATTTAAGATATATATTAACTTGAAAATATAATTCAGGGTGTAAACTATGTATACTATCTAGATCCCTTTTTTTAATTTAGAAATCAATACCAAATTAGCATAATCTACATAATATTTATATCAAATCCCATTGCTAAGGGTTTTAAACCATACCACTTATCCTTAATACATAGATTACCGGCCCATTTAAAACAAGTAACCTAACTTATAAGTTCAGTAATATAAAACAACTGCATATTTACAAATACGAGTACATGCCACTAGTTTAGGATGTAAGTGTACATACTATTGCTTATAAGGGGTAACTTGATTTCCAAACGTGCAGCTCCTTCCTCGACAATATTAGCCCGATCGATTTACGTGTAATACGAATCACACGCTAAGTATAACTTAGTGAGGCATAATTGTAACAATATGAACATTTAACATAAATATCATAATATTTGTAAAATGACAAGTAATATCTCGTACATGTTTATATCATTTCATCATTTATCATGGTAAATGAGAAACTAAATTTCAGTGAAACATGCTTGCATGTATGTATGTTCAAAATCATAATATCAGTCTTACTTTATCGATAATAAAATACGATAGAAATACTGGTCTATTTACTTGCTTAAAAGCATTTCCTGGTTTATAGCCCAAAGTTCAATTTCATGTAATGCTATGGTACGCGAGTCATCGTGACACCGTATTGTCTTTGACGCCGTAGCGTCTGAGATGAGTACGCACTCGAGGACGCCCTTTGCTCCTCATACTCGCACATTTTGTGCTATGTAACACCGTAGTGTTTGAACTCGACTCCGTAGAGTCTATCTCGACTTCGTAAAGTCTATCTCGACTCCGAAGAGTCTATTTCGCACCGTAGTGCTATGATGCAACTACTAGGACTCTATGGATATCCAACTATACCAAGACTTTCACACTAGTACTCGGGCATAACAATATAATATTTGCATATTCAATATCCAATTAACAATATTTTCATCCATAATTAGATAATGGGCAGTTCATACCCAAAATCTAAAATCTGATTTATCTTAGATAAATCATTATACCATTTCCATGTATCTCGTATACCATTTAATTTTCATGCCATTTGCATAATTTGATCAACATACATTTTTCATTAATATCAAGGTCGACTTATCGCAAGTCGTCCTATTTATAACATATCATATATGCATATAATGCACTCACCTGGGCTATGCAAAATATTGAGCCTCACTAAGCTAGTCCTCTACTTTATCTTTGCCTCGTTTATCTCGGGTTTCCTTGTTCTGCTCAGATGCTGCATATTTACCCATCAAACATATACAATATATATGTTCGATTTTGATTTCAATCTAACACTGCTTAATTATAAAGTACTAGCATAATTATTTGAATATATGAAAATATTCTAAAAATTTCCCCTTTTTCCCTCTTAGAAGCCAAATAGTTCAATTTGGTCCCTAGTGACCATTTTGCAACTTTTACAAATTATTCAAGCCCAAATCACAACTTCCCCATAATTCTAATATTTTCCACTAACTTTTACTCAATGTCTTTCAATCCACAAACTTTTGCTAAAGTGACATTTTAGTCACTAATTCCACACAAAAGTTGGCAAACTTGAACTAATTTTTCAATCCAACATTTTTACCATTTTTCTCAAATTTTCCCTTCTATTTTTATCTTTGACCGAAATGGTCACTAAACTTTTCCAATGTTGTTTTTCATTCAAACAATATTCTAATAGGCTCAAAATAATTTTCTAACATATAATTTTCATTTCCAAGAATTAATACTTAAATCCCCAAATTTTTTTCTTACTTGGCAAATTAGGTATCTAAACTTTGCGAGGACTTTATTTTAGTCCTAATATCATAATCAAGCTTCTAAATTCATAATCTCTTCAAATTCACCACTAACATAATTTTCACAATATTTCCCCTAATTTACCAAACATTCCAAAATAGTCACTTAATAAACTTGTTGAGGATTTTTTTCACTCCAACATCAAAATCAAGCTTGTAACATCATAATTCTTACATACTCATCCTAAATTTCAAAACCCTAAACAAAACCCCAAATTCTAGGGTTAGGGTTTATATCTTCAAACATGAAATTAATCTAAATCTAAGCTTAATTTCAACTCCACAACACTTGGTTTGCTTAAATCATACTTCAATTTCAACATAGAACATGAAACCCTAAATTCTCTCTCATTAACAACATGAACAATTCTTCATATCACCATGCAAAATTACTATCAAAAGAAAGAGCATAAAGCATAGATCATTTTTTCTCAAAGCAACATACCTTGATTCTAACTTTAAACCCTTCAATTTCGCCTAAGAAAATTTTGTGAATTTTTCTTCTTTCTTCCTTGTTGCTTTCGAAAGGTAGGAGAAAAGATGAGAAATTTTTGTTCATCTTTTATTTTAATAATGCCACATGTATAAAAAATAAATGAATTTTAAATTCATTTAATTCTTAGGTCCAAATAACCCTCCAACTATATCCTTATTTTCAAAATTGTCATCTTGTAAAATTAGAACCAAGTCTAGTTGAATTCCAACTAGAAACATTAAAATATTCATAAAAATAATATTTTATGAATTTTCCATGGCTTATGGAACTGCCTTTAAAATTTAAATTCGATCTGATTGCCTGATAATCGCTTACTACGATTTTTCATTTTTCGAACTATCAGGTAAAATCTGAAATCCTCATAATTCTGATTTCCTTAAATAAATATTTTTGACATACAAAATATTCCATAATTTTGTAAAAATCAAAATCTTGAAATTTTGACTCGGTCCAATATACTGATAATTTACCAGAAATCTTTATCGGATAAATTTCTCTTAATAATAATTTATCTGTTATCCTTACGAATAATATTAACTCGAAATGATTCCTTTTTATCAGTCTCAATTACTGACATGAGACCTTCCCAAAAGGCCACTCATCCTATGACCTGAGCATGCTTAACTTTGTAGTTCGATCTAAATTCGATATCTTGTACTACATTTTTATTCGAATCAAGTATCTACTTGTCCAAATTATCCCCTAATTATTTGATAAAAATGGATTTCCACATAAATTCATTACCGGAAATCTAGTTATATAGATCAACTTCCTGTAACTGGTACTACTTATCTATATAATAAAAATATTTCATTAGAAACCTATTCTTTTCTCATCGGATTTCAACCAAACTTCGCAAGTACCCTATTTTGCTTGCTCTCTATCACATGGTACTCTTAATTCTCAGAAATTCCTTTCCTAGAGTCCATAATTAAAGAAATCCTAACTTTTATATTTTTTCATTTTAGTCACTAAGTTGGCTTTTAAGCTCTTAACTTAGTACTAAAAGCTCTTGAACAACTTAGAAAATTTCGGGGTTTTACAATTCTCCCCCTCTTAAGAAAATTCATCCTCGAATTTTAAAACATACCTGATTTAAATAGCTTCGGGTACTGCTTCCTCATTTTCTCCTTGGTTTCCCAGGTTGCCTTTTCCACTTTGTGGTTCCTCCAAAGGACTTTGACCAATGGAATTTTCTTATTCCTCAACTCTTTGACTCCAAAAGATAAAATCTCCACTGGTTCTTCTTCATACGTTAAGTCAGGTTGCAACTCAATTTCTTCTAGAGTAATAACATGTGAGGGATTTGATCTATACCTTCGCAACATAGATACATGAAATACATCATGGATCTTGCTCATCTCTAGAGGTAATGCCAATTGATAAGCCATTAGTCCAACTCTTTTGAGAACTTCATAAGGTCCAATAAATCTGGGACTTAATTTTCCTTTTTGACCAAATCGTAATACTTTCTTCCATGGTGATACCTTCAAGAATACTTTATCTCCAACTTCAAATGCAATATCCCTTCTCTTTTTATCTGCATATGCCTTTTGTCTATCTGTGGCTGCTTTGAGATTATTCTGAATAATCTTCACTTTATCTTCCATTTCTCGGGTTAAATAAACCCACCTATTTTTGGGTCATTAAGAACATTTCGATTCTGTAGTTCGAACCAATTAAGAGGAGTTCTGCACTTTCTTCCATAAAGTGCTTCAAACGGTGCCATTTTGATGCTTTCCTGGTAACTGTTATTATATGCGAATTCAACTAATGGCAAATACATTTTCCATGATCTAGTGAACTCCATAATGTAAGCTCGCAACATATCTTCTAAGATCTGGATCGTTCGTTCTGACTGCCCGTCTATCTGCGGATGGAAAGCAGTACTAAAATTTAATTTAGTACCTAAAGCCTCATGTAATGCTCCCCAAAATCTTGAGGTAAACCTCAGATCTCTATATGATACAATCAATACTGGGACACCATGCAGTCGTACTATTTCTCTGATATACAACTCTGCATACTTATCTATTGAATAATCCACACGAATTGGAATAAAATGCGCAGACTTCGATAAACGATCCACTATGACCCATGTTGAATCCTTCTTGCTGGGTGTAACTGGTACCTGTTACAAAATCCATAGCCACTTTTTCCCATTTCCACTGAGGAATGGAGATAGGCTGTAACAGTCCAGAAGGTACTTGATTCTCTGCCTTAACTTGTTGACATGTCAAGCATTTCGCTACAAACTCTGAGATTGCTTTTTTTATTCCCGGCCACCAATAGCGAGTTCTCAAATCTTGATACATTTTATTACTCCTAGGGTACATAGTTAATGGACAATAGTGAGCTTCTGTTAAAATTCCTTTCTTCAATTCACCATTATCAAGAATATAAACTTTTCATCGATAGTATAAACAACCATCATACTCGATTTCATAGTCTTGTGCTTCCCCAGATTTAGCTTGTTTTCTCTTTTCAATACATTCTTTATCCAAAAGCTATAATTCTTTAATCCGGTCCAGAAAAGTCAGCTTAAGCTGAAACTCTGCTCCTAATGAACCATCTTGTCCCAAAGATAGTTGTGCATTCATTGCGCGTAGAACAGAAAATGTCTTCCGGCTAAGAGCATCTACTACTACATTAGCCTTTCCAGGATGATAATCAATAACCACATCATAATCCTTCAAAAACTCAACCTATCTCCGTTATCTCAAATTTAGATCTCGTTGTGTCATCAAGTACTTCAAACTTTTGTGATCAGTGTAGATATGACACTTTTCACCATATAAATAATGTCTCCAAATTTTCAATGCAAAAATCACTACTGCCATCTCCAAATCATGAATCGGGTAATTCTTTTCATAAGTTTTGAGTTGCCGCGATGCTAAGCTACAACGCGTCCTTCTTGCATTAATACACAACCCAAACCATTATGTGATGCATCACTATACAGAATATACTCTTTTTCTGGCTCTGGTTGAATTAATACTGGTGCCTCTGTCAAAACTTTCTTTAATCTTTCGAAACTCTTTTGACACTTCTCTATCCATACAAAAGAAATACCTTTCCTTAATAGTTGGGTGAGTGGCATAGCAATGACAGAGAAGTTTTGAACAAACCGTCTATAATATCCAGCTAATCCCAAGAAACTTCTAACTTCCGAGACATTCTTTAGTGCTTCCCATTCAAGAATAGCTTGTATCTTCTTGGGATCCACTCTTATTCCATCAGCAGATACGACATGTTCGAGAAAAGTTACTTCAGATAGCCAGAATTCACATTTGGAAAACTTTGCATAAAGCTGATTTTCTCTTAATATCTGTAATACCACTCGGATATGTCGATCATGTTCATCTTCAGTCTTAGAATATACCAAGATATCATCTATAAACACGACCACAAACTGGTCCAAATATGGTTAAAACACCCTATTCATTAAATCTATAAATGTAGCAGAGGCGTTTGTGAGACCAAACGGCATTACCAAAAACTCGTAGTGTCCATAACGAGTCCTGAATGCTATCTTTGGTATATCTTCTTTCTTAACTTAGCTGGTAATAGCCTGATCGAAGATCGATCTTTGAAAACATAGCAGCTCCTCTGAGCTGATCAAATAGATCTTCAATTCTTGGCAACGAATACTTATTCTTTATTGTCACCTTATTTAGTTGTCGATAATCTATACACAATCGTAAAGATCCATCCTTTTTCTTTATGAATAACACTGGGGGCCCCCAAGGTGATACACTTGGTTGAATATAGCCTCGATCTAATAACTCTTGCAATTGAGCTTTCAGCTCTCTTACTTCTGTTGGCGCCATTCTATAGAGTGCCATTGATACCGGCTCTGTTCCAGGATACATATCTATTCCAAATTGTACCTCTCTATCTGGAGGTAATCCTAGCAACTCATTATGGAAATACATCTGGAAATTCTCGCACTATTGGAATATCTTCCAATTTCTTGTTTACTGTTTGCGTATTTACCACATTAACTAAATACGCCTCACACCCATTATTTAGCATCTTCTGAGCCATCGCTGTAGAGATTACTGAGTTTAGGCAATCATTTCTTTCTCCCACTACAACTACTTCAGAACCATCCAGTCCTTGAAGTACTAATTGCTTCTTTTTACATTTGACATCTGCATCGTATGCAGATAGCCAATCCATTCCTAAGATAATCTCGAATTCATGGAATGGTAGCTCTATTAAATTTGCTGAAAATTCAATCCCTTGAATCACTAAGGGACATTTCCTACATATCCGGGTCACTCTAGCACTATGACCAAGCGAATTACTGGCAATCACATCACTACTAATAATCTCCATAGGAATTCTTCTTTTAGCAACTAGCTTAGAGCTAATATACGAATGTGTAGAACCATGATCAATTAAAACAAAAACAGATTCACCAAAGAGTCAGAGAGTACCTGCTATAATATCTGGATCATGCTTGTCCTCATATGTACGTATCTTATACACTCTGGCTGGGGTTCAAAATTCCTGTGGTGATGCCACCTCCGATCTAGCTTGGTTTGATGTTTTAGCTGGTCTCACTCCACCACGACCACGACCTCTAGGTGGAGCTACCGAAGATCGTTCTGACAGGATATGGTTCTCTGTCTGTCTTTGTGGACATTCTCTTTTAAAATGTCCTATCTAACCACATTGCAGACATGCTCCTGTAATAATCCAACAAACCCCTCCATGCTTCATCCCACAATGCTCACATTCTGGTTTAGAAGCTTTTTCTGACTTCTTCGAGCCTGCAGTAGACAACTGAGATGTTTGGGCTCTTTTAGGAAATGGATTCCTGCGTGTAGATCCAGTTCTAGTCTTTCTTGGTTGGCGAAAACCTCTACCTCGCTTAGACGGTACTGAAACAAATGATTCTCCATATCTTTTAGTTGATCGAGATGGTTGAGCTCTAACTCGCTCTAGATAGGCTCTCTCCATAGCCTTTGCTCTATTCATTGTATCTTGATATACTGTCAGGTTCATGCCTAACAGTATTTCCTTGGGACTTGGATGAAGCCCTTCAATAAACCATTCACAGCGAGATTTTTCAGTCAGCATTAAATCCGCTGCATATCGACTTAATCGATTAAACTCTAACTCATATTCAAAAACTAAATGATTTATTATTTGAGATCCAAAAACTGCTAAAGCATTTCTCTCTTAAATTGATCACCAACATATTTAGCATTAAATGCTTCCTGGAAATATGTCCAAGTTATTTGATCAGCAGGTACCAGTTCTATGGCGTTCGACTACCATATACGAGCATGTTCCCTTAGAAGAGATACATCTCCCTCTAACTTTTCAGCTTCAGAACAACTTAATTGGTCCAGCATAATCTTGACATCATTTAACCACAAGTCTCCAGCCATTAGACCACCTTCTCCATTGAACTCAGGTGCACCCAATTTCTTAAGCTCTTTAGCAGTTAATGCCCTTACGGTTGCGGGAGTCGGAACTGGTACAGGTGCAGGTGTTTGCCGCCTATTAATCATCGCTTCTAACGCTTGTACTAACGCTCCATATCCTTGGGATGGAGCTCCCTGGTGCCCAAGTGGCTCAGCTGGGGCATGAGCTGGAGGTGGATCATGTTGCACCTCATTACTACCACTCTGAGCCTCTTCTGGGCCCTGGTGACCCGTCGCATGACGTGATCCCTCAACGTCTAACATTGTCTATTACAACATATTCTTGATCATATTAGTAAAGAGCCACATAAAGTTATATAAGCAATACACCAATAACATATCATCCTAGGGGCATGTACACTTTAAACAAATCACATTTAACTCGATTTAACCTTCAGAATCGGCTAAACCTTTGCTCTGATACCAATAAATGTAATACCCTCAACGTGTATTCAATGATTAAATACACATTCAAGATGTTACTAAAGTTTTTAACTGATTTCCTAATTTGTAAATTTTTTAACTCGTTTAGTAAAATAACTTTTTCCTCAATTCCATTGAATTATAAACCTGTCTAGTAACATCTAGTTTCAACCTTGAATTAATTAAATAAATATTTAAGACAAATATTAACTTGAAAATATAATTCAGGGTGTAAACTATGTATGCTATCTAGATCCCTTTTTCTTAATTTAGAAATCATTACCCAATTGGCATAATCTACATAATATTTATATCAAATCCCATTGCTAAGGGTTTTAAACCATACCACTTATCCTTAATACGTAGATTACAAGCCCATTTAAAACAAGTAACCTAACTTATAAGTTTAGTAATATAAAACAACTGCATATTTAGAAATACGAGTACATGCCACTAGTTTAGGATGTAAATGTACATACTATTGCTTATAAGGGGTAACTTGATTTCCAAAAGTGCAGCTCCTTCCTCGATACTATTAGCCCGATCGACCTACGTGTAATACGAATCACACGCTAAGTATAACTTAGTGAGGCATAATTGTAACAATATGAACATTTAACATAAATATCACAAATATTTATAAAATGACAAGTAATATCTCGTACATGTTTATATCATTTCATCATTTATCATGGTAAATGAGAAACTAACGTATTTCAGTGAATCATGCTTGCATGTATGTATCTTCAAAGTCATAATATCAGTCTTACTTTATCGATAATAAAATACGATAGACATACTGGTCTATTTACTTGCTTAAAAGCATTTCCTGGTTTATAGCCCAAAGTACAATTTCATGTGATTCTATGGTACGCGAGTCATCATGACACCGTAGTGTCTTTGACGTCGTAGCGTCTGAGATGAGTACGTACTCGAGGACGCCCTTTGCTCCTCATACTCACACATTTTGTGCTATGTAACACCGTAGTGTTTGAACTCGACTCCGTAGAGTCTATCTCGACTTCGTAAAGTCTATCTCGACTTCGAAGAGTCTATTTCGCACCGTAGTGCTATGATGCAACTGCTAGGACTCTATGGATATCCAACTATACCAAGACTTTGACACTAGTACTCGGGCATAACAATATAATATTTGCATATTCAATGTCCAATTCACAATATTTTCATCTATAATTAGATAATGGCAGTTCATACCCAAAATCTAAAATCTGATTTATCTTAAATAAATCATTATATCATTTCCATGTATCCCGTATACCCTTTAATTTTCATGCGATTTGCATAATTTGATCAACATACATTTTTCATTAATATCAAGATCGACTTATCGCAAGTCGTCCTATTTATAACATGTCATATATGCATATAATGCACTCACCTGGGCTATGCAAAATATTGAGCCTCACTAAGCTAGACCTCTACTTTTTCTTTGCCTCGTTTATCTCGGGTTTCCTTGTTCTGCTCAGATGCTGCATATTTACCCATCGAACATATACAATATATATGTTGGATTTTTCTTTCAATCTAACACTGCTTAATTATAAAGTACTAGCATAATTATTCGAATATAAAAAATTTCTAAAAATTTTCCCTTTTTTCCCTCTTAGAAGCCGAATAGTTCAATTTGGTCCCTAGTGACCATTTTGCAACCTTTTCAAATTATTCAAGCCCAAATTACAACTTCTCCATAATTCTAATATTTTCCACTAACTTTTACTCAATGTCCTTCAATCCACTAACTTTTGCTAAAGTGACATTTTAGTCACTAATTCCACACAAAAGTTGGCAAACTTATACTAATTTTTCAATCCAACATTTTTACCATTTTTCTCAAATTTTCCCTTTTATTTTTATCTTTGACCGAAATGGTCACCAAACTTTTCCAATGTTGTTTTTATTCAAACAACATTCTAATATGCTCAAAATAAATTTCTAACATATAATCTTCATTTCCAAGAATTAATACTTAAATCCCTAATTTTTTTCCTACTTGGCAAATTAGGTATCTAAACTTTGCAAGGACTTTATTTTAGTCCTAATGTCATAATCAAGCTTCTAAATTCATAATCTCTTCAAATTCACCACTAACATAATTTTCACAATATTTCCCCTAATTTACCAAACATTCCAAAATAGTCACTTAATAAACTTGTTGAGGATTTTTTTTCACTCCAACATCAAAATCAAGTTTGTAACATCATAATTCTTACATACTCATCCTAAGTTTTAAAACCCTAAACAAAACCCCAAATTCTAGGGTTAGGGTTTATATCTTCAAACATGAAATTAATCTAAATCTAAGCTTGATTTTAACTCCACAACACTTGGTTTGCTTAAATCATACTTCAATTTCAACATAGAACATGAAACCCTAAATTCTCTCTCATCAACAACATGAACAATTCTTCATATCACCATGAAAAATTACTATCAAAAGAAAGAGCATAAAGCATAGATTAATTTTTCTCAAAGCAACATACCTTGATTCTAACTTTAAAGCCTTCAATTTTGCCTAAGAAAATTTTGTGAAATTTTCTTCTTTCTTCCTTGTTGCTTTCGAAAGGTAGGAGAAAAGATGAGCAAAATTTGTTCATCTTTTATTTTAATAATGACATATGTATAAAAATAAATGAATTTTAAATTCATTTAATTCTTAGGTCCAAATAACCCTTCAACTATATCTTTATTTTCAAAATTGCCATCTTGTAAAATTAGAACCAAGTCTAGTTGAATTCCAACTAGAAACATTAAAATATTCATAAAAATAATATTTTATGAATTTTCCATGGCTTATGGAACTGCCTTTAAAATTCCTATTCGATCTGATTACCTGATAATCTCTCACTACGATTTTTCATTTTTCGAACTATCGGGTAAAATCTGAAATCCTCATAATTCTGATTTCCGTAAATAAATATTTTTGACATACAAAATATTCTATAATTTTGTAAAAATCAAAATCTTGAAATTTTGACTCGGTCCAATATACTGATAATTTACCCGAAATCTTTATCGGATAAATTTCTCTTAATAATCCTTTATATGTTATCCTTACGAATAATATTAACTCGAACTGATCCCTTTTTATCAGTCTTAATTACTGACATGAGACCTTCCCAAAATGTCACCCATCATATGACCTGAGCACGCTTAACTTTGCAGTTCGATCCAAATTCGATATCTTGTACTGCATTTTTGTTAGAATCAAGTATCTGCATATCCAAATTATCCCCTAATTATTTGATAAAAATGGATTTCCACATAAATCCATTACCGGAAATCTAGTTATACAAATCAACTTCCTATAACCGGTATTACTTATCTATATAATAAAAATATTTCATTAGAAACCTATTCTTTTCTCATCGGATTTCAACCAAACTTCGCAAGTACCTTATTTTGCTTGCTCTCTATCACATGACACTCTTAATTCTCAGAAGTTCATTTCCTAGAGTCCATAATTAATGAAATCCTATCTTTTATATTTTTTTCATTTTAGTCACTAAGTTAGCTTTTAAGCTCTTAACTTAGTACTAAATGACTCTTGAACAACTTAGAAAATTTCGGGGTATTACAGATCCAGATTCGAAGTACTATATTCAGGTCACCCAAAAACCGACCCATCAAATTTTCAATTTAAAACCATAAGTTAGCCATTATTTAAAAGCACTAAACATTCCTAAATCCATGAAGGTAATTAAGTATTAAAATTAAGTTTACAAAATAGGAGCTCCAAGTTTGAAACACCAAATATTAAAATAATATTTCAAATAGAGTTACAGACTCAACAGTGGTAAGGTCCTATAAATATATTAGCCCAAACTAACTAACAAGTATTGTACTCTAATGCGATATGGTGCTTGGAAATCCTCGTCGATGTGCTCCTCTAAAGGGTAACCCGTCAATTTATGCACGGAAAAACAACGCATCCGCATGCTAAGCTAACAAAGCTTAGTGGTAAATTTATACTCTACCATAATTCGTGATTATCATAAAATAAGCGTGCAAGATAATATAGTTTAGAGAACATAGACAATGCTTTACTATCTATGAGCTATCATCTAGCCTACATAAGCTAGAGTTCTTAGATTACCTATCTCAAGGCATCATTAAGTTTATAACAAGTCTTACATGTTTCCATAAAGCTTTGCTATACTCGAGGCTACAGAGCCTACCGAGATACTCAAGCTCATATAGCCCATCGAGTTAATAAATGATATACCCTGATCACTCAGTGATCGGGTGCATAAGCTATCATCTATAGCATCCATATATCAACATAAATACATTCTTAGATCATCTACATAATGGCCAATGAAGCCCTACTTTAACTATGCTCACACAGCCATTGGGTTCCCGTGTTCACATAGTCGCCGGGTTATAAGGATTGTATCTGGATCGCCATAGCCATGGATACGTCCTAGACATACTTGGATCACATTAGCCACAACTATTCTTTACCTGAGGTCACTATGCCTATTAGGTTACTTGAGCTCATTCAACCCATCGAGTTTATTTCCTTATCTGAATCATCATAGCCACATATAGGTTTCTAATCGCACCCAGATCGCTTAGCCCGTGGGTGTAAGCCCTAAACCCAACCCAAAAGAAATATGTCGAATCTAGAAAGTCACGTTTGAAAACTTTTCCTTTAAGAAAACAAATTTTAAAGATTATACTTTAATTTTAAAAGAATACATATAATGATAATTTAATAAATATCTTATAATAAATAATTTGGCAAATGTCATAATCAATATCCGAATATATAATAAAAATATCTGAATAATAAATAAATAAACATAGTAAATGAATACTAAAAATAATCTCAAAACATAATCAGTCTCAAAGTTTAAAATTACATCAATATATCAAAATAATAAATAATGACCTGAATAACTAAAAATAGTTTCGTACTCAATAATAAAATAACCGGATAAAAGGGTGAGATCCTCCAAGTACCACGTCGCCTAAAGTCCAAAGATATCTGTAAGAGGAAAGTATGGGGGAATAAGCTAAAGAGCTTAGTGTGTCTCTAAAGTGCAAAGAAAACCATAATCATAAAACATAATAATGTTTTCTTAAAATTCTTTAAAACATAAAACAAATGGTATAATATCACAAGTGAAATGCAATGTACCCAACTACGCTAGCCAAAGATGAGGAAGGTTCCCGTAACCTCCTCTCTACGTCCGCCATCCGAAGTGGAATTCAGCCCGAAGGGTTAAACCACTAAACATCCCCGTACAAATCATAAACTAATCATAAACTACCAAACACCCAACTACCAATCATAAACTACAACATCAAACAAAGCAATCACTTTATGATCTTTATGAAGAGTGAGAGTTAGAGATGTATTGACCTTAAGCTAGAAATCTCGGAACAACTCACCCACTTGGCTTCCTCAACTTCCTTTCCTTGACCTAAGCTTAGAAGAACTCCAAAACACCTCATTTTTGCCTTACAAACAAGTAAACGAATCAAGAGTTAAACCAAATGTTAGAGGAAGGTTTGCATACAGATTAACAACCTTAAAAACATGGGAAAAGCCCCAAAAGCTTAATCCCCTTCAAAAACCCAACAATGGAGAACTCACCTCTTTACCACAAGAGTATAATTTTCATGAAGCCCTTGATAATGAGATTAGGAATCCATGAATCTTAAATTTCAGATGAAAAGTTTTGAGTATAAAGTTTGCATTTTTAGTGTTGAGAGCAAAACTTGATTGAGGAGGAAAGATGGGGAAAAAGATGGGTGGGGAAAAAGGGTGTAAGTGATGATATCACAAAACCCGCTCCATTGTCCTTTTAAAAGTCCACGTGAAGAAAAAATGGAATTATGAGAGATTAGCCTTTAATTTGAAAAGGGGTGAACTTCCAACATAAATCCCTCTACTTTCAACCTTGCCACAAATTGGTCACTGTCCAAGCCCATAAAGCTCAATTCTTATCTAATAAGGCCCAAACTTGGCCCAGAGGTTCCAAATACCCAATCTAGCATGAAGGTCCATAACTTAGGTGAACACCCAAACGTTGACTCGAAAATTTGGGTTGTTACACCGTTTGATGTGAATTTCTAGAATTCTAATAATTTCACTATTTTGAACATCATGATAAAGTCGGATTTCAATACTGAGATCAATAAGAGGAACATAATATAAATAGATAAAAGACCCAAGATTTTTAGGGTAAATTTGATTTGTTGATTTAAATGCTTATTTAAACTCTGTTTGATGTTAAACTCTAGATTCGTCACATAATTAGTGTTTTGAACATTGTGAAAAAGAAGGGTTTCGAAAATAAGCTAAAACAAATGAAAATAAAAAAATCCTTAAATTTAGGCTAAGTCTTACGAATTAAAAATTTTCAAAAAAACTTGAATTTCTTAAAATTTTCAAAAAAATCCTTAAAGTTTTTTTTGGAACTTCACACAAACAATATTAGGGTGAAGTTCCAAAAAAAAAAAAACTTTAAATTAAGATTCAATTGACAAAATATAACTTAAAAATGTTTGTGTGAATTCTGACTCAATCAAATGCATGGTTCTAACTAAACCCACGTACAAAATAAAATCCTGTTGATAAAAAGTGTAATGTTTTAAGGGTAGCCCAAAGAGAGAGCAGAATATTAGGCTTACTGGCCTGGGTTCCACTCCACTGATCGCACTCCTTTAGGCAACGTGGAAATCAGGAGGGCTAATAACGTAAAATCAAATAACTTTGTGTTATTTACGGGTCTTGCCATTCCCCCTCCCCCTTAAAAATCGCCCATCTCATTCTTCCTAGCTTGTTGGTTTCGTCTTCCAACGACAACCTAAAAGGAAAAAAGAGAATGCCCCCAAAATTTCATATTCCTCTTTAATTCTCAAAAGATTTAAGTAGAAAACCGTAAATCTCCTCAAATCGGATCTCAGTATCCTCCATTTTGATTCCCTGCAATCCTTCTCACTTTCATCACTCAAAATCAAACCTGTAATGGGCCTTGTCCGATCATAATCGGTTAAATCCTTCACTCTACTGCAGCTAGGTTTCTCGAATTTTCTGCTTTTTATTTGATCAATTAATTTTTTAATATAATTAACATAATTATCGTTGCTTTTTTGTTATGCAGAATTTTAGTGGATTTTGCGAGTTTTAAGTGAGCCATGAAGCGAGAGTTGGATTTTGGATTGGATGGTTCAGTCAGTCCAACTCGGGAGTCAGTGGTTCAGTCTCAAACTCAGCCGAGTTCTAGTACTAGTTGTAATAGAGTTAAAGGTACTCAAGTTAATGGTTACATTGTTTACACTCGAGTTAAGAAGTCAAGAATTAATTATGGTGTTGAATTTTCGGAGAATTTAATAAACAAAAATAAGCCAATAAATGGTGTTAAAGAGACCTTAATTGATGAGGATCAGGAGAATAAAACTTTTAATAAAGCTAGTAATCTGAACAGTAGTGAAGTTGAAGGTGTAATTGGAGGTAAACCACAAAATGAAAATGCAGCGAGGGATTATGTGGTGGTAGAAAATTTAGTGGACGAGAGCTTAGTTGTACGAGATTTTACTGAAGGTGGTCCACTTGTAGAGACTCTCATTGAAGAGAGCCGTATTATCGGGGAAAATGCCATTGTAGGGAACTTGGTAGTTGAGGAAATTGGAGGAGATGGTAGGCCTGTTGTTAAATCAGGGCTTCATGAAGTGCCTAATTATAATTTGACAATGTCAATGTCTAAAGTGGATTCAGTGAAGGAGCCAGAGATGTGTCTGATTGATAAAGGCGATTTTGAAGGATCGTCAATGCAGATTGTTGATAGTAGTGATGGAAGTAATGATGATGTATGCTTGAAGGCCCTGAGGTGGTCTAAACAATCGTTATGGGGATCAAAAGTTGAAGCAGTAGACAATCTGGAACGTGAACAGCAGACCGTTGAAAATGTTCTAGTTTCAAATTTTGGTGGAGAGGAATCAGCTGAAGAAAGTGGATTGACGACTTCAAGGAAGAACTTGGAGTTGAAAATGTCAAAAAAGGTTGCCCTTACTAAGTGTCCAATGACAGTTAAAGAGCTATTTGACACTGGTTTACTTGATGGGGTTCCTGTAGTTTACATGGGCACAATTAGTAGTAAGGTGGTTCCTTGCTGCCTCTGTTATATTTTTATCCCCCTTTTTTTTTTTCAAAATATGGTTTATTTTTTACTTTAAAATTTAAATGCAGTGGGCAGCTTAAGGGTTAAAGGCTTAATATTAGTTGTATATGTATTTCAGACAGCTGGCCTTCGGGGCATCATTACAGACGGTGGAATTTTGTGTTCATGCTCCTTGTGCAAGGGACGTAGAGTAAGGAATATCTTTTCAAAACAGCAATTTTGGATTCTCTGTAACTCCGTAAACTAATAAGTGCTCTTCTTGAACTTCTTTCTGCTTTTGTTTTCTGCTGTAGGTTGTTCCTCCATCCCAATTTGAGATTCATGCTTGCAAACAATACAAACGTGCAGCACAATATATCTGCTTTGAAAATGGGAAGAGTCTGCTTGAGGTGTTGAGGGCATGCAGGAGAAGACCTTTGCATACTTTAGAAGCAACTATTCAAAATATCGTCAGCGCCTTACCCGAGCAAAAAAGTTTTTCTTGTAGAAAATGCAAAGGTGAACTTTTCTATTGTTAAATTCATATATTATTAACCGAGCCAATTAGCAAGAACAGTTTTGATTAGAAGTGATCTTATTCTTTTTTTTTCTTCTACTTGTTTCTAGGATCATTTCCTGTAATACATGTTGAACAAACAGGGCTGCTTTGCAATTCATGCGGAGAGTCAAAAAAATCTCAGTGCAGCACAATAAGTGCATCCAGTGCAGGAGCTAGGTGAGCATTCTTAAGCTTTAATCTGTAAAAAGTTCAGGAATTGATGTCTCCTTTGCTATAGAGTTTGGTTGGTATTTATGTTCTTAATTAGTTAATTTTCTATTTGTTTGACAATTAGGGATGGGCAAAGGTCGGGTCGGGTCGGTTTTTTGGCCCACCCGAACCCGACCTGACCCGAACATATTCTTTAAAAAATCCGACCGACTCGACCCGAAAATAAATATACTAACCCCGACCCCGATCTATAGAAAAAAAATAATTTTAGGGACCTAATTGTAAAAAATAATTTTAGGGGACTTAATCGTAAAAAATTATAATTTGAAGGACTAAATTGTAAATAAAAATTCAATTCTAAGGACCTAATTATAAAAAAATATATAAAGAGGGGGTATTATTATAAATATCTCTAAAAAATTTAGGGGAAAATTACACAAATAGTCCCGGGTTGGGTCGGATAATTTTCACCCTAAACCAAAACCCGAACCGATTTTTTTATTAAAAAATCTGACCCGATAGGGCCGGGTCTGGTCGGAAGCCAACTGGATCGAGTAAAATACCCATCCCTATTGACAATTGCACTGCTATGTATATGAATTTTGTAAACTATGTGTGATTAGTACTATATCTTCCTGATAACCAAGCGTTTGTTACAATTCATTACCATTAAATAACGTACAGTGTAAATTCATGTCTTTTTATAATATTGATGAGGTTTTCATTGTATATTCAACAAAAATTTATTGATACATGGTAGACAAGTTACATTATTCTAAGTTCATCTGGCTGATGATTATCCTATATGCATAGTCTATTGTAGAAAAGGGACGTGCTTAGTTATATTTGGCTGATAATCATCCTATATGCATGCTCCTTAGAAATGCAGTTTTTTCATCTTTTCCTTTTCTGGACATGAAACTGAGTTATAGCATTAAGTTGCTCATTAAGTGATAAGTAAATTCTAGAGTGATACTTGTTTATAATTTTCAGTTACTTCCCAGCATTAAAGTCTAGATACACCATTTCGCGTGGTTGCATTGTTTTAGTTTGATTTCCCATTCCTCTGGAGCTGTTTCAATGGGTATCTCTCCTCAATCCATGAGTCAACTGAAGATAATGAGAAAGCCCGCAGATTTAATTATTCTTGATATAATTTTTCTAACATATGTCAGTTAGTACCTAATATTAACAATTCCATTTCGTATTTCTTTTTATTTTTATTTTTTTTATTTTAGATCACCAGAACCAGCTGTGACGTCGAAGTCTGTTGGAAGTTCATCACTGGGTATGTCTACTCCAAGTAAGAGTCAGTGGAAGAAAGCTAGCAAGTTAGTATCGTTTTTTGCCATCATTTTTGGCTTGCAAATATTCCAATTATTTGTTTTTAGATGAGATGAATTAATGGTATCTTTTTATGTGCCTCCTGCATTGTTTCAGGTCATCAGAGCTGTACATGACATCAAGTTCACCTCATTGTTCTTCATTGTCTATTTCTTTACAAAATAGTAGTCCATGGAAGACAACAAGAAAGTTGGTGACCTATTTCATAATTCTGTTTTTAACTATTTTCACTCCATTCATGAGAAATAAATAGTTCTCTTTGGAAGCTGTATAGTTGCGCTATGCGGTCGTTTAAACTTTAAATAGGTTATAGTTAGTTCGCCGTGCTTTCATATGTTATTTCCAGTTTAACAAAGCCAGTGTTATTCACAAAGTCATTGAAGAGTGCTTCAGTGCATATTTCCTGTAGAGAATCAGAATTATATTTTGGAAAAACTGGAAAAACAGTTTTATTGAATAAAAAAAATAATACATAGAGGAAGTACAATTTACAGCCTTAAATAGACTCCTACTTTTAGTTACAATAGGACTCTAAGTTGCATTAGAAGTTTTGTTTACATTAACCTTAGGACTTAGACAGAGACTTTAAGTACACTAACTTAATTATAAAGTACTACACTAATTCTAGTTTATGTACAACTCTAAGTCCTCTTTCCGTATAACTCACACTCCCCCTCAAGTTGGAGAGTATATATTAAATAGTCACAGCTTGAAAATAAATTTATCAAATAGGACTTTTGGCAAGGCTTTTGTGAGCAAGTCTGCCACTTGTTCTTCAATAGGTACATAGGACAACTTGGTTTTTCCACTAGTTAGCTTTTCAGCAATAAAATGCCTATCAATCTCAACATGTTTAGTTCTATCATGTTGGATAGGGTTCTTTGCTATTTGAATTGCTGACTGGTTATCACAATAAATTTCAAAGCCCTTGTTTAGGCTCATTCCCAGATCATCCAGTCGTTTCTCTAGCCAAATTCCTTCACAAATCCCCAAAGCTAGTGCTCTATACTCGGCTTCTGCACTGCTTCTGGATACTACTGTCTGTTTCTTACTCTTCCATGTCACCAAATTTCCCCAAAGATAAGAGCAATAACCAGTAGTTGATCTTCTGTCAGTTAGTTCACTGGCCCAACTTGAGTCTGCAAACACCTTGATTGTTCTGTCAGAGTTCTTATTGAACATTAATCCGAGACCTGGTGTTCCTTTTAGGTACCTCAAGATCCTCTTTGCAGCTTCCATGTGCTCTTGCGTTGGATCTGTCATATGCTGACTAATAATATTAAAAGGAAAAGAAATATCAGGCCTAGTAAAAGAAAGATATATTAGTTTCCCTACAAGCCTTTGATATAGCCCTTCATCAGCTTTAGGTCCCAAAGTCTGCGAAACATGTTTTCTTTTAATTGTATCTCCACTGATATCTGCATTTTTAATCATTTTGGACCAGTGCGAGAAAGAATATCATATTGGCTGTTTGAGGACTAATAAAATGGCTGATCTAAGGGTATGTATTACTCTTATTATTTTTGTTTTTCTGTTGATTATTTGATATGGAACTCTTGTTCCTGTTTATTGGACACATTGCTTTGTTAATGGATGAGATACTGAGTCCAGTTGTATAACAGGAAATACCGAAAGGGAAGTGGTTTTGCTGCACAGGTTGCAGTAGGATCCATTCTACACTACAAAAATTGCTCACTTGTGGAGCTGAAAAGCTTCCAGACTCGCTTTTGAATGTTATAAGGCAGAAGTATGCGGAAAAGGGTTTAGATGCTGATATTAATATTGACCTGAGATGGAGGCTTCTTAGCGGCAGATTTGCTTCTCCTGAAACTAGATGGTTCCTTTCTCAAGTAGTTGGTATCTTCCATGTAAGTCTCTTTCATGTTTTATTTAGATGTTCCCTCTAGAACCAAATTGTTGTTGCCAGTGTTGATAAACAGTGGACAAGTGATTCTCTGTAATTATTGCAATTATTATGTTTATTTTCTATTCTAATATTTATGTGGAAATATGCTTCTTGGGTTGAATATGTAGCATAGCTCTGTCAATTTTATGCTATTTATTCTCATTCTTTCCTCTTTTTCTTTTAGTTTTCTTTTCTCCCTTCCGCTACAGGGGCTGGGGAAAGGCTAAAATTCTATCTGTCAAACGTAAAAGATGTATGGAGTGGAGCCATGGCTTGCCTTATTTCACTGAAATTTTACTGATTCTTTTTTCCATTTATTTCAAGGAATGTTTCGACCCTATAGTTGATGCAACAACTGGGCGGGACCTTATCCCATGCATGGTTTATGGGTAAGCGTGAGACCTTTTCTTGTGCTTGATATATCTTGTTGCATGTTAACGTAAGTGCTATCGGATTTTTTTCTTTGACGAACTTGCCTCTCTCACAGAAGGAATATAAAGGGCCAAGAGTACAGGGGAATGTACTGTGCAGTTTTGACGATCAAGTGAGACATATTTGTATGATATTTAAAGCTTTACACTTTTTTTATAGAATGTTGACGATATTATCTTTTGCTGATGCCTGCAGTTCATTCGTTGTATCGGCTGGAATAATTCGAATATTTGGGCAACAAATTGCAGAACTCCCTTTAGTTGCTACAAGCATCGCTAACCATGGGAAGGTGAGGGCAATGGTCCCAAGTTGTCTTTATGACATCCACCTTGAATGCTCACCGTATTTTGGTAGCTCTGGTTGACTGGATTTCCAATAATTTGGAACTGGACCAACCCACCAAACGGTTTGAAGAATGTCCTTCATGCTGACTCACTTGGAATTGCCTTTGCTGTGTTCATTTAATTCCGTTTCCGTGTGATTTTAGCAAATTATTAGTTGAGTGTGTAGAACAAACACACACACACACTTTGAACAGTTGCTGTATCTTTTTATTATCCGTTTTTAAATGTCAGACGTTAGTCTTGATTTAGTGGAGCTAAATTGAATTACCTTACAGGGTTACTTCCAGTTATTGTTCTCTTGTTTCGAGAAGTTGCTGGGACTCTTGAGTGTCAAAAACATTGTGCTTCCGGCCGCTGAAGAAGCAGAATCAATCTGGACAGACAAATTCGGTTTCAAGAAGGTAACACCAGACCAGGTGAGTCAGTGCACCATAATGTGCTTGTCTTGGGTTACGCCGCCATGTATGTTACTCAAAACTCTTTTTCGTCTTCGTGGGTGCTTCAGCTTAGCGAATACCGAAAATCCTGCTACCAGATGGTGATTTTCAAAGGAACTTCGATGCTACAGAAAGAAGTTCCCCTATGTCAAGTTGCCAATAGTACAGAGCGTACGGAGTTGCATAATGATGTGGTGGACTAAAGGAGACGTTCTGTGTAATTTTTTTCTTCTATTATTTATGAGACGTAGATACATATAAAGTGAGCTCAGTTTGTGAACCGGAGTGAGCTCACATGTTATAAGTGCTGTTACAATTTTCTGATACGAGCACGAGACTTGAATTTTAGCGGAATAGTTAATAGGCCTTTATTTTATTTCACTATGGATAATCGACAGGTCCATTAGGATGACAGTGGAATTTTTAAGGGTAAGCTACACAGTAACCGGAAAGTTCTTTTATGCTGGTTATAAAATCTAAACACTCACTTGACTAACCTTACATGATTCCGATTAAAAAATATAAAAATTATAACACAAAATAAAGGCTTAAATGAAAAATGAGGGCATAAAGTATGCTTTTTTTTTTAACTTTAGGTGTTTAAAGTATTTATTTTGTAAAAATAGGTGCTTAAAGTTTTAAAAGTTCTAATTTTAGGTACCGGCTATTAACTACCGTTAAAAAACGTTAATCAATACAAAATTGATACGTGACATTTTTAATTTTTTAAAATTATTTTTTAATAATTTAAAATTTTATAAAAAAATTTGAAATTCTAAACCTCTTTAAAACAGTCCCTAAATTTCTAAATCTCTAAATCCTCACCACTGTCACCGTCGGTCGCCGTCTTCGACTATACCAGTTCGGTCGTTGAACCCAAACGACCTTTTCCCCTCACTCGTCGTCGAAAATCGACGAACGGTGTGTCAATCTAACATTCAATATTGAACGTGAAATAACCGTTCGATTGGCACACCGTTTGCCGGTTTTCGGCTACGGCGAGTTAGAAAAAATGACCGACTGAGTTCGGCGACCAAACAGGTATGGTCGAAGACGGCGTCTGACGGCGGCAGCGGTGAGGATTTAGAAATTTAGGATTTAGGGATTTTTAGGGATTTAGGGACTGATTTGAACATTTTTGTAAATTTTGGGATTTTTAAAAAAAAAATTAAATTTTAAAGTTTTTTTAATAATTAAAAAATCAATATTCATGCTATGTGTCGCGTTTTAAATGGATAACAGTTTTTTAATAGCCGAGCACCTAAAATTATAACTTTTGAAACTTTAGGCACCTATTTTTACAAAAAAATACTTTAGGCACCTAAAGTTAAAAAATAGTATACTTTGGGCACTTATTTTTCATTTAAGCCCAAAATAAATATATTTAAGTAATTTATTTTTGAGGATATTTCATGCATTGGCTGTGGAAATAAATTGTTTTATAAACATGTTCAATTTAGGGTTTAGGAGGTTAGTTTAGTGTTTAGGTTTTGGGGGTTAGAATTTAAGGTTTATGTTTAAAATTTAGGTTTTATAATTTACGAGATATGGTTTAGGTTTTAGGATTTCAAGGTTAAAGATTTGAATTTTAGTTATCAAGGTGAATTTAGGTATGTTTGAAGAGAAGTTTTTTTTCACTCGTAACCCTTTATTTTTTAGCTGTTTGAGAATTTATTTACTTATTTTATTTTGTTAATTTTACCTATTTTTTATTTTCATAATTTAATAGTATTTTCTGTATTTGAACTCTTAACTTTAACCTATAACTCTTCCATTCCAATTTCAACATGAAATATGAATATTGTCAACAAATAAAGAAATGGTTCAAGTTGACGTAATGGTTCCACTGTTAAGTATTCATCTAACAGTTGTATGTAATATCCCAAATTTTTGGTTAGTGATCTAAATAAAATTTTGAAAGTTTGGTGGTCAAAGTATAAACTTTGAAAAAGTTCAGGGACTAAATTATAATTTTTAAAAGTTATGTATTTTAGTCCCGTAAATGAATAGTTCACCCCCAAGAATGACATTTTCGTGTTACTCAAAATTTTCGGATGGAGCTTGTATTTTTTGGCTATAAAGCGATAAAGTTTGGAAAAATATTCGGATAATTGGATCGATTCGGATATTCAAAATATTTTAAAGGATGATAAGGCAAGGTTAAAAATGTCATTTCCATGTCTAAAAATGATAGGATTTAACATGGACCGTTAGATTAAAGTAAGTTTTCCATGTTAAATGTGAGCCGTTAGATGAAAAATGGCAATATGATAATTTTGGGAAATTCTAAGGGCAAAGTTGGTAATCACTAACTCCTTGGATTGTTTTTGACCCTTGAATTGGTAGGTAGACATATGGCTTGATATGGAGCTTTGGATTTCAAGGGTAAAAAGGTCATTAGACATTAAAATGAATTTTAAATTCATTTTATATATTTTTAAAGACAAGTGGCTAAATTGGAAAGAAAAGAAATTTCAAGACTTCTCCCCCATTTTCAACCATTGTTCGAACACTCCTAAGGTAAGGGAGAAAAAAATTATTTTGATTTTTCAAGCTTATTTAGTTGAAATTTTGATGAAAGCATTAAACATGAAATTGATCTACATGAAATTCTCTATCTTTTGGTACCATTTGTTCATGCTTTCCTTGCTTGGAACTTTAGTTTTGTGATTTGGTTGGATGAAGGGGATGTTTAAATATGATGAGTTAAGGTTAGATTTTAATGTAGTTGTTGTTGTGGAATGATATCCAAGCTTGTATGATGATTGAAACTACTTGAAAGTATCTAAATCCTAATTTGTTTAAAGTTAGGGTTTTGATAGGAAGTTGAATTTGGATTGATTTTTATATGGGAATAATTATAGAAGCTTGAAGATGAGGTTTAGAAGTTGAATTCATGCATGAATCAAGTTGGAAATCTTGACTAGAGTGACCCTTCAAATTCGGCTTCTAGAGGGAAATTTGGGAAAAATTATGGAAAAATTTCCTAAGGTTAGAAATGATGGGAAAATGATGTTACAAGGCTTATAATGTTATTGGGACCAATTTGGAACTTTGTGAAGTTTTAGGGACCTTTTTGCAAATTTGGAAAATTTAAGGATTAAGGTAAAAATGTTGAAAAGTTGAGGTATTATGCTGAAAATTGATGTTAGAACATTAAATTGGATCATTTTGGAAAATTTTAAAGTGTTGAGGAACAAAATGGCAAATTAAGGAAAATATGGGAATGAAATGGAAATTGGTTAGAAAACTATGTATTAAGCTTGGAAGTATTTTGGAATACTTGGATACATTGTTTAGTGCTTGAATTTAAAGTTTAATGGCAATGGACCATTCTGAATAATTTGGAAAGTTGAGGTGAATTATAAAAGAATTTATTTTATGGTTATTTATGAATTTGGATAGTGAAGGATTTTTAGGAATTTTATTCCTAATGTGTGCCTATGTTAGGATGATACTAACATACACATTGAAATGTATGTATTTGGTAAACGGTGAATTATAGATCGTGACCATGATCAAGATTGTACTATGAGCAAATTTAAAGACAAGGAAAAAGTTCGGGAATAAGGTTAAATTGATAGTAAGATTTCTAGTGAGGCATCAGGTGCGTGCAATGCATACATAACATGATACATGTATGTTTTATACATCACTGGTAAGACTTGCGATGAGTCTACCTAGTTTATTTATTGGCATGATTTTTATGTCATTGATCATATATTTGACATATTTAAATATATCAAAAGTTAAAAAAACAAATGCATTGATCACTAGTTATTGATGATGGTATACTATTAATGTTATTTCGGGTATAAACTGCCCAATGTTAAGTTATATTGATATACATTGCCATGGATGAAATAAATATGAAATTTATGCCCAAATGAGTCAATTGAGGGACAAGATATAGTTGGCATGCCATAGAGTGCAGCAGCACGCTGCATAACCGGGATAACACTATAGTGTATATAAAGGACACTTAGTGTATGGTAAGCACAGCCTTATAAATGTGCGGGTATTATGGTAAGCACAACCTTATAAATGTGTGGAAGCACTTCGGTGCATATTTGACTCGTGTATCCAGGGTCCTCATAGGTCTATATTTGGGTTATAAAAATCGGGCTATAAAATTTGGCTATGAAGCAGGGTTATGAAATCGGTAAATATTTGATAAATGAGTTAAAGAGTTTATACTCTTAAAATTATGGCAAGTATATTGGTAAAAAATTGTATATCCGGTGCATATCATATTTATGTATGATTAATATGATGGTAAGACATATCTAGTGTTTTAAATGCATGAAAATGATTACATATTATTCGTTATGGTTATGTTCTTTGCACTGAATATTATTGTTGCCTCACTAAGTATATACTTAGCGTGTGATGATTTTCACGCGTAGGTAAAAGATAGGAATCGGAGTAAGGAGCGGGCATCCTGCTATCCGGAGAATATTAACGGTATTAGTAATAACATCCTTTGATGTACTTTGATGTTTCTAGTTGGCATGTAAATAATAAAA
Organism: Hibiscus mutabilis; assembly: GCA_019671005.1. Classification (NCBI taxonomy): domain Eukaryota; kingdom Viridiplantae; phylum Streptophyta; class Magnoliopsida; order Malvales; family Malvaceae; genus Hibiscus; species Hibiscus mutabilis. Next base: position 13,418,416 of record CM033751.1, read on the forward strand.
TTTACTGGTTACATACTAGTTTATATATATGGTATGTAATGATATATGAAGGAGCTTATGTTTATAGTAGATGATGAATAATTGTACTATAATTAAAACCGGGTAATAACCAAATAGAGATAAATTAAGTAATCGGGTAGATTTTTGTTTTAGGAAATTTTTAGGCAGTTATATTCTATATATATCATGGGTAAGAATTGTTAAGTTGCTGCCTAAAATCGGACTCAATTTGAAAGGATAAAAATTCGGTAAATAATTCTATGTGAAAAAAAAATTTGTGATACTCTAATTGGTATTTATTATAGAATACTGATTAGGGTGTTACATTTACTGGTATCAGAGCTATAGGTTTAGCCGGTTCTGGACATAAATCGAGTGTATAGATAGTGGGAATTATTTTGCATGCCACTAGGATGTCAAGATTACTGATATTTGTATGAATATAATTGGATGCCTAGTAATTTATGTTGTTACTCCTTACTTATAAAGGATGATTGTGACATTAACAGATGTCAGATCATCGGGAATCTCGTCAGGCATTTGAGCAAGATATGCCTGCTCAGAGTAGAAGTAATGAGGTGAATCAGAATCCACCTCAGGGACAGAAGAATATGGAGCCAGTAGCTCAGGAATAGAGAAATATGCCTGTACACGATCAAGGCTTATTTCTTCAAGTCTTGGATGCTATCATAAATCGGCGAGCAGTAGTATCAGTTCCAAAGGAGTTAAGGAAAATGAAAGCACCAGAATTTAAAGGTGATACTGATGCTGATCCTATGGCTGCAGATTATTGGTTAAATGATATTAAGATCATGTTGAGTAGGATTCCCTATGATGATCAAGGGAAGCTAGAAAGTGTAGTATCCCTTCTAATGGAGCAAGAAAGTGTGTGGTGGAATGTAGTCTCTGTGTGAGTTCCGCCAGAACAGATTACATGGGAATTCTTTCTGAAAGAATTCAAAGAAAAGTATATTGGGGATCTGTTCATTGAGGAAATGAGGTGACAGTTCTTGGATCTGAAGCAATCAGGCAGGACAGTTTATGAATATGAATGTGAATTCAATAGACTAAGCTGGTTTGCGGAAGAGTTCATTCCAACTGAAAAATCCAGGATCGATAAATTCATAGCTGGGTTGGATTCTCAGTACAAAAGAGTATTAGTTTCTTGTAACTTTGCCACTTTTTAAGAAGCGATGAATCGAGGAAAAGCTATAGAGAAAGTGGACCTTGAGGAAAAAGCAGAAAAATAGGTCAAGTTAGGAAAAAGATCGAGAAGTTCTTTTGCTGCGTCGTCATTCAAACGCAATAAAGGTTTTACACAGTAAAGCCAAGTATCATCAGCTTCTATTGCTAAAAAGGGATTTTTAGGAGGGAAATCCAAACAAACTCAGACTATTACTGCGGGTACTCAGGGTTCCAGATTTTGTCCTCCTCCAGAATGTGAACATTGTGGAAAGAGACATTCTAGTCGATGTTGGTAGAGACTGTTACTATTGTGGACAAGCCGGTCATTTCAAAAGGGAAATCTAGAGCTTCACTCTGATTGGTCAGTTGCAGCGCCTCAAAAAAATAGAGAGAATAAAGGCGACAAACCAGGAGTATCCACAACCATATCTGGTTGGGAAACCAAGGGTGCTGCTCGAGATACAATATCAAGACTGCTCATGACCATGATGATTCAGAGATCGTAGCAGGTATGATCGAACTCTTTGGCAGATCTATTCTTGCATTAATTGATTCGGGCTCTACTCATTCGTATATTAGTTCTAAAGTAGTATTTGAAAGAAATATACCAGTAGAACCAATTTTGAATGAGGTAGTTGCTATTAATCCCTTAGGATAAAGCGCCAAAGTAGTTCAGATATGTAAAAAGTGTCCTATAAGGATACAAGGAAGAGAGTTTCCAGCCAATCTTATGGAATTGCCTTTCCAAGAGTTCAAAGTTATTCTTGGAATGGATTGGCTGTCGGCATATGATGCTACGGTTGAATGCTGATTAAAAAGAGTAGCCTTAAAAGATTCAGATGGTTCAGAAATAGTATTTGAAGAAGAAAAGCAGAATTATTTGAGCCATGAGATTGCAGCTGTAGCTGCTGGAGAGTTGTTATCACATGAGTATGAAGCTTATTTAGCTCATGTGATAAATGCTCCGGAGACAAAGATAGATCTGGAAAATATACCCACGGTGCGGGAATTTTTAGATGTTGAGTTTTGGAATTTGGTATTGACATGCTTCTTGGAACAACACTGATATCAAAAGCCTCTTACAGAATGGCTCCTACAGAACTCAAAGAGTTGAAGGCTCAACTGTAAGAATTATTGGATAAAGGCTTCATTCAACCAAGTATATCACCTTGGGGAGCTCCAATCCTATTTGTGAAAAAGAAAGATGGATCAATGAGGTTATGTATAGATTACCGTCAACTTAATCAAGTGACGGTGAAGAATAAATATCCTTTACTGAGGATTGATGACCTCTTTGATCAACTTAAAGGAGCAACGACGTTTTCTAAAATTGATCTTCGATCGGGGTATCATCAATTGAAGATCAATGAAGTGGATATATCAAAAACAGCTTTTAAAACTCGATATGGGCATTATGAGTTTGTAGTAATGCCTTTTGGACTTACAAATGCACCATAAGCTTTTATGGATTTAATGAATCAGATATTCCAGCCATATTTGGATCAGTTTGTGGTGGTATTCATAGATGATATATTGGTTTATTCAAAAACCAAAGAGGATCATAATACTCATCTTCGAGTAGTTCTTCAGATCCTTCGAGAAAAGAAGTTATATGCAAAGCTGTCAAAGTGCAAATTTTGGTTGTCTGAAGTAGCTTTTCTTGGACACATTGTTTCTGAGGAAGGAATTCGAGTTGATCCTAAGAAGGTTCAAGCAATACTCGAATAGAAAGTTCCACAAAGTGTCTCTAAAGTGAGAAGTTTCTTGCGATTAGCTGGTTATTATCGGCAGTTTGTGAAAGATTTTTCAATGATCGCCGCTCCAATAACTAAACCATTAAGGAAAGATGTGCCATTTATTTGGACATATAAATGTTAGGAAAGCTTCGATAGATTGAAGAAGATATTAATAAAAGCTCATGTTTTGGTACAACCAGAATCCAAAAAGGATTTCACCATATATAATGATGCATCCCATAATGGTTTGGGATGTGTATTGATGCAAGAAGGTAAGGTTGTAGCATATGCTTCTCGATAACTCAAAACTCATGAGAGGAATTATCCTACTTATGATTTAGAGCTAGCTGCAACGATGTTTGCTTTGAAGATTCGGCGTCACTACTTATATGGTGAAAAGTGCTACATCTTCACGGATCATAAAAGTTTGAAATATTTGTTGTCTCAAAATGAGCTTTTAAGGCAAATAAGGTGGATAAAATTGATCAAGGACTATGATGTGATCATAGATTACCACTCGGGGAAGGCTAATGTGGTAGCAGATGTACTTAGCCGGAAGACATTTTCTGCCTTGAGATTATTAAATGCTCAGTTGAGGCTACAGAAAAATGGTGCAATAATGGCTGAGCTTCAAATCAAGCCTGCTCTTATTGAAAGGATTAAAGAGTTACAAGCAAAGGATAAAAAATGCTTGGAAAAGAAGAAGCAAGTGGAACAAGGTGAATCTAAAGACTTTGAAATAAAATCAAATGGATGCTTATATTATAGGAGACGCGTATATATTCCTGAAGATGATGAGTTAAAAAGGGAAATACTTTCGGAGGCACATTTCAGTCCTTTAACTATGCATCTGGGAGGCAACAAAATGTATCAAGATGTAAAGAGTCAATTTTGGTGGCCGGGCTGAAAAGAGCTATATCTGAGTTCGTGGTTAAATGCTTAACATTTCAACAAGTAAAGGCAGAACATCAAGTTCCATCAGGGTTGCTCCAACCGATCTCAATTCCACAATGGAAATGGGAAAGAGTTACAATGGATTTTGTAACAGGTTTACCATTAACGCCAAGTAAGAAAGATTCAATTTGGGTGATTGTGGACCGATTGATGAAGACGGCATATTTCATACCAGTTCGAACAGACTACTCCTTGAACAAGTTGACAAAGTTATATATTAAGGAAATTATTAGATTGCATGGAGTTCCTATGTCTATCATTTCTGATAGATATCCAAGATTCACTTCAAGGTTTTAGAGTGCGTTACATGAAGCATTGGGAACTCGGGTACACTTGAGTACTGCTTTCCATCCCTAACAGATGGACAATCAGAAAGAACTATCCAGATACTTGAAGATATGCTCAGAGCATGTATAATTATTTTTGCAGGTTCATGGGAAAAACATCTTCCATTAGCTGAGTTTGCCTACAACAACAGTTATCAAACAAGTATAAAGATGGCACCTTATGAAGCATTATATGGAAGAAAATGTCGAACATCGTTGAATTGGTTCGAGTTGGAGCATCGAAAGATCATCAGACCAGATCTTGTTCAAGAGACAGAAAATAAGATAAAGATAATTCAAGATAATCTCAAGGCTACTTCTGACAGACAAAAGTCATATTCAGATCTTAAAAGGAAGGATATTGAGTTCGAGGTTGGAGATAAAGTATTCTTAAAGGTTTCACCTTGGAAAAAGATATTATGCTTTGGACGTAAAGGAAAGCTTAGTCCAAGATATATTGGCCCTTATAAAATCCTAAAGAGGGTTGTCCAGTGGCGTATCAACTAGCTTTACCACCGGAGTTGAGTAAGGTTCATGATGTATTTCATGTATCCATGCTTCAGAGGTATCGATCGGATCCTTCACACGTTATTCACCAGAAGAGATCGAGATTCAACCAGATTTAACCTACGACGAAGAACATGTAAGAATTTTAGCTCGAGGAGAAAAGCAATTAAGGAACAAGAAGATTCCTCTAGTTAAAGTCATGTGGAGAAATCACAAGGTAGAGGAAGCTACTTGGGGGACAGAAGAAACAATGAAAAAGCAGTATCCGTACCTTTTTGAACCAAGTAAGTAAGGAAAATTTGAGGACGAATTTTCTTAAGGGGGGAGAATTGTAATATCTCAAATTTTTGGTTAGTGACCAAAATGAAAATTTTGAAAGTTTGGTGGTCAAAGTATAAACTTTGGAAAAGTTTAGGGACTAAATTGTAATTTTCAAAAGTTATGTATTTTAGTCCCGTGAATGAATAGTTCACCCCAAGATGTTACTCGATTTTTTTGTACGGAGCTTGTATTTTTGGCTATAAAGCGATAAAGTTTGGAAAAATATTCGGATAATCAGATCGATTCGGATATTCAAAATATTTTAAAGGATGATAAGGCAAGGTTAAAAATGTCATTTCCATGTCTAAAAATGGTAGGATTTAACATGGACCGTTAGATTAAAGTAAGTTTTCCATGTTAAATGTGAGCCGTTGGATGAAAAATGGCAAGATGGTAATTTTAGGAAATTCCAAGGGCAAAGTTGGTAATCACTAACTCCTTGGATTGTTTTTGACCCTTGGATTGGTAGGTAGACATGTGGATTGATATGGATCTTTGGATTTCAAGGGTAAAAAGGTCATTAGACATTAAAATGAATTTTAAATTCATTATGTATATATTAAAAACAAGTGGCTAAATTGGAAAGAAAAGAAATTTCAAGACTTCTCCACCATTTTCAGCCATTGTCGAACACTCTTAAGGTAAGGGAGAAAAAAATATTTTGATTTTTCAAGCTTATTTAGTTGGAATTTTGATGAAAACATGAAACATGAAATTCTCTATCTTTTGGTACCATTTGTTCACGCTTTCCTTTCTTGGAACTTTAGTTTTATGATTTGGTTGGATGAAGGGGATGTTTAAATATGATGAGTTAAGGTTAGATTTTGATGTAGTAGTTGTTGTGGAATGATATCCAAGCTTGTATGATGATTGAAACTACTTGAAAGTATCTAAATCCTATTTTTTTAAAAGTTAGGGTTTTGATAGGATGATGAATTTGGATTGCTTTTTATATGGGAATAATTATAGAAGCTTGGAAATGAGGTTTAGAAGTTGGATTCATGCTTGAATCAAGTTGGAAATCTTGACTAGAGTGACCCTTCAAATTCAGCTTCTAGAGGGAAATTTGGGAAAAATTATGGAAAAATTTCCTAAGGTTAGAAATGATGGGAAAATGATGTTACAAGGCTTAGAATGTTATTGGGACCAATTTGGAACTTTGTGAAGTTTTAGGGACCTTTTTGCAAATTTGGAAAATTTAAGGATTAAGGTAAAAATGTTGAAAAGTTGAGGTATTATGTTGAAAATTGATGTTAGAAGATTAAATTGGATCATTCTGGAAATTTTCAAAGTGTTGAGGATCAAATGGCAAATTAACAAAAATATGGGATTGAAATGGAAATTGGTTAGAAAACTATGTATTAAGCTTGAAAGTATTTTGGAATACTTAGATACGTTGTTTAGTGCTTGAATTTAAAGTTTAATGGCAAGGGACCATTCTGAATAATTTGGAAAGTTGAGGTGAATTATAAAAGAATTCATTTTATGATTATTTATGAATTTGGATAGTGAAGGATTTTTAGGAATTTTATTCCTAATGTGTGCCTATGTTAGGATGATACTAACATACACTTTGAAATGTATGTATTTGGTAAACGGTGAATTATAGATCGCGACCATAATCAAGATTGTACTACGAGCAAATCTAAAGACAAGGAAAAAGTTCGGGAATAAGGTTAAATTGACAGTAAGATTTCTAGTGAGGCATCAGGTGAGTGCAATGCACACATAACATGATACATGGATGTTTTTTACATCACTGGTAAGACTTGCTACGAGTCTACCTGATTTATTTAATGGCATGATTTTTATGTCATTGATCATATATTTGACATATTTAAAATATATCAAAAGTTAAAAAAAAAAACAAATGCATTGATCACTAGTTATTGATGATGGTATACTATGAATGTTATTTCGGGTATGAACTGCCCAATGTTAATTTATATTGATATACATTGCCATGGATGGAATAAATATGGAATTTATGCCCAAATAAGTCAATTGAGGGATAGGATATAGTTGGCATGCCATAGAGTCCAGCAGCACGCTGCATAACCGGGATAGCACTATAGTGTATATAAAGGACACTTACTGTATGGTAAGCACAACCTTATAAATGTGCGCGTATTATGGTAAGCACAGCCTTATTAATGTGCGGGAAGCACTTCGATTCATATTTGACTCGTGTATCTAGGGTCCTCATAGGTCTATATTTGGGTTATTAAAATCAGGCTATAAAATTTGGCTCTAAAGCCAGGTTATGAAATCGGTAAATATTTGATAAACGAGTTAAAGAGTTTATACTCTTAAAATTATGGCAAGTATATTAGTAAGAAATTGCATATCCGGTGTATATCATATTTATGTATGATTAATATGATGGTAAGGCATATCTAGTGATTTAAATGCATGAAAAATGATTACATATTATTCGTTATGGTTATGTTCTTTGCACTGAATATTATTGTTGCCTCACTAAGTATATACTTAGCGTGTGATGATTTTCACGTGTAGGTACAAGATAGGAATCAGAGTAAGGAGCGGGCATCCTGCTATCAAGAGAATATTAACGGTATCAGTAATAACATCCTTTGATGTACTTTGATGTTTCTAGTTGGCATGTAAATAATAAAATTTACTGGTTACATACTAGTTTATATATATGGTATGTAACGATATATGGAGGAGCTTATGTTTATAGTAGATGATGAATAATTATACTATAATTAAAATCGGGTAATAACCAAATAGAGATAAATTAAGTAATCGGGTAGATTTTTATTTTAGGCAATTTTTAGGCAGTTATATTCTATATATATCATGGGTAAGAATTATTAAGTTGCTGCCTGAAATCGGACACAATTCGATAGGATAGAAATTCGGTAGATGATTATACGTGAAAAAAATTGTGATACTCTAATTGGTATTTATTATAGAATACTGATTAGGGTGTTACATTGTATGTGAATTTAACTTTGGAGACCAAAAAAAGGAAACGGAATATAACTTCAATGCCATTTTGCAAGATTTTTTAATTTAAATAATCAAAATAAAAAAATTGTTGGGTGACCAACTGTAGAATTTTCCCAATTTTTAATAGAAACATAAATTTTTTCAGTGATTACACAGTAGTATCTATTCATATATATTCCTAACCTTTTGACAATGTACACATACCTTGCAGGCATAATGATTAAACTCAAGTCTCCTACTCTCCTAGGATAAACATCATACGCTTTTCCACTAGGACCACTTGTTGGGTTCAATAGAAACATAAGTTAAATGTAAGTTTATAGGGTAATTTTACCCTAATATCGACTAGTGATGTTTTCTATTTTTTAATTGTATTATTTTAGTCCATGTAGTCTTTCAAAATTACTAATGTTGCCCATGTTTTTTATTTTGTCAACTTAGCCCTCAAAGTCTTGAGTTGCATCAATCTCGCCCTTTGATTGCCATTGACTAACATAACTATTATCACCAGTCATCCTTTGTCATCTTAGACACTCTGTCGTTAAATAATTATTAATGTCTGAGTTAGTATTTCTATATATATTTTTCTTTAATAAATTAATATTATTCAATTAGATGATAACAAATCAATTTTGACGATGTGGTAGTACAATTGACATGATATTTTAAAAAAAATTGTAATTTTAAAATAAATAAATAATTTTAAAACTCTTTATTCGTACTAACATGTCATCAAACTGACCCATCATCATTGACATGACAAGACAATTGATGATAATGATTGATGTAAAAGTAGATGGTGGCCACATGCACAAAATTTATAGCTCTGTCAATCAGCGACAATCAAAGGATGGGATTGATACAATTCAAAAGTTTGAGAACTAAATTGATAAAATTAAAAGAAGGGCAATATTGTTGATTTAGAAGGCTACGAAGGATAAATTGATGCAATTAAAAAGGATGGATAACATTATTGATTTGGTATCACTATCAAAACAAAATTACCATTAACCATTAAATTTAAAAACAATTTAAGGAAGGGAACTTTCGGACACAATCTCCATTTCTCAAGTCTAAGAAAAAAATTATATCAAAACACAAATATTAGACCTCCAATTACAGAGCAAGAAGGTTGACGTTGTTAGATGGGGCGGATGCACCTTAGGGTATGGTAGGTCCTTCAACCTACCATTAAAAATATTAAGTGATTATTTTTTAAAAGCCTTAAAGGATGTTTTAAGCCTCTAAACTTAAAAAAAATCAATTAAGCCTCTAATTTTTTTGCACTTAATTAAATCCTCGATCCAATAAATTTATCAATTAAGTTCTTTGATCGATTTTGACCATAAATTTTTGACGCTTTTTTCTCTTGTGATATTACTGTCACGTGACTCACTACATTTTTGTCATGTTATATTTACAAATTTCTTTAGAAAATTATTTTTTTAATAATTTTTATAAGTATTTTAGAATTTTTATAACTTTTAAAGAATTTTTATAACACTGCAACACGGCACGTTGCCCCAATTGGTCCAAAAAACTGTTAGATATAACAATCAACGTTGGTCCAAGGGGTGAATTAATGAAATTTTTGAGTATAAGGGCTTAATTGAGTGCAAAAATAATTTAAGGGCTTAATTGATTTTTTTTTCAAAAATTTAAGGGCTTATGATACCCTTAAGCCATTTTAAAATAAAGAATTATTCTTTTAAATTATTTTAGTTTTTACTTTGAGCTCCTAAATTATTTTTGGTTAAAATCAAGTATTCAAACTATTATTTTGTTATTATTTAAGTATATTTCTCCCTAGGAAGGAAATGTTCAAAAAATATATATTTGTCAATCTCGTTAAAAAAGCCTGGTTAATAAATACTTGACACTCATGTTAAATAATGTAACCAAAATTTAAATTTAAACGAAATTTAAAGCTAGTAAAATACTTTTTAGTTATCAAATAAACTCATATACATCCAAAATATTTTTTTTCAAATTGTGCAACACACTTTATTTGAAAAAACTCTTTTGGTTGAAACCATTATGAAACCTAAATTCCTTTTTAATTTTTATTTTTGATAAATTGTAATCGATTTGAGAATTTGAAACCTGAAACGATTTTTGTTGAGTTAATCGAATAACCTAAATTGTCCAAGAGGCTGAGGGGGTGAATTGGAAATTTAAAAATATTTGGAAGATAGGTGCAAGAAAATGAAAGTGCAAGAGAGATTTTATAGTAGTTCAACTCCCTTTAATGGAATCTGCATCCACTACCTTAGCTACCACACTAAGGATTTCACAAATTCACTCAATTTGTCTTTCCTTTGAGGACAAGGAGTAACCTTACAAGACTCACCAATATTTATACCCAAAATCTTATGAGACCTTTTTCCCAAATATACACCAAATAAGCAAACTTAAGAAACCTCACTAGGTAGGTGCTTGCAACAAATTAAGCTCTCTATCAAACCCCAAACACTTGAAATAAAAGAATACAATGAAATCACACAAGTGTTTGTACAAGAAGGATATGAATTTAAGCTCTAAAAGACTTTGAATATGCTTGAATGCTTTTTGATAGTTGTCTTATTGTTGAAGAAGCTTTGCGGACTAGCTTTTATACTCTCTCATTGATTTCTAACCGTTTGAGTTGTTGAGGACTTGATTATAGCCATTGGGAGGGGGTTTTTCCGCATTAAATGTAGTTTGGCAACTGTCAGTATCGACACTCGAAGACCCGTATCGGTACCTGCTCAAAAATAGAAAGAGTCGTTGTCTAATACAGAGCGTATCGGTACTCAGACAGGGCGTATCGATACGGTACATAATGTACCGATACTAAAATAGCTCACTGGAAATTATTTCCAAAGGGCGTACCGGTACTCGAAGGCACCGTATCGGTACTCAAAGTTGAATCCGTATCGGTATGCTGGACGTACCAGTACATAAAGAGCTCACTGGATTTTGAAAATAAAAAATGGTATCGGTACGCCTAGAAGGTCGTACCAGTACTCAAAGGCCAAATTGGCTTTTGAGTACTTTTAAACTTATAAAACCATTTTGGAATAGTTTCAAATGACTTAGATAAAAATGTGATCTTTAAAATATGTCATTTGAACACTTAGCTCTTTTAAACTTAGATAATGTGAGTTATTTCAACACTTTAAAATTTTATTTAAAATGATTCAAATATAAAATATTTGTTATATCAAAATCAATATATATTAGTTTTATGATCTTCCCTTTTGATATAGCAAAACCAAAATTAATTTTTAATAAAACACTTCTCACTCAAAAATGCAAAAATTTTAATAAAAAATTATCTCCTATTTGTTAGATCAAAAACAATGAGAAGTAAAAATAAATAGAAACCAATCCAAAGCACAACATATAATAATATCCATAAAATATCCATAAAACACAAGCAATTCATAGATAATATTAAAAAAAACAAATAAAGCATAACTAATCCAAAGTGGCATAGCCACAACTAAATGAAGGAAACATAAACTGACATAAGTGCAAAGTATTGTAGCAAGACTTAATCAAATATATGAGTCTAGATGAAGTGCATGATATGAAAATAATATGAAACTAAGCCTACAGTGCATCGTCGCCACCACCATCATCATCCTCCTAAAGGTGCTCAACTGTTTACTCCAAGAACTCAAGAAGCTCATCAATCAAGTTAAAATGACGCATAATGCGAGCCTTCATCTGAATAATCATCTAGGAAAGTGATGCCAAAGAGACATCTCCCTGAGGTGCTGGAGAAACTGCCTAACAAGCTGTAATATCCCAAACTTTTAGTTAGTGACCAAAATGAAAATTTTGAAAGTTTGGTGGCCAAAGTATAAATTTTGGAAAAGTTTAGGGACTAAATTGTAATTTTCAAAAGCTATGTATTTTAGTCCGTAAATGAATAGTTCAGCTCCAAGAATGATGTTTTCGTATTACTCAAATTTTCCGTACAGAGTTTGTATTAGTGGCTATAAAGTGATTAAGTTTGGAAAAATATTCGAATAATCGGATCGAATCGGATATGCAAGATATTTTAAACCTATCCGATTCGATCCGATTGTCCGAATATTTTTCCAAACTTTATCGCTTTATAGCCTCTAGTACAAACTCCGTATGAAAAATTTGAGTAACACGAAAACATCATTCTTGGGGGTGAACTATTCATTTACGGGACTAAAATACATAACTTTTGAAAATTACAATTTAGTCCCTGAACTTTTTCAAAGTTTATACTTTGACCACCAAACTTTTAAAATTTTCATTTTGGTCACTAACCAAAAATTTGGGATATTACACAAGCCGCTCATGGTGCGTGAGGAACCCATTCATTGTTGATGAGATCGAAATGAGCCTTCCAAAAAGATGTAGCATCAATCTTATGATCGAACGAGAAGGGAATATCTATAGAGAAATCTATGCGTTCCTTAAGAAAGATGTGACAAAGGACGCAACCATAGATGAAGGAGTTGACCATAGAAGTACGATGGTTGTTGATGTAAAACTAGATTGGCAAAAATAATTTGAGCTAGATTGATGCGACGGGTAGTGCGAAAGCACTGAATCCACCAAGCATCATCACCCCGAATGGCATGGTACTTACCACCGGATGGTCAAAACCACCAAATGATAATGAAACGGAGAAAGCAGCCATGGGCATTTAAAGCTGTAATAGAGCCGGGGGCTGAAGAATCAGGAATAGGCTGATCCTCATCATCAAGACTCGTGTTTTCTAGACCTAGATGGGTGGCAATGATCTCAAAGTCTAGAACAAAGGTTTTTCCCACTAGGTAAGACTCAATAGCAACAACAAGTTTACCCATATCATCAAGAAGACAACAAGCATTGGAAAAGAAAATGCGAACCAAAGTAGGAAAGTATTTGATCTTGAGCTTAAGCATGGGAACAAATTTCCATTGCCTCATGAGATCAAGGTACGGAAATTTGAACTCGAAAGAAGGCATAAAATCAAAATCGACAACTCGCTCATTCCTAATAGATTTTTTTTGAAAAACTCAAAGTTTTCCCTTTTATTTTGTCTTCCGAGATCATTAAACCACAATTCCAAAGAAGTAGATAAAATAAGTTGAGGTTCAGGTGGGGGCTGACTCGTAGAAGGTAAACCCGTGTGACGAATTTTAGTCGTAAATTTTGGTGCCATTTTAAAAATCGAAAGGATATAGAGACTTAGGGTTCTAGACACACTAAGGAATGATAAATCACCTGCAAAAAAAGAAATCATGTATGCGAAATCTATCAATTTCAATCCACATGTTTTTCGATAATCAAGTATACAACTATACATATTAGATGTTAATTACAAAAAAATACATATTAACAAACAAAAATAGTTTATATACACACACACACAATAGTAGACATCAAATCTATTAAATATATATATTTTTTCAATATATATATATATATAAACATAAATAATAGTATACGAAAAAAAAATATGTTAATAGAACTAGTTTTATACATATATAAAAAATATGTAAAAAAATATTTTCAGTATATAAAAGAAAATGTATAAAACTAGTTTACATATATATATATATAAGATCTTAATCTAAAATAAAAAACTTACATATTTACAAACGAAAATCGGAAAACTAATTTTAAACTAGATACAAAACCTAGATTCAAAAACCATATTCAAACGAAAATTAAAAAATACCTTGAAATTTCGGAACTTGGATGAAAAACGGTGATGGGTTATGCACGATTGATGAAACTCCTTGATGATTTGATGAAATCCAACGAAAAACTTGAGGTTTTTTTTGATGATTTATCCCTCAAAATTGAGAGGATTTTGAGGGAAAAAGAGGGAGAACGACGCTCTAGGGTTTGTGTTTAAGAGGATTTAGGAAAAAAAACTGATAAAAACCCTATATATAACCCTTAGCCCACACGCATCTGTACACAGTTTAATGAGTACCAGTACTGGCGTATCGTTACAGATTCATCCGTACCGATGCTCTATTTGAATGCAGTACCGGTACTGCCTGCACAAAAATGCTCATTTTTACAGCCAAGTACCGCAAAATTTTTACCGGGATGCTTCTAAATGCATGGTAATGATGCATGAACATAGAAATCATGGAAAACAAGAACAAATATACCCCTAACTATTTAAACAAAAGCATCAAGAAATTATAAGAACATGATTTTCAAGCAAAATCCAAGCAAGTTTAAACACATATAAGGCTCTAAGGATCAAGAAAGGCTCTTATGACCTAACTCTCTCCTAGGAGTCCAAAAACACTCTTTATCTAAAGGCTTTGTAAAGATATCCACTGCTTGATGCAAAGTATCTACAAATTCTAGAACTACATCTTATTTTAAGACATGAACTCTAATGAAACGATGCCTTATTTCTATGTGTTTGGTTTTAGAATGTTGGATGGGATTTTTAATTAGATAAATAGCACTCGTATTGTCACACTTAATGATAATGATACCTACATCAATTACATAATCTAAGAGTTGTTGTTTCATCCATAGGACTTGGGCACAACAACTACCAGCTGAAATATATTCCGCCTCGGTGGTAGATAGCGTAACGCTATTTTGTTTTTTTGGAGAACCATGAGATAAGCATGTTTCTTAGGAATTGACAAGTACTAGAGGTACTCTTTCTATCTATTTTGCAACCTCCATAATCCTCATCCGAATAAGCATGCAAACTAAAGGATGAGTCTCTAGGATACCAAAGACCTAAACTAGGTGTATCTCTAAGGTATCTAAAGATTCTTTTAATGGCATGTAAATGTGATTCTTTAAGACTAGATTGAAATCTAGCACACAAGAAAATACTAAACATAATATGCAGTAAGACAAAGCAAAGAAACAATCATTGATCTATAAAGTTTAAGATCGACACATTTACCTCCTTCATTTTTGTCAAACTTTGTAGAAGAGCTCATAAGAGTAGCTTGAGGCTTTGCATTCTCCAAGAGAAACTTCTTAAGCATGTCTTTGATGTATTTAGCTTGATTGATAAAGATGTCATCATTCCTTGTTTGATTTAGAGTCCCAAGAAGATTGAGAGCTCCCCCATCATGCTCATTGCAAACTCACCTTGCATAAGCTTAGCAAACTCTTGACAAAGATTTTCATTAGTAGAACCAAAAATGATATCATCAGCATAAATTTGTACTACTAAAATATATTTGCCTTTTCTTTTTATAAAAAATGATGTATCAACCTTCCCTTTGTTAAAACCTTTTTCAATAAGAAAATTAGACAATCTTTCCCAAGTTCTAGTAGCCTGTTTCAAACTATATAAAGCTTTTGAAAGTTTGAAAACATGGTTTGGATATTTTGGGTCTTCAAAACCGGGAGGTTGTTCAACATATACTTCTTCATTTATAAAACCATTTAGAAAATCACTTTTTACATCCATTTGAAAAAGCTTGAATTCATGAAAACATGCAAATACAAGAAACATCCTAATAGCTTCTATTGTAGCTCCGAGTGCATAAGTTTTTATCAAAATCAATTCCATATTCTTGAGTGTAATCTTAAGCAACAAGTCTAGCCTTGTTTCTCACTATGTTATCGCACTCATCTAGTTTGTTTCTAAAAACCCATTTAGTACCTGTAGTAGATTTATTACTAGGCCTATCAACTAATGTCCAAACTTTACTCCTATCAAATTGATTTAACTTTTCTTGCATAACCAATATCCAATAATGATCGTTTAATGCTTCTTTGATATTTTTTGGCTCTATGCATGAGATAAATGCAACAAAGTTACAAGTATTTCTAAGAGAGAATCTAGTGGTTACCCCTTTGGTTGGATTACCAAAAATTTCACCACCTTTGACATAGTTGAACTCCCTTGGGTATGTGATCTCCCTTTCCTCAATAGATAGCTCCTTCAAGGCTTCTAGAGATGGATCTTGTGGTTCTACCTTTGAAGAGACTTCATTTACCTTTGATGATTGTCCTTCACCATCATTGACATCTAAAATCCCTACATCATCATAACAAGAATCCATCCTCGGAAGGAGGTTATCATAAAAAGCAACATGAATAAACTCTTTAACCACTAAAGTTCTTTTATTAAATACACGATAAGCTTTAAGGTTTAAATAATATCCAATAAAATTTCTTTCATTACTTTTAGCATCAAATTTGCCAAGATTATCTTTTCCATTATTTAAAACAAAACACTTGTGATGAGTGTGTAAATGATCTATTTTGATACCCTTTTTACTTGTCTTTTGCGTGTTTTCAAGCTCATATAGTTGCATTTAGGTTAGATTGTATATAGTTTGCATGTAGATAGTAATTAATTGTCATATATATTGGTGCTTTTTATGGGAAATGTGGTGTTTTGTGGTGTATGTGCAGGATGATAGAGGAACGCTGGAGTGGATAAGTAGATGATCTCACGGCTGGTGATGACGAGGCATAAAGAGTTGGAGATGAACCTACTTTTACCTACATGGACTTTCTTTAATGAAGATGTGGGACTTTAGGGTTCTCAAACTCTAGTTTCACTGCCTATATAAGGGAGACTTGGACGCCAATACAAGAGAAATGATTATAGATAACAGTCCTAGTCTAAAGCCTTTGAAGAACTACTGGGGTCAAAGCTAGAGAATTCCTCATGATAGACGCCATCGAGAGAGGCCGACAAGAATGGGAGACCTACAACAACAATTGGATAGCACGGAGGAAGATCATCGAGGATGCTCGGCCTTTTCTATACATTGCTTGATAAGCTGTCGTATTTTAATATTTTTATAGATGTTTTAGGCTCAGACATGGGCTAAACACTTTAGTTGGGTTTATTGCTTCCCAGGATTTTATGTTTTGATTATTTTATTTTAATGCTATAGTTGTTTTTCCTTTATATATTATGTTCATTATCCTTCATACATAGTTATTGTAAGAGCTATCGAGAGAGGCCTTTTAACTATTGATCTGTGGCTTAATATCAAGAGAGTTAGGTTATACAAACGTGAATAGTGGGACTAAGCTGTTAACTTATTATTAATCTGGCTTAGATATAAGTTTAGGGTTTCAACGACTAAAAAGGAGTTCTTAAACAAATAATAGAGTTGTTAGGGTTAACGCATACATGTATCACCTTAACTTCAAGGTTATTAACTTCTAGGCATCGAGAGAGTGAGAAATTTATTAGAAAATCCTGTCAAATAGACAAAGATTTAATGGTTTATGCAGACATGTATTACCAGTCGCTATAGCATTAGAATAAGTAATCAAGCATATATCCTTAGCAATATACCCAGCTTCCATAATTGTAATGCCTTGGTTTTGGGTCTACCAGTTTTGGGGTTCAGTTTGAGGGTTCGGTGGACCGGCATTAGAGGTTCGAATTAGTTTCAGGATTAAATCGGATTAAATATTTTTAAAGTTGATAAAAATATGGAAAAATGCTATAAATCATTATTTAATATATTAATGATTGTGGTAAAATCAATTTTGGAAAATGTATTTTGGAAATCGAACATTTTGAACATGTGACCAAAATGCAACTTTGAAAACTGCTTTTAGTGGCTGTTTTGTAAAGGGTCAAAACTTTGAATCTTTAAGGAGCTAATAGCCCAAAAGTCTAATTTCAGACTTTATCCTTTAATTGGCTATTTTTAAAAGTGTTTTGGACAATAAAATAGGTTGGGGAGAATTAATTGGTAATTAATTCTTTTAAAACAAAAGTCACGTAACTAACTTTCTCAAAAACCTTTTCTCTCAAAATCTCTCCAGCCAAAAACTATTTCCTTCTTCTAAATCATCATTTAAATCATCCTTTTTCTTAAATCTTTTGATTTCTAATGGATTCACAATGATTTTCAAGTAAAACCTTATTGTTTTAACTTTGTTTTCACATGTAAAATCAACCAATTAAAGGAGAAGGCATCCATTAGAGATAATGTTCGTTATTCTCCACTAATGAAAGGTTCTTTACTGAAATTCCCAAGTTGTTGATCCTTTACAATTGTTTTCTAATGAGTTTTGATAGTTTAATTTAGGAAAATAAGTTTAATTTTGTTTTGATTGGTGAAATTAGTAGATTTTCAAATTGATCTATTTTGCTGGGTTCTTGATTAGGTTAGATCATGATATTGGTGTTTAATAATGTTAAAAGCTTGGATTTAACATTGTAATCCCGAAACTAGTTGAATCTCTAATATTAAAGTTGTTAGTTAAGGGTTTTTGTGATGTTATTGGAGTTTAATCATTGCTGGAAGTGAAAGGATGTTGTAAAAGGGTTTTTAGATGTTAATTGATGAAGTTTGATGCATTGAATCGTTGTTTTGTGGCTGGGTTAAGATTGGAAGGTGTTTGAGGTTGATTTCAATAAGTTTTAGATGGTTTTTGAGTGGGCAACCTGTGAGTTGCGGGATTTTGCTTTGAGGCAGAGGTTTGGATGCATTTTGATGCATGTTTCCTCTGGTTTTGTGTGATCAAAATAGGGGATAATCAAGGCGAAGTTGCTTGAAGTGGATTGAAGCTTGCCAGGAGCTTGTTTTGCGTTGGAGAGCAAAGCGAAGTGAAATCGCTGAGTGGAAATTGGTTTTAAACGAATCCTAAAGGTTTGCAAAATGATGCTGGGAGTTTAGGTTAAGCGTGAAACGCTTAACTAAGCTCGAAAGTAAGTTTCCCTCTTTTGCTCTTAATATCGGATTGGATATGAACATGATTGATTACATAATTTGGTTTATAAACATGGTTTGTTTTACTTGCTGTAAATGCATGGTTTTGAATACATATGCAATGGTTTAAAGGTAAATAAAATGCTAGTGAGCATTGGTTTTCATTCCGGTTGGAAATGGGTTATTGCTTGGGCAATGTGGTTTGCATATGTGGCTTTTGTTTAATGCATTGTAAAACAGTGAGTAAATGGTTTTGTAAATGATATATTGTCTATTTGACAAGGTAAGAAACATTCAGATATAGTTGGCATGCCATAGGATTAAGTGCACTATAATATACTAAAAATTGATCGTGGCCATAAGTCATTGAGGTATGGCGGTTTAACTAGGCCACTCGGACTATGGGGACATCACTTGGGGTATGCGGTTTAACTAGGTAGTCCAGGATGATGGTGACATTGTGGTTTAACTAGGCAATGTGTAAAACTCGCGGTTTAACTAGGCAAGGTTGTCAAATCTTACAATTTAACTAGGCACGGTTTAGGGTATCATGCGGTTTAACTAAGCATGGTACGAGAATCCGTGTATCCAATATGTAAATGGATAGGGGTGACTATCCAATGTAAGGGTTGTGTACCTGGGGTCACTATAAATGCCAATATAAGAAAGTTCATGTGTTGGACCTATTTTATAATGCTTTGGGATTTAAGCATGGTATTATGATTTAATGCTTTGGGGATTTAAACACGTGGTTTATAAAGGTTTTGCACAATGTTGAGATGCATTTTTTGATTTGGAATCAGTGTAAAGCATTGGTTGTAAGCATAGTTTGAAAACAAGTGTTTGGTTTTCAAAGGTTTTAATTGCATCATTGTTTTATGAGCATCCTCACTAAGCATGTGTGCTTACGCTCTCTTTTTCCTAATGATGAAGAACATTGAGGTTTGGGGACAACAAAGGCAAAGTCTAAGTGATCCAAGGACAAGACTACTTTGAGTGTGAACTTGGTTTTAGTTTTCGGTTAATAAGGCAATGTGTTCACCATGTTTTTGGGATATGTAATTCTATTTTCCCTGGCTTTTGAGCATGGCTAATGCTGTGTTTTGGACTTGGATTTTGTTGATAAACTTGTTAATGGTTTTGCTTATGATTGATGCTAGGTGATGATTACCTAGGTATGCATCTAGATAGGTTTGGTTGAATGCTATGCTTTAATGAATCTATCATATTGATTATGGTGATAGAAGTATGTTGGAATTTTACATATGTGGAAAATGTTCAATTGAATGTTTTGGTATATTTGGTGAGTGTTCTAGGGAGCATGCCTATAGGTTGATTCTTTTGGAAGTATAAGTAATGTTGTGGTTGCTAAATCTTGGTGCAAGTGACGAAATATGATTTAATGGATGTTTGTATGCATGCATGTGGCTTGTTAGGATCCAAATGCATCTAGATTCGAGTGAAAAAACTAGCTAAAAATGACATTATAGGCCCAGGCGTACCGATATGCTGGGGACCGTATCGGTACGGGTAGGCAATAATTGGCTTGGGGTTTCAGTACGGCTTGAGGTGTACCGGTACATTATTATGCTACTGGAAATTACTTTTTGGGACAAAACCCGCGTACCGGAACGCTAGGTGTCTATATTGGTACAGATATCAAACCTTCTCAACTTGGATTTCAAAGTCAACCAAGTGTACCGGTATGGTACACGACGTATCGAAACATAGCTGGTCAATAATAAGCATCATATCGATACGGTTGCCCGCGTATCGATACGGCTGGCTGTTAATACAGTTAATGTCATGGAAGTTCAGTTCTGTTTTCTTTTGATTTAGTCCCTGAATCTTGTTTTGGCAATTGTGTAAGTTTGGATGGTTAGATTGAGTCAAGAATTATTATGCAAGCATGTAACCTGACTAATTGAGTATCTATAACCTTAATTTCCTGAATGGTCGTGTAATCTACTAGTTTTTCGTTTTAGTCCCTAAAGTGAATTGTATGCAATCAGTTGCCTTTCCATGGTCCGTTTCCTTTGTAATCTCACCTGCTGCGAGCATGATCTCTTAGGAATAATCATACGCATATAGACAAGATAAAAAAGAAAAAATGGACTGGTTTTCATAATTTTTTTTTGGTTTGTCTCGGCAAGCCTAATGTAGCTTACTCGGTTCGATCGGGCATCTAGGTCGGGTCGAGGGGGTTACATTTGTTGGTATCAGATCCAGGTTACAAAAGGTTGGGATGTTGTCGTTTGATTGTATGTCATTGTTTGATATGCATGGTGATTGTGAATATGTACGGTGATTGTTTTACATCATGTTGGGGTATGAATTGGGAACACATTGCCTATTATCGAGGTTTTTAAAATATTTTATAAGGTTGTCTTGGATCCCTTGCCTTATGTTAGCCTGACTTTAATGTGTTTTGATGCTTTTGTTAGTATGGCTCATCATGAGACTCGTTCGATGGCTGGTAATGCTGGGTCTGGGCAAGATAATGACGATAGAGGGAATCTTCGTATTACCTGACCTCCTTTTCTTTCGTTGGTTCCTCCTGTTGATGTTGGGGTAGGTGGTGTACCTCAGGCTCCTCAAGGGCCAATTTTTGGAGATTTGACTTCGTTAATCCAAGCAATGATGGGGGCTTTTCAAGCGGTGATGGCTGGAGTGCATGTGCAAGCACCAACACCTGCTATGGTGGTTAACCCTGGATTATCGTTTGGAGCATCTCCGTAGTTTGTGAGGTGTGGAGTTTAGGGAATTGAGTCCTGAAGTGGCCGAGGAATGGCTAGAGAGTACGATTAGTATTCTAGATCATATAGGCTGTAATGATGAGCGCAGGTTGGGTTGTACCGTGTCGCTGTTGCACGTTGATGTATATCATTGGTGGGTAACCACAATTGCTAATGTTCCAGAAGTGGAAGTAACTTGGGAGTTCTTTCGAAGGGCTTTCAAGAAAAAGTACCTTGGTCCTCAATATTTGGATGCAAGAAAGCACGAGTTTATGGCTTTGGAATAAGATGGCATGTCTATGGCTAAGTATGAGGTAAAGTTTGTTTGCCTGAGTCAGTATGTGATGGAGTTGGTTCTGGATGATCTTGAGAAGTGTAATAGATTACGCTATGGTCTTGTGAAGGATATCAAGACATATTTGTTGGCTTCGGACTATACAGATTTTGATGTGCTTGTGAACCGTGCAAAGGATATTGAGCAGTCCTTGAATGCATCATTGTCAGCGATAAGTAAGAGCTTTGGTAAGAGAACGACTGATTCTGGTTATTCTGGGAACCAGAATAAGAGGTCACGGGACAAGAGATTCAAGCCAGAGTTTAAGCGCGGTGGTGGTGGCCATGGTAATCAAGGTGTGCATATCCTAGCTGAGTGTGAGCGTTGTGGCCAACGTCATATGGGTACATGCTGGGGAAACACTGGAGGTTGCTGGGTGTATGGATCTCAGGATCATATGAAGCGTGATTGTCTTCGTGTAGTGAAAGATGCACCAGTACAAGCTGCTGCACCTGCTAGGGGCCGAGGCCGCGGCAGGGGTAATTTTAAGAGATGTGAGGACAGTCAGAGGGTTGTAGCTCATGCAGTTGCTGTACGCCCAGAGAATGGCGGACCACTCAGGTTTATTCTCATCGTGAGGGGTGCAACGACACTGATATGATCGTAGGTACCTTTACCTTGCAATCTTTGTCATTATTTTCTTTGATTGATTCGAGGTCTACTCATTCATATATATTCAGTGAGCATGCATCTTTGCTGAATGTCCCTGTTGAGATCTTAGATTTTGGCATGTTAGTAACTAGTTCCTTTAGGGAGACGATTACAACTAGAAGGCTGTATAGGCGTTGTCTTTTGGTTGTGCAAGGTCACGAGTTTGCCACGGATCTGATGGAATTGTCATTCCATGGTTTTGATGTTATCTTGGGTATAGATTGGTTGAGTGAGCACAAGGCGGTGGTGGATTGTGAGTCCAAAATGATTTCCTTGAGGTTAGCCAATGATTATGAAGTTGTGGTGGTTGGCGAGAATGTGAAATTCTTATCCAATATTGTTTCGGATACTCGAGCAGAGAAGATGATGTTTGATGGCTGCCAAGCTTATTTGGCTATTGTTATGAATTCGGAAGCTAAGGGTGTTCAGGTGCAGGACATACGGACTGTGTGTGAATTTTTGGATATGTTTCCTGAAGAGTTACCGGGTTTACCGCCAATTAAATTGGTGGAATTTTGTATTGAGACATATGAGGGTTCGTCTCCGGTGTCCATTGCTCATTATTGGATGACACCAATTAAAGGAGTTGAAAGAGTTGAAGACGCAGCTTTAGGAGTTATTAGATCATGGGTTCATTCGACCGAGTGTTTCACCTTGGGGTGCTCCAGTTCTTTTTGTAAAGAAGAAGGATGGATCGAGGCGTATGTGCATTGATTGTCTATAGTTGAATAAGTTAACTGTGAAGAACAAGTACCTGTTACAGCGGATTGATGACTTGTTTGATCAGTTTCACAGAGTAGCGGTGTTTTTGAAGATTGATTTAAGAGCAGGGCATTATTAGTTGAAGGTTAAGGGTGTGGATGTGCATATGTAACACCCCTTTTTGTATCCATACGAAGAATACGAATAAGGAATGTCACAACTTTACTATCCTTAAATATTAATGATATTTGAAACAAAATTCAAGTTTTGATAATTTTGAACCCAAATCTTGAGTACTGGTACACCCTGTCCCAAAATGCTCATTCTTGCATTTTTATATTTCTAATTCATCCTAATTCAATTTCCAAATGTCTTCAAATGTTATGTATTCTTATATGGAACAATTGACTATCTTAAAACATACATGCTCTCAATTATCTTAGCATGCAACTTATCATCTGAGGTTACTCTTAACTTTGAATCTTTCCAGAAATGCCAATTATCATGAAATCATAACGAACTTTAAAGGCCAATCACAACTCAAATAGGTTTAGTAAGTATACATGCCACTATAATAATCAAACCTCAATTAGGATGTCATTACTGTGATTACCTGTTGAGCTTTTCAATATTGATGCAATTCTCTTCTCACTCTCATCTTGATTTACCTACGTGTGCACAATCAAACACACGCTAAGTACGAACTTAGTGAGGCAATAAAGGAAGTTAATAAAAATAATTTAAACTTTATTCGACTTCATGGCTATGTTTATATATGCCAATGCATCAACTTTCACATTGCATTAGTAATGATTTACTACATGCTAATGTCAAAAGACTTCCATGCTTGTTTGCCAGTTGTATCAACAAGCTCTCAAGCTTACCATCTTGTTTTTCAATTTAATTAGCCTATATATTGAAATAAGAGAATCTAAGTACACGAGTCATCCCCATATACCCAACCTTCCTTGAGTATACATATACCCAACCTTCCTTGAGTATATATGAATTTTGCACCGAAGTGCTTTAATATGTACTGAAGTACCTCCGTATACCCAACCTTCCTTGATTATACATATACCCAACCTTCCTTGAGTATATATGAATATTGCACCGTAGTGCTTAGAATATTTATACAGCTGCTTATGACTCTGTGGCTAGCCAACTGTACTTTTAAATCTCTAAATAATTCTTGGGCTTTATATCATCAAATATTTCATCCATGGCAATGTATATCAATATATATCAACATTGGGCAGTTCCTACCCAAAATAACATTTCAAACTTACCTATATAAATAATCAAATGATCAATGCATTTTATATTCCAAATCTTGACATATTTATATTATGTCATTCATATGCTCAATGACATAAATATAATGACAAAAAATATTCAGGTAGGCTCATCACAAGCCTTCCCAATAATGTATAAAATATCAATGTATTATGATATGTATGCAATTGCACTCACCTTGACCACTTAACACAATGCCTCACTAAGTCCTAGTTATATCCTTTCTTTCATAGAACCTCGAACTTTCTTTGATTCGAACTTGACTTCATTAATAACATGAATACAATAAAATATTTGTTAGATTCAAATCTAACAATACCATAAACATGTTGTCTAATATAATCATTCGAATATAAAATTTCCAAATATTTTTCTTTCTTTCTTGTTCTGTTCAAAAGCCCATTATGGTCCTTAGTGACCAATTTGAAGTTCCATTAATTCTTCCGAGCTTGCTGACTAACATTTAAATACAAAATGTTTTAAATTCCATTTTCTGACAGCTTGCGCTACCTTCAAAGATTTATTTCTATAAAATAATCTACAACTCAGAATTCGATTATGTTTGTTTTGAAAAAACTAGATTCTATAATCTTTTCAACCATATAATTTAATAGCCCAAATTCAACTTGTACGATTTATGACGAATTTTAAAGTCAATTACAGTGCTGAATTTCGGAGCAGGCTGGTACTCTATTTTCTGACCTCTTATCACTTAAAAATTCATATATTTTGATATACAAGTTGAAATTAGTCATCATTTGTTTTAAAATTAACTAGACTGAACCACGAATACAATGATATAAGGATCACTTTCTAATTATTTTTGTAGAATTTATGGTGAATTTCCTAACTCACTGTCAATGACTAAAATTCTGGGCAGATTCATAATTCACATCTTTAGCATCCTTTAACTATTCCAATACCTCAAATTAACCTTCAATTACATAATCAAACATAAAGGACATCATTCAAACTATTTCCTTCTCTAAAATAATTTTTACAATATTTCCCCCCTCAATTTTTCTATATAACTGAATGATCCCTATACCATATACCATAGGATTTTCATCACTTTAAGCATTGAAACAACACCATAACATTTCCAACATGATTGATCCTTAAAACATAAAATTCCAACATGTTCTTCATCAATCCCTAATCACCATCTTCAACTTAGAAGCGAGAAAACCTTGTGAAAATTATATCAAATGAAAGAGAATTTAAAGGAGAACACTTTCGCATCTAATGAGCTAACCTTGAATCCAACTCTAAATGCTTGAAATCAAGCTTGAAAATTTCTTTTCTTCTCTCCAAATATCCCAAGGTAGCAAACTGGTGCAAAGAACAAATTTTCTTTCTTTATTTTGCTTTTATTTTATGCCAAATGTCATAATTTTCACTTATTTAACTTAAAATATCTCTTAAATAGCAAAATGACCATTTTACCCTCTTGATTCCAAAGCTTGACACTTGTCAAATTATTCATCCAATGGTAAAAAATAAAGCAATAAGTTAGTAGTTACCAACTTTGCCCTTATAATTTTCCAAAATTATGATCTTGCCAGTTTTTATCCAACGGCTCATGTTTAACAAGGTAAATCAACTTAAATCTAAGGGTTCATATTCTTCCAACACAAAGAAAATATCTTAGACATGTAAAATGACTTAATTAACCTTGCCTTATCATCCTTCAAAATATCCTGGATATTTGATTCGATCCGATTATCCAAATATTTTTTTGAACTTTATCGCTTCATAGCCATTAATACAAACCCCGTACGAAAAATCCGAATAACATGGAAACGTCATTCTTGGGGGTAAACTATTCATTTACGGGGTTAAAATACATAAGTTTTGAAAATTACACTTTGATCTCTGAACTTTTCCAAAGTTTATACTTCAGCCACAAAACTTTCAAAATTTACATTTTGGTCACTAGCCAAAAATTAGGATATTACAATTCTCCCCCTTAAGAAAATTCTTCCTTAAGTTTTTAATACGTACCTAGTTCAAAAAGGTGAGGAAAATACTTTCTCATATCTTTTTCTCTTTCCCAAGTCGCTTTTTCGGCTTCATGATTTCGCCAAAGAACTTTAACAAGCGAGATCATCTTATTTCTTAGTTCTTTGACTCCATGTGCCAGAATCTTTACCGGTTCTTTCTCATAAATCAAATTCGGCCGAATCTTTATTTCCTCTAATGACAGGTAAAGGATTTGATCGATATTTCTTGAGCATCAATACATGAAATACATTGTGAATTTTGTTCATTTTCGGAGGTAAGGCTAGCTGATAAGCCACCAGACCAACTCTTTTCACAATCTTATATGGTCCAATAAATCTCTGACCCAACTTCCCTTTTTCTTGTCCAAACCATAACACCTTCTTCCAAGGTGAAACTTTCAAGGAATACTTTATCCTTAAACTCATATTAAATATCTTTTCTTTCAAGATCAGCAGATAATACCCATCATTCTAAAGCAATTATAGATTGCTTCGAACCATTCTTACTTGATTCTCTGCATCCTGAAATAAATCAGATTGAATCACTTTTTTGTTCTCTTTTTAACTCATTATCTTCGGGAATATAAATTACCCCTTGATAATATGAACATTCTTTATACTTAATGTCGAAGTCTTTAATTTTCTCTTTTCACCTTACTGAATTCTTTTTCTTTCATATGTAAATTTTTTTATCCGATTTGTCAAAGTAGACTTGAACTAAAGTTGTGTAATCAATATACTATTTTCTTCCAAAGGTAATTGGGCATTTAATGCTTATAAAGCAAAGAATGACTTTTGGCTAAATACATCAACTACTACTTTAGCCTTATTACATCAATACATATCCCAACCTATTATGGGACGTATTATTGAATAAGGTAGAATCCTTACTGGATTCATACTGCACTAATACTAGTGCTACTATCAAATCTTATTCTGCTGGTAATAATATAATCGTAATTTAATCTTAGAGGAATATTACCGCTTCCTTTGACTAACATCACTAGAGCTTCCTAAGGTGATATACTGGGTCATATAAAACCTCAATCTAATGACTCTTGCAACTAGGCTTTAGCTTTCTCAATCTGGTAAGAGCCATTATGTAGGGTGCAATCGATATAGGTCTAATATTGGATTAAAATCCAATCCTAAACTTAGCCTCTCGATTAAGCGTCAAGCTTGACAGCTCCTCTTGGGCAACCCATTTAAAACTCACAAACAATAGGAATACTTTCCCAGCTTTCCCTTGATGCTCGGCATCCATAGCATAAGTTAAATAATTTTCACATTGGTAACAAATTCCAATAAAAACTCTACATGCTCATGCATGCCAATTATTACAACACTCATATTATTGGTTTTGTGGTTTTCTTAAATCTCCAACATTAATTATAAATGTCAGAGAGTTCCTAAATTTCCTTGTCCTGATCTCTTAGTGGAATTATGTAATAAATTTAGTTTGATATCTTTGCCAGGAATCTTCACCACTTTTCAAAAGTAGTGAAATAAATAATGATTCAATATTCCTCATTACGAGCCATGACCTCTATTTCGATATTTTCTCATTCTGAAACCTTTGCATTGTATTTGGCATAATTTGTTGCTTCATAGAATTTTGAAATAAATAGGGCAGTTAGTACTTCTTTGTACCTGACCTCCAGCCCTCTATGAGTTGTCATAATAGGCTCTCTTTCTGTCTGTAGGAAGCAGTTTAGAAGCAAATCAGCTTAGTTTATTAAACTTGCACTCATACCCATAAATAATCCAATTGCCCTAATTAAGAAACTCTGTTGCATCTCTAGGATAAACTTTGTTACGGAACTCTCAAAGAAAAAACTTTTAGTTAATAGACTTTTGAGTATATACCGTAACATTACTTTATCAAATATTTTGCTAATCCTTTCAAATGAGATAATACTTTTTTTGAGTCTCCTCTGACCGTCAATACATAGTTCCTTTAACATAACTTTTATATCATTAAACCATAGATTAACAATCATAGGATCTCCATTAATATCTCTCTAAAAATCTAGTGTGCCAGAACTCTAAATTATTTTGCAATCGGTGCCTAAGTAGGCTGATTCATGATCACATCTAATGTCTGGAAGAAAAGTTCTTAATCCAGAACATGCATATCATGTTACTCTGGTGCCTCTACACCATGCTAAGCTAAGGGTAGAATATTGTCATTAACCTTATCACTCTCGTGAATCTCTTGTTGATCCACTCGCCAAAACACCTGACACGATTCTTTTACCCTCACACATTGGAATTTAACATTATTATCATAATGAAGTAAGCAATTGCATCCATTCAAACAAGTAAAATCATCAGTAATTCTAACATCCTAGTGGCATGTATACACTTTTGACCTTTACCATACTCCATTTAACTCCAGAACTGGCTACACCTGTAGCTCTGATACCAATAAATGTAACACCCCTTTTCGTATTCATACGACAAATACGAATCAAGAATGTCACAACTTTACTATCCTTAAATATTAATGATATTTGAAACAAAATTAAAGTTTTGATAATTTTGAACCCAAATCTTGAGTACTGGTACACCCTATCCCAAAAAGCACATTCTTGCATTTTTATATTTCTAATTCATCCTAATTCAATTTCCAAAAGTCTTCAAATGTTATGTATGCTTATAGGGAACAATTAACTATCATAAAACATACATGATCTCAATTATCTTAGCATGCAACTCATCACCTGAGGTTACTCTTAACTTTGAATCTTTCTAGAAACGCCAATTATCATGAAACCATAACAAACTTTAAAGGCCAATCACAACTCAAATAGGTTTAGTAAGTATACATGCCACTATAATAATCAAACCTCAATTAGGATGCCATTACTATGATTACCTGTTGAGCTTTCCAATATTGATGCAATGGTCTTCTCACTCTCATCTTTATTTACCAACGCGTGCACAATCAAACACACGCTAAGTACGAACTTAGTGAGGCAATAAAGGAAGTTAATAACAATAATTTAAACTTTATTTGACTTCATGGCTATGTTTATATAACATGATATATATGCCAATGCATCAACTTTCACATTGCATTAGTAATGATTTACTACATGCTAATGCCATAAGACTTTCATGCTTGTTCATTTGTCATAATATGTCATCTATGCATCAATGCATGAATATATATATATATATATATATATACACCATGATACAAGCTAATGAATATGCTTGTTCAATTCCTTTAACACCATATCAATACTTACCATTAATGTTAAGCTTTAAAGCTTAACTTACTTACCATTTTCATGCATGTGAACATAAGTAAGATCACATGTACTAACATATATCAAAGTAGTAAGTTTAATTCTTACCAATACCGTTGCCATTAGTATCAACAAGTTCTCAAGCCTACCATATTGTTATTCAATTTATTTAGCCCAAAGTATTGAAATAAGAGAATCTAAGTACACGAGTCATCCCCGTATACCAACCTTCCTTGAGTATACATATACCCAACCTTCCTTGAGTATATATGAATTTTGCACCAAAGTGCTTTAATATGTACCGAAGTACATCTGTATACCCAACCTTCCTTGAGTATACATATACCCAACCTTCCTTGAGTATATATGAATATTGCACCGTAGTGCTTAGAATATTTATACAGCTGTTTATGACTCTATGGCTAGCCAACTGTACTTTTAAATCTCTAAATCATACTTGGGCTTTATATCATCAAATATTTCATTCATGGCAATGTATATCAATATATATCAACATTGGGTAGTTCATACCCGAAATAACATTTCAAACTTACCTATGTAAGTAATCAAATGATCAATGCATTTTATATTCCAAATATTGACATATTTATATTACGTCAATCATATGCTCAATGACATAAATATAATGACAATAAACATTCAGGTAGGCTCATCGCAAGCCATCCCAATAATGTATAAAATATCAATGTATTATGATATGTATGCAATTGCACTCACCTTGGCCACTTAACACAATGCCTCACTAAGTCCTAGTTCTATCCTTTCTTTCATAGAACCTCAAACCTTCTTTGATTCGGACTTGACTTCATTAATTACATGAATACAATAAAATATTTGTTAGACTCAAATCTAACAATATCTTAAACATGTTGTCTAATATAATCATTCAAATATAAAATTTCCAAATATTTTTCTTTCTTCCTGTACTGTTCAAAAATTCATTATGGTCCTTAGTGACCAATTTGAACTTCCATTAATTCTTCCGAGCTTGCTGACTAACATTTAAATACAAAATGTTTCAAATTCCATTTTTTGAAAGCATGCACTACCTTCAAAGATTTATTTCTATAAAATAATCTACAACTCGGAATTTGATTCCATTTATTCTGAAAGAAACTAGATTTCATAATATTTTCAACCATATAATTTAAAATCTCAAATTCAACTCGTACGATTTATGATGATTTTTCAAAGTCAATTACAGTGCTGAATTTCAGAGCAGACTGATACTCTATTTTCTGACCTTTCATCACTTAAAAATTCATATCTTTTGATATACAAATCAAAATCTATCACCGTTTGTTTTAAAAGAAACTAGTCTAAACCATGAATACAATGATATAAGGATCACTTTCTAATTATTTTTGTAGAATTTATGGTGAATTTCCAAACTCGCTATCAATGACTAAAATTTTGGGCAGATTCATAATTCACATCTTTAGCATCCTTTAACTATTCCAATACCTCAAATTAACCTTCAATTACATAATCAAGCATAAATGACATCATTCAAACTATTTCTTTCTCTAAATTAATTTTTACAATATTTCCTCCTCAATTTTTCTTTATAACCGAATGATCCCTATACCATATACCATAGGATTTTCATCACTTTAAGCATTGAAACAACACAACAACAACATTTCCAACATGACTGATCCTTAAAACATAAAATTCCAACATGTTCTTCATCAATCCCTAATCACCATCTTCAACTTAGAAGCAAGAAAACCATGTGAAAATTATATCAAATGAAAGAGAATTTAAAGGAGGACAATTTCGCATCTAATGAACTAACCTTGAATCCAACTCTAAATGCTTGAAATCAAGCTTGAAAATTTCTTTTCTTCTCCCCAAATATCCCACAGTAGCAAAGTGGTACAAAGAACAAATTTTCTTTCTTTATTTTGCTTTTATTTTATGCCAAATGTCATAATTTTCACTTATTTAACTTAAAATATCTCTTAAATAGCAAAATGACCATTTTACCCTCTTGATCCATGGCTTCAAAGCTTGACACTTGTCAAAGTATTCATACAATGGTTAAAAATAAAGCAATAAGTTAGTAGTTACCAAATTTGCCCTTATAATTTTCCAAAATTACGATATTGCCATTTTTCATCTAACGGCTCATATTTAACATGGTAAATCAACATAAATCCAAGGGTTCATATTATTCCAACACAAACAAAATATCTTAGACATGTAAAATGAAATAATTAAACTTTCCTTATCATCCTTCAAAATATCTTGGATATTCGATTTGATTCGATTATCCAAATATTTTTTTAAACTTTATCGCTTTATAACCATTAATACAAACTCCGTACGAAAAATCCAAATAACATGGAAACATCATTCTTGGGGGTACACTATTCATTTAAGGGGTTAAAATACACAACTTTTGAAAATTACACTTTGGTCCCTAAACTTTTCCAAAGTTTATACTTTAGCCACAAAACTTTCAAAATTTACATTTTGGTCATTAGCCAAAAATTGGGATATTATAGCATAAGACGGTGTTTCGTACGAGGTACGAGTATTACGAGTTCTAGGTGATGCTGTTTGGTTTGACGAATGCCCTGGCTGCTTTCATGGACATGATGAATAGGGTGTTTCATGAGTACCTTGATCAGTTTGTGGTGGTTTTTGTTGATGATATACTCGTGTACTCTCATACCGAGGAACAACATGATCAACATTTGCGGATTGTGTTGTAAGCTTTGAAGGATAATCAGTTGTATGACAAGTTCAGCAAGTGTGAGTTTTGGCTCAAAGAGGTGATGTTCTTGGTCATATGGTTTTCGCGGAGGGTATTCATGTTGATCCATAAAAAGTTTAGGCTATTCTCAATTAGAATCAAACTAAGTTAGTGTTCAAGATTCATAGTTTTCTTGGGTTGGCTGGTTATTATCGATGTTTTGTAGATGGGTTTTCCAGTATTGCTGCACCATTAACGAAGTTGTTACAGAAGAATGTTCCATATGTATGGATGGAGAAGCAATGGTAGAGTTTTGAGAAGTTGAAGGAAGTATTGACACATGCTCCTATATTAATCCAGCCCGAGTCATGGAAGGAGTTTGTGGTTTACAGTGATGCGTCGTACGTTGGGTTGTGTACTGATGCAAGATGGCAAGGTTGTGGCCTATGCATCGAGACAGCTGAAAGGTCATGAGCAAAATTACCCAACTCATGATTTGGAGCTTGCGGCTGTAGTGTTTGCCTTGAAAATTTGGAGACACTACCTTTATGGCGAAAAGTGTGTGGTTTTTACAGATCATAAGAGTTTGAAGTATTTGGTGTCTCAAAAGGATCTGAACCTTAGGCAATGTAGATGGTTGGAGTTGCTTAAGGATTACGACTTGACGAATGAGTATCATCCTGGAAAAGCCAATGTGGTTGTGGATGCGTTGAGTTGTAAGGTTGCGGTTGAGCTTAGGGCGATGTTTGCAAGGTTGAGTATGGCACGAGAAGGTGGGTTGTTGGCTGAGTTGCAAGTTAAGCCTACATTGTCGCAGATGATTAAAGCAAAGCAATCGTTTGATGATTCTTTGGTTCCTCATGTTAAGGATATATCGAATTGCAAGCCATCAGAGTTTTATTTTGATTATGATAATGTTTTGTGCTTTAAGGGCTGAATAGTGGTGTTGAAAGATTCAGAGCTTAGGCATACTATTTTGGCGGAGGCACACTCTAGTTCTTTTTCTATGCATCCCGGTAGTACCAAGATGTATCATGATTTAAAGGAAGTGTACTATCAGGTTGGTTTGAAAAAGGATATGCCGGAGTTTGTTTCCAAGTGAATGGTGTGCCAGCGGGTTAAAGCTGAACATCAGTTTCCATCCGGGTTGTTGCAACCATTAAGAATTTTGAAATGGAATGGGAGAGAATCACCATAGATTTTGTGTCAGGGTTGCCTTTGACACCAGCTAAAAAGGATTCTATTTGAGTGATTGTTGATTAGATTACAAAGTGTGTACATTTTCTGCCAGTGCATACGATGTATACCTTGGATAAGTTGGCAAATTTGTACATCGTTGAGATTGTGCGTTTGCATGGGGTACCTAGTTTATTATTTCTGATAGAGACCCGTGGTTTACAGCGAGGTTCTAGAGATGTTTACACCAAGATTTGGGTTCGAGGTTGAGTTTTAGTACCGTGTATCACCCTCAGACGGATGGACAGTCTAAGCGTGTCATCCAGGTTTCGAAGGATATGCTGAGGTGTTGTATTATTGAGTTTCAAGGAACCTGGGAGAAGCATTTACCTTCGGTTGAATTTTCTTATAATAATCGCTATCAAGCGAGTATTCGGATGGCTCCGTATGAGGCTTTGTATGGCTAGAGGTGTCGTACGCCCTTGTGTTGGGCTGAGGTAGGGGAAAAACATGTTTTCTTGCCGCATGTGTTGAAAGACACGGATGAAAAGGTAAATCTTGTGTGTGATTGCTTGAAAGCGGTTGCGGATCGGTAAAAATCTTACGCAGATTTAAAGTGTGGTGATCGAGTGTTCTTGAAAGTGTCACCATGGAAGAAGGTAATGGGGTTCAGGCATAATGGTAAGCTTAGTTTGAGGTTTATTGGACCATATGAGATTGTAGAACGTGTTGGTCTTGTGGCTTATCGGTTGAGGTTGCCTCCCGAGCTAGAGAAAATACATGATGTGTTCCATGTATCTATGTTATGGAGGTATCGGTCGGATCCTTCGCATGTTATGCTGGTGGAGCATATTGAGTTGAGGCCAGATTTGTCCTTTGAGGAAGAGCCGGTGGAAATCCTTGATTCCAGCAGCAAGGTTCTTCGTGGTATGATGGTAGAACTTGTTAAAGTCTTATGGCGACATCGAGATGTCGAGGAAGCCACTTAGGAGAGCAAAGGCGGATATGTTGGAGCAATTTCTGCATTTATTTCCTCTAGGTAAATTTCGAGGATGAAATTTTTAAGAGGGGAGAGTTGTAACGGCTCGGTTTTTGGTCTAGCGGTTTTGGGGTTCGGTGGACCTGTATTAGAGGTTTAAGTTAGTTTTAGGATTAAATTGGATTAAATATTTTTGAAGGTGATAAACATATAAAAAATGCTCTAAAATCATTATTTAATATATTAATGATTGTGGTAAAATCAATTTTGGAAAATGTGTTTTGGAAATTGAACATTTTGAACTAGTGACCAAAATGCAAACTTTGAAAACTATTTTAGTGGTTGTTTTGTAAAGGGTCAAAACTTTGAATCTTTAAGGAGCTAATAGCCCAAAAGTCTAATTTCAGACTTTATCCTTTAATTGGCTATTTTTAAAAGTGTTTTGGAAAATAAAATTGGTTGGGGAGAATTAATTGGTAATTAATTCTTTTAAAATAAAAGTCAAGTAACTAACTTTCTCAAAAACCTTTTCTCTCAAAATCTCTCCAGCCAAACACTATTTCCTTCTTCTAAATCATTAGGTAAATCATCTTTTTTCTTAAATCTTTTGATTTCTAATGGATTCACAATGATTTTCAAGTAAAACCTTATTGTTTTAACTTTGTTTTCACATGTAAAATCAGCCAATTAAGGGAGAAAGCATCCATTAGAGGTAAGGTTCATTCTTCTCCTCTAATGAAAGATTCTTTATTGAAATTCCCAAGTTGTTGATCCTTTACAATTGTTTTCTAATGAATTTTGATAGTTTAATTGAGGAAAATTGGTTTAATTGTGTTTTGGTTGGTGAAATTAGTAGATTTTTGAATTGGATCTATTTTGCTGGGTTCTTGATCAGGTTAGATCATGATTTTGGTGTTTAATAATGTTAAAAGCTTGGATTTAACATTGTAATCCCAAAACTAGTTGAATCTCTAATATTAAAGGGTGTTAGTTAAGGGTTTTTGTGATGTTATTGGAGTCTAATCATTGTTGGAAGTGAAAGGATGTTGTAAAAGGGTTTTAGATGTTAATTGATGAAGTTTGATGTATTGAATTGTTGTTTTGTGGTTGAGTTGAGATTGGAAGGTGTTTGAGGTTGATTTCGATAAGTTTTGGATGGTTTTTGAGTGGGCAACCTATGAGTTGCGGGATTTTGCTTTGAGGCTGAGGTTTGGATGCATTTTGATGCATGTTTCCTTTGGTTTTGTGTGATCAAAACAGGGGATAATCAAGGAGAAGTTGCTTAAAGTGGATTGAAGCTTGCCGGGAGCTTGTTTTGCGTTGGCGAGCAAAGTGAAGTGAAATCGGTGAGTGGAAACTAGTTTTAAATGAATCCTAAAGGTTTGCAAAAGGATGTTGGGAGTTTAGGTTAAGCGTGAAACACTTAACTAAGCTCAGAAGTAAGTTTCCCTCTTTTGCTCTTAATATCGGATTGGATATGAGCATGATTGATTGCATGTTTTGGTTTATAAACATGGTTTGTTTTACTTACTGTAAATGCATGGTTTTGAATACATATGCAATGGTTTATAAACCTGGGCCTATAATGTCAAGTTTAGCTGGTTTCACACATAAATTTAGATGCAATTGGGTCCTAACAACTTGCATACATACATATAAACAGTTGTACACTCTGAAATTATCATTTAAACCGAGGTTAAGCAATCAAAACAACCTCATACTCTGATGGACCACTCTAGAGGCATGCTTCCTAGATCGCACCTTGCCAAACTTACCAAAATGCACATTTGAACCATTCTCAACATAAGCAACATGCCAACACATCCAACACAGCCTATCCTGATCAAACCAACACAACATGGCAATCCACAAGGAAACTCTAGATGTATACCTAATCATCCATTCAACTTCAACCTTAGACGAGGATTAACATCAAGATAAGCAACATCTAGCCATCATTAAAAACCAGCATAGAATCATACTTAAAACCACAATGAAACAAATTTACAACTCCCAAAACCATGGCGAACACATTGCCTTATTAACTGAAAACATAAACCGAGTTCATACTCAAAAGCAGTTTATCTCTTGGATCCCTTCAAACCTTGCATTTGCTGGCCCAAACTTTAATGCTCTGCATCATTAGGAAAAATAGAGCGTAAGCACACATGCTTAGTGAGGATGCTAATAAGACAATGATGCATTAAACCACTTGAAAGTTATATATTTATTTTCCAAAACATGCTTATAACCAAAGCCTTTCCATGATTCCATCCGAATCATAATATAACAACTTTTATGTAACATCATTCACATTCCATGCTTAAATCCCAAAGCATTTTAAGCAAATCATGCTTAAATCCCAAAGAATTATAAACAAAGTTCAACACATGAACTTTCACATATATTGGCATTTATAGTGACCCGGATAGACAACCTCTATCCTATACACATTGGATGCACGAATCTCTCATACCATTCCTAGTTTAACCGCATGGTATCTCAAACCTTGCCTAGTTAAACCGCAAGATTTGATGCCCTCGGCTAGTTAAACCGCGAGATTTCACCCTTGCCTAGTTAAACCGCAAGTGTACCAACATTGCCTAGTTAATCTTCAAGATCACCATCAATTTGGGTTGCCTAGTTAAATCGTATGCCCCAAATGAGGTTGCCAACAGTCCGAGAGGCCTTGTTAAACCGCCATACCTCAAGGACCCATGGCCACGATCGATTTTGTTCATATTTTATAGTGCACTTTTAATCCTATGGCATGCCAACTATATTCGATTATTTTCTCACCTTGTCATATAGTCAATATATCATTTACAAAACCATTTACATGCTGTTTTCAAATGCATTAAACAAAACATCACATATGCAAATCCCATTGCCAATGCAATAACACAATTCCAAACCGGAATGAAAACCAATGCTCAATTGCATTTGATATACTTTCAGTCCCCTGCATATGAACTCAAACCATGCATTACCAGTAAGTAAAAACCTGCCATGTTTATTGTCAAAACATGAAAACAATGTGCTCATATCCAAGCCGATATTCAAGATCAAAACAATGAAAACTTACTTCCGAGCTTAGGTAAGCGTCTCACGCTTACTCTAAACCTTTGTAAAGAATTTAAAACCATTTTCCACTCACCGAGACACTTCGCCTTTCTTACCAACGCGATGCAAGCTCCCGGCAAGCCACCAAAACAGTGTCAATCTTCGTTGCCCTGATTATCCCCTATTTTAATCACATAAAACTAGAGGATAAATGCATTATCATGCATTCTAACCACTGCCTCAAAGCAAGACCCCGCAACTCTTAGGTTGCCCACAAAGAAACCATCCGAAACAAACAGAAAACAATAACAAACGTTTCCGAAACTTAACCTAGCTATAAAACAACAATTCAACCCATCAAACAACACCAAACAACATCCAAAAACCCTTTCCTAACATCCTTTTACCTCAAGCAAAGATTAAACTCGATTATCTCCATAACAACTCAAATCTTGCAACCTAAACAATTAGATATTCAAAAGTTTCGGGATTCTATTGATAAAAACAACTTATCAACAACAAAACACATCCAAAATATGTATTAAATCAACCTCAAATACTGGAAATTAGATCCACTTAGAAAATCACCTTGATCCATCAAAATTTTCAAATTAACTCAATTAAACATCAAAATCAGATTACATTTCATAAATCAAGGATCAAATACTTGGGAATTTCAGTAAAGAACCATACAATAGAGAAGACCACGGATCTTACCCCTATTGTGAGATTTCTCCCTCAGTTGGTCGATAAAAGCTAAGAAAACACAAGGTTTAAATGAGATTTTTGTAAAACAATATCAAATAATCAATCACAAATCCTAAAAACGAGATAAAGAACTCCTCACCTCTGGATTTTGATGAAAACTTGAGTGTTTGGCTGAGGAGAGAATAGAGAGAAAATGTTGAAAGAAAGTAAATCTTCTTTTAAGAGTTTAACTAACTTTTAACTAAATCCTCTTTTTAATTACTTTAAAACACATGTTAAAATATCTTTAATTAAGGGAGAAATCATCAGAAAAAATTTGATAAAATAACTCCTTAAAGATTCTAAGAATTTGACCATTTTTCATTTTAGTCACCTTAAAAAAATAGTTTTCAAAACCTACATTTTGATCACTAACCAAGATATCATATTTTCGAATTCCCTTTTCCAAAATTGATTCCACCAAAAATCAATATATATTAAAAGATGATTTTTAACTATTTTCTATATTTTTATCTTACCGAAAAATATATGGTCCCGAATTTGATTCGAATCTTTAACCAGTCTGCCAGACCGCCTAATAAACCTCAAAATTGCTAGGACCAAAACCGGGGTGTTAACACTCTCCCTCACTTAAGAAATTTTGTCCTCAAATTTACTTGGAGGAAACAGATGCAGAAATTGCTCCATCATATCCGCCTTGCTTTCCCACGTAGCTTCCTCAACACCTCGGTGTCGCCACAAGACCTTCACGAGCTTTATCGTCTTACCACGTATGACTTTCTTGCTGGTATCGAGGATCTTTACAGGTTCCTCATCATAAGATAAATATGGCCTCAACTCCACATTCGCCACCGGTATAACATGCGATGGATTAGATCGATATCTCCTCAGCATCGAAACATGGAACACATTATGAATTTTCTCCAACTCGGGAGGCAACCTCAACCGATACGCTATAGGACCCACACGTTCAATAACCTCGTATGGTCCAATGAACCTCAGACTAAGCTTACCTTTACGTCTGAATCTCATCATGTTTTTCCATGGTGACACTTTCAAGAATACGCGATCTCCCACTGCATATTCAACTTCTTTATGCTTCGAATCCGCGTAAGATTTCTGCCGATCCCCAGCCGCTTTTAACCGGTCGCATACAAGCTTAAACTTCTCATCTGTGTCTTTCAATACATCCGGTTGGGTAACATGCTTTTCCCCTATCTCAGCCCAACACAAAGGCGTATGACACCTCCGGCCATATAATGCCTCATAGGGTGCCATCTGTATACTCGCCTGATAACTGTTGTTGTATGCAAACTCAGCTAAAGGAAAATGCTTTCCCAGGTTCCTTGGAACTCAATAATGCAGCATCTTAGCATATCTTCCAAAACCTGGATAACTCGTTCAGACTACCTATCCGACTGAGGATAATACGCAGTACTAAAACTCAACCTCAAACCCAAAGCCTGATGCAAACTTCTCCAAAACCTTGCCGTAAACCTCGAATCCCTATCCGAAACAATGGATTTAGGTACACCATGCAAGCGCACAATTTCAGCTATATACAAATCCTCTAGCTTGTCCAAGGTATACTTTGTATGCACTAGCAGGAAATGTGCACACTTTGTGAACCAATCAACAATCAACCAAACAGAATCCTTTTTAGCCGGTGTCAACGACAAACCCATTACAAAATCTATGGTGATTCTCTCCCATTTCCACTCTAAAATTTTCAGCGGTTGCAACAACCCGGATGGAAATTGGTGTTCAGCCCTGACCCGCTGACATACCATGCACTTGGAAACAACCCCAGCCACATTCTTTTTCAACCCAACCAGTAGTATGCCTCCTTCAAATCACGATACATTTTAACACTACCAAGATGCATAGCAAAAGGACTAGAATGTGCCTCCATCAAGATAGTGTGCCTCAATTTCGGATTATTCTGCACCACTATTCGACCCTTGAAACAGAAAACTCCATCATCATCAAAATGAAAGTCCGTCAGATTACCATCCGCTATATCCTTAACATGCTCAACCAACGAATCATCATACGACTTCTTAGCTTTTAATCAATTGTGATAACGTAGGCTTAACTTGCAATTCAACCAGCAAGTCACCCTCCCGAGACACATTCAACCTTGCAAACAAAGCTCAAAGCTTAACCGCAACCTTACGACTTAATGTATCCGCCACTACATAGGCTTTACCAGGATGATAGTCAATTATCAAGTCATAATCCTTAAGCAACTCCAACCATCTATGTTGCCTAAGATTCAAATCTTTTTGAGACATTAAATACTTTAAACTTTTGTGATCCGTAAAGATCACACACTTCTCACCATAGAGATAATGTCGCCAAATGTTCAAAGCGAATACCACAGCCGCAAGCTCCAAATCATGAGTTGGATAATTGCTCTCATGAACTTTCAACTGCCTCGATGCATAGGACACAACCTTCCCATCCTGCATCAGCACACAACCCAAGCCAACATACGACGCATCACTATAAACCATAAACTCCTTCCCAGATTCAGGCTGAATCAACACAAGAGCATGTGTCAAAACCTCCTTTAACCTTTCAAAACCCTACTGTTGCTTCTCCGTCCACACAAAAGGTACATTCTTTTGCAACAACTTGGTCAACGGTGCTGCAATACTTGAGAACCCCTCAACGAAATGACAATAATAACCAGCCAACCCAAGAAAACTACGCACCTCTGATACAGACTTGGGTTGCCTCGAATTGAGAATAGACTTAATTTTCTGTGGATCAACTTGAATACCCTCCGCGAAAACCACACGACCAAGGAACATCACCTTATTAAGCCAAAACTCGCACTTGATCAGCTTAGCATATAACTGCTTATCCTTTAACACTTGCAACACAATCCGCAAATGCCGATCATGGTCTTCCTTGGTACAAGAGTACACAAGAATATCATCTATGAACACCACCATGAACTGATCAAGACACTCATGGAAAACTCTATTCATCATGTCCATAAATGCTACCGGGGCATGCATTTGTCAAACCAAAAGGCATAACCAGAAACTCATAATACCCATACCTCGTACGGAATGCGATTTTATGCACATCCGCATCCTTAACCTTCAACTAGTAATACCCCGATCTTAAATCTATCTTGGAAAACACCACTGTCCCACAAAATTAATCGAACAAGTCATCAATCCGTGGCAACAGATACTTGTTCTTCATCGTCAACTTATTCAACTGACGATAATTAATGAACATACACATTGTACCATCTTTCTTTTTCACGAAGAGAATATGAGCACCCCACGGAGAAACACTTGGTCGAATGAACCCATGGTCCAACAACTCTTGTAGCTGTGACTTCAACTCCTTCAATTCCTTCGGTGCCATCCTATAAAGAGCAATGGACACTGGTGTTGTACCCTTATACGTCTCAATACAAAACTGCACCTTCTTATCTGGAGGTAAACACGACAACTCTTCAGGAAAGACCTCAAGAAAGTCCCATACGGTCTGAATGTCCTGCAATCGAACACCCTTTGCTTCCGGATTCATAACAATAGACAAATAAGCTTGGCAGCCGTCAAACATCATCTTCTCTGCTCTAACGGCCGAGACCATATTGGTTAGAAACTTTACATTCTTGCCAACCACCACAACTTCGTAGTCGTCGGCCAACCTCAAGGAAATCCTTTTGGATTCACAATCCACAACTGCTCTGTGCTCACTCAACCAATCAATACCCAAAATGATATCAAAACCATGTAATGGTAATTCCATAAGATCTGCGGCAAACTCATGACCTTGCACCACCAAAGGACAACACCGATACAACTTTCTTGTTGTAACTGTCTCCCGAAAGAAACTTGTGACTAACATGACAACATCTAAGATCTCAATAGGGACGTTCAACAAATATGCATGTTCACTCAAGATATATGAATACGTAGACCCCGAATTAATCAAGGATAACAATGACAAGGATTGCAAAGTAAAAGTACCTGCGATCACATCCGTGTCATTACGACCCTCATGGTGAGTAAAGACCTGAGCCGATCCACCATTCTCTAGTCTCACTGCTATAGCATGAGCCATACCCATCTGACCATCCTCGCGCCTCTGGAATTACCCCTACTACGGCCTCGGCCCCTAGCAGGTGTAGCAACCTGTGTTGGTGCATCTCTCACTACCCGAGGACAATCATGCTTTAAGTGATCAGATGAACCAAAAATCCAATAAGCTCCAGCATTACCCCAGCATATACCCAAGTGACGCCTACCGCATCACTCACATTCTGGTGAAACACGAGCTCCTTGGGCACCCT
The DNA here is from genome assembly GCA_019671005.1 of Hibiscus mutabilis. Lineage (NCBI taxonomy): Eukaryota > Viridiplantae > Streptophyta > Magnoliopsida > Malvales > Malvaceae > Hibiscus > Hibiscus mutabilis. The sequence goes on from CM033751.1 coordinate 13,461,008, forward strand.
GGCCAACTCCACCACCACGCATGGATATGGCTTATGTCTTTTGTCCCTAAACGTCTTATTCTACCTCCTAGAATAGCTAGAGTCAGCCACTCTCTTACCCAAGTTCGTACCTACAGCTTGAACCGGTGCACCCAAGGACTGCTCGATATCTTTGGCCCGATTGACTAGCACATCAAAATCTGTGTAATCTGCAGCTAGGACGTGTCACATCTCTACTGGTCATCTAGAACCAACTCTTGAGCATACTGACTCAGCCAGAAAAATTTCACTCGTATTCAGCAATAGACATGCCTCCCTGAGATAGCGACATAAACTCGCACTTCTTCATATCCAAATATTGGGTACCAAGGTACTTCCTATTGAAAGCTCTCTGAAAGAACTCCCAAGTACCGTCTACCTCAGGAACACCAGCAATTGTGGTCACTCACCAATGATATACATCCATCTGCAGTATAGATACAACACAACCCAACTTGTGCTCCTCGTTACACCCCATCTAATTTAAGATGCGAACTATCTTTTGCAGCCAACCCTCGGCTGCCTCAGAACTCAAAACCTGAAACTCCTCACCTCCCAAACTCCTCAAACGCTCCAAGGGTAAACCTTGATTTGCTACCGCAAGAGGTGCCGGTGCCTAGGCTTGCACTCCAGCAATCGCTGCCTGGAAAGCTCCCGTTATTGCCTGAACTAACGGAGTCAAATCACTATACACAGGCACTTGGTGAACCTGGGGTGCTTCACCCGCCCCAATGTCAACTGGAGGAACCACTATAGGAGGAAGAGGAAAAACATGAGGGGGATTCTTTTTTACCTCGTTATTCTACCTAACCCCGACAGTATTAGCCATCGATCGTGTCTCACATTGAGCCATGCTACCAAAAGCATCAAAACACATTAAAGTTAAGCTTGCGCCAGGAAAAGGATCAAAGACCACTTTAATACGCATTTAAAATCCTCGATAATAGGCAATGTGTTCCCAAATCATACCCCAACAGAATATTACACAATCACCGAATATATACACAATCACCGTACAGTTCAAACATCAATAGGTAGTCAAACAACAACATCCTAACTTTTCACAAACATGGCTCCGATACCAACAAATGTAACCCCCTCGACCCAGCCTAGTCACAAGACCGAACCGAGCAAGCTACATTAGGTTTACCGAAGTAAACCGGAAAGATAAACCTAAACCACAACCATTTTTTATCTTGTCTAAATGCATTATTACCCCTTATATGTGCATACTGTTCATAGGTGAAGACTCAACTCAATCCAGCATCGAAGCGACATCCAATTGAACACAAACGCAATCCAGGGACTAAATTGTAATTTCAACAAAATTCAGGAACTCTACCCAATTTTATATTACCATCCTTAATTAAATATATTTCATGCTTAGATATCAAAAATCAGCTTAAAACGATCATCCATGCTCATTCAATTGACAAAACAAGATCTAGGGACTAAAACGAAAGAAATCATAACTGCCTTTCCATGACATTAACAGAATTAATAGCATTTGTATCAATATGCTAAGACCCATATCGATACGGTTGTGCACTCCTCATTTCGATACGACAAGCCTTGCACTGGTACACCACTTCGATTATAAAATCCCCTTTAATTTCTTTAAACACCGTACCGATACGGTCCTATAGTGTTTTGGTACACGGGCCCTTCCCCAAAAAGTGAGATTCTAGTAACCGATAGGCATACTAAAATGCCCTTACCCATACCAAAACACTCTATCCATATTAGCCTAGCCGTACCGATACGGTCTACCGCGTATCGGTATGCCTGGGCCTTTAATGTCAAGTTTAGCTGGTTTCACACATAAATCTAGATGCAATTGGGTCCTAACAACTTGCATACATACATATAAACTGTTGAACACTCCGGAACTGTCATTTGAACCAAGTTTAAGCAATCAAAACAAACTCATACTCCGATGGACCACTCTAGAGGCATGCTTCCTAGACCGCACCTTGCCAAACTTACCAAAGTGCACATTTGAACCATTCTCAGCATAAGCAACATGCCAACGCATCCAACACAGCCTATTAAACCTGATCAAACAAACACAACATGGCAATCCACAAGGAAACTCTAGATGCATACCTAATCATCCATTCAACTTCAGCCTTAGGCGAGGATTAACATCAAGATAAGCAACATCTAGCCATCATCAAAAGCCAGAATAGAATCTTACTTAAAACCACAATGAAATAGATTTACAACTCCTAAAACCATGGTGAACACATTGCCTTATTAACAAAAACATAAACCGATTTCTTACTCAAAAGTAGTTTATCTTTTGGATTCCTTCAAACCTTGCCTTTGCTGTCCCAAACTTCAATGCTCTGCATCATTAGGAAAAAGAGAGCGTAAGAACACATGCTTAGTGAGGATGCTCATAAGATAATGATGCATTAAACCACTTGACAGTTATATGTTTGTTTTCCAAAACATGCTTATAACCAAAGCCTTTCCATGATTCCATCCGAATCATAATATAACAACTTTTATGTAACATCATTCACATTCCATGCTTAAACCCCAAAGCATTTTAAGCAAATCATGCTTAAATCCCAAAGCATTATAAACAAAGTTCAACACATGAACTTTCACATATATTGTCATTTATAGTGACCCAGATAGAAAACCTTTATCCTATACACATCGGATACACGGATCTCTCATACCATGCCTAGTTTAACCGCATGATATCTTAAACCTTGCCTAGTTAAACCACAAGATTTGATGCGCTCGCCTAGTTAAACACGAGATTTCATCCTTGCCTATTTAAACCGCAAGTGTACGACCTTGCCTAGTTAATCAACAAGATCACCATCAATTTGGGTTGCCTAGTTAAATCGCATGCCCCAAATGAGGTTCCCAACAGTCCGAGTGGCCTTGTTAAACCGCCATACCTCAAGGACCTATGGCCACGATCGATTTTGTTCATATTTTATAGTGAACTTTTAATCCTATGGCATGCCAACTATATTCGATTGTTGGCTCACCTTGTCACATAGCCAATATATCATTTACAAAACCATTTACTTACTGTTTTCAAATGCATTAAACAAAACATCACATATGCAAATCTCATTGCCAATACAATAACACCATTCCCAACCGGAATGAAAACCAATGCTCAATTGCATTTAATATAATTTCAATCCCTTGCATATGCACTCAAACCATGCATTACCAGTAAGTAAAAACCTACCATGTTTATTGCCAAAACATAAAAACAATGTGCTCATATCCAAGCTGATATTCAAGATCAAAATAAGGAAAACTTACTTTCAAGCTTAGGTAAGTGTCTCATGATTACTCTAAACTCCCAACAACCTTTACAAACCTTTGTAAAGCATTTAAAACCAGTTTCCACTCACCGATACGCTTCACATTTCTTACCAACGCGATGCAAGCTCTCGACAAGCCACCAAAATAGCGTCAATCTGCGTTGCCTTGATTATCCCCTATTTTAATCACATAAAACCAAAGGATAAATGCATTATCATGCATTCTAACCACTGCCTCAAAGCAATACCCCGCCATTCTCAGGTTGCTTACAAAGAAACCATCCGAAACAAACCAAAAAAATAACAAACGTTTTCAAAACTTAACCCAGCCATAAAACAACGATTCAACCCATCAAACAACACCAAACAACATCCAAAACCCTTTCCTAACATTGTTTTACCTCCAACAAAGATTAAACTCGATTATCTCCACAACAACTCAAATCTTACAACCTAAACAATTAGAGATTCAAGAGTTTCAAGATTCTATTGATAAAAATAACTTATCAACAGCAAAACACATCCAAAATATGTATTAAATCAACCTTAAATATTGGAAATCAGATCCACTTCGAAAATCACCTTGATCCATAAAAATTTCCAAATTAACTCAATTAAACATCAAAATTAGATTACAATTCATAAATCAAGGATCAAATACTTGGAAATTTCAGTAAAGAACCATACAATAGAGGAGATCACGGACCTTACCACTATTGTGAGATTTCTCCCTCAATTGGTTGATAAAAGCTAAGAAAACACAAGGTTTAAATGAGATTTTTGTAAAAAAATATCAAATAATCAATCACAAATCATAAAAACGAGATAAAGAACTCCTCACCTCTGGATTTTGATAAAAACTTGAGTGTTTGGCTGGGGAGAGAATAGAGAGAAAAAGTTGAAAGAATGTAAATCTTCTTTTAAGAGTTTAACTAACGTTTATCTAAACCCTCTATTTAATTACTTTAAAACACATGTTAAAATACCTTTAATTAAGGGAGAAATCATCAAGATAAACTTGGTAAAATAGCTCCTTAAAGATTATAAGAATTTGACCGTTTTCATTTTAGTCACCTTAAAAAATAGTTTTCAAAACTTACATTTTGGTCACTAACCAAAATATCATATTTCTGAATTCCATTTTCCAAAATTGATTCCACCAAAAATCAATATATATTAAAAGATGATTTTAACTATTTTTCCATATGTTTATCTTACCAAAAAATATGCGGTCCCGAATCTGACTCGAATCTCTAACCCGATCCACCAGACCGTCTAATAAACCTCAAAATCGATATATTGTTTTTTTATATATGGCTTTTGTTTAATGCATTGTACAACAATGAGCAAATGGTTTTGTAAATGATATATTGGCTATATGACAAAGTAAGAAACATTCGGGTATAATTGGCATGCCATAGGATTAAGTGCACTATAATATACTAAAAATCGATCGTGGCCATAAGTCCTTGAGGTATGGCGGTTTAACTAGGCCACTCGGACTATGGGGACATCACTTGGGGTATGCGGTTTAACTAGGCAGGCCAAGATGATGGCGACATTATGGTTTAACTAGGCATTGTCAATAAAACTCGTAGTTTAACTAGGCGAGGTTGTTAAATCTTATAGTTTAACTAGGCAAGGTTTGGGGTATCATGCGGTTTAACTAAGCATGGTACGAGAATCTGTGTATCCGATATGTAAATGATAGGGGTGACTATCCAAGGCAAGGGTTATATACCCGGGGTCATTATAAATGCCAATATATGAAAGTTCATGTGTTGAACCTATTTTATAATGCTTTAGGATTTAAGCATGGTATTATGATTTAATGCTATGGGGATTTAAGCATGTGGTTTATAAAGGTTTTGCATAATGTTGAGATGCATGTTTTGATTTGGAATCAATGTAAAGCGTTGGCTGTAAGCATAGTTTGAAAACAAGTGTTTGGTTTTCAAAGGTTTTAATTGCATCATTTTTATAAGCATCCTCACTAGGCATGTGTGCTTACGCTCTCTTTTCCTAATGATGCAGAGCATTGAGGTTTGGGGACAATAAAGGCAAAGTCTAAGTGATCCAAGGACAAGATTACTTTGAGTACGAACTTGGTTTTAGTTTTTGGTTAAAAAAGCAATGTGTTCCCTATGTTTTGGGATACATAAATCTATTTTTCCTCTGGCTTTTGAGCATGGTTAATGTTGTGTTTTGGACTTGGATTTTGTTGATGAACTTGTTAATGGTTTTGCTTATGATTGATGCTAGGTGATTACCTAGGTATGCATCTAGATAGCTTTGGTTGAATGCTATGCTTTAATGAATCTATCATGTTGATTATGGTAACAGAAGTATGTTGGAATGTTGCATATGTGGAAAATGTTCAATTGAATGTTTTGGTATGTTTAGTGAGTGTTCTAGGGAGCACGCCTATAGGTTGATTCTTTTGGAAGAATAAGTAATGTTGTGGTTGCTAAATCTTGGTGCAAGTGATGAAATATGATTTAATGGATGTTTGTATGCATGCATGTGGCTTGTTAAGATCCAAATGCATCTAGATTCGAGTGAAAAACTAGCTAAAAATGACATTACAGGCCCAGACGTATCGATACACGGGGGACCGTATCGGTACAGCTAGGCAAGAATTGACTTGGGGTTTTAGTACAATTTGAGGTGTATCGGTACGCTATTATGCTACTGGAAATTGCTTTTTGGGACAAAACCCGTGTACCGAAACACTAGGTGTCCGTATTAGTATAGCTATCAAACCTTCTCAACTTGGACTTCAAAGTCAACCAAGCATACTGGTACGGTACATAGCGCACCAAAACAGGGCTGGTCAATAATAAGCAACGTATTGATATGGTTACCTGTGTATCGATACGGTTGGCTATTAATACAGTTAATGTCATGGAAGTTCAGTTCTGTTTTCTTTCGATTTAGTCCCTGAATATTGTTTTGGCAATTGTGTAAGTTTGGATGGTTAGATTGAGTCAAGAATTATTATGCAAGCATGTAACTTGACCAATTGAGGATCGGCAACCTTAATTTCTTGAATGGTCTTGTAATCTACTAGTTTTACGTGTTAGTCCCTAAAGTGAATTGTATGCAATCAGTTGCCTTTCCATGGTCCGTTTCCTTTGTAATCTCACCCGTTGCGAGCATGATCACTTAGGAATAATAATACACATCTAGACAAGATAAAAAAAAAAGAAAAAATGGACCAGTTTTCATAATCTTTCTTCGGTTTGCCTCAGCAAGCCTAATGTAGCTCACTCGGTTCTGTTGGGCGTCTAGGCCGGGTCGAGGGGGTTACAATAATTTTTTGTTATCAACATTTGTTCATTTTTAGTCATAGCTATCTTTACTTTAATTGTTTTTAGTCATAGCTATCTTTACTTTAATTTTTTTAGTTTTAATAAACCGACACCATCCAATACTTGCAAACATACTTTTAAGCTTGATAACTTTGTAGTTATTGATCCAAATCAAGCTTGTTTTCATGTCTACAACATCAAATCTACTCAAATCAAACTTTAAACTCAACATGTGTTCTTAATCTCATAATCTTCTTCTTCCAAAAAAAAAACATAACATATACTTCACTTTGCTATGTAAAACTAAGCATAGTTTATTTTTTTCCCAAAGCATCATACCTTAATTTTAATTTTAAACCTTCCAAATCAAGCTTGAAATTGATGTATTCTTCTCCCCTTCTTCTTCCCTAGCTCACAAAATGGTGGAGAAAGATGAACAAAATTTTGTTCATCTTTTATCATATTTATCCACATGTATAATTCAATTAATTTTAAATTCATTTAAATAGTGAAATTACCAACTTAGCCTTTAAATCCATTGGTTAATTTAATCTCATCTAAAATCAAGGGCCAAGATTAAATCCATGCATATTCCATCTTCCAAAAATGTCCCCAACATTTCAAAAATATTTCAAAATTGCCATCCTTGCCAAATAACCAATTTGCCCTCTAACTAGTATTTATTTACTAGTTTGTTTCAAAATTGCCATTCTATTACAATCTAACTAAATTAGTTCCTTCCCAACCGGCCACTATTCCATAAATATCATTTTATGATTTTCCATGGCTTATAGAACAGCCTCTGAAATTTTAATTCGATCCGATTTCCCGATATTCATAAAATATTTCTACTGCGATTTTACCTTTACCGAGCTATCGAATTTATTTCAAAAATTCTATATTTGCATATTCGAAAAATAAATACAATTATCTCATAAAAACTTCCTTTCCTAAAGACTTAGACTAAATTTTCCTAACTCAGTCTATTATTCCGATAATTATCAAAAATCCTCATAGAGTAAAATTTCTCTTAGAAATCCTTTATCGGAAATCCATACGAATATTCTACCCTTACTGAGTCCAAAAACATCGATCAAAAACACTTTTATGGGACCTTCCCGAAGGTCACTCATCCTAGTGTTTCCTTGGCCTGAGCACACTTAACAATATTATTCGATCCAATTTTGATACCTTCTATTGCATCTTAATTCTCAAAACTGATATCGAAATTCTTATTTTGATCAGATTTATCTTTATACTAAATAAAATCACTTACTGGATATTTTAGACTTTAATCCCCAAACTTTTAATAAAGTGTCATTTTGGTCACTAGGCTTTACCCTTTTCAGATTATTCTCTATCACATGAAACTTTCGAATCATAAAAACTAATTTTAAAATCCTCTAATTAAGAGATCTTAACTTTTGCCTTTTTGTCATTTTAGTCACTAAGTTAGCCTTATGCTATAATCTTAGTACTAAATAACCATTGTCTGACTTTGCAAATTTTTGAGGTATTACACCTTGCTTGATAAACTGTCGTACTTTAATATTTTTATGGATGTTTTAGGCTTAGACATGAGCTAAATACTTTAATTGGGTTTATTGCTTCCCATGATTTTATGTTTTGATTATTTTAGTTTAATGCTATAGTTTTTTTCTATTTATCTATTCTATTTATCGTCCTTCATGCATAGTTATTGTAAGAGCTGTCGAGAGAGGTCTTTTAGCTATTGATCTATGGCTTAATATATAGAGAGTTAGGTTATACAAACATGAACAGTGGAACTAAGCTATTAAATTAGTCTTAATTTAGCTTAGACTTAAGTTTAGGGTTTCAACGACTAAAAGAGAGTTCTTAAACAAAGAATAGAGCTGTTAGGGTTAACTCAGACTTGTATCACCTTAACTTCAATGTTATTAACTTCTTGGCATCGATAAAGTCAAAAATTTCATTAGAAAATCCTATCAAATAGATAAAGATCTTAATGGTTACGCAGACATGTATTATCAATTGCTATAGCATTAGAATAATTAATCAAGCATATATCTTTAGCAATAAATCCAGCTTCTATAATTATTTGTTATTTGCCTCAGCATCTGCTCATCTTTAGTCATAGCTATCTTTACTTTAATTATTTTTAGTTTTAATAAACTAACACCATCCAATACTTGCAAACACACTCTTAAGCTTGATAACTTCGTAGCTATTGATCCAATCCTTGTGGGTTCGACACTCTACTTATCACTTTATTACTTGATTCGATGAGTACACTTGCTCTAAAGTGCATCAGTATTCTACAAGCATCAACTTGCATACAAAAGGATGAAAATAACTAATGTTAGGCTTCTTACTTTTGAAAATTTCATAAGATGTTTTCTTTAAAATAGGCCTAATCATTACTCGATTTATGATATAACAAGCGGTGTTAGTGGCTTCTGCCCAAAAATATTTTGGCAAATTGTTTTCATAAAGCATGGTCCTAGCCATTTCTTCTAAAATTCTATTTTTCCTCTCTACAACCCTATTTTGTTTAGAGGTGCGAGGTGCTAAAAAATTATGGCTAATTCTATTAGAGTTACAAAACTCTTCAAAAACTATATTTTGAAATTTGGTTCCATGGTCACTCCTAACATGTGAAATAGAGTAACCAACATCTTGTTGATTTGCTTTTCAAAACGTGATGAATTTTTCTAAAGCTTCATCTTTAGTGCTTAAAAATAGAACCCGAGTGAATCTATAGTAATCATCAACTAAAACTAATGCATATTGTTTTCCACCCAAGCTCATAGTCCTAATAGGGCAAAAAAGATCTATATGGATTAATTGCAATATTCTGCTAGTTGATACTTCATTAATGGATTATTGGAAATCTTTGCCTTTTGCACATACATCACAAATTTTATCCAAAGAAAATTGCATCTTAGGCAAACCTCTTACTAGATTATTGGAAATCAATTTTTCTAAAACACTCATGATAGCATGCCCTTGTTTTATATGCCATAACCAAGCATCATGCTCATCTTTAACAACTAAGCACATATTAGAAACATTGATATCATCTAGATACACCATGTAAATGTTTCATATTCTATGACCTACAAGCATAATCATGTTAGATGTAATGTCAACAATTTTACAACCGTTTGATTCAAATATGACATTGTTATCCTTTATCACACAATTGACTTATGCTTAACAAATTATGTTTTAGACTGTTAACATATAAAACATTTTCAATGAGTATAGAAGAGTGACTACCAATAGAGCCAATTCCTTCAATGTGGCCTTTGGAGTTGTCACCGAATGTTACCACTCTTCCACTCTTTGGCTTTAGCTCTATGACCCGACTCTTGTCTCTGGTCATGTGCCTCAAGCATCCACTATCAAGGTACCATGAATTTGAGCTTGTATCTTTGGCATTATATTAATGCCCCTCCTACAAACATAGAGTTACATTTTGATTTTGGGTACCTAAATCTTTTTGGGTCCATGAGAGTTAGCTCCCAAAATCTTGGTCCCCTTGGGGATCAAATAACAATAAGACTAGCATCATTAGAAGCTAAGAGTTCCTTAGGAATACAAACACTCCTAACAAACTTTCCACTAGAGGGTTTATGGGGCCTCTATGCTTGTAACCATTAAAGTTCCTTTTCACATAATTGGTTTTGAATGATTTCCTATTTCAAAATGATTATTCCCAACTTTGTTTAAGGAAGACTTAGGATCACCAACTTCTTTTTTGGGGATCATAATGAACTCTTGAAAGTAATCTATACAAGTCTTGATTTTTCTTTTCAAGATCATTTATTTTTGCTTGCATTTCTTTTACTTTACTTTCAAGTTCCAAATTAGTTTTAGATAAAGAGTTATTTTCATTTTTCAAATTTAAAACAATATTTTTGTTTTTCAAAATTGACTCTTTGTATTCCAAAGCTAACTCTTCATAAACTTCTTAGACTTTATCATACTCCTCACGTAATTCATCAAATGAAATATGGAATAAAGTAAATAAATTAGAGGTTACCTTGGAATCCTCCTCAAGTGACTGAGACAAAGATTTGCTACTTCTTGCTTTTCCTCATCAGATGAGTCCTCATCACTCCAAGTAGCCATCTGAGCTTTGTGCTCTTCTTCTTTAATTGGGGACAATTAAACTTGATACCCCCAGCTTCTTAAACTCATAACAAATGATTTGATATTTTTCCTTCTCCTTAGGTTCACTTTTGAAGCCTTCTCTTCTTTGGAATCTTCTTCTTCAGTTTGACTTCGTGAACCTCTTGGCAAACAAAGCCATCTCTTAGTCTTCATCTTCTTCATTAGAATCACTCTCCTCTAAAGTGGATTTGAGAGTGATTCCAAATTTCTTCTTCTCAACCTCCTTCTTTTCTTCCTTCTTCTTCTCATATTCTTTCTTTCCTTGGCTCATAAGCTCATGAGTGAACAAGGATCCAATAAGCTCATCTAGCTTGAATACCTTGACATTTTTGACTTTGATGATGGTCGCCTTCATCAATTCCCATGATTCGGGAAAAGAGTATATAGCTTTCTTGCAAGCTTCTATTTTGGAATCACTTATTTATAGTTTTTCAATTCGTTGACAATAATGGAGAATCGATCAGACATGGACTTTATTTTTTCTCTCATGAGTCACTCAAGTTTATCCCAAATCTCTCTAGCCTTGGAGCACGATGAAACTCTTCCGTATTCATTCAGACTAAGTGCATAAAACAATGTCTGCACCACTTTGGAATTGCTTTGGAACGCCTTGTTTTGATCATCGTTCGAAGTCCTCATCTCGGTGGTTGGAGTAGTGTAGCATTACATGGTGCTTTTCCAAGCACCAAGATCAAAAGCCTTGATTAATAGCTTCGTTCTATTCTTCCAATATACATAATTTACTCCATTAAAGAAGAGAGTCTTGTTGGCAGGTGGAGTCACTTTAAGACTCGAAATTTAATGGAGGCCATGGATGAATTTTATGACAATTCAACTCTTCAAGGATCTTCTCATGGGTTATAATACGTTCGAATTAGCCTTACTCTGATACGAATTGGCCAAGAGGGTGGGCAAATTGATATTTGGAATATAGGTGCAAGCAAATGAAAGTGGAAGAGAGATTTAGAGTGGTTCAACTTCTTCAATGGATTCCACATCCACTACCTTAGCTACCACACTAAGGATTTTACAAAATCACTCAATTTGACTTTACTTTGAGGACAAGGAGTCACCTTACAACACTCACCAAGATTTAAACCCCAAAATCTTGTGAGACCCTTTTCCCAAAGATACAACAAATAAGTAAACTAAAGAAACCTCACTAGGTAGGTGTTTGCAATAAATTAAGCTCGCTCTCAAACCCCAAACACTTAAAATAAAAGAATACAATGAAATCGCTCAAGTGTTTGTACAAGAAGGATATGAATTTAAGCTCTAAAAACTTTGACTATGCTTGAATGCTTTTGGATAGTTGCCTTATTATTGAAGAAGCTTTAGATGCTTCTTTTTATACCCCTCATTGATTTCTAACTGTTTAGGTTGTTAGAGACTTGATTATAGTCGTTGGGAGAGTTTCTCCCGCATTAAATGCACTTTGGCAACTATTAGTATCAGTACTCGAAGACCCATATCTATGCCTATTCAAAAATAAAAACAACCATTGTCTAATACAGAGTATATCGATACTCGGATAGGGCATACCGGTATGATACATACCGTACCGATACTAGATATGTATGATACTTAAGTAGCTCACTAGAAAATATTTCCAAAAAGTGTATCGGTACTCGAAGTTAGGTACTTATTTAATTATAAAATAGAACAATTATCCCCTTTTATCTCTCTTTATCTTTGGTCTTTATCTACAGTAAAATTCTATTTAAATCTGAGTCTTTAACCATTGGATTTTGAATTAATTCCTGAAGATAATGTGATTTATCCTGCTTGCCAGGGCAGGACTCGACAATTGTGTCAGCAATTCATCTCTACACAAAATAAAGCAAAACAACATCGATTTCTCCAGAAAAATAGAAAAACACAAGATCAAGCCCTCCAAATGGAAAAACTACGAAATTATGCATGAATGGCTACAAATGCAACTAAAATGGCCTAAGTTTAACAATAATATGAGTAAAAAGGGTAGCAAAAACATCACTTTTACACACTTAAACACCCCCAAATTTGAACTATTGCTTGTCCTTAAGAAATACAAAACTATCAAGCACCTGCCAAGGCATTTACCAAACATGAACAAGTTGCATACCTGGCTTCAATCCTCAAAACCGTGGCAACTAGATTTAATTACCATTGTGACTTTAGGATAAACACAAAAAAATTACTCAAAATTCAATATGAAACAAGTGAAGTGTGTGCGTCATGTACAAGTTAATCATAGGAGTTCCCAGCAAAACCTTAGTTTTATTAACTTGCCGAGGCAAGCGATCTAACTAGAGCCAATTTCGGGCACCTCTAGCAATTATTATTATTATTATTACTATTATTATTATTGTTATTATTATTATTATTTTACTAGAGCCGGATAGGCACCTCTAGCATTTTCAAGATCCTTAAGACTAGAGACAGTTTTAGACACCTCTAGCATTTTCAAGATCCCTAAGACTAAAGCCAGTTTTGGGCACCTCTAGCAAAGGTTCATTTATCGTTTATTTTTTGGTTAGAGCCAGTTGGGCACCTCTAGCATTGTTCTAATATTTCTTGCCTAAGGTTCACTTGGTTCTCCTAGATTAATAAGTCACAACAGTGTTTATTAAAGCAGCATCATAACAAAATCCTAAGCAAAATTCCATGCTAAGCCTAAAGTCAAAAGTTCTCTTAACCTAATGTCGGCAATTAAATCATCATCAGATATCACAACAGGTTATTAACAAGTTCATTCAGGCAAATTGTCATGGAACGTGATGCAAACTATCATTAGAAATGTATGCTAACATAAAAAACATAAGATGAAAAACAAGTGAATGCAAATGCAACTAATCATGAAACAAAAAAAGATAATCCCCCCAAACTCAAGGAAAGCATTATCCTCATTGCAGGTAAACAAAATGAAAATAAAAATAAAAATAAAAATAAAAATGCTAATCCGAGAGGTCGTCACCTCTAAATCAAAGTTTCTCGATGGCCATGTGTTTAACACGCTTTCTAGTGCACGATGGTTGCTGTCTTGCTGGTGGGGCAGGGACTGGAGCTTCCATTTCCTCTACCTCTTCCTCTAGCTCACCCTCCTTCAGGTTTCTTCTTAGATCGAAGCTTTATGCTTCAGTGATTGCTTTATTGGCACATCCGGAGGAGGAAAATTTAACAGTGCAGAGGTAGTGTCTTGGGAATCAAAAAAATCAGAATAAGAGTTAATACGCTGCATTTTTTGAATTGGTTTATTACCTTTGCATAGTGTAGGGGTTTTCGCATCAATGCCACTCACAGTTGGTCTAGAATTGCTAGCTTCAGTTGCTGGGGCAAGTAACTCGACAGGGAATAAAAGATTGCACCAAAGCACCAAAACAGTTGTTGGTGCTCTTCCAATTGATCCAATCAATAATAGCAGTGGACTCAAGAGTTCTTCTAGGATCGGGGTAGTTGTCGGGGCATGTTATTTTTTCATGATTAGTTTGATTGTCTGGGCTTTTTCAACACCCTGGTCTTATTAGAATGGAAAACAAAACATAAACTAAAATCAAAATAAACATAAAAGAAAAAAACTAAAAGGAATAGGGTTGCCATAAAGAAAACTTGATGAGGTCACTTTTGATACTTCTTATAGTAATATTGCCCAAAAAGATTTGGGCCATTATGATCGCAACAACTCCCACTAGTGCTACCTTGGTGAAGGTGTCTATTTTTCTTGTTCTTTTGTAGTCCAAGCATACTCTCCACCTTTTTACTATTCCTAAAGGCATGAATATATTAATAGGAAAAATTATATCAGCACTCAACCATTTGATTACCTTATTCTCATTGACTTTCATCATGGTCGAATATAGCCTTCATTGCCGTGGCAATTGCTACTCCATCCAACTATCATGGCAATCTTCTGCCAAAATTCAGTGTAAATCAAGGGAAGGACCAATTTTCTGAAAATATCTAAGCATTCAACCAATGCTTCCTTTACACTTTTAAAACATCTCCATCAGTAGAGATATTGATGCATCACTAAAAGTTTCATCTCCCAAATGATTATATGCTACTTTTGATGGCTTTACATCTAAAGCATTGGTTCCTCAAGAAATACCTGTAATAGATGAGATTTTTTTAAAGAAATCAAAAGGTTTAATTATCCCCTGCTCATACTTCATTAGTAGAGTATTGCCATCTTGTCTGTCCTGAATGTGGTCGTACAATTGCCGTGGCAATGGTGGATAAGAGTAATCCATAGATTCTTGTTTTAGCATCAACTTTGTTGTAACATTTTGGGAATTAGACTCCTCAAAATTTGTTGTAGCATTACTCTTCTCAGCCTTACTAAATGTTGTCGCAACATTGCTTTGTTCAGGCTCCTCTCCTTTACCGTGGCAATTGGTTGCTTAGGCTCATCAAGTGTTGGACAGTCTTTCTCATTGGCATGCTCTCGATTCAGAGGTTCTAGTTGTTCCCTATACTTTGGGGAGCAATCTTCGTATTGCTCTTTGTCCTTCTGCTTTAGGATTTCAGTATCCCTTAGAATTAATTGTTAAAGCATGTTATCTATGTCATGTGTTAATCTCCTCGATTGATCTTCTGAATCTCTCATGAGTGCATCCATCCTAGCTATCCTTGCATCCATAGACTTTGATAGCTCTTGATTGATATATCATGTCTAATAATGAAAGATTGAAACGTTTCCTCCTAGGAATTTGAATGCTCTTGAAGAGGATTGTATTGCCATGGCATATCTGTTGCAGCAGCAAATTTGTTATGGTAAAAGAAATTTTAAGCATTTTGATCATACCATGAAGGATTTTGCTGCTGGTTCCAACTACGGTCCTCCATGTGGCCGTATGCATCAGGATTGTACGAGAAATTTCGAAACGAATGATGTTCTCCATAATAAACACAAGAAATTGCCATGGCATGAACTTGTTGCATAGATGTGATCAGGTTGGACAATTGTGTAAGTTGCGCCGAGGTTGATGTGAAAGCATCCTTATTAACAAAATCGTCCACTTGTCTTCCTTGGGAAGCTCTAGTGGGTTTGTATTGGTAATCATCGGTGGATGTAAGACACTCTCGAATATGTTGATTTTTATCTTCCCACATCAACTCTAAAATAGATCGACATTTACCTCCTCCCATTTTGATGTTCCTTCACTTGGTAGCATACCTAATTTTTTTGAAACAAAACAAATAAAAAGAAATGTTAGTAAAAATAATAAGAAAAATGCAATAACAAAAACATCTAACACCAATTGCCAATCTCCTGCAACGGCGCTAAAAACTTGTTGCTTGTTTTGAGTGCTACGCAAATGGTGCAAGTGAATATGTCGCGAGTAATAAAATAATGAATATAGAGTATCGTCTCCACAAGGATTGGTTTGGGCCTCTTTGCTTAAGTTACTGCAAATGTTTAAAGAGTTAAATAATAATGATGAATTATGCTTATTAGGATTGAGAGTATGCAGGATGATTTGCTTTGGCAAGTTAAATGCCAAAGGCAAGTGAGATGCTGAGGCAAGTAGATTGTCATGACAAGTAATTGCCCATGCAAGTAGTTTACTGGAAGTAGGACTCTCTGTGACCAGCGAAATACAATAACAAGTGGTTGAGTCAGAGTAGGACTCTTCTCGGCAAGTGGTTACCCTGGCAAGTTGATTGTTGCGGCAAGTGCGATGCTATGGCAAGTCAATTGTGTCTACAATTCTTGACAAAGTGTTCTTCAATGCCTTCACGTTATTTATAACTTGAAGGGCTGACGCTTGTGCAAACCTTGGTGATACGTCTGTCACACGTTACTTTACCAAGAGTGGACATCGTCTTTCCTTGAACTCTTGTTAGCCGTTTGAAATTTACTCCTTCTCCAAGCTTCCTTCATTTTGTCACTTTCTGAAAACTTGGTTCAAGGGGGAATTGATTCCCTTTAGCTCTCGCAATATTAGGAAACTCGGATTCAATTCAGTTCGTTGATCTCCATCAACTCTCGTAATGTTTGGAAATCAACTCTGTTGAGGAACCTCCAATGGCTGTCACTTTATTAGAGTAAATCCTTCTTATGAATCTCCATTGATCTCGCTCTCCCTTTGATGTCACCGATTAGGGATTTGAGTTTTAATGAATGATTCTCCCCTCAAGTGTTTATCTTTAAACTACTCGATTTGCAAGAATAAGAATTGAATCAATATTGTGCATTAAACTTAAACCAAAATAAAATCATCCATACAAAACTCTCAAAACTTAATAACCCAAACCATCTAAGTTTAGTTCATGGCTAGGTAAAAAGGGAAAAAAATAGAAGAAATAACCCAGACATGGTGAGATTACAAAATAGAAAATAAATAGATAAGAAAACTCCTTTGTGGTGAATCCATTTGGCTCGATTTCTCTCCAAATTTGGCTCCCCTTTGTTTGTTGATGCGATCTCCTTTTATATATGAAAAGGAAGAGTTTGAATGCAATTGAAATCCATGGGGAAATTATCTTTATCCATCTCAGCATTTGAATTTAGATTTGGATAATTATCCTATGTGATAAGGATAAGAATAAGATATAATTCTTGGGAAAAAGAAAGATAAATTTTATTTAATTATAAAATAGAATAATTATCCTCTTTTATCTATCTTTATCTTCGGTCTTTATCTACATTAAATTCCTATTTAAATTTGATTCTTTATCCATTGCATTTTTTAATTAATTCCTAGAGATGATGTGATTTATCCCGACTTGCCAGGGAAAGACTCGGCAATTGTCTCGACAATTCATTCCTGCACAAAATAAAGCAAAACAATAGCGATTTCTCCACAAAATAGCAAAACACAAGATCAAGCCCTCCAAATGGAAAAACTACGAAATTATGCATGAATGGCTACAAATGCAACTAAAATGGGCCTAAGTCTAACAATAATATGAGTAAGAAGGGTAGGAAAAACAATACTTTTACACACTTATCCGTACTCAAATTTGAATCTGTATTGATACACTGGACGTACCGGTACAGAAAGAGCACTCTGGATTTTGAAAATAAAAAACAGTACTTGTAAGGCTATAAGGTTGTATCGGTGCTCAAAGGCCAAATTGGCTTTTTGAGTACTTTTAAACTTGTAAAACCATTTTGGAATAGGTTCAAATGACTTAGATAAAAGTATGATCTTTAAAATATGTCATTTGAACACTTAGCTCTTTTCAACTTAGATTATGTGAGTTATTTCAATACTTTGAAATTTTATTTAAAATGATTCGAATATAAAATTTTTGTTTTGTCAGAATCAATATATATTAGTTTTACATTTTTTGATTTTGTAATCTTTTTGAAAAATCTTAGAACTTCAAATTGGTTTTGAAATATAAAACTCTTGTTTGCTTGCGCAACCGTTACCATTTATTAATACTTAATTCAACTTAGTAAATTTTTATACTCTATAAAACACAATTATATTGATGTAAGATTGTTCTAATCTCTCAAACATATTTACAAGGTATAGATTGGTTCTTCACCTACTATAAATCATGTTTGCTTACACAAAAATTGCTCCTTATCAATATATTATAAGAAAAGTACACATATGGTCACTAAACTATCATAAATAATACAAAATGTTCATCAAACTTTCAAAAGTTACATAATGAGCATAACTTTGATTTTTGTTACAAAATGGTCACTGGGTCGTTAACTATCGTTAAAGGGGGTAACCTGTCAGTTAATAAAATTTGTATAGTAACACATTTAGTCCTTAAAGTTTGCACATTCAATCAATTTAGTCCTAATTTTAAAAAAATAATATATTTAACTCCCATAATTTACACATTATTTCAATTTAGTCCTAATTTGAAAAAATAATAAGCTTGCAGTTAAAGGGATGATCATGTGCTTTTCTTTCACCCTATGCTACCCAAGTTCATTCCCCACACTTTTATTTCTCATTTATTTATTTTTCTTCAAAATAGAACAAAATTGAAATAATATGTAAATCATGAGGGCTAAATTTATTATTTTTTAAACAGGGCTAAATTGATTGAATGTGCAAACCTATACTAATTTTCTTAACTGGCGCGTCGCCTCTTTAATAACAGTTAACGGATCAGTGATAATTTTATAACAAAAATCGAAGTTTAATGTCCATTATGATACTTTTAAAAGTTTGATGACAGTTTGTATTATTTGTAATGGTTTAACGATCATTAATGTACTTTACCCATATATTATTACCCGTGTATAAGTTGATTTTACATTATTATATTCATCATTGAACTATTAAATTTAAATTTTTGAATCCGTCCTTAAATATTGTTAAGTGTCTAAAAGTACTATTTTATTCACCCTTTTTATTCATATTATTGCTAGACTTAGGCTCATATCAGTTTCATTATTAGCCATTCATGCATGTTTGCATTGTTTCCTTGGTGGACAAGCTTGATTTCATATTTTGCTTAATTTTGTGGAAAAAGGGTGCTGCCGATAGTTGTTTTTGTGTGTGTACAGAATCACTTGCCTAAACAAGGCTGGAACAAGTTGCCAGGGCAGTGCATGAAAGAGATGCCAACGTAGTTGCCAGGGCATTGCATGAAGGAGATGCCGAGCTAGTTGCCAGGGCAATTGTCGATAAGGGATAAGATGATATGGCAGTCGAAATTGATGACTAGATAAGCTCAAGATGACGTGGAGCAAAGTTAAATCCCAAAGGAGTTTGATTTCCATGAAGAGGTCAAAGAGAAATTAAATCCCAATAAGATAGGAGAAGATCTAGAAGGAATTTAAATATAATAAAGAATTATATTCTTTTAAAAGTATTTAATTCCAACTTAACTTCCTCCTCAAGAAAGACTTTGACATAACCATCTCCTATATAAAAAACCCCTAGCCGCCTATTTCAACAAGTTTGGAGGAAGAGTTCGATTGAGAGCAAAAAGGGGAGAGATTTCGACAAAGGCTTCAACCATTCTTCATCTCTTTTCTTTCTTGTTCTATTAGGTTTATGTTAGGGATTCTTTGTTTTGTGTTTCTTGGGAACCTAGCCATGAACTAAATCTATTTGGCTAAGGTTATTGTGTTTTGTGATTGTGAGAAACAATTGGATTTTGTTTAGGTAATAAGAGTTTGCACTTTCAATTCAAGGTTTACTTATTCTTGGTTTTTTATTTTGTTTGCAAGTGAATTGGGAAAGGATCTCGTAACTTCATATATTTATCCAATATCGGGGGAGTTAGATTCAAGAAAAAAAATGAGTATGGTCTTTATTCAATCTATTGATGGTGAAGATTAATCTGGCTTAGGAATAAGTTAAGGATTTCAACGGCTAAGAGGAGCGCAATATTGGTTGTTGTTCACCCTTGATTAAAGCAGGGATGTATTATCAAGGCATGCACAATTAGCTAGAGTTTCGACTTAGGGATAAGAAGAAACCATTGAAGAACGCTCCGCCAAACCTTGAAGTAGTTGCCCAGCTGCCCAAACAGTTGCCCAGGCAGTTGCCCAGGCAACCGTCGATTAGTTGCCAAGGCAACCCCACTGCGAAGTTGCCACGACAACTGAATTGCCCTTGTACTCTTTTACCAAGATAATCCAATTGGCTATTGTTGCGCGTAATAAGTGCTATGCAATTGTGCAAGTATACACGTTGCAAGTTATAGTATAAAATATATCGTCTCCACAGGGATTGGTGCTACTTCAAGAATCTAGTCTCTTGCACTGTAAAAAGTAAAAACACAAATAAAGGATTATAGGAGTTTAACTAATAACTAATCTAGAAAGCAATAAAGTAAAAGAAAAGATGAGATCAAATGAGAGAGAGATAGGCCAGGTTATCGTGAGTTGAGTGTGATAGCCGATTGGATTGTCTTGGTAAAAGAGTGCATGGGCAACTCAGTTGCCGTGGCAACTTGCACAACGGGGTTGCCTTGGCAACTAATCGATGGTTGCCTGGGCAACTACTTGGGTCTGGGCAGCAACCTTCAAGGTTCGGCAGAGCGTTCTTCAATGGTTTCTTCTTATCCCTAAGTCGAAACTCTAGCTACTTGTGCATGCCTTGATAATACATCCCTGCATGAATCAAGGGTGAACAACAACAAATCTTACGCTCCTCTTAGACGTTGAAATCCTTAACTTATTCCTAAGCCGGATTAATCTTCACCATCAATAGATTGAATAAAGATCATATTCATTCGTTTCTTGAATCTAACTCTCCCGATATTAGATAAATAGATGAAATCACGAGATCCTCTCCCAATTCACTCGCAAACAATAATAAGAACCAAGAATGAATAAACCTTGAACAAAAAAGTGCAAACTCTTATTACCTAAACAAAAACCAATAGTTTCTCAGAACCACAAAACACAATAACCATAGCCCTAGAAACACAAGATAAATAGCATGAACCCAATCGAACAAGAAAGAAAAGGATGAAGAATGAGGCTTGTCGAAATCCTCCTTGCCCTAGATGCTTGTCGAAAATTCTCTCCTCTTGCCCTCCTTGATGCTTGTCGAAATTCCCCTCTCTTGATCTATGGGGTTGTCAAAATTTTCCCTCTTCTTGCTCTCCTCCAAGTTGACGATATGGTGATCTATTTATAGGGCTAGGTTAAAGTCCTTATTTGAGGAGGAAGTTAAGTTGGAATTAAATTATCTTTAAAGAATATAATTCTTTATTATAATTATATTCCTACTAGAACTTCTCTTATCTTCTTGGAATTTAATTCTTCTTTAATCACTTCATGGAAATCAAATTCCTTTGGGATTTAGCTTTGCTCCACGTCATCTTGGGCTTGTCTAGTCATCAATTTCGACTACCATATCACCTTTGCTCTTGTCGACAATTGCCCTGGCAACTGGCTCGGTGTCTCCTTCATGCATTGCCCTAGTAACTAGCTCGGCGTCTCCTTCATGTATTGCCCTGGCAACTAGCTCTAGCCTTGCTTTGGCAAGTGATCCTGTATATACACACAAAACACACCAAAGCAACATCTTTTCCCACAAAAACTACCAAGTTATGTAATCAAGCTCAACGATGGAAGGAAACATGGATTAGCGCATGAATGGCTAATTATGCAACTAATATGAGCCTAAGTGTAACAATAATATGAGTAAAAAGGGTAAGAAAAATAGTACTTTTGAACACTTATCACACCCCCAAACTCGAACTATTGCTTGTCCTCAGGCAATGCAAACTCATAATTACCTGACAAGACTTCAATTTTCACAAACTTAGCTTTGAACTTGATTTCAATTCTCTGAACCGGGGCACAAAGTATGATTGGCTTTTTATTTTTCGAAAAAACTTAGGAGTTACTCAGAATCAAACTATAATGCTTGTAAGTGTGTGCGGAGTTGTGTGCAAGTTGATTTTTCGGATTCTATGCAAACAATAGGTTTTCAAATTACTTTATTGGGTTCTTTTTAACATGTTTTAACTAGAGCCAGTTTTGGGCACCTCTAGTGTTTTGTTTTTAGTTTTCTTAAGTTAATTTATTCGACTAGAGCCGGTTTCGGGCACCTCTAGTTATAAATTTTTTTTAACACATACTAGAGCCAGTTTCGGGCACCTCTAGCATTCATCCAATTTTTATTCTAATCCCCCAATTTATTAATTATCAACCTAAGTTCACTAGAATTCCTTAAATCAATCAAACCACAACAGTGTTTCATCAAATTTAGCATCATAGTAAAATTCTAAGTTTTCCCATGGTTATCCTAGAATAAAAAATTCTATCAATTAAGTGCATTGGCAAAGTCATCATCGGATATTCATCAAATCTAAGCAATTCTTGTTCCAACTAAAGGCATGGCAAGCAATTTATGTATCCTAAATGTAATACTTAAGATGAATGTAACTAAACATGGTAACTACTAATAACAATCCCCCCAAACTCGAGTGAGGCATTGTCCTCAATGCATGCATTAAAGAAAAATAAAAATAACTAAAAATAAAATGCATACGAGGAATTACTCCGAGAGTTCGTCATCGTAGATTATTAGTTTCCTTTTGGTCGGTGTCTTGATTCTCTTGCTTGAACGCGATGGTTGTTTTCTTGTTGCCGGTGGTGTAATCGATCCTCTTACGAGGTTTTCCTCATCATCCTCTTCATCAGTGTCATTGGCTTTTCGCTTGGAGGATTCAATTGGTACGGTCTTTGTTGGTGCAATTGAGGACTCGTCCGAATATAAAAAATCAGAAAATGATTCCGTAGGAGTTGATTCGGGCATAGTTGCTTTACCTTTGGCTTTTGCAGTGGTTGCCGGGATGTCTTTAGCTTTGGTTGCCGTGGCATCTTCAGGGTTGGTTGCCGGGGCATCCTCTATTGTGATTAAAGTGGCAAGTAGTGGTTGTGAGTCTTGTTGTGGAAAAGAAAACAAAGAAAACCTGGAAACTAAAGGTAATGAAGAAAAATAAAATATCTCATAAAAATAAAAATAAAAAGAAAAAGAAAATATTGAAAGGAGAGCATGCTCATGCATCTCCTAAAGTGACCACTTCTTTGTTACGTTCCGCATGAGCACCATTGTAGTGCTTCAATCTTTGTCCATTAACTTTGAATTCATGGTTGTCAGAGATGGACTTGATTATCACGGCACCATTGGAGAATGGGTTGACAACTTTGAATGGTCCCGACCATCTTGATTTCAACTTTCCCGGGAAAAGTTTTAGCCGAGAATTGAATAAGAGAACTAGTTGCCCTGGCATGAATTGCCGTGGCAATAGTTTCTTGTCGTGCCATCGCTTTGTTTTCTCCTTGTAGATTCGTGCATTGTTATAGACGAGTGCACGGAATTCTTCTATCTCATTGAGGTCCAACAAACGCTTTTGTCCGGAACTTTCCCAATCCATATTCACGGTCTTGATTGCCCAGTATGCCTTGTGTTCGATATCCACCGATAGATGGCATGTCTTGCCATAGACAAGTCGGAAGGGGGACATACCTAAGGGTGTTTTGAATGCAGTGCGATATGCCCAAAGTGCGTCATCTAGTCTTAATGACCAATCCTTCCTATAGGGATTTACAACTTTTTTCGAGTATAACCTTCAACTCCCGGTTGGAAATTTCTGGTTGCCCGTTGGTTTGTGGGTGATATGCCGTGGCGATCTTGTGTGATATGCCGAAGCGTTGCAACATCTTGGCAATTAGTCTTTTGTCAAAATGCTTGCCTTCGTCACTGATAATTGCTCTCGGCATCCCAAACTGTGTAAATATGTTTTTCTGCAAGAATCGTTGCACGGTCTTGGAATCGTTGTTGGGAACTGCAACTGCCTCCACCTATTTAGACACATAGTCGACGGAAAGTAGAATGTAGATGTTGCCGAATGAAGATGGGAAAGGTCCCATAAAATCGATCCCCCATACATCGAACAATTCCACCTCGATGATGTTCTGGAGCGGCATCTCATGTCGTCTAGAGATATTGCCCGTCCTCTGGCAACGATCACATTGCTTGTAAAAGTCTTGGGCATCTTTGTACAATGTTGGCCAATACAAACCGGATTGCAAAACTTTGGCCGCGGTACGAGTTCTTCCAAAATGTCCTCCATAGGGTGAAGAATGGCATTGTCGGAGTACATTCTGTTGCTCTTCTTCAGGGACACATCGATGTATAACTTGATCTGCGCATTGTTTAAACAAAAGAGGCTCGTCCCAAAAGTAATGCTTCGCATCATGGCGGAACCGCTTATTCCCTTGGTGAGTAATGCCATAAGGTAAAATACCACAAATAAGGAAATTAACTAAATCCGCGTACCAGGGTATTGCCGAGGCATGTGCTACCGTGGCGACTGCTCCCAAAATTGCCGAGGCGTGCGCGTCAAAGGCTACTGCGGCGTTGAGGGTTGCCGAGGCGTGTGCATCCATGGTTGCCGAGGCGTCGAGGGTTACTGAGGCATGTGCGTCTATGGTTGCCGAGGCGTCGAGGGTTGCCGAGGCATGCGCGGCCATGGTTGCCGAGGCAACTAAAAGTTGTTCATCCAGGAATGCATCGCATATCTCTAGATCCGCGTCCTCCTCCCTATTGCATTCCAAACGTGATAAGTGATCGGCCACTTGATTTTCTGTTCCTTTCCTGTCCTTAATTTCAATATCAAATTCTTGTAAAAGTAATATCCAACGAATCAAACGAGGTTTGGCATCCTTTTTAGCAAATAGATATTTGATTGCCGAATTGTCCGTATGAACAATTACCTTTGTACCAATCAAATAGGATCGGAACTTGTCAAATGCGAAAACTATAGCTAGTAACTCTTTCTCCGTTGTTGTGTAATTCACTTGAGCACTATTAAGAGTTTTACTAGCGTAGTATATCACATGGAATGTCTTACCTGTGCGTTGGCCTAGGAATGCTCCTACCGCGAAATCACTTGCATCACACATTAGCTCAAAAGGTAGCGTCCAATCTGGTGGAACGACAATGGGTGCCGAGGCAAGCTTTTTCTTTAGGGTTTCGAATGCTTGGGTGCAAGAATCATCAAAATCGAAGACTTTATCCTGTTCAAGCAAATTGCACAAGGGTTTAGTGATTTTAGAAAAATTATGAATGAACCTCCTGTAAAAACCTGCATATCCAAGAAAACTTCGAATTCCTTTAACCGAACTTGGTGGGGGTAATCTCTCGATCACGTCCACCTTAGCTTTGTCTACTTCAATTCCCTTGGATGAAATCTTGTGGCCGAGCACTATTCCTTTATCTACCATAAAATGGCATTTCTCCCAATTGAGGACTAAATCAGTTTCTTCACATCTTGCCAACACCCTCTCTAAATTGCCGAGACAGCTATCGAAGTCATTACCAAAAACAGAAAAATCATCCATGAAGATCTCAAGGAAGTCTTCGACCATGTCTGAAAAGAGTTCCATCATGCATCTTTGGGAGGTTGTCGGGGCGTTACACAATCCGAACGGCATCCTTCGGAAGGCATAAGTACCGTATGGGCATGTGAAGGTTGTCTTTTCTTGATCTTCTGGTGCTATGGCAATTTGATTGTAACCTGAATAACCATCAAGAAAACAATAAAAGGGTTTACCTGCAAGACGGTCAAGCATTTGATCAATAAAGGGTAATGGGAAGTGATCTTTCCTAGTGGCTTTGTTTAGCTTTCGATAATCCATACAAACCCTCCAACCGGTCACAGTCCTGGTTGGAATGAGTTCATTGTTTTCATTACTTACCACCATTATACCTCCTTTTTTCGGAACACATTGTACTAGACTTACCCATGCACTATCAGAGATAGGGTATTTAATGACGGCGTAAAGCCACTTGATGATTTCTTTCATTACAACCCCTTTCATGGCATGATTCACTCTCCTTTGGGCCTCAATTGAAGGTTTGTGATTATCTTCCAACAAAATCTTGTGCATGCACACTGCCGGGCTAATTCCCTTCAAGTCGGCAATTGTCCATCCTATTGCCTTTTTGTGTAGCTTCAACATCTTGATCAGCTTCTTTTCCTGCTCAGGCTGTAACTTAGAAGAAATAATTACAGGCAATGTATTATCGGTTCCTAAGTATGCATATTTTAGTTGCTCTGGCAATTGTTTGAACTCAAGAATCGGTGGTTGTTCAATAGAGGGTTTTTCGAGTTTACCTTCCTTACCTGAGTAATCCAGTGGTTCAAAGTATGTACCTAGTTGATTGGCTAGCCAATTTGCCTCTTCTCATTGTTCCTCATCGACCGGTTCTTCATACTCCTCAGGTTCCTCTTGATTGGCAATGTAGTTGCCGAGGCAACTAAATTCCTCGTCAAAGTTAAACTCTGCCGTGGCATGAAGAAGTTGGCATTCTTCTGGATCATCGGCATGCCTTAGTGTTTGGAACACATTTAGTTTAACTTGCTGCTCATTCACCCTCATTGTGAGTTCTCCCTTTTCAACATCGATCAAGGTTCTCCCTGTTGCTAGGAATGGTCTCCCGAGAATGATGGGTGCATGCTCATCTGCTTTACAATCCAAAACAATAAAGTCAGCGGGAAAAATAAATTTATCAACTTTTACCAGTATGTCCTCGATTTTTCCCTCTGGATGCACATAGGATCTGTCAGCTAGTTGTAGCATAACTGTTGTAGGTCTTGCCTTCCCTATTCCTAGTTTCTGGAAAACCGATTTAGGCATCAAGTTTATGCTAGCCCCAAGGTCGCATAATGCTTTCCCGACATAGTGATTTCCAATGGAACAGGGTATTGTGAAACTTCCGAGATCCTTCAACTTGGGTGGCATACGATTGTGCAACATTGCCATGCATCCCTCTATTGCGGCAATTGTTTCAAACTCTCCTAGCCTTGTTCTCTTGGACACAATGTCTTTAAGAAACTTGGCATAGTTTGGCATTTGTTCAATTGCTTCCACCAATGGCAAGTTGATGTGGACTTGCATTAGGATATCAAGAAACTTCTTGAATTGGTATTCTTGCTTTTTTTGCTTCAACCTTTGTGGGAATGGTGGTGGAAGTCGGATATCTTCGATCCTTTCATTGGTTTGAAACTTGATTGACGGCATTGGTGGGACAACTGGAGTTGCCGAGGCGTTATCAACTGGGGTTGCCGAGGCATGCTTATCGCAAGTTGCCGAGGCTATTCCTGGTTCAGCACCTGAGGCTTTGCCGCTAGGTTCGTCTTGATATTTTTGTGGAGTTTTGTTTGACGAGCGGGTTTGAACCTCTCTAAGTTGTTGGCCACTTCTAGTGGTGATCACCTTACATTGCTCATGGCCAATTCCTCTTGCGACTTCAGTATCGCTAGGTAAACCTCCTTGCGGTCTAGTATTCAGATTTTGAGTAAACTGTCCGACTTGATTTTCCAATGATTTGATTGCCGCCTCTTGGTTTTACAATCTCATTTCAGTCCTGTTAATAAAAGCATTAGTTCTTTTTATGAAATTACTATTCTCAGCCATATAAGATTCAGTTTTCATCATAAAAGCATTTAGAGAATTTTCCAAAGAACTAGATGTTGTCGGTTGTTGCTGCGGTAACTGTTGTCGTGGCATATTCTGCTGGAATCCCGATGCTTGTGCATTCTAATTGTTCTGGTTTAGAGCATTGTTGGGATTACTCCATGAAAAAATTGGGTGCTTCTTCCAAGCTGGATTGTATGTATTGGACATCACATTGTTGTTCCGATTGTAATTCCCCACATAGAAGCTGGATTCCGGACTTTGCATACATTCAGAAGAATCATGGTTATCACCACATAACTCACAAAAAGAATCCATTACCTTGACTTCATGTGTGTTGTTTGGTTTTTGCATGTTCTGGACCATCTTGGTTAAAGTGGCCAATTGTGCCGAAATTGAATCTGATGATCCTAGTTCATGTATTGTGGCTTGGCGTCTAACTCCTCCTCTTCTAGTAGATGGGAATTGATAATCATTCTTGGCCAGCCTGTTTAAAATTTGCATTGCTTCCTCCAGCGACTTATCTAGGAGTATGCCGTTTGCCAAGGCATCTAGCATCATCCTTGTTGGTGTATTCACGGCGTTGTAAAACATTGTTACTTGAGTCCACACCGGGAATCCATGTAGGGGGCATTTCTATAGAAGTTCTCTATATCGCTCCCAAGCCTCGTACATGGATTCATCATCTGCCTATCGAAAAGAAGTAATATCGTTACAAAGCTTATCAGTCAAATTTGTAGGATTAAATCGAGCATGGAAATCACGACAAAGATCGGTCCAAGATGCTATTGATCTGGCAGGAATGCTATTCAACCATGCTTTCGCCCTATCCCTCAGTGAATAGGGGAATAATCTTAAGCGTAAGACATCAGGGGTGACTCCGTGTATTTTGAACGAGTTGAAAATATCGAGGAAAGATTTCAGATGTTGCTGTGCATCTTCAGTTGCTGAGCCGCCAAATTGACCAATTGTGTTGATCATACTAAACATTACCGGTTTTAACTCAAAGTGGTCTGCTTCAATTTCAGGTGCGACAACTCCTGGATTAAGTCTATCAAGATCTTCTTCAAGATAGTCTCAAATAGTTCTATTTCGTGCAAGAATCACTCCTCCTGCTAGAACATCTTGATTCATATTGCCGTCTTGATTAGCCATTGCTACTCTTATCCATCGTCTAAGTCTTTGTAAGGTTCGTTCGATTTATGGATCAAAGGGATATTCTGGTGAAGTCAGTCTCGCCCTGGTCATATACCAATGCAAAACCAAAGTTTGCTAGCCCTTTGAATTTTAAACAATAAAAGTAAAAAGAAAGTGCAAGAAAATAAAAAAAGTCGCTATTGCCAATCCCCGGCAACGGCGCCAAAAACTTGTTGCGCGTATAAGTGCTACGCAATTGTGCAAGTATACACGTTGCAAGTTATAGTATAAAAGATATCATCTACATAGGGATTGGTGCTACTTCAAGAATCTAGTCTCTTGCACTGTAAAAAGTAAAAACACAAATAAAGGATTATAGGAGTTTAACTAATAACTAATCTAGAAAGCAATAAAGTAAAAGAAAAGATGAGATCAAATGAGAGAGAGATAGGCCAGGTTATCGTGAGTTGAGGTGTGATAGCCGATTGGATTGTCTTGGTAAAAGAGTGCATGGGCAACTCAGTTGCCGTGGCAACTTGCACAACGGGGTTGCCTTGGCAACTAATCGATGGTTGCCTGGGCAACTACTTAGGCGTCTGGGCAGCAACCTTCAAGGTTCGGCAGAGCGTTCTTCAATGGTTTCTTCTTATCCCTAAGTCGAAACTCTAGCTACTTGTGCATGCCTTGATAATACATCCCTGCGTGAATCAAGGGTGAACAACAACCAATCTCGCTGCTCTTAGCCGTTGAAATCCTTCACTTATTCCTAAGCCGGATTAATCTTCACCATCAATAGATTGAATAAAGATCATATTCATTCGTTTCTTGAATCTAACTCTCCCAATATTAGATAAATAGATGAAATCACGAGATCCTCTCCCAATTCACTCGCAAACAAGAATAAGAACCAAGAATGAATAAACCTTGAACAGAAAAGTGCAAACTCTTATTACCTAAACAAAAACCAATAGTTTCTCACAACCACAAAACACAATAACCATATCCAAATAGATTTAGTTCATGGCTAGGTTCCAAAGAAACACAAGATAAATAGCATGAACCCAATCGAACAAGAAAGAAAAGGATGAAGAATGAGGCTTGTCGAAATCCTCCTTGCCCTAGATGCTTGTCGAAAATTCTTTCCTCTTGCCCTCCTTGATGCTTGTCGAAATTCCCCTCTCTTGCTCTATGGGGTTGTCGAAATTTTCCCTCTTCTTGCTCTCCTCCAAGTTGATGATATGGTGATCTATTTATAGGGCTAGGTTAAAGTCCTTATTTGAGGAGGAAGTTAAGTTGGAATTAAATTATCTTTAAAGAATATAATTCTTTATTATAATTATATTCCTACTAGAACTTCTCCTATCTTCTTGTTCTTTAATCTCTTCATGGAAATCAAATTCCTTTGGGATTTAGCTTTGCTCCACGTCATCTTGAGCTTGTCTAGTCATCAATTTTGACTACCATATCACCTTTGCTCTTGTCGACAATTGCCCTGGCAACTGGCTCGGCGTCTCCTTCATGCATTGCCCTGGCAACTAGCTCGGCGTCTCCTTCATGTATTGCCCTGGCAACTAGCTCTAGCCTTGCTTTGGCAAGTGATCCTGTATATACACACAAAACACACCAAAGCAGCATCTTTTCCCACAAAAACTACCAAGTTATGTAATCAAGCTCAACGATGGAAGGAAACATGGATTAATGCATGAATGGCTAATTATGCAACTAATATGAGCCTAAGTCTAACAATAATATGAGTAAAAAGGGTAAGAAAAATAGTACTTTTGAACACTTATCAGCTATCACTCCTCAACTCACGATAACCTGGCCTATTCTCTCTCATTTGAGTACATCTTCTTTTACTTTATTGCTTTCTAGTTTAGTTGTTAGTTAAACTCCTACAATCTTCTACTTGTGTTCTTTTACTTTTTACAGTGCAAGAGATTAGATTCTTGAAGTGACACCAATCCCTGTGGAGACGATATCTTTTATACTATAACTTGCGACGTGTACACTTGCACAATTGCGGAGCACTTATTACACGCAACAAGTTTTTGGGGCCGTTGCCGGGGATTGACAATAGCAACTTTGTTTTTATTTTCTTGCACTTTTTATTTTTCTTGTTTAAGATTCAAAGGGTTGAATTGATATATGACTAGGGCGAGACCGATTACATCAGAATATCCCTTTGATCCAGAAATTGAACAAACCTTGCAAAGACTTAGACAAAGGTTAAAAGTAGCAATGGCTAATCAAGACGACAATATGAATCAGGATGTTCCAGCAGAAGGAGGAGTGATTCTTGCACGAAACAGAACTATTCGAGACTATCTTGAAAAAGATCTTGAAGGACTTAATCCAGGAGTTGTAACACCTGAAATTGAAGCCGACCACTTTGAGTTGAAAATGGTGATGTTCAATATGATCAACACAATTGGTCAATTTGGTGGCTCAGCAACTGAAGATGCACGACAACATCTTAAATCTTTCCTCAAGATTTGCAATTCATTCAAAATACTAGGAGTCACCCCAGATGTTTTACGGCTAAGATTATTCCCCTATTCACTAAGGGATAGGGCGAAAGCATGGTTGAATAGAATTTCTGCCGGATCAATAGGATCTTGGACCGATCTATGTTGTGATTTCCTTGCTCGATTCAATCCTACAATTTTGACTGATAAGCTTCGTAACAAAATTACTTCTTTTCGGCAGGCAGATGATGAATCCATGTACGAGGCTTGGGAGCGACATAGAGAGCTTCTACACAAATGCCCCCTACGCAGATTCCCAGTGTGGACACAAGTAACAATGTTTTACAACGTTGTGAAAACACCAACAAGGATGATGCTAGATGCCTCGGCAAACGGCATACTCCTAGATAAGTCGTCGGAGGAAGCAATGCAAATTCTAAACAGGCTTTCCAAGAATGATTATCAGTTCCCATCTGCTAGAAGAGGAGGAGTTAGATGCCAAGCCACAATACATGAACTGGGATCATCAGACTCAATTTCGACACAATTGGCCACTCTAACCAAGATGGTCCAGAACATGCAGAAACCAAACAACACATAGGAGGTCAAGGTAATGGATTCTTTTTGTGAGTTATGTGGTGGTAACCATGATTCTTCTGAATGTATGCAGAATCCGGAATCCAGCTTTTATGTGGGGAATTACAACCGGAACAACAATGTGATGTCCAATACATACAATCCAGCTTGGAAGAAGTGCCCGAATATTTTATGGAGTAATCCCAACAATGCTCTGAACTAGAACAATCATAATGCACAAGCATCAGGATTTTAGTAGAATATGCCACGACAACAGTTACCGCAGCAACAACTGACAACATCTAGTTCTTTGGAAAATTCTCTCAATGCTTTTATGTTGAAAACTGAATCTTATATGGCTGAGAATAGTAACTTCATAAAAAGAACTGGTGCTTTTATTAACAAGACCGAGATGAGATTGTAAAACCAAGAGGCGACAATCAAATCATTGGAAAATCAAGTAGGACAATTTGCTCAAAACCTGAATACTAGATGGTAAGGAGGTTTACCTAGCGATACTGAAGTCGCAAGAGGAACTGGCCATGAGCAATGTAAGGCGATCACTACTGGAAGTGCCCAACAACTTAAAGAGGCTCAAGCTCACTCATCAAACAAATCTCCACAAAAAGTACAAGATGAACCCAACGGCAAAACCTCAGATGTTGAACCAGGAATTGCCATGGCAACCAGCGATAAGGATGTTGCGGCAACCAACGATAGGCACGCCACGACAACCCTAGTTGACAATGCCTCGGCAACTCTAGTTACCCCGGCAATGCCATCAATCAGGTTCCA
Organism: Hibiscus mutabilis; assembly: GCA_019671005.1. Taxonomy (NCBI): domain Eukaryota; kingdom Viridiplantae; phylum Streptophyta; class Magnoliopsida; order Malvales; family Malvaceae; genus Hibiscus; species Hibiscus mutabilis. The sequence continues at coordinate 13,493,622 of CM033751.1, forward strand.
AACCAAGGAAAGGATCGAAGATATCCGACTTCCACCACCATTCCCACAAAGGTTGAAGCGACAAAATCAAGAATATCAATTCAAGAAGTTTCTTGATATCAAAAAATCAAGTCCACATCAACTTGTTGTTGGTTGAGGCAATTGAACAAATGCAGAACTATGCCAAGTTTCTTAAAGACATTGTGTCCAAGAGAACAAAGTTAGGAGAGTTTGAAATATTTGCCACAACAGAGGGATGCATGGCCATGTTGCACAATCGCATGCCACCCAAGTTGAAGGATCCCGAAAGTTTCACAAACCACTATGTCGGGAAAGCATTATGTGACCTTGGAGCAAGCATAAACTTGATGCCTAAATCAGTTTTCCAGAAACTAGGAATCGGGAAGGCAAGACCTACAACAGTTATGCTACAGCTAGCCAACAGATCCTATGCGCATCCAGATGGAAAAATCGAAGACATACTGGTAAAAGTTGATAAATTTATTTTTCCCGCTAACATTATTGTTTTTGATTGTGAAGCAGATGAGCATGCACCTATCATTCTCAGGAGACCCTTCCTAGCAACAGGGAGAACCTTGATCGATGTTGAAAATGGAGAACTCACAATGAGGGTGAATGGCCAGCAAGTTAAACTAAATGTGTTCCAACCACTAAGGCATGCTGATGACCCGGAAGAATGCCAAGTTCTTCATGCCACGACAGAGTTTAACTTCAACGAGGAATTTAGTTGCCTCGGCAACTACATTGCCGATCAAGAGGAACCTGAGGAGTATGAAGAACCGATCGATGAGGAACAACAAGAAGAGGCAAATTGGTTAGTCAATCGACCAGGTACATACTTTGAACCACTGGACTACTCAGGTAAGGAAGGTAAACTCGAAAAGCCCTCAATTGAACAACCACTGATTCTTGAGTTGAAATAATTGCCAGGGCAACTAAAATATGCTTACATGGGAACCAATAATACATTGCCTGTAATTATTTCCTCTAAGTTACAGCCTGAGCAGGAAAAGAAGCTGATCGAAATGTTGATGCTACACAAGAAGGCGATAGGATGGACAATTGCTGACTTGAAGGGAATTAGCCCGACAGTGTGCATGCATAAGATTTTGTTGGAAGATGATCAAAAACCTTCGATTGAGGCCTATAGGAGACTGAATCATGCCATGAAAGGGGTTGTAATGAAAGAAATCATCAAGTGGCTTGACGCCGGCATCATATACCCTATCTCTGCTAGTACATGGGTAAGTTTGGTACAATGTGTACCAAAAAAGGGAGGTATAACGGTGGTAAGTAATGAAAACAATGAACTCATTCCAACCAGGATTGTGACCGGTTGGAGGGTTTGTATGGATAACCGAAAGCTAAACAAAGCCACTAGGAAAGATCACTTCCCCTTACCCTTTATTGATCAAATGCTTGACCGTCTTGCAGGTAAACCCTTTTATTATTTTCTTGATGGTTATTCAGGTTACAACCAAATTGCCATAGCACTAGAAGATCAAGAAAAGACAACCTTCATATGCCCATACGATACTTATGCTTTCCGAAGAATGTCGTTCGGATTGTGTAATGCCCCGACAACCTTCCAAAGATGCATGATGGCACTCTTTTCAGACATGGTCGAAGACTTCCTTAAGATTTTCATGGATGATTTTTCCATTTTTGGTAATGACTTCGACAGTTGCCTCGGCAATTTAGAGAAGGTGTTGGCAAGATGTGAAGAATCCGATTTAGTCCTTAATTGGGAGAAGTGCCATTTTATGGTAGATGAAGGAATTGTGCTCGGCCACAAGATTTCATCCAAGGGAATTCGAAGTAGACAAAGCCAAGGTGGACGTGATCGAGAGATTACCCCCACCAAGTTCGGTTAAAGGAATCCGAAGCTTTCTTGGACATGCAGGTTTTTATAGGAGGTTCATTCATAATTTTTCTAAGAATACCAAACCCTTGTAAAATTTGCTTGAACAAGATAAAGTCTTCAATTTTGATGATTCTTGTGCCCAAGCAAATGAAACCCTAAAGGAAAAGCTTGCCTCGGTACCCATTGTCATTCCACCCGATTGGACGCTACCTTTTGAGCTCATGTGTGATGCAAGTGATTTTGCGGTAGGAGCAGTCCTAGACCAACGCATAGGTAAGACCTTTCATGTGATATACTACGCTAGTAAAACTCTTAATAGTGCTCAAGTGAATTACACAACAACGGAGAAAGAGTTACTAGCCGTAGTTTTCACATTTGACAAGTTACGATCCTATTTGATTGGTACAAAGGTAATTGTTCATATGAACCATTCAGCAATTAAGTATATATTTGCTAAAAAGGATGCCAAACCTCATTTGATTCGTTGGATATTGCTTTTACAAGAGTTTGACATTGACATTAAGGACAATAAAGGAAAAGAAAATCAAGTGGCCGATCACTTATCACGCTTAGAACGCAATAGGGAGGAGGATGCGGATTTAGAGATATGCGATGCATTCCTGCATGAGCAACTGTTAGTTACCTCGACAACCATGGATGTGCATGCCTCAGCAACCCTTCATGCGCATGCCGCGGCAACTCCAGACGCGTATTCCTCGGCAACCCTTGACGCGCATGCCTCGGCAACCCTTGACGCGCACGCCTCAGCAACTCCAGACGCGTATACCTCGGCAACCACTAATGCGCACGCTTCAGCAACTCTAGACGCGTATGCCTAGGCAACCACTGATGTGCATGCCTCGGCAACCCTTGACGCGCATGCCTCGGCAACTCCAGACAAGTATGCCTCGGTAACCATGAAAGTAGTTGCCACAATAACACATGCCTCGGCAATACCCTGGTACGCGGATTTAGTTAATTTCCTTGTTTGTGGTATTTTACCTTATGGCCTTACTCACCAAGGAAAGAAGCGGTTCCGCTATGATGCTAAGCATTACTTTTGGAATGAGCCTCTTTTGTTTAAACAATGTGCAGATCAGGTTATACGCCGATGTGTCCCCGAAGAGGAGCAGCAGAATGTACTCCGGCAATGCCATTCTTCACCCTATGGTGGACATTTTGGAGGAACACGTACCGCGGCCAAAGTTTTGCAATCCAGTTTGTATTGGCCAACACTGTACAAAGATGCCCAAGAGTTTTACAAGCAATGTGATTGTTGCTAGAGGATGGGCAATATCGCAATATCTCTAGACGACTTCAGATGCCGCTCCAAAACATCCTCGAGGTGGAATTGTTCGATGTATGGGGGATCGATTTTATGGGACCTTTCCCATCTTTATTTGGCAACCTCTACATTCTACTTGCCATCGACTACGTGTCTAAATGGGTTGAGGCAGCTGCAATTCCCGCCAACGATTCCAAGACCGTGCAACGATTGTTGCAGAAAAATATATTTACACGATTTGGGATGCCGAGAGCAATTATCAATGATGAAGGCAAGCACTTTGAGAACAGACTCATCGCCAATATGTTACAACGCTTTGGTGTATCTCACAAGATTGCCACGGCATATCACCCACAAACCAATGGGCAAGCAGAAATTTCCAACCGGGAATTGAAGGGTATACTCGAGAAAGTTGTAAATCCCTCTAGGAAGGATTGATCAGTAAGACTAGATGATGCACTTTGGGCATATCTCACTGCATTCAAAACACCCTTAGGTATGTCTCCCTTCTGACTTGTCTATGGCAAAACATGCCATCTATCGATGGAAATCGAACACAAGGCATATTGGGCAATCAAGACCGTGAATATGGATTAGGAAAGTGCCGGGAAAAAGCATTTGTTGGACCTCAACGAGATAGAAGAATTCTGTGCACTTTCCTATAACAATGCACGAATCTACAAGGAGAAAACAAAGCAATGGCATGACAAGAAACTATTGCCGCGGCAATTCATGCCAGGGCAACTAGTTCTGTTATTCAATTCTCGGCTAAAACCTTCCCCGAGAAAACTGAAATCAAGATGGTCGGGACCATTCGAAGTTGTCAAACCGTTCTCCCATGGTGTCGTGATAATTAAGTCCATCACTGACGAACATGAATTCAAAGTCAACAAACAAAGATTGAAGCACTACAACGGTGCCCATGTGGAACGTAACACAAAAGTGGTCACCTTAGGAGATGCATGAGCATGCTCTCCTTTCGATATTTTCTTTTTATTTTTTTGAACTATTTAATTTTTTATTTTTGTTTATTAATTTTGGTTACTTTACTTTTTAGGATAAATTTATTTATTTTCTTTAAGATTAAGACTACATCTTTCTTTCATATTTATCTAATTGTTTTTAAATTTTAGGTTTAATAATTTCTTTGCAAATCTTCATTTATTTTCTTTTATTAGTTTATCTTTAATTTTAATCCTTATTTTATTTGTTTTTGAATTGTAGGAAAAGAGTTCAAGATAAAGAGGAATTTGATTGAAGAAGGAAGCTTCTTCAATAAGAAAACTAATGGGCTAAATCTAAGGCTTACATTAAGCCTCCAATTTACCCTAGATAAACCCTACATAGCCAGCCAAACCCTTCTCCTTCCCCAAATCCCCTAGCCGTCCCCTTCCCCCAATCAAAACCCTTGTTTTCTTTCTTTCCAATTAATCCCACCCACCATATTTACTACCTATCTTTTCTATTTAACCCATCACCCTTAACTTCCAAGAAACCTATTCCTACTTTTCATCTTGCAACTCTTTAGTTTCTTTTGCTTTCTTTTCTTTGTTTCTACCAAACTCAAAACCAAGATCATCCATGGCATCCAAAATCGAATTTTTGGTTCACCCAAGTTCCTCCAAAGAACCAATATACAAGAAGTTTGCTACACTGGTGGTTCAAGAAAGATTTCACTCCAAGTTTGAAAGCCTAAAGATTTGCGAAGAACAAGGCTTCGAATCCTCCAACTCTCATCAAGATTTCGACCTTGAACCATTTATCTTTTGCCATCAAAAGTGGCAAATCTTTTGCCATCAATAGGAACCGGGTAACATCTCATGGGTAAGAGAATTCTATGCTCACTCATCTAACTCGGATAATCCTTATGTTTTTGTTCGTGACAAGGCTATACTCATAAGCCCCGAAAACATCAACACCTTTTACAGGCTCTACATTGAGAAAGACGAGCATCAAGCCTTTGTTGATCAACTCACGCCCAAGCAACTCGACAAGGCGCTTCAAGAACTCACTCTACCGGGAACTCATTGGAACCACGGTAAATACAAGGGCACGGTAAATTGCCTTCGGCTTAAACCCGAGGCAAAATTATGGAATAAGTTTGTTAAAACTTCTTTAATGCTTACAACACACAATACCACCGTTGATAGACCTCATCTTTTGCTCATACATTCTATCTTGCATAATCACATCATTAACATTGGAAAAATTATTTGTGATGAGATTTTTGTATGTAGCACAAAAGACAAGGGTTCTCTTTTCTTCCCTTGCTTAATTTATAATCTTTGCAAGGAGATGTATGTCCCAAGTGAGTCCACTGATGAAAAAGCCCTACAAAGTCCGATTGGAATTGAGCACAAATCCGAGAGCTAATAGGAGAGGCACCGGTAAAGTCCCCAACGCCTTCAATTGCCGCGGCAACTCCTGCCACCTCGGCAACTCCTAATTTCCAAGCAACAGATGCCCAGGCAACTCGGACAATAACCCCGGGACAACTTGAAGCACTCTTACAACCGTTGGAGAATAGCTTTAGGCAAATTGAAGACCGGCAACTAATGTTCATGCGGTACATGAAGGATCACAACAATGCCATCACCCAAGTCATCCTGGAAAAGTACCCAGACAGCCACGTGTCGTTCCCCATATTTCCTGCCGAAATCCTTGCCCCGACAACCAATGAAGCTGTTGCCATGGCAACCGCAACAGATGATGCCGCGGCAACCTACACTGCGCCTGCCTAAGTAGTTGCCACGGCAACCAACACTGAAGATGCCGCGACAACCAAAGCTAAAGATGCCCCGGCAACCACTGCAAAAGACAAAGGTAAAGCACCTATGCCCGAATCAACTCGTACTGAATCATTGTCTGATTTTTCATATTCGGACGAGTCCTCCATTGCACCAACAAAGACCGCTCCAATCGAATCCTCCAAGCCCAAGCGAAAAGCCAATGACATTAATGATGAGGACGATATGGACAACCCCGTTCAAGGATCAATTCCACCATCGGAAACAAGGAAGCAACCACCGCGTTCAAGCAAAAGAATCAAGACACCGGCCAAAAGGAAACTAATCATCCACGACGACGAACTCTCAGAGTAAGTCCTCGTTTGCATTTTACTTTTCTTTATTGTTATTTTTATTTTTATTTTTCTTTGTTGCATGCATTGATGACAATGCCTCACTCGAGTTTGGGGGGATTGTTATTAGTTAGTTACCATGTTTAGTTGCATTCATATTAAGTATTGCATTTAGGATACATAAATTGCTTGCCATGCCTTTAGTTGGAACAAGAATTGCCTAGATTTGATGAATATCTGATGATGAATATCCGATGATGACTTTGCCAATGTATTTAATTGATAGAACTTTTTATTCTAGGATAACCGTGGAAACACTTAGAATCTTACTATGATGCTAAACTTGATGAAACATTGTTGTGGCTTGATTGATTTAAGGAATTCTAGCGAACTTAGGTTGATAGTAAAAAAATTGGGGGATTAGAATAAAAATTGGATGAATGCTAGAGGTGCCCGAAATTGGCTCTAGTATGTGCTAAAAATTGATCGCTAGAGGTGCCCGAAACCGGCTCTAGTTAAAACATGTTAAAAGAACCCAAGGAAGTAATTTGAAAACCTCTTGTTTGCATAGAATCCGAAAAATCAACTTGCACACAACTCCGCACACACTCACAAGTATTATAGTTTGATTCAGAGAAACTCCTAAGTTTTTCGAAAAATGAAAAGCCAGTCATACTTTGTGCCACGGTTCTGAGAATTGAAATCAAGTTCAAAGCTAAGTTTGTAAAGATTGAAGTCTTGGCGGGTAATTATTAGTTTGCATTGCTTGAGGACAAGCAATAGTTCGAGTTTGGGAGTGTGTTAAGTGCCTAAAAGTACTATTTTATTCACCCTTTTTATTCATATTATTGCTAGACTTAGGCACATATTAGTTGCGTTATTAGCCATTCATGCATGTTTGCATTATTTCCTTGGTGGACAAGCTTGATTTCATATTTTGCTTAATTTTGTGGAAAAAGGGTGCTGCCGATAGTTGTTTTTGTGTGTGTGCAGAATCACTTGCCTAAACAAGGCTGGAACCAGTTACCAGGGCAGTGCATGAAGGAAATGCCGGCGCAGTTGCCAGGGCAATGCATGAAGGAGATTCTGAGCTAGTTGCCAGGGTAATTGTCTATAAGGGATAACATGATATGGCTGTCGAAATTGATGACTAGATATGCCCAAGATGACGTGGAGCAAAGTTAATCCCAAAGGAGTTTGATTTCCATGAAGAGGTCAAAGAGAAATTAAATCCCAAAAAGATAGGAGTAGATATAGAAGGAATTTAAATATAATAAAGAAATATATTGTTTTAAAAGTATTTAATTCCAACTTAACTTCCTCCTCAAGAAAGACTTTGACCTAACCATATCCTATATAAAGAACCCCTAGCCGCCTATTTCAACAAGTTTGGAGGAAGAGTTCGATTGAGAGCAAAAAGGGGAGAGATTTCGACAAAGGCTTCAAAAATTCTTCATCTTTTTCTTTCTTGTTCTATTAGGTTTATGTTAGGGATTCTTTGTTTTGTGTTTCTTTGGAACCTAGCCATAAACTAAATCTACTTGGCTAAGGTTATTTTGTTTTGTGGTTGTGAGAAACAATTGGATTTTGTTTAGGTAATAAGAGTTTGCACTTTCAATTCAAGGTTTACTCATTCTTGGTTTTTTATTTTATTTGCGAGTGAATTGGGAGAGGATCTCGTAACTTCATCTATTTATCTAATATCGGGAGAGTTAGATTCAAAAAAGAAATGGGTATGGTCTTTATTCAATCTATTGATGGTGAAGATTAATCTGGCTTAGGAATAAGTTAAGGATTTCAACGGCTAAGAGGAGCACAAGATTGGTTGTTGTTCACCCTTGATTCACGCAGGGATGTATTATCAAGGCATGTATAATTAGCTAGAGTTTCGACTTGGGGATAAGAAGAAACCATTGAAGAACGCTCTGCCGAACCTTGAAGTAGCTGCCCAGCCGCCCAAACAGTTGCCTAGGCAACCGTCGATTAGTGGCCAAGGCAACCCCGCTGCGCAAGTTGGCACGACAACTGAGTTGCCCTTGCACTCTTTTACCAAGACGATCCAATTGGCTACCACTCCTCAACTCACGATAACCTGGCCTATTCTCTCTCATTTGATTACATCTTCTTTTACTTTATTGATTTCTAGTTTAGTTGTTAGTTAAACTCCTACAATCTTCTACTTGTGTTCTTTTACTTTTTACAGTGCAAGATATTAGATTCTTGAAGTGACACCAATCTATGTGGAGACAATATCTTTTATACTATAACTTGCGACCTGTACACTTGCACAATTGCGGAGCACTTATTACGCGCAACAAATATATTTGGAAATTGTGATAGGTTATAAAACGTCCATGATGGCTTCGTCTTTGCTTTCTCTTTCTTCTCATCGTCAATATCATTAACACTCACCTGCTTCACATATGCAATAGCTATTACCTTCGAAAAATATCATCTTATCATACAGAAATTCAATATCAAAGTAAGATAATTGTTTGTCCTTTAGAAAGAAGGTGAAAATCCTAGTTAAGACAATACATATCTTTTTGTTATATTGTCTGATTGAATATAAAGAAAAAGTAAAAGTGGATAATTTTCTCCCTAGTACAACTAATATAAAAAATAGATAATTTATTTTCTAAAGATAAAGACAATTAATTACCAAAACTATATCATACCAAATTGATCATGAAAATACTCTAGTTTCAGACTTCATTTTCCAAAGTTGAAAAGGGGAAAAATAAATTTGTAACGACTCGAATTTTTGAGTCATCGGATTAGTGTTGATTCGAGTCTTGGGCTTTAGGTTCGGCATGAGTAAATAATCCAAATGGGCCTTGGATAATGGTGTTTGGGCTTGAAGTGAACCTTGTTGGCATAAATTTGAAATAGGAGGGACTTGGGATGTGATTATCCAATAGTTGGAAGCACATTTTCTTGTCCTCGAAAGACCAAAAGCTGTCATTTTTAAATAATCTTCATTTACTCATTTTCTTTACTACAAACTCTGTCTATTGCTAGAACACCAAGAAAGATTCAAGGTAAAAGCCTAAATTTTATCCTTCATTCTTTCTATTCGAAATTTATGTTTGGGGTATATTATCTCCTCCCTACAATTTACATTTTGAGGTAAGAATCATTAAAAATGGTGGTAAGATGAGAAAATGATTTTTAGAGGGGGTTTGAGTGGTGAATGTTTCAGTACGAATTTCTTGTTATGAATTTATTTAAAAAATTCTAATCACTTGAGAGTGTAACAATTCATTTTTTGCACTTGTTGATTAGTTAAAGAAGTGGGAGAGCCATCTAACACCATAAGGAAGGAGAAATAATGAAGAAATCTTGTGGGAAATAAAATTTTGGGTCTTTTGCTAAGGTTTGTACATCTCAAACTTTGAAGTGCTTCATGCTTTTCATAACTGTAATTGCTTTGCATGCTTAAGCATGATGAGTTGTTGGGTATTTAGCATGTTGGCCATGGTTGCTCATGGATATATTGTCCTTGTTGTTAAGAGAGTGTTTAATTGGTCATAATAAGCTAATAATAATCCTAATAGACTTTAGGAAGGATGTAACTACTCCTATGGGTTGAATTTAGGGGTTTTAAGTTGAATTTCGTAGTTTGGGAAGCGATTTATAGGCTTCAGTATTGATACGTGGGAGGCCTGTACCGGTACCCCTTGTCAAATATGAAGAACAAGTATGAACTAAGTGTAGCGTACTGATACGGGCTTCAACCAGTATCGGTATGCCACTCAAGAAGTATCGGCACGGGTCAACTCGTACCGATACTCGTGAGTTTTATAAGATTCTAATGATCAATTTTGGTATCGCTATGGTGGGGTCGTATTAGTACCCGAGCCCAAAGATCGGTACATTCGATCGAGTACCAGTAAGGGCTGGCTTTCCCAAATCTAGTAATGTATTTTGGTATCAATATGGGCAGTCGAGTACCGGTACCCGTGAGCTGGGTACCGGTACTTATTGGGATGTACTGGTACCCACTGATGCCAATGCCCAATTGGAATGAATCTTATTAAGGGCTTAACCCTGATCACATAGCCCAAGTGTAAAATACCCAACATCGATTATCCATACAGCAACATAAATAACATACATTCCCTACAATGGCCAACAAAGCCCTACAATACACGTGCTCCCACAGTCGTCGGATTACCCGTGATTATATAGCCATCAGGTAATGTGCCATATCTGGATCACCGTAGCCACAGATATGTCCTAGACATACTTGGATCACAAAAGCCACAAACAGTCTTCACCTGAGGTCACTCAGCAAATCAGGTTACTCGAGTTCACATAGCCTATCGAGTTACTTGAGCTTACACAGCCCCCGAGTTACGTTTCTTTATCCTGATCTCATAGTCCAAGGATAGGTTTCTAACCGCATCCAGATCATATAGCCCTTGAATACATTGAATGTATTCGATCACACAGCCCATAGTACAAATCCCCTTATATAGGTGCCCTTGCACAGACTCTAAGACATTCGAATTCCTAACCAAGACACATAAGATAACATATGCTCCTCCGAGCATCAATATATCTCACCACGAGATAAGAAACGTCAAGCTAACCACTACAAATGCCCCAAGGTATATTTTATTTGTTAAACAATTAGTATTTATCTTTTAAGCTCACACTCGCCTTTCTCATTAGATTATTTCATTATTCACGACAACCAGCCTATATGGGCATCCCTTCAACACACAGCAAGGACCACAAGTTTCCACGTAGCATTAACTGATCTACCACGGATCCTTATGGATTACTAGTACAAGCAACTCACCCAATTATTACCAAGCCAGTAGCCATTTATTTCGCATGTGGGTTATAAACCCTGATTTCTCAGTTTTAGGATTTGTTTTATCCCTTATTAGACCCTTTACCACGAATTAGAATCCCTGAATGCAACCTCAAAATTCTAGGGTTAATTGTTCTGCGAGTACCGATACTCCTATGTGGGTATCGCTACACTTATCTAGGTATCAGTACTCATCCCCGAGTACCGATAGTCGAATTAGCTTCTATAGATTTGGTGCCTCTAGTCATACCGATACGCTCACTCATATATCAATACTCAGCATCGGTATGCAATCTACCATGTACTAATTTTTACCCATACCGGTACTTCCACTTTGCGTAAGGGTACGTGAAAGCCTTCCTCAAGCAATGTAATAGTTGGTACCAATATGCCCCTAGCGTACCGACATGCAAAAGCGCTACTGGAATTCTAATTAAGCAAGGGGTACCGATACACGGAAAGCCATACCGGTACGCCCCTCACAACCTGTCCCTTTTATTACAAAGGAGTACTGATATGCAACCATCCCGTACCAGTACGCGAGCCCAATTTCAAAACCTAGGCTCAAGATTTTACCATCCCAACCCTTAACCTAAATGGTTAAGCCCCAAAACGTTCCTACATATTATTGGAGGTTTATTTGGCGGTTTGCTATCAATTTTACCCATTATTAACACATGATTCTTGATTTGCCGTTAAAGGGGTTTCAAGCTCCTAAAACCCTAACTTTGCAACCCACAATCATAAAACCATGCAAGGCATTCATTTTGTGATGCTCATGAAATGTAGGAGTAAAAAATGTACTGACCTTAAGCAAGCAAATCCTGGAATAAGGCAGCAACCAAGCTTCTTCTTCCTTTCTTCCTTTATCCAAGCTTTGAGCCCAACTTCCACGAACGTTAGAGATGTTTACCTCAAGAGATAGATCCTTGCTTGCTGATGAACTCTTTATTGATGACCAATCTGAGACTCTCACTCAACACTAACAAAATACCATCTTTACATTGAGTTGGGTGGGTGTTTGAAGGGGAAAATGATAAAGAGAAGAAGGAGACATGATGACTTCATCCTCTATCCCCAAAATGCAGAAAATAAAGAAGGCATCAGCCTTTTGCCTTCCTTTAAGGGGAAATTACCCATTTACCCTTCATTAATCCTTTCTCACCCAAACACAAACCCAACATCCAAGCCCAACATCACAAGAAGGCCCAGAAAGCCCAACATCTCACTCAATACGCTCTGAACATCTAACTCGATGTGTCGGTCCAAGACCCAGGTCAATGCCCATCGTTGACTCGAGAAATTTGGGTCGTTACAACTCTTTCCTCCTTGAAAAAATTTTATCCTCGAAATTTAGAGGGATGAAAGAGATGGAACCAAAATAGATCCAACCACTTCATCATTCAAATAGGATCACCTTGATTATGGAGAATTCTCCATCAACCTTCCTTAAACAGAACCATAGCATTAAACCACTCGCTCTCAGCACTTCTCTTAAGGACTCCAACAACTCATTTCCAGTAACCAACGACACTTATGACGAACCGTGAAGTAGGGTAACATAACCAACCTCAAGCCACACTGTCCCATCATTAACTTAAAGAACTCATTTCTAATGGACTCTATCTTGGTTAACAAACCTTTCTACTAGTATCCGTCAACCAAAATCTAAACTTAGACCTCATCTATGCCTAAAACGATGTACCACTTCCACAGAACATTGTCAAGAACACATCATATCTAACAACCATACCCCGGTCAAATATTAAAGGACAAGCAAAACCCCGACAATTGAACACTATCATCAATCTACCTTGAACTAACGACTCTTTTCTCCTAACTTGACCCACCAAGACGAGACTTAAAACTTTACTTTATCCGAACTTGCTTTCAACAAGATCGAAAACAACTTTTGATTTCAACTACTTAATTTCTAGCAATGACCATTGTCACTTACAAACTCACACAAGCAATCCAAAACTAACCATTCTGTCTTCAAAGGTCTAAACACCCTTTTCTAACCCTGACTCGGTCCAACAATCAGACGTGAAAAACCATCTAACTATCCTTAGGGATTTTCAACTGGTCTATCCAAATATATTTCTTTACAACACAACCATTCGGTTACCCTAACCACGGCTATTGATCTACATTTCTGATGCACTACTCTGATAACTTTCGCACTGCTTGTCTTAACCGATAATAACTTCATTTGAACTCAATAGAGAAATCCCTCAACTCCACAAAATCTAGCTCAATAGGTGCACAAGCCAGGCTACCGTCCTCATGATTTGTCCTTAGGTCCTCAACCATGTTTATTGCAACCTTCATTTACCTTTACTACGGTACCTTTACCCCAAACAAACAATATACAAAACTCTCACATTCTATAACCAAAACAAGGTCAAAAATCTCACGAAACAGGCAGCGGTCTCCCACTATTACACAACGGCTCAACACATCCAAAGCCACCATACAAGCCACTCTCACACAGGCATATTCTCAGTGAAGCATTTGGCAACGACTCTCAGTTGGTCGCTTGTACAAGTGTGCCTCTAACAAAGAGTTCGTTAAGTACCATACCACAGAGCGATGGATACTAACAACGAACTCAACCTTACCTTTATCGTGATTCTAAACCACAATCAAATGGTAAGACTACTCATCCACCAAGGTTATCTCTATACAGTAGCAAGGTGGAAAATGTGCATGGACTACAAGGGAACATGAAAGAAAGACACCTTCACCATGGTAACGCAAAAGGGAGTAATGGCAAGCACATTGGCCAAAATTTTTTTAGGGCAATATTATCACTCGATGGAGGGTACGGATGGACTATAAGAAGTATCAGAAACGACCCTCCTCAAGTTTTCTCAAATACGCAGTAACATTAGAAGATGTATGAAAAATGCTCTTTCTAAGAAACAATTGTCAAGGTAATAAGAGTTTGCACTTTCAATTCAATGTTTACTCATTCTTGGTTTTTATTCTTATTTGCGAGTGAATTGGGAGAGGATCTCGTAACTTCATCTATTTATCGAATATCGGGAGAGTTAGATTCAAGAAATGAATGAGCATGGTCTTTATTCAATCTATCGATGGTGAAGATTAATCCAGCTTAGGAATAAGTTAAAGATTTCAATGGCTAAGAGGAGCGCAAGATTGGTTGTTGTTTGATAAGTGTTCAAAAGTACTATTTTTCTTACCCTTTTTACTCATATTATTGTTAGACTTAGGCTCATATTAGTTGCATAATTAGCTATTCATGCATTAATCCATGTTTCCTTCCATCGTTGAGCTTGATTACATAACTTGGTAGTTTTTGTGGAAAAGATGCTGCTTTGGTGTGCTTTGTGTGTGTATGTGCAGGATCACTTGCCAAAGCAATGTCGAGCTAGTTGCTAGGGCAATGCATGAAGGAGACGCCGAGCTAGTTGCCAGGGCAATGCATGAAGGAGACGCCGAGCCAGTTGCCATGGCAATTGTCGACAAAGAAAAAATGCAATAGGGATGTCGAAATTGATGACTATACAAGCCCAAGATGACGTGGAGCAAAGCCCAAACCCAAAGGAATTTGATTTCCATGCAGAGATTAAAGAAGAATTAAATTCCAAGAAGATAGGAGAAGTTCTAATAGGAATATAATTATAATAAAGAATTATATTCTTTAAAGATAATTTAATTCCAACTCAAACTCCTCCTCAAAGAAGGACTTTGGCCTAGCCCTATAAATAGCAAGGAGATTTCGACAACTTGGAGAGAGAGCATTAGGGGAAATTTCGACAAGTCCTAGAAGAAAGCAAGGGGAATTTTCAACAAGCATCTAGGGCAAGGGATTTTCGACAAGCTTCATCTTTTCTTCCTTGTTCGATTGGGTTCATGCTAGGGATTGTTTATCTTGTGTTTCTTTGGAACCTAGCCATGAACTAAATCTATTTGGCTATGGTTATTGTGCTTTGTGGTTGTGAGAAACTATTGGTTTTTGTTTAGGTAATAAGAGTTTGCACTTTTCTATTTCAAGGTTTATTCATTCTTGGTTCTTATTCTTGTTTGCGAGTGAATTGGGAGAGGATATCGTGATTTCAGCTATTTATCTAATATCGGGAGAGTTAGATTCAAGAAACGAATGAATATGATCTTTATTCAATCTATTGATGGTGTAGATTAATCCGGCTTAGGAATAAGTTAAGGATTTCAACGGCTAAGAGGAGTGCAAGATTGGTTGTTGCTCACCCTTGATTCACGCAGGGATGTATTATCAAGGCATGCACAAGTAGCTAGAGTTTCGACTTAGGGATAAGAAGAAACCATTGAAGAACGCTCTGCCGAACCTTGAAGGTTGCTGCCCAGAAGCCCAAGTAGTTGCCCAACTAGTCACCCAGGCAACCATCGATTAGTTGCCAAGGCAACCCCGTTGTGTAAGTTGCCACGGCAACTGAGTTGCCCGTGCACTCTTTTACCAAAACGATCCAATCGGCTATCACACCTCAACTCACGATAACCTGGCCTATCTCTCTCTCATTTGAATTCATCTTTTCTTTTACTTTATTTGCTTTCTAGATTCGTTATTAGTTAAACTTCTATAATCCTTTATTTGTGTTTTTACTTTTTACAGTGCAAGAGACTAGATTCTTGAAGTGGCACCAATCCCTGTGGAGACGATATCTTTTATACTATAACTTGTGACGTGTATACTTGCACAATTGAGTAGCACTTATTACGCGCAACAAGTTTTTTGCGCCGTTGCCGGGGATTGGCAATAGCGACTTTGTTTTTATTTTCTTGCACTTTCTTTTTATTTTTCTTGTTCAAATGGCTAACAAACTTTGGTTTTGCATTGGTATATGACCAGGGCGAGACCGACTTCACCAGAATATCCCTTTGATCCAGAAATCAAACGAACCTTACAAAGACTTAGACGAAGGATAAGAGAAGCAATGGCAAATCAAGACGGCAATATGAATCAAGATGTTCGAGCAGGAGGAGGAGTGATTCTTGCACGAAACAGAACTATACGAGACTATCTTGAAGAAGATCTTGATGGACTTAACCCAGGAGTTGTCGCACCTGAAATTGAAGCCGACCACTTTGAGTTGAAACCGGTAATGTTTAATATGATCAACACAATAGGTCAATTTGGCGGCTCAGCAACTGAAGATGCACGACAACATCTGAAATCTTTCCTCGAGATTTGCAACTCGTTCAAGATACACGGAGTCACCCCCGATGTCTTATGATTAAGATTATTTTCCTATTCACTGAGGGATAGGGCGAAAGCATGGTTGAATAGCATTCCTGTCGGATCCATAGCATCTTGGACTGATCTTTGTCGTGATTTCCTTGCTAGATTTAATCCTACAAATTTGACTGATAAGCTTCGTAACGACATTACTTCTTTTCGGCAGGCAGATGATGAATCCATGTACGAGGCTTGGGAGCGATATAGAGAACTTCTACACAAATGCCCCCTACACGGATTCGCGGTGTGGACTCAAGTAATGATGTTTTACAACGCCGTGAATACACCAAAAAGGATGATGCTAGATGCCTCGGCAAACGGCATACTCTTAGATAAGTCGCCGGAGGAAGCAATGCAAATCTTAAACAGGTTGGCCAAGAATGATTATCAATTCCCATCCACTAGAAGAGGAGGAGTTAGACGCCAAGCCACAATACATGAACTAGGATCATCGATTCAATTTCGCACAATTGGCCACTTTAACCAAGATGGTCCGAACATGCAAAAACCAAACAACACACATGAAGTCAAGGTAATGGATTCTTTTTGTGAGTTATGTGGTGATAACCATAATTCTTCGAATGTATGCGAGAATCCGAAAACCAGCTTCTATGTGGGGAATTACAATCGACAATAACGTGATGTCCAATACATACAATCCAGCTTGGAAGAAGCACCGAATTTTTCATGGAGTAATCCCAACAATGCTCTAAACTAGAACAATCAGAATGCACAAGCATCGGATTCCAGCAGAATATGCCACACGCAATGCGGATGCCACAAAGAACAACCGACGACATCTAGTTCTTTGGAAAATTCTCTAAATGCTTTTATGATGAAAACTGAATCTTATATGGTGAGAATAGTAATTTCATAAAAAGAACTGATGCTTTTATTAACAGGACCGAGATGAGATTGCAAAACCAAGAGGCGGAAATCAAATCATTGGAAAATCAAGTCGGACAGTTTGCTCAAAATCTGAATACTAGACCACAATGAGGTTTACCTAGCGACATCAAGTCGCAAGAGGAACCGCCATGAGCAATGTAAGGCAATCACCACCAGAAGTGGCCAACAACTTAGAGAGGCTCAAACCCGCTCATCAAACAAAACTCCACAAAAAGATCAAGATGAACCTAGCGGCAAAGCTTCAGATGTTGAACCAGGAATTGTCGCGGCAACCGGCAATAAGCATGCCTCGATAACCGACGATAAAGACGCCTCGGCAACTTACGATAAGCATGCCTCGGCAACCCCAGTTGATAACGCCTAGGCAACTCCAATTGTCCCGGCAATGCCGTCAATCAGGTTCCAAACCAATGAAAGGATCGAAGATATCCGACTTCCACCACCATTCCCACAAAGGTTGAAGCGACAAAAGCAAGAATACCAATTCAAGAAGTTTCTTGATATCCTAAAGCAAGTCCACATCAACTTGCCATTGGTGGAAGCAATTGAACAAATGCCAAACTATGCCAAGTTTCTTAAAGACATTGTGTCCAAAAGAACAAGGCTATGAGAGTTTGAAACAGATTTTGTGACAGAGGATGCATGGCAATGTTGCACAATCGTATGCCACCTAAGTTGAAGGATCCCGGAAGTTTCACACACCTGTTCCATTGGAAATCACTATGTTGGGAAAGCATTATGCGACCTTGGGGCTAGCATAAACTTGATGCCTAAATCGGTTTTTCGAAACTAGGAATCGGGAAGGCAAGACCTACAATGATTATGCTGCAGCTAGCAGACAGATCCTATGTGCATCCAGAGGAAAAATCGAGGACATCTTGGTAAAAGTTGATAAATTTATTTTTCCCGCTGACTTTATTGTTTTGGATTGTGAAAGCGGATGAGCATGCACCCATCATTCTCGGGAGACCATTCCTAGCAACAGGAGAACCTTGATCGGCGTTGAAAGGGAGAACTCACAATGAGGGTGAATGACCAACAGGTCAAACTAAATGTGTTCCAAACACTAAGGCATGCCGATGATCCAGAAGAATGCCAACTACTTCATGCCACGGCAGAGTTTAACTTCGATGAGGAATTTAGTTGCCTCGGCAACTACATTGCCAATCAAGAGGAACCTGAGGAGTATGAAGAACCGGTCGATGAGGAACAACAAGAAGAGGCAAATTGGCTAGTCAATCGACCAGGTACATACTTTGAACCACTGGATTACTCAGGTAAGGAAGGTAAACTCAAAAAACCCTCTATTGAACAACCACCGATTCTTGAGTTGAAACAATTGCCAGAGCAACTAAAATATGTATACTTAGGGACCGATAATACATTGCCTATAATTATTTCTTCTAAGTTACAGCCTGAGCAGGAAAAGAAGCTGATCAAGATGTTGAAGCTACACAAAAAGGCAATAGGGTGGACAATTGCTGACTTGAAGGGAATTAGCCCGGCGGTGTGCATGCACAAGATCTTGTTGGAAGATGATCACAAACCTTCAATTGAGGCCCAGAGAAGACTGAATCATGCCATGAAAGGGGTTGTAATGAAAGAAATCATCAAGTGGCTTGACGCCAACATTATATATCCTATCTCCGATAGTACGTGGGTAAGTCCGGTACAATGTGTACCGAAAAAGGGAGGTATAACAGTGGTAAGCAATGAAAATAATGAACTTATCCCAACCAGGACTGTGACCGGTTGGAGGGTTTGTATGGACTATCGAAAGCTAAACAAAGCTACTAGGAAAGATCACTTCCCATTACCCTTTATTGATCAAATGCTTGACCGTCTTGCATGTAAACCCTTTTATTGTTTTCTTGATGGTTATTCAGGTTACAATCAGATTGCCATAGCACCAGAAGATCAAGAAAAGACAACCTTCACATGCCCATACGGTACTTATGCCTTTTGAAGGATGTCGTTCGGATTGTGTAACGCCCTAGCAACCTTCCAAAGATGCATAATGGCACTCTTTTCAGACATGGTCGAAGACTTCCTTGAGATCTTCATGGATGATTTTTCGGTTTTTGGTGATGACTTTGACGGCTGTCTCGGCAATTTAGAGAGGGTGTTAGCAAGATGCGAAGAAACGGATTTAGTCCTCAATTGGGAGAAATGCCACTTTATGGTAGATGAAGGAATAGTGCTCGGCCACAAGATTTCATCCAAGGGAATTGAAGTAGACAAAGCCAAGGTGGACGTGATCGAGAGATTACCCCCACCAAGTTCGGTTAAAGGAATTCGAAGTTTTCTCGGACATGCAGGTTTTTATAGGAGGTTCATTCATAACTTTTCTAAAATCACTAAACCCTTGTATAATCTGCTTGAACAGGATAAAGTCTTCGATTTTGATGATTCTTGAAACCAAGCATTCGAAACCCTAAAGAAAAAGCTTACCTCGGCACCCATTGTCGTTCCACCAGATTGGACCCTACCTTTTGAGCTCATGTGTGATGCAAGTGATTTCGCGGTAGGAGCAGTCCTAGGCCAACGCACAAGTAAGACCTTCCATGTGATATACTACGCTAGTAAAACTCTTAATGGTGCTCAAGTGAATTACACAACAACGGAGAAAGAGTTACTAGCTGTAGTTTTCACATTTGACAAGTTCCGATCCTATTTAATTGGTACAAAGGTAATTGTTCATACGGACCATTCGGTAATCAAATACTTATTTGCTAAAAAGGATGCTAAACCTTGTTTGATTCGTTGGTTATTACTTTTACAAGAATTTGATATTGAAATTAAGGACAGGAAAGGAACAGAAAACCAAGTGGCCGATCACTTATCACGTCTGGAACACAATAGGGAAGAGGACGCGGATCTTGAGATATGCGATGCATTCCCGGATGAACAAATTCTAGTTGCCTCGGCAACCCTTGACGCGTCGGCAACCCTTGATGCCTCGGCAACCCTCGACGCCTCGGCAACCATGGATGCACACGCTTTGGCAACTCTCGATGCCGCAGCAACCTTTGACGCGCACGCCTCGGCAATTTTGGGAGCAGTCGCGACGGCAGCACATGCTTCAGCAATACCCTGGTACGCGGATTTAGTTAATTTCCTTGTTTGTGGTATTTTTCCTTATGGCATTACTCACCAAGGGAAGAAGCGGTTCTGCCATGATGCTAAGCATTACTTTTGGGACGAGCCTCTTTTGTTTAAACAATGTGCAGATCAGGTTATACGCCGATGTGTCCCTGAAGAAGAGCAACAGAATGTACTCCGGCAATGCCATTCTTCACCCTATAGAGGACATTTTGGAGGAACTCGTACCGCGGCCAAAGTCTTGCAATCCGGTTTGTATTGGCCAACATTGTACAAAGATGCCCAAGACTTTTACAAGCAATGTGATCGTTGCTAGAGGACGGGCAATATCTCTAGACGACATGAGATGCCGCTCCAGAACATCATCGAGGTGGAATTGTTTGATGTATGGGGGATCGATTTTATGGGACCTTTCCCATCTTCATTCGGCAACCTCTACATCTTACTTGCCATCGACTATGTGTCTAAATGGGTAGAGGCAGCTGCAGTTCCCAACAACGATTCCAAGACCGTGCAAAGATTCTTGCAGAAAAACATATTTACACGGTTTGGGATGCCGAGAGCAATTATCAGCGACGAAGGCAAGCATTTTGACAACAGACTAATTGCCAAGATGTTGCAATGCTTCAGCATATCACACAAGATCGCCACGGCATATCACCCACAAACCAACGGGCAAGCAGAAATTTCCAACCGGGAGTTGAAGGGAATACTCGAGAAAGTTGTAAATCCCTCAAGGAAGGATTGGTCATTAAGACTAGATGACGCACTTTGGGCATATCGCCACTGCATTCAAAACACCCTTAGGTATGTCCCCCTTCCAACTTGTCTATGGCAAAACATGCCATCTACCGGTGGAAATCGAGCACAAGGCATACTGGGCAATCAAGACCGTGAATATGGATTGGGAAAGTGCCGGACAAAAGCGTTTGATGGACCTCAATGAAATAGAATAATTTCGTGCACTCGCCTATAACAATGCACGAATCTACAAGGAGAAAACAAAGCGATGGCACGACAAGAAACTATTGCCACGGCAATTCACGCCAGGGCAACTAGTTCTCCTATTCAATTATAAGCTAAAAATTTTCTCGGGAAAGCTGAAATCAAGATGGTCGGGACCATTTGAAGTCGTCAAACCATTTTCTCATGGCGCCGTGATAATCAAGTCCATCTCTGACAACCATGAATTCAAAGTTAATGGACAAAGATTGAAGCACTACAATGGTGCCCATGTGGAACGTAACAAGGAAGTGGTCAACTTAGGAGATGCATGAGCATGCTCTCCCTTTTGATATTTTTATTTTTATTTTTTTTATTTTTGTTTTTTTATTATTTAATTATTTTATTTTTTTCCGATTTTTTTTATTTTATTATTTTTCCGATTATTAGTAGTTTTAGGATAGATTTTTATTCAAGTTTAAGAATCCTATTACACATCTTTATTTGTTTTCTTTATTAGTTTATTTTTAATTTTAATCCTTATTTGATTTGTTTTTGAATTGTAGGAAAAGAAGTTCAAGAGAAAGAAGGAATTCTAAACCAAGTAGGAAAACATCTTCAACAAGGAAACTAATGGGCTGAATCTAAGGCTTATATAAAGCCTCCAATTCATCCTAACCAAAACCCCCTTGTCGACAACTCCTACAAAACCCTAACCCCTTTTTTTCATTTTTTTTTTCAATCCCACCCACCTATCTTTTCTATAAAACCCATCACCCTTAACCTATTCCTACTTTCTATCTTGCAACTTTTTAGTTTCTTTTCTTTTCTTTTCTTTGTTTTTACTCACAACCAAGATCATACATGGCATCCAAGATTAAACTTTTAGTTCATCCAAGTTCCTCCAAAGAACCAAGATACAAGAAGTTTGCTACACCGGTAGTTCAAGAAAGATTTCAATCCAAGTTTGAAAGCCGGAAGATTCATGAAGAACAAGGCTTTGAATACTCCAACTCTCATCAGGATTTCGGCCTTGAACCATTCATCTTCAAGAGGATTGCACATCAAAAGTGGCAAATCTTTTGCCATCAACCGGAACCGGGTAACATCTCATGGGTAAGAGAATTCTATGCTCACTCACCTAACCCGGATAATCCTTATGTTTTTGTTCGTGACAAGGCCATACTTATAAGTCCCGAAAGCATCAACAATTTTTACGGACTTTACATTGAGAAGGACGAGCATCAAGCCTTCATTAACCAAATCAATCCCAAGCAAATCGACAAGGTACTTCAAGAACTCACTCAACCGGGAACTCATTGGAACGACGGTAAATACAAGGGCACGGTAAATCGCCTTCGGCTTAAACCCGAGGCAAAACTATGGAATAAGTTTGTTAAAACTTCTTTAATGCCCTCCACACACAATACTACCGTTGATATACCACGTCTTTTGCTCATACATTCTATTTTGCATAATCGCATCATTAACATTGGAAAAATTATTTGTGATGAGATTTTTGTATGCAGCTCAAAAGATAAGGGTTCTCTTTTCTTCCCTTGCTTAATTTCTAATCTTTACAAGGAGATGCATGTCCCGAGAGAGTCCACCGATGAAAAGGCCCTACCCAAGTCTGGCTGGAATCAAGCACTAATCTGAAAGCTAATGGGAGAGGCACCAGGAGATTCTTCATGGCCTCCAATTGCCACGGCAACTCCTGCCGCCGCGGCAATCCCTAATGCCCAAGCACCTAACGCCAAGGCAACTCGGCCATTAATCCCGGGACACTTTGAAGCACTTTTGCACCCATTGGCAAGCCGCCTAAGGCAAATTGAAGATCGGCAACTAATGTTCATGCGGTACATGAAGGAGCACAACAATGCCATCACCCAAGTCATCCTAGAAAAGTACCCGGACAATCGTGTGTCGTTCCCAATCTTTCCCGCCGAGATCCTTGCCCCGACAACCAATGAAGCAATCACCACGGCAACCAAGGAAGCTGACGCCATGGCAACCAACCCTGAAGATGCCACGGCAACCAAAGCTAAAGACATCCCGGCAACCACTGCAAAAGCCAAAGGTAAAGCACCTATGCCCGAATCAACTCCTACGGAATCATTTTCTAATTTTTCAGATTCGGACGAGTCCTCCATTGAACCAATAAAGACCGCACCAATTGAATCCTCCAAGCGAAAAGCCATTGACATTGATGAAGAGGACGATGAGGACAACCCCGTACGAGGATCAATTCCACCACCGGCAACAAGAAAACAACCATCACGTTCAAGCAAGAGAATCAAGACACCGACTAGAAGGAAACTAATCATCTACGATGACGAACTCTCGGAGTAAGTCCGCGTATGCATTTTTATTTTTATTTTTTGTTATTTTTATGCATGCATTGAGGACAATGCCTCACTCGAGTTTGGGGGGGATTGTTATTAGTAGTTACCATGTTTAGTTACATTCACTTAAGTATTACATTTAGGATACATAAATTGCTTGCCATGTCTTTAATTGGAACAAGAATTGCTTAGATTTGATGAATATTCGATGATGACTTTGCCAATGCACTTAATTGATAGAATTTTTATTCTAGGATAACCATGGAAAAACTTAGAATTTTACTATGATGCTAAATTTGATGAAACATTGTTGTGGTTTGATTGATTTAAGGAATTCTAGTGAACTTAGGTTGATAATTAACAAATTGGGGGATTAGAATAAAAACTGGATGAATGCTAGAGGTGCCCGAAATTGGCTCTAGCATGTGCTAAAAAAATTGATCACTAACTGGCTCTAGGATGTGTTAAAAAATTTTAACTAGAGGTGCCCGAAACCGGCTCTAGTCGATTAAATTAACTTAAGAAAACTAGAATAAAACAAAACACTAGAGGTGCCCAAAACTGGCTCTAGTTAAAACATGTTAAAAAGAACCCAATGAAGTAATTTGAAAACCTCTTGTTTACATAGAATCCGAAAAATCAACTTGCACACAACTCCGCACACACTCACAAGCATTATAGTTTGATTCCGAGTAACTCCTAAGTTTTCCGAAAAATAAAAAGCCAATCATACTTTGTGCCCCGGTTCAGAGAATTGAAATCAAGTTTAAAGCTAAGTTTGTGAAAATTGAAGTCTTGGCAGGTAATTATGAGTTTGCATTGCTTGAGGACAAGCAATAGTTCGAGTTTGGGGGTGTGATAAGTGTTCAAAAGTACTATTTTTCTTACTCTTTTTACTCATATTATTGTTAGACATAGGCTCATATTAGTTGCATAATTAGCTATTCATGCATTAATCCATGTTTCCTTCCATCGTTGAGCTTGATTACATAACTTGGTAGTTTTTGTGGAAAAGATGCTGCTTTGGTGTGCTTTGTGTGTGTATGTGCAGGATCACTTGCCAAAGCAATGCCGAGCTAGTTGCCAGGGCAATGCATGAAGGAGACGCCGAGCTAATTGCCAGGGCAATGCATGAAGGAGACGCCGAGCCAGTTGCCATGGCAATTGTCGACAAATAAAAAATGCAATAGGGATGTCGAAATTGATGACTATACAAGCCCAAGATGACGTGGAGCAAAGCCCAAACCCAAAGGAATTTGATTTCCATGCAGAGATTAAAGAAGAATTAAATTCCAAGAAGATAGGAGAAGTTCTAATAGGAATATAATTATAATAAAGAATTATATTCTTTAAAGATAATTTAATTCCAACTCAAACTCCTCCTCAAAGAAGGACTTTGGCCTAGCCCTATAAATAGCAAGGAGATTTCAACAACTTGGAGAGAGAGCATTAGGGGAAATTTCGACAAGTCCAAGAGAGAAAGCAAGGGGAATTTTCGACAAGCATCTAGGGCAAGGGATTTTCGACAAGCTTCATCTTTTCTTCCTTGTTCGATTGGGTTCATGCTAGGGATTGTTTATCTTGTGTTTCTTTGGAACCTAGCCATGAACTAATCTATTTGGCTATGGTTATTGTGCTTTGTGGTTGTGAGAAACTATTGGTTTTTGTTTAGGTAATAAGAGTTTGCACTTTTCTATTTCAAGGTTTATTCATTCTTGGTTCTTATTCTTATTTGCGAGTGAATTGGGAGAGGATCTCATGATTTCATCTATTTATCTAATATCGGGAGAGTTAGATTCAAGAAACGAAAGAATATGATCTTTATTCAATCTATTGATGGTGAAGATTAACCCAGCTTAGGAATAAGTTAAGGATTTCAACGGCTAAGAGGAGCGCAAGATTGGTTGTTGTTCACCCTTGATTCACGCAGGGATGTATTATCAAGGCATGCACAAGTAGCTAGAGTTTCGACTTAGGGATAAGAAGAAACCATTGAAGAACGCTCTGCCGAACCTTGAAGGTTGCTGCCCAGAAGCCCAAGTAGTTGCCCAACTAGTCGCCCAGGCAACCATCGATTAGTTGCCAAGGCAACCCCGTTGTGCAAGTTACCACGGCAACTGAGTTGCCCGTGCACTCTTTTACCAAAACGATCCAATCGGCTATCACACCTCAACTCACGATAACCTGGCCTATCTCTCTCTCATTTGAATTCATCTTTTCTTTTACTTTATTTGCTTTCTAGATTCGTTATTAGTTAAACTTCTATAATCCGTTATTTGTGTTTTTACTTTTTACAGTGCAAGAGACTAGATTCTTGAAGTGGCACCAATCCCTGTGGAGACGATATCTTTTATACTATAACTTGCGACGTGTATACTTGCACAATTGCGTAGCACTTATTACGCGCAACATTGTTTACCCTTGATTCACGCAGGGATGTATTGTCAAGGCATGCACAATTAGCTAGAGTTTTGACTTAGGGATAAGAAGAAACCATTGAAGAACGCTTTGTCGAACCTTGAAGTTACTGCCCAGTCGCCCAAGCAGTTGCCAAGCCAGTTGCCCAGGCAACCGTCCGATTAGTTGCCAAGGCAACCGAGTTGCCATTGCACTCTTTTACCAAGACGATCCAATCGACTATCACTCCTCAGCTCACGATAACCTGGCCTATTCCCTCTCCTATTTGATTTCATATATTCTTTTAGTTTACTTGCTCTTTTACTTTACTCATTAAAATCAACTCCTACTATCAATTGTGTTTTTATTTTTACAGTGCGATAACTAAAGCAAAGTGGCCCAAACCAATCCCTGTGGAGACAATACTCGATACTCCTATCACTTTATTACTTGCGACGTGTATACTTGCACCGTTTGCATAGCACTCAATACGCGCAACAAGTTTTTGATGATTAAATTCTTGGCAGGTAATTGTTAGTTTGCATTGCATGAGGACAAGAAATAGTTCGAGTTTGGGGGTGTGTTAAGTGTTCAAAAGTACTATTTTTATTACCCTTTTTACTCATATTATTGTTAGACTTAGGCTCATATTAGTTGCATAATTAGTCATTCATGCATTAATTCATGTTTCTTTCCACGGTTGAGCTTGATTACATAACTTGGTGATTTTTGTAGAAAAAGATATTGTTTTGGTGTGTTTTTGTGTGTGCATAATCAGTTGCCAAAGCAAGGCTAGAACCAGTTGCCAGGGCAGTGCATGAAGGAGATGCCGAGGCGTACGCGTCTGGAGTTGTCGAGGCTTGCGCGTCAAGCGTTTCCTAGGCATGCGCATCAAGAGTTGCTGAGGCATCGAGGGTTTTCGAGGCATACACATCCATGGTTGCCGAAGCGTCAGGGGTTGCCGAGGCATACGCATCCATGGTTATCGAGGCAACTAACAGTTGCTCATCCAGGAATGCATCGCATACCTCTAAATCTGTGTCCTCCTCCCTATTGCGTTCTAAGCGTGATAAGTGATTGGCCACTTGATTTTCTGTTCTTTTCCTGTCCTTAATTTCAATATCAAACTCTTGTAAAAACAATATCCAATGAATCAAACGAGGTTTGGCATCCTTTTTAGCAAATAGATACTTAATTGTCGAATGGTCCGTGTGAACAATTACCTTTGTACCAATCAAATAGGATTGAAACTTGTCAAATGTGAAAACTACGGCTAGTAACTCTTTCTTCGTTGTTGTGTAATTCACTTGAGCACTATTAAGAGTTTTACTAGCATAGTATATCACATGAAAGGTCTTACATGTGCGTTGGCCTAGGACTGCTCCTACCGCGAAATCACTTGCATCACACATGAGCTCAAAATGTAGCGTCCAATCGGGTGGAACGACAATGGGTGCCGAGGCAAGCTTTTCCTTTAGGGTTTCGAATGCTTGGGCGCAAGAATCATCAAAATTGAAGACTTTATCTTGTTCAAGCAAATTGCACAAAGGTTTAGTAATCTTAGAAAAATTATGAATGAACCTCCTGTAAAAACCTGCATGTCCAAGAAAGCTTCAGATTCCTTTAACCAAACTTGGTGGGGGTAATCTCTCGATCACGCCCACCTTGGATTTGTCTACTTCAATTCCCTTGGATGAAATCTTGTGGCCGAGCACTATTCCTTCATCTACCATAAAATGGCACTTCTCCCAATTAAGGACTAAATCGGTTTCTTCACATCTTGCCAACACCTTCTCTAAATTGTCGAGGCAACTATCGAAGTCATTACCAAAAATAGAAAAATCATCCATGAAGATCTCAAGGAAGTCTTCGACCATGTCTGAAAAGAGTGCCATCATGCATCTTTGGAAAGTTGTCGGGGCATTACACAATCCGAACAGCATTCTTCGAAAAGCATAAGTACCGTATGGGCATGTGAAGGTTGTCTTTTCTTGATATTCTAGTGCTATGGCTATTTGATTGTAACCTGAATAACCATGAAGAAAACAATAAAAAGGTTTACCTGCAAGACGGTCAAGCATTTGATCATTAAAGGGTAATGGGAAGTGATCTTTCCTAGTGGCTTTGTTTAGCTTTCGATAATCCATACAAACCCTCCAACTCGTCACAGTCCTGGTTGGAATGAGTTCATTGTTTTCATTACTTACCACCGTTATACCTCCCTTTTTCGGTACACATTGTACCAGACTTACCCATGTACTATCAAAGATAGGGTATATGATGTCGGCGTCAAGCCACTTGATGATTTCATTCATTACAACCCCTTTCATGGCATGATTCAGTCTCCTCTGGCCTCAATCGAAGGTTTGTGATCATCTTCCAACAAAATCTTGTGCATGGACACTGCCGGCCTAATTCCCTTCAAGTCAGAAATTGTCCACCCTATTGACTTCTTGTGTAGCATCAACATTTTGATCAGCTTCTTTTCCTGCTCAGGCTGTAACTTAGAGGAAATAATTACAGACAATGTATTATCGGTTCCCAAGTAAGCATATTTTAGTTACCCTGGCAACTGTTTCAACTCAAGAATCGGTGGTTGTTCAATGGAGGGCTTTTCGAGTTTACCTTCCTTACATGAGTAATCCGGTGGTTCAAAGGATGTACCTAGTCGACTGACTAACCAATTTTCCTCTTCTTGTTGTTCCTCATCGATCGGTTCTTCATACTCCTCAGTTTTCCTCTTGATCGGCAATGTAGTTGCTGAGGCAACTAAATTCCTCGTCGAAGTTAAACTTTGCCATGGCATGAAGAAGTTGGCATTCTTCTGGATCATCGGCATGTCTTAGTGTTTGGAACACATTTAGTTTAACTTGCTGGTCATTCACCCTCATTGTGAGTTCTCCATTTTCAATATCGATCAAGGTTCTCCCTGTTGCTAGGAAGGGTCTCCCGAGAATGATAGGTGTATGTTCATCTGCTTCACAATCCAAAACAATAAAATTAGCGGGAAAAATAAATTTATCAACTTTTACCAATATGTCTTCGATTTTTCCCTCTGGATGCACATAGGATCTGTCGGCTAGCTGTAGCATAACTATTGCAGGTCTTGCCTTCCTGATTCCTAGTTTCTGGAAAACCGATTTAGGCATCAAGTTTATGCTGGCTCCAAGGTCACATAATGCTTTCCTGACATAGTGGTTTCTGATGGAACAAGGTATTGTGAAACTTCCGGGATCCTTCAACTTGGGTGGCATGCGATTGTGCAACATGGCCATGCATCCCTCTGTTGCGGCAACTGTTTCAAACTCTCTTAGCCTTGTTCTCTTAGACACAATGTCTTTAAGAAACTTGGCATAGTTCGACATTTGTTCAATTGCTTCAACCAATGGCAAGTTGATGTGGACTTGCTTTAGGATATCAAGAAACTTCTTGAATTGATATTCTTGCTTTTGTCGCTTAAACCTTTGTAGGAATGGTGGTGGAAGTCGGATATCTTCGATCCTTTCATTGGTCTGGAACCTGATTGATGGCATTGCTAGGGCAACTGGAGTTGTCGAGGCATCATCAACTTGGTTGCTGTGGTGTGCCTATCGTTGGTTGCCGAGGCATGCTTATTGCTGGTTGTCGCGACATTTCCTGGTTCAGCATCTGAGGCTGTGCCACTGAGTTCATCTTGTTCTTTTTGTGGAGTTTTGTTTGATGAGCGAGCTTGAGCCTCTTTAAGTTGTTGGCCACTTCTAGTGGTGATCGCCTTACATTGCTCATGTCCAGTTCCTCTTGCGACTTCAGTATCACTAGGTAAACCTCCTTGCGGTCTAGTATTCAAGCTTTGAGCAAATTGTCCGACTTGATTCTCCAATGATTTGATTGTCGCCTCTTAGTTTTGCAATCTCATCTCTGTCCTGTTAATAAAAGCATCAGTTCTTTTTATGAAGTTACTATTCTCAGCCATATAAGATTCAGTTTTCAACA
The DNA here is from genome assembly GCA_019671005.1 of Hibiscus mutabilis. Classification (NCBI taxonomy): domain Eukaryota; kingdom Viridiplantae; phylum Streptophyta; class Magnoliopsida; order Malvales; family Malvaceae; genus Hibiscus; species Hibiscus mutabilis. Next base: position 13,523,578 of record CM033751.1, read on the forward strand.
TAAAAGCATTGAGAGAATTTTCCAAAGAACTAGATGTTGTTGGTTGTTGCTACGGCAACTGTTGCCGTGGCATATTCTGCTCGAATCTCGATGCTCGTGCATTCTGATTGTTCTGGTTTAGAGCATTGTTGGGATTACTCCATGAAAAATTTGGGTGCTTCTTCCAAGCTGGATTATATGTGTTGGACATCACATTGTTGTTTCGGTTGTAATTCCCCACATAAAAGTTGGATTTCAAATTCTGCATACATTCAGAAGAATCATGGTTACCACCACATAACTCACAAAAGGAATCCATTACCTTGACCTCCTGTGTGTTGTTTGGTTTCTGCATGTTCTGGACTATCTTGGTTAGAGTGGCCAATTGTGCCGAAATTGAGTCTTATGATCCCAATTCATGTATTGTGCCTTGGCGTCTAGCTCCTCCTCTTCTAGCAGATGGGAATTGATAATCATTCTTGGCAAGCCTGTTTAGAATTTGCAATGCTTCCTCCGGCGACTTATCTAGGAGTATGTCGTTTGCCGAGGCATCTAGCATCATCCTTGTTGGTGTATTCACAGCATTGTAAAACATTGTTACTTGTGTCCACACTGGGAATCCGTGTATGGGGCATTTGTGTAGAAGTTCTCTATATCGCTCCCAAGCCTCGTACATGGATTCATCATCTGCCTGTTGAAAAGAAGTAATTTCGTTACGAAGCTTATCAATCAAATTTGTAGGATTAAATCAAGCAAGGAAATCACGACAAAGATTGGTCCAAGATCCTATTGATTTGGCAGGAATACTATTCAACTATGCTTTCGCCCTATCCCTCAGTGAATAAGGGAATAATCTTAGTCGTAAAACATCGGGGGTGACTCCTTGTATTTTGAATGAATTGCAAATCTCGAGGAAATATTTAAGATGTTGTCGTGCATCTTCAGTAGCTGAGCCGCCAAATTGACCAATTGTGTTGATAAATTAAACATCGTCGGTTTCAATTCAAAGTGGTTGGCTTCAATTTCAGGTGTGACAACTCCTGGATTAAGTCCTTCAAGATCATCTTCAAGATAGTATCGAATAGTTCTATTTCATGCAAGAATCACTCCTCCTCCTCCTGGAACATCCTGATTCATATTGCCGTCTTGATTAGCCATTGCTACTCTTAACCTTTGTTAGAGTCTTTGCAAGGTTCGTTCGATTTCTGGATCAAAGGGATATTCTGGTGTAATCTGTCTCGCCCTGGTCATATACCAATGCAAAATCAAAGTTTGTTAGCCCTTTGAATCTTAAACAAGAAAAAAATAAAAAGTGCAAGAAAATAAAAACAAAGTTGCTATTGCCAATGCCCGACAACGGCGCCAAAAGCTTGTTGTGCGTAATAAGTGCTCTGCAATTGTGCAAGTGTACACGTCGCAAGTTATAGTATAAAAGATATTGTCTCCACAGGGATTGGTGCCACTTCAAGAATTCAATCTCTTGCACTGTAAAAAGTAAAAAAAACACAAGTAGAATATTGTAGGAGTTTAACTAACAACTAAACTAGAAAGCAAATAAGTAAAAGAAGATGTAATCAAATGAGAGAGAATAGGCTAGGTTATCTTGATTTGAGGTGTGATAGCCAATTGGATCGTCTTGTTAAAAGAGTGCAAGGGCAACTCAGTTGCCGTGGCAACTTGCACAGCGGGTTGCCTTGGCAACTAATCGACGGTTGCCTGGGCAACTACTTGGGCGGTTGGGTAGCAACTTCAAGGTTCGGCGGAGTGTTCTTCAATGGTTTCTTCTTATCCCTAAGTTGAAACTCTAGCTAATTGTGCATGTCTTGACAATACATCCCTACGTGAATCAAGGGTGAACAACAACCAATCTTGCGCTCCTCTTAGTCGTTGAAATCCTTAACTTATTCCTAAGCCGGATTAATCTTCACCATCAATAGATTGAATAAAGACCATACTCATTCGTTTCTTGAATCTAACTCTCCTGATATTAGATAAATAGATGAAGTTACGAGATCCTCTCCCAATTCACTCGCAAACAATAATAAAAACCAAGAATAAGTAAACCTTGAATTGAAAGTGCAAACTCTTATTACCTAAACAAAATCCAATTGTTTCTCACAACCACAAAACACAATAACCTTAGCCAAATAGATTTAGTTCATGGCTAGGTTCCAAAGAAACACAAAACAAAGAATTCCTAACATAAACCTAATTGAACAAGAAAGAAAATGATGAAGAATGGTTGAAGCCTTTGTCGAAATCTCTCCCTTGCTCTTGTTGAAATCTCCTTCTTCTCTCCCTTTGGAGTTGATGGCTTGGTCCTCAATTTATAGAGCTAGGTCAAAGTCTTTTTTTGAGGAAGTTAAGTTGGAATTAAATACTTTTAAAGAATATAATTCTTTATTATATTTAAATTCCTTCTAGATCTTCTCCTATCTTCTTGGGATTTAATTTCTCTTTAACCTCTTCATGGAAATCAAACTCCTTTGGGATTTAACTTTGCTCCACATCATCTTGGGCTTATCTAGTCATCAATTTCGACTGCCATATCATCTTATCCCTTATCAAAAATTGCCCTAGCAACTAGCTCGGCATCTCCTCCATGCATTGCCCTGGCAACTAGCTCGGTATCTCCTTCATGCATTGCCCTGGCAACTGGTTCTAGCCTTGCGTTGGCAAGTGATTCTGCACACATACAAAAACACACCAAAGCAGTATCTTTTTCCACAAAATTAAGCAAAATATGAAATCAAGCTTGTCCACCAAAGAAACAATGCAAACATGAATGAATGGCTAATAATGCAACTAATATGAGCCTAAGTGTAGCAATAATATGAATAAAATAGTAATTTTAGACACTTAACAATGGTTAAGCCCCAAATCGTTCCTACATGTTATTGGAGGTTTATTTGGTGGTTTGCTACCAATTTTACCCATTATGAACACATGATTCTTGATTTGCCATTAAAGGGGTTTCAATCTCCTAAAACCCTAACTTTGCTACCCACAATCATAAAACCATGCAAGGCATTCATTTTGTGATGCTCATGAAATGTAAGAGGTAGAAATGTATTGACCTTAAGCAAGCAAACCCCGTAATAAGGCAGCAACCAAGCTTTTTCTTCCTTTCTTCCTTTATCCAAGCTTTGAGCCCAACTTCCACCAACATTAGAGATGTTTACCTCGAGAGCTAGATCCTTGCTTACTGGTGAACTCTTTCTTGATGACCAATCTGAGACTCTCACTCAACACTAACAAAATACCATCTTTACCTTGAGTTGGGTGGGTTTTTGAAGGGGAAAATGATAGGGAGAAGAATGAGATATAATGACTTCATCCTTTATCCCCAAAATGCAAAAAATAATGAAGGCATCAACCTTTTGCCTTCCCTAGAGGGGAAATTACCCATTTACCCTTCATTAATCCTTCCTCACCCAAGAACAAACCCAATATGCAACCTCCTTGACCCAGTCTAGTCACAAGACCGAACCAAGTGAGCTATATTAGTGTTTACCGAAATAAACCCCAAAGATATTACTCTCGAACCGATCTATTTTTTTTCCATTTATCTTTTCTAGATGCATTTTTAGGTCCTACGGTGTGCATACAAGTCATGTTTATCGTCTCAATCCAATCGAGCGTCATTTCGACATCCAATTACTCGAAAATGCACTCTATGGACTAAAATGTAATTTTTTATATTTACAAGGGATTTTACAAAATTAAGGTTACCAATCCTCAATTAGTCATATTACATGCCTTCAGGTTGAAAAACAACTCAAATTGATCATACATACACATTTAATTACATAAAAAAGAAACAGGGACCAAATTGCAAACATTCCAAACTTCAAGCAGCATTTCCAACTGAAATAACATCCAGTGTTTCGGTACAGGTATCCACCGTATCGGTATGGTACTATGAACCATCTCGTACCAATACGGTCCTCAGGCGTATCGGTACGGCTAGCATAATTTGTAAAGTTTGGATTCTAGTGGCTATGAACCGTACTGGAACAGTAGTTTGTGTACCGAAACACCCCTATTTCATAACTTCACATACCGATACGGTTACCAGGCATATCGGTATTGTAAGGCAACTCTGCACCCTTTGAGCCTATATAGGTCCTTGCGTACTGACATCATGAGGTATTGTACTGGTACGATGAGACCTGTAACGACCTCTAGGTCCAACATATGACACTTTGGCTCAATCTAACTCCCTTAACCCAACATATAAACATCATTTAGCATCATAGACATTCAATCATCTAACATAGCAACATAACAAGAGGTCACACTAAGCATGGCATCATCAAACATTCACCTAAAGGCATGATTTCTACCCAAGGATGCTTAATGTTTCCCAAACCCCTCAAACACAAGTAAAAAGAATCATACGAGTCCAAAACAACAATCCAAACTATTACATCAGGAAGTATCTCAAAACACAACTCCCAAAACAAAACCCGATCACATTGCCTTCTTATTACCACTTAGAATGTATTAAAACCATACTTTGGAATGTATCAAATCCTTGGATCCTTCTTGCTCACATGCTGCCCGAGAAAGCTATTTCTCTGCATTGATGAGGAAAAGATAGTGTAAGCAATAAGCTTTGTAACACCCTTAACGTATACTCGTAGACCGAATATACATTAAAGATGTTACTGAATTATTAAGAAAACTTGACATGAATTTTTTTATACCAACTTTATCTTGTTGTTTAACCCTTTCTCGGTACAAATTGAAAACTACATCAGTCTATAGCAGTTAGTTTCAACCCTAAATTATTTTATAAAATTTATAGAAATGTTATTGAAATAAAAATACTATTTAGGATGAAAAGTAGGTACCTTGCCTAGATCTTTTCTTGATTTTAAAATTATTACGCGATTAGGGTTAAACGATATTTAACTATGTCATAAATCATAATCATTTTTAGTAAACCGTATTCTAAGTCCATACATTCATAATTGTACATAAACACATTATAAACTTAAGTTACAAAACAGTTATACTTTAAACTTACATACATACGAGTACATGCCCACTAGACATCAAAATTATAACTTAAAATGTACATACCGTGAACTACTATTATAACTTGATTTAACGAAATACTGCTCCTTCTCGCTACTTTACTTCAGAGAACCTACGTGTGAAATAAACACACGCTAAGTACGAACTTAGTGAGGCATAATTTCATTTAATAAACATAAAGTAAAATAATACTTATTATATGATATCAGATCAAGTTTCTACCTAAGATAGGATAGTACTATCTAGGTTTCCATAGTCACTAGATATTACTATGCATGTTACAATTTCTAACTTATTCATGGTTCCATTACTCTATCATCGTCAAGTGAATTATATGCATAGCATAGATCATATATATAATATTTTTCGTATAAATAACATAATTCACATACATAACATGATTCACATTCATGGCATGGTTCGTATATGTAACATGATTTATATTCATGACATGATCATTTATATAACATGAATCTCATACGTGGCATATTTCATTTGCATGACTTGATTTTCATACGTGGCATAATTTATATAAGTGATATCATTCGTATATATGACATGATTTAATTACATAACATATTTCATATACATGACATGAATCATTTATCATTGCCCAAAGTACATTATATGAGATTGAGGTATGCGAGTCATCTTGAAATGACACCATAGTGTCTAACGTAAATGTAAAGATGAGTACGTACTCGGGGACGCTCTTTGCTCCCCATAAACATGAAGCACCTCGATAGTGCACTCAGGCACAGTGGGCATAGATCCCTAGGGTGCATGTGACACAATCATTTTGTCACAATATCTGTTTGATAACATTAACATAAAGGTGCAATTGCTAAAGACTCTATGGCATGCCAACTATACCATGGACTCTCATACACAATACTTGGGCATTTCTTTCATCATTAACTCAATATCATAATTAATCATATAAATAGACATTTCATGTTTCATGCTTCATCATAAATAGTCATGGCAAAGATAGATCATCATCATTTCTCAGAATAATAATTCATACTTCATATTCCATTTAATCTACTTTTATTGCAACATGCAGTAGCTCATCATATATATATATATATATATATATAAGGCAATACTATTTTTAATTTAAGGTCGACTATTCGCTAGTCTTCCTAATTGCAATTTAAAACATATAAATGCACTCACTTGTTTTAGTGCAATACAGCCTCACTAAGCTTTACTCACGATTCTTATCCTTCTTTTTGTCACTTGGGTCTCCTTCGTTTTCTCTTAAAACTGTATAAAACCAATCAACATATACATCACCATTCTTTTGTTCGACTTAAATCTAACACTGCTAATTTAATTCTTAAACATGACTATTCGAATATAAAAATTTTCTTAAAATTTTCCAAATACTTTACAAGTTGCCGAATTAGCCCCTAAATCTTCAGTGACCAATTTGGACATTAAACAATTGTTCAAACCCATTTTTGAACAATTTCCATAATTAATTACTTATTTTGGACTATTTTTTTAGTCCTTCAACTTTATAAAAAGTGACATTTTAGTCACTACTTCACTTTTGTACATAAATTCGCGTACAATTAAACCATTTATTTATTTCTAACATTCTTGAAATTTTTCCTTCAACTTTCAACTTTATTCAACTTGGTCCTTCACTAAATTCTTTATTTTCAAAAAGGTCCTTAAATTTTCCTTTCTTGTCATATCAATCCATTAACTTTCATAACATGCTTGAATCTTCAATTTTATCAATTTTCCATAAATTCAAGATTAATCCTTAATTTTTCCTAAATTTCCAAATTAGTCCTTCAACTTCCAAAATTTTCATTTTGGTCCCTAATCATCAATTTAAGCTACTTTCACCATAATTCAATGATTTCAATGCTAAAATAAAATTTTCAATAATTTCCCCTAATCTTTCCATAATTTTGAAAGAGTCCCTAAAATCTCATATTTGGGAAATTATTCAATCTAACATCAAAAATCAAGCTTACAACATCATATTCTATTCAATTCCATCCTCAATTTAATTCCCTAACCAAAATCCCCAAATTTTAGGGTTAGGTTTTATAACCTCACTCATGGAATTCATCCAAATTCAACTTGATTCCAAGTTTTAAATCATCAAACCAACTACTACAACTCTAATTTCATCATAAATTTTAATTCCCACAATCATCTTCATCAATAACATGAACTAAAATTAAGTTTTATCATGCAATATTACTATCAAAATGAAGAGAATTAAGTGTAGAACAATTTACCCAAATTAATTTTGCTTGAAACTTGTCTTGATTCTCCAATTTTGGACTTGAAAATTGAAAACCCTATTCCCCCTTTCTTTCTTGGGCATTTTGAACAGCATAGAAAATAGATGAGAAATATTTTTCTCATCTTTTAACCTATTTAATCCATGTGTAAAGTTAAATGAATTTTAAATTCATTTAACTAGTGAAATTACCATTTTACCCTTTTCATCCAATGGCCATGATTTAATCTTATCAAAAATCAATGGATATGATTAAATCCATGTGTATTTTACCTTTCAAAATTTCCCTCAAAGTTCCAAAATATTTCAAAAATGCCATCCATGGAAAATGACCAATTTGCCCTCCAACTAGACTTTATTTACAATAAGTCTTGAAAATTGCCATTCCATCAAAATTGAACCAAATTGGTTCCAATCCAACCGGTCATCTCCCAAAATATCTTAGATTTTTATTTATGGCATCTATTCGATCCAAATATTCGAATTTCACTCAATACGAATTCCAAATTTTCTTCTTACGAACTTTTAAGCTTTATAGCCACTAATATAAGCCTCGGACGAAAAATTCGAGCAACACGAAAGTATCACTCTTGGGGGTGAACTATTCATTTATGGGGTTAACTTACATAACTTTTTAAAATTACACTTTGGTCCCTGAACTTTTCCAAAGTTTACACTTTAACCCTCTAACTTTCAAAAATTCCATTTTAGTCACTAATAAAAGATTGGGTTATTACAAGCTTAGTAAGGGCATCGCTAAAGCACTTATCAATGAATTTAAAACCATTTAGTTCATAACACATGTAACTATCTCATGGTAAAACATCTCATGCTTTTCATGTCATCTTAAAATATGCACATTTAAATCATTTTCAACACATGTATCATGGATTCAATCTCTACCTCAATTTAAGCTTTACACCACAACTCCTTTATAACAAGCTTAAAGAGAAACACAAGTATAAATCACATTATACAACATAATCCATTTCTCATGATACATTATCTCATATATTGGCTTTCAAGTGACTCAAAACCAGCAACCTTACTTTCATAAAACACATAGGATACACGAATTCTCAAGTGGTTCACACAACCACTTCACATACATACCTCAACCGGAGTCACAACACACTTACCCACCTCAATGGTTCAAACTAAAGTAACAGAACATTTACCCACCTCTACGGTTTGGATGTATTAATCCACCAGTAGGAGAAAAATGGAACATTTACCCACCTCAATTGCTGCGATTCTCATGGAGGAGATTACGGACACTTTAACACCCCTCGACACACATAAGGTGACTTTTTATAGTGTACTTTCAATCCTATGACCGGTCAACTATATCCGATAACATTTTAAACTCAACCACTTGCCAATATATTCAATAACCAACATTACCTCACTATTTTACATATGCATCAAATCAATCCAACACAAATACATTAAACCATGTATTTTCATAGTCTCAAAATACTTGCATAAGCCATATGTTATTCTCAAAAGTCATCATCAAAGATTATTTGCATCATATTTCACTTTCAAAAGTCATCATCAAAGATTATTTGCATCATCTCAAAAGTCATCACACGCGCGCGTGATGGAGCAGGAAAGACGCGCGTGGGCGCGTGCTAGTTCTAGAAGATTTTCGGGATGATCTGGACCGTCTATTTGAATCTTCAGATCCTACAGTTGAAAGTAGGTCGCGCATAAGATATTAGGGCAATTAGGGTTTCTGTAATTAGACAGATTAGGATTTTGGGCCAAACAAGTCGATTGTAATTTTTAATGTTTTTGGGTTTTTTATAGTGAAATAGACTGTTATAAAAGTTAAGCATTGGACTTTCTTTATTAAATTTGGGCTTTTATTATCTATTTAATATTCACTGGGCATTATTTATTTAATCTGTTTTTGGATTTTCAGTTTAGTAATAGCATTGTAATAATATAATTATATCATAATAATAATACTAATGATAATAGAATAAGACGATAATAGTAATAATAGAAATAATAACAAGATATAATACTAAGAAATATATACTAATAGTAATTATAATTATACTAATAATATTTTGGGTTTTTTAAGCATAATAACATATAGTACAATATAGTATAATGATAATATTTTTTGGTTCTTTTTAAATATGATATTAATTAATATAAAAGGATAATAATAACTCAAACCCATTATTTAAATGCTAACAAAAAATAAAAATGGGTTAAAACCCTGGATAAAATTAGTGATTACAGCATTAGAGGTGACTGAGAGGTAGTGGATCAGGGAAGAGATACTTAGGAACGAAATATGTACTATGTAGAGGGGATTAAATTGGGACAAAATGTACTTTTTGTAATGAAATAAATATTTTGTTTAAAAATGTTTTAAGTTAATTCTGACAATATATTTTTGGGATGAAATAAATATTTTATTTAATAAATATTTTGAATCTGTAATTTAATTTTTTTTGGAAATATGGTGTTATTAGCGGTGTTTGTCTTTACAAATGCCACTAAAGAACTGTTATTCACAGCGTTTTTGAAGACAAACACCACTAAAAAGGAGTTATTCGCGGCGTTTGTTTTTACAAACGCTACTAAAGAACAGTTATTTGCGGCGCTTGTAAAACAAATGCCACTAAAGAACATATTTTTTCGCGGCGTTTGTAAATACAAACGCCACTAAAGAACAGTTATTAGCGGCATTTGTAAAGACAAACGCCACTATAGATCTTGACTTTTTGCAGCATTTTTGCCAGAAAACGCCTCAAACTATTGTGGCGTTGGTTTCAGTGGCACTTCTTGCGGTGCTTTTTTAAGAACTGGGAAAGTTTTTAGAGGCGCTAAAAAACACCTCTATAGGGCTAAAAAAATGCCACTAAAAACATATTTTGTTGTAGTGAACCCTTCAAATTTAAACAATAAAATTTAAAATTTAAATTCTTAATTTAAAACCCTAAATCCTAAACTTTAAACCACAAAGTACCAGTACAGGCTTGGCCATACCGATACGCGATGAGGTGTACCGATACACTTATATAGTGGACCAATATCCAGTGTAAAATTGCCTAATGACTCTTTCTTCTTTGAGGCAGGTACCGATACACTTGCACGTGTACCGATATGCCCTACTCTAGAAGTGCAATTAATGCTGGAAATAAAGTTCCCAACGGCTCCAAATCAACCCAACGACTAGTAACGGCCACAAACTCCTTAGAGGGTTTAAAAGACTTAATCAAGCAGCCATGCAATAACAAGAAACATCATTGTCAATATTCATGCATAGAGAAAGTGTTTTTAAGCTTTAATTGACAATTTTTTTGTAGAACACACTTGTGAGCTTATTTGTAATATTTACTCATGTGTTAGGTTTTGGGTGTGTGCTTAAATTGCAAACATATTTGCCTAGAGATATTTTTTTCTTTGTTTGCTTATTTCTTTTCTCTTTGAGAGAGAGTTTAACAAGACTTTGGGGGTATAAGTCTTGTGTTGTATGGGTTATCTCCTTGAGCTCAAAAAAGGAAAGAAATTCAATAGTGAATTTGGGAAAAATCCTTAGTGTGGATAGCTAAGGTAGTGGAGGTAGACTTTGGTTAGAAAGTCAAACCACTATAAATAATCATGTCAATATTTTTTATTTCTTATCCATTCATCCACCAAAGCAAAAAATCTGATTCACCCCCTCTTGGCATTCTGTTGATCGTTCGAGCCTCTCAACAAAAGTCAGAATGAATAGTTTAATAGACACGAAAGTCTTTTAGTACAAAGGTGAGTCTAAATATGTTCTTAATATTTTGGATGTAGTTCTTAGTTCCTTCTCTAGGGGGACGAGGGACAATCAAATATGGATTGTAGAAAAAGGGTAAGAGTCGTCCCAAGAAGAAGGCAATTGAAAGCGTGGAAGCAGGGAATGGTTCCTTATCAGACTCAGATTTCATCTTAGATGTGAGGGAATTCTAAGAGAGGCGAGAGAGACTGTTAATCTTGGTAAATTGATTGGAGCTCAGACTAGTTGGAACAAAGATGAGATTGTGAAAGATATAGCAAAGATAACAGAGGAACAAGAATAGTTCTTATAGGTGATGAGATGCGTGTGATATGTGAGGGGATTAGGCTCTTTGACGAAACAGAATTTCGTAGAGAAAATTTTACAACAACATCGATGTGAGATGATTCTCATTCAAGAGACAAAAATTGAGAAAGTGAGTATTCAGTTTGTGTGGAAGGTATGGCCATTTGATCATTTTGATTTTTTTATTCTCTCTCTGTTGTTCGTTCAAGGGGCTCTTACTGGTTTGCAAAATATCACGGTTTCATTTGGAATCGAAAATGTTAGAGAAGCATTTTGTAGTTGTGCGGGGAACGTGGGTTGGTGAGGAATATTCTTGCCACATTATTAATGTTTATGCACCTTGTCTATTTGAAGAGAAAATTGTGTTATGAGAGGCGAATCATGAGGTTGTGAATTTTTAGCTTGGGACATAGTGCATTGGGGTGACTTCAACATTGTGAAATGACATGATGAGAAGATAGAATCTATTGGAGAGGCTCGAGGTGTGTCGGCCTATCGATTATCATTGAATCAAAACTACCATGGTCATTGTGGCAGTGGTTTAATCAAATTGACAAGGCATGCCGTGGGTTGCCTTGTGTATGTTTTCACTCTATTTTTTGTATGTCGGGTGCATTGGCGAAAGGAGACGTGGATAGGACAGCATGGTTTTGTGTGATTGTGTGATTGGATTGGTTTCGAATTACACTCATTGTTGCAACATTATGTTTGTGTGATTGTGTAACGACTAATTTAAAAAATCGATACTATACGAAGGTATCTCACATTTTAGAAATTCATTTTGGGGGGATTCTTTTTAAAAAAAAATCATATATCAAAATAAAACTTGGAGTCACCACCGGTCACTTGGATAAGGTAGACCGGACACCACAAAATTAGAGATTCGTTTAAAATGGGCTCTGGAGTTGGTTACGTGTGGGGAAAGATTAGCACCCCCACAACACCCGAGATCGGTACCAAATTATACGTTGCTTTTTGTCGATGGAAATCATTGAAATTTAAATTAAATTAAATTAAGTGTTCTTAATTGAATACAAGTTTTAAATAAGTGTGCTTTAACATTTTATGAGCTCTAATTAATTATTTAATTAATAAGGGTGACTATACATTCGGACCATAGATTAAACCGACATCGAATAAGACCGACTGCCGTATTAATTTATGGTTCGAATCAAGTACATCACCTTTATGCATGATGCAAGCAATTAAGTATAATGTTATGACTTATCAATATTTTATTCATTTTAAATTTACCTTTAGACAATATAAATTAATCCGATTATTTGGTCAATATCCATTAATTCAAGATATTACGACACAAATACTCGAACTAATAAATACTTCCTTTTTTATAGTTAAGATTAGTTAATTATCAAAGTGTTCAATGCAATTAAAAAGGTTAAATGTGACAATTAAAAGCATGTCACAAAAAATATGCTAACATAAAAACATAAGAAAAAAAACAAAGGCATATAAAACAAATGAACATGAATAGCAAATAAGAAATGAACACACACATACACATATTAAGATAAAAAATAATGTAAATAATATAAATATATATAACATAATAATATAAATATATAAAACCATTTAAAACCGTAACATACCATATAATATAATAATAATAGTAAGGAATATAGTAAGGCATATATATATTAGGACCACTACACATATAAATAAAAACTATATTAAATATTAATATATGTATACACTATATTAAGAACTATATACATATACATATATATATATATACAATATATTGTTGAAAACGATATATATATATAATATAAGGTTGAAAACCGAATATATATACTATATATCATATATTATATTTAATACATGCATAATATGCGTATATTATATAACAAACAAAGCAATAAAAATAGGTATCAAACATCAACAATAAGGACTAAAAATAAATAAACAATGCAGGAATTAAAATGCATGAAAAAATAGGGGATTAAAAGATGAAATAAAAACCACTGAGATTAGGGACCAAATTAAAACAAAAATGAAATCTTAAAGGGTCGAAGGGGTATTAAACCATTTGAAAACGGATTAAAACCAATTTGGGGGTGAAATTGTAAAACTCTTAAAACCTTGAGGGACTGCTGGAGTAGTTTAGAAAAGCGGAAGGGCTAGTGAAGGAAATAGGGGAATGCGGAGGGCTTTAATGGAGCAAATAAACTACTTTTAAAACGGACCAAGTATAAAAGATAAGTTTTTTTAAAAAAAAAAAAACTCATTTCAACTGGTTATAGCAAAAGAAAAGGGAAAAACCTCTGAAAAACGCTCAAACCCTTTCTCCACAGCCGCCCCTCAAATCCAAAAACAGTCGTGAGAGCGGCGGCCAGCGAACTCGAAAAGCCCTCAAAACAACCTTCCTTCTCTCCTTAAACCAGATCCGACCTTGGATATTTAAAACGCTGCCCCTTTCTCCTTAAAAACTCAAAAAACAAAATCGAATAAAACTTTTTCAAAACTTTTCTCTCACCAGCTCACCCCGTACGACCGATGAAGTCGAAGGGCTTGTCACCAGAAGGAGGGACGTCCCCGGCCATTGCATGCAACTGCGGCCCAGGGCTGAGAGGTAAAACCCTAATTTCTCTTTCGTTTTGTTTTTGATTTTGTTTTTGAATTCAAAATGTAAAATAAAATGGGTGTTACCTTTGAAATCCTTGAGGCCCTATTTTGTGTTCTATTGATACTGAATAATCCCCGTCTCGGGTTACAATAGCTTGGGTTTCATTTTATACCCAAGAATATTACATGTAATTTGACATAAAAAAAGAACATGAAAATATGATTGGTTGCTCTCTCACTTCTCTGCCAATATTATTTGTATTCATCTGTATGCTCTGCCATGTTTGTTTGTCTCCAGAAATTGTTTGACATTCTGATTTTTGTATGTATTCACCTCTTCCATGGTTTAATTCTCCTTTGTTTGCATGTGACATGGCTAGAGAGGAGGAGTGGACCAGTGAAGGGAACGGCTGCCATGCGGACGTGGCGCAGAACTAGACGGTTGTTGGTCCTGACAGATGAGGAGTCAGGCGTGTAATCACACTTGCGCAAGTGAGGAACTGAAGAGCCAGAATCGTGGCGTCACTCGCTTGTGAGGAGTCCAGAAGCTTCTTCTCACTTTCATTCGGGCCATTAGATCATATTAGATCTAACGGCAGTAGATCGACTGCGTAAAACAAAGTGAAATAGGGTTTAGTATTAGCCCCAAAATGAGCTAATTGTAAAATATGTAATATTTTTTAGTTGTATGAATTATGTAAATGGACTTGATTTAATTAAAAAGGTTTTATTTATTTGATTATCTATTAATTAATCTAGTTTTTAGTTTGTTTTTGTTAATTTAATAATAATAAATAATAATAATAATAGAAAAATCAGGTCAAAAGACCCAGATAAAATTAGTAATTACAGATTGGATTGGTTTCTACACCAGTTTTGAATTGCACATGTTTAGCATGTCTGCGTTGTGAAACATCATGGGTTTTTTCTTAAGCGTTTTGTTTTTTGTTCGATTTTTGGGATTTGTCGATGATAACTTTATAGAAAACCTATATTTTATGCCTTTTTACTCGAGTTATTGTATGTAATCAATCTCATATAGTTGTATTTAGGGTTATTTTGCATTTATTTAGGGAGTTTATTCTTGAGCTTAACGTATTTATATATTAAAGATTTTAATGGGAAATATAGGGCATTTTAGTGGTGCTTGTGCAGGAAGCAAAAGTTGAAGGGAGCAATAGAGCGCCAGAGCATTAGTTAAAGCATTCTCTCGTGATGGAATCCGATGCTACAACATCATTGTGAAGTTGGAGACTAAATCTTGATCTTTTGACGTGATTTAATGTGTGGACCCCCTCTCCTGTAGGAGCTATTACTTACGTGGAAAGTAAAGATCCTCTTTAATAGATCACATGACACTTTATTAAAAGCATCTGGCAAGATATTATTTTATTGACACTTAATGGGCTTAAAGTAAAAAACCCTAGGGTTTTCTGTTATTATAAATGGCAAGGGGAATACCGAAAGAAAAGGGAGCTCCACTTAACGCAAAAATAATTTGAAAAGAAAGCTTTATTGGAGGAACAACCCTTTTTCTTCAGCATCGGAGAACCGCCATCATCGGAGAACCGCCATCATCGGAGGTCAAAAGGAGTCTCCAAGAATTAAGAGCCATCGAGAGAGGCTTGAGGAGTTTGAAGCGCTACAACATCGAATTACGACATTAAGAAGAGATCTTAGTACGCTTTAATTTCTTTCTTTATTGTTTTATTTGACTCATATGTTTACATATTTTATTTCAATGGATGTTATTTGCTCAGACATGAGCTAAATGCTTTTTATTTGGGTTTATTATTTAAGTTACTTTGCTTAATTATTATTTAATGTTATATCATATGTTTGCTTATCTATTATGTTCATTAAACTCTATGCTTAATCTTGTAAGAGCTAGCGAGTGCTGCCTTTGATTATGAGTTGTGTCTTAATATCGAGAGAGTTAAGTTAGATCGTGTGAACAATGGGACTTAAGCTGTTAACTTGAGTTTTAATCCTACTTAGACATAAGATTAGGGTTCCAACGACTAATAAGGGGGACTTAAATAGATAACAAGTTTGTTAGGGTTAACGCAAACACTTATCGCTATATCATTCTTTTATCAACTTCTAGCTCAATACACTTTAGAATTTTATACGAAAACCCTATTAATAGATAAATGTTGTTTCATTTCTATAGCATTCAAATAGTATTTAGCATTTTACTTAGCAAAAAACCCAGCTACCCATTCATATTAGAAAACTTTGTGATTCATCATCAGTTTGTTCTTCAATGATTGCTTTAATTTACTTTTTGTTGCTACAACATTAGTTATAGTTTTTGTCACCGTACCATATCACTCATTATTCTTCTTGTTCAATTTCTTTGAGTTTATCACTCTAATCCATGTGGGTTCAACACTAGATACTTATCACTTTATTACTTGTGCGACGGGTATACTTGCTCTAATTGCGCATACATTCACACGCATCAGTTGAGTATATGTGTCGCTTATTCTCTTAGTGTTTTTGCTATTTTAATATTATCACTAGTACTCTTTTCCTCCAGGTAGGTTTTTAACGAGGCCTTCGATATTATTTTGTATGATTCTTGCCCGCCTTTGAATAAAATCATACTCACATTGGTAAAAAAAAACTACAATAAGGTTTTAATATCATTTCAAAAAATAAAGTTTGGAGCATTTTTTTTTTAGATTAATCGATGGTACAAACTCATCAGCTCAAGAACAACAAAATAGAAAAGAGAAAACATAAGATTAGGGATGTGGCTAAATTAGATTAACAGATATCATTAAAATTAAATTAGCATAAATCAATTAAGATAAGAAGGAAAAATATTTTCAAAGTAATACACAGATTTCGTTTATCATTATTCGTGACATAGTTTTTAACATTAATGCCTTGTTTAGTTGGGTTGTAACATGCGTGGTGTATTATTTAATACGTCTTTATTACGAAACGTACTTTTATGCGTACATTTGGTAGATGTGAAATTTAATACATCATATTATTTTATAAGCAAGTTGGGTGATATTTATCACAGAGGTGGAGGTAGTATTTATTTAACACGTCAATTTTACGCAAGTTTTGTTAATTATACCCTCATACTATTTTTCACATATTTACACCAGTGTAAATATTGTAACGACCCAAATTTCTGAGTCAACGATTGGGCGTTGACCTGGGTCATGGATCCTTGTGTTGGTTAGAGTTGTTGGACCTTTTGGGCCAAGTTGGGCCTTTTTGGAAGAGGATTTGTCTATGTGAGCTTGGGGAGTGGCATTTTTGTAGTAAGAGTTAGAGATGAGGATTTTATGGGGAGAATATACCATTTTTAAATAAATGGGCTGACCATTTTTCTCTCCACTTTGTCCTCCAAGTGAATTTAAAAGGGGAGACAAAGTTTGGCTTGGTGATATCATCCCTTACACCTTTTCTTCACCCATCTTCATCTTTCATCTTTCTTCTTCAAAAATCCCATAGCCACCAAGATTTTAGTATGTTGATCTCCTCTCCATGGGCTGCAAGAAAAGTATAATTTTATGGATAACGGGGTAAGTCTTCTTCCATGGGTTTTGAGAGGTTTAAGCTTTGGGGTTTCCATGGAGCTTTCTCAAAATTTTAAGGTTTTATTTTCGTAGCTAAGCTTACCATATTGGTTAGTTCAAGCTTTGATTCACTTTTTATGTTTGGTTGGCAAAGAAAAGTGGTTAGGAGGCTTCCTCAAGCTTAAAACAAAGAGGAGGGTTAAGGAAGCTTTGGGTAAGAGCACATTTTGGGTTTTTGGCTTGAGGTCATTACATCTCTGACTCCTACTCTTCATGAAGATCATAAAGTGATTGTTTTGCTTGATGTTATAGTTTATGATTGCTAGTTGGGTGTTCGGTTGCTTAGAGCCTTGTTAATGGTAAAATTTGAATTAGTTGTTAATAATGTGTAAAAATGGTAGCAAATCACCCTAATTAAGCCCTATAATATGTAGGATTAAGTTACAGGGTTAAGGGTTACATTTTGGGGGGCTTAGAAAGTGATTTCTTGAGCCTTGGAAGCCATTTCTAGGCTTTGATATCGGTACACGGGGAGCCCGTACTGATGTCCTGTGTTTTAAATGATAAACACAAGCAAATTTTAAAGAGAGTATCAGTACAGTTTAGAATCGTATCTGACCCTTTGTTCCATTGAAATTCCCATGCCAAAAAGGTGTACCGATACGCGTGTAAGCTTATCGGTACAGGTAGGGTATCAGTACACGACCCTCGTGTACCGGTACAGGGTTGTTGGTTAAACCCTTTCATGTGTGAAGCTATTATCGATACGTATAAGGTGGGTATCGGTACCCACATAGGCGTATCGGTACACTATGGTGGGTACTAATACAACTAGGCAATCTGCCCATAAATGTTGAATTGAGTTCGAGGGGTTGTTAATTCGAAGACTATGGTCCAATGGGCTTCTAAGGTATTAAAATGAATTGTAAAACTAAAAAACTGAGATTTAACCTACATGGATGAGAATAACGTGTAATAGCTTAGTAAATGATGACTTGATATAACCGTGATGGTTAGTATCATGCCTTGGGGCATTTGTTGATGGTTTGTCTTGGTGCCACTTACCTCTTGGTGAGGTGTATGAATGCTCAGGGTTTAACAACCCAAATTTCTCGAGTTAACGATGGGCGTTGACCTGGGTCTTGGACCGACAGGTCGAGTCAGATGTTCAGAGCTTATTGGGCCGGGATGTTGAGCTTTGTGGGCCTTCTTGTGATGTTGGACTTGGATGTTGTGTAATGCCCTAAAATAGGCCTAGATGCGAATCGGGGTGGACCGGTGGTTTGAGAAAACTAGTTTAGGCAATTCGAATAGTTTTGGGAAAATAATTTTATAAAAGTGATTTTGGGGAAATAAAATATGGAAAATGGTTTAAATTACTTAAATAATATTTTAAGTAAATTGGTAAGTTCAATTTGATGGAATTAAATCTGATTTTAAGGCATTTTAGTCTAGTGACTAAATTGAAAGTTTTCAAACAAAACTTAGAATCTTTAAGGAGCTATTTAAGCATTTTTTTCAATAGATTTCTCTTAATTTTGGCTTTTTTTAAAGTATTTTTAAATGGTTTAATAAAGGGATAAATGGGGATTTAATTAAAAATATCTTTATTTCCTAAAAACACTTTCTCACGTAACTACTTTTCTTAAAATATTTTCTCTCAACTTTATCAGCAACCAAACTGAGATTTCTACTTCTAAATCTCCAGGAATCAATCTTCATTGATTTCCTTTTTGATTTCTATTTGATTTCTTCAATTACCTTTGCAAAATCTCTTTGGATTTCATCAAAGCTTGGCCTAAGGAGAAATCAGCAATTAGAGGTGATTTTAGTTTCTCTCCTCTAATTAAAGGTTCTTTAATGAAATTCCCAAGTTCTTGATCCTTTGTTGTTGATTTATATTGTGGAATTGTGATTTAAACATTGTTTTGTCAACTAAATTGAGTTTTCTTGGAAAATTAATAGAAACTGAATTAGATCTGTTTGGTTGATGGATTTAAGAGATTTATATCTTAAGTTGGATGTGTTTTATTGTTGAAAGGATTGATTAATCAATAGAATCCCGAAACTATATGGATTACTAGTTTCTAGGTTGGTTGTAGTTGGTTTTTAGTGTGATCTGGTTGTTATGGTGTTGCTGGAGATATAAGGACGTAATTAGGTTGTTGTGGGATGTTAATTAATGTTAGTAAGGTCTTAGAATCGTTAGATGTTAGCTGGGCTTTGGTTGAGTATGTTTTGGTAGTGTTCTTGTTGGCTTTAGGAAGGTGTTTGATGGATTCTTGAGAGGTGTTGTTGAGTTTGTTGGTTGTTGGAGGGTTTCAATACATAGATGTATTCTTAATCCTCTGTTTTGGCTTGGTAAAATGGGGGAGCTGAATCCTTTTCCAATCGAAGAAGGCGCGAGAGTTGCGAAGGCTTGAATCATGCATCAGTAAGCAAGCGTTAGGTTGTTGGTGAGTGGAAAAGTATTTTACTGCTTTTGAAAGGTTTGAAAAGGAGTTGGGGAAGTGTAGATAAGGTTTGATACACCTATCTAAGCTTGGAAGTAAGTATCGGTTGAGCTTTCTCTCGATTTCGGCTTTTGTAAAATGAAAACTCATGGACATGTTTATGGTTTTATTATTCACTATATAGGCCTTCCATCAGTGGTCCTCCTCCTCCTCATTTTTCCACGATTGCATGCAGCACAAAAAGAAGAAACATTAGCTATAGAGGCAAAAAGGAAGATCATGCAAAAATAACAAGAATCTAGAGCATTTCGGCGGATTTCAGACGAAGATATAACGAGGAGTTTATTTTTATTTTCGTGCGACATTCTACATCGGTTATAAGAACCGAAACCAAACAGTGTAAACCCTACGGGGAACCTTTCAAACGAGCATTAAAAAAGCAAAAAAGAAATCAAGAACCTTTTTAGAGATATACCATTGTCTTGTATTTTAGTCATGCATGCATGTATGCAAAAACCCTAGATCTAAGGTTTAAGAGTCTTACCCTTTGGTTTGGCAACCGTTCGTCGTACTCCAGTAATAAGCCCACGGCCCTTGTGCCACTGAGGGTGAGCCGGAAATATCAGGTCACAGTCTCGGTCGTCGTTTTTTAAAACCTGAAACAAAAGTTTTTTTCTTTTCAAATCCGTTTTTCTTAGATCTAGGTGAGAGAGAGAGGATTTCCAGTCATCTCTGTTTGGTTAGATCTAGAGAAACAGGGTTAGATTTTTGTAAACCCAGTCTTGGTTTGGTGTTTAGAAAGGAAAGGAGTCAACTTTGCAGGTGACTCTTGGGTTTTCCGGCACTGGGTGCGGTGGCCAAAGTGGAGAGTGAGGCGTTTGGTGCGGCGGCCAGGTTGGGTTTTTGGAGAGACCAGAGAGTTTGAAACTCTCTGGATTTTCAAAAAACGAGGGAAGGTTATGAAATGGCTAAAAGTTTGCCATTTTAGGCAAAAAAGTGTCTTTTATATTGTTTTAAAATAAAACAAAATGGGTTATTTGCTTCTTAAATCCTTACCGTGTTTTTGAGTTTATTTTTCTGGGTTTCCCCTTTTAAAATTACAACTTTGGTCCCCAAATGCTTTTAAATCCTTTGATTTTATCCGAAATCGAGCTGAGTTAATATAAAAAATGGTTTTATTACGTTATAGGCCCTCCTGGTTTTAACCCGCATTCATTTAAGCCCTGTTTTTTAATTTAATGTGTTTTTTAAAGGGTAAATGTCCCCCTTGGTCCCTGTAATTTTTTACCAGCGTTTAATCAAACCCCTACCTTTAATTAAGTCAGTTCTAAATTGTTTTATCTTAAGTTTGATCCTCCTATTTTCAGGTTTTATTCGATTAGGTCCTTATTTCAGTGTGAACTCCCTGTTTTGTCTCTCTTGCATGCTTGTTTTAAATTTTCAGTTGTTTTTTGTTAACATTTCTCGTTTTATTATGTTAATGTGTGCAGATGCGATTGGTACATGTTTATTATGAAGTTCTTGTATGGTGTTTAATATAATTTATGCTTCGTGTAGCATGTAATAATATTGCTTTGTTTACGAAATATGCCATATGTCATTATGTATTGGTGCATTTTTTTCTATGTGTATGTATGCATGTAAACCTTGTATGTTTTATAATGTATTTTGTTTGTTTCCTTTTGTATATATTTTATGCATGGAAATAACGTTTTACTTGATGTATGTAATGCATATACATATAGTAATAGATGACATTGTTAAAATACGATATGTGTTTTTTTCATGTTCTTATTTATGTCCCTATGTTTTCTTGTATGCCATGCCTTATTGGTTTTTTTTTTTTTGGTATTTGATTCCATTACTTGTACATTTGTTTCATGCTTATCTTATTTATGCTTTGCCATGTAAATATTGCATTTGAGATTTAAATTTGTTAATGTGGTGCCTTGTTATTCGGGGGTAAACATTGTCAGTATCAAATGTAGTGATGGTGGTTTTGCGGTTTACTTTCAAATAACGGGGTCCTTGAAATTTACTCGCATGTATAACCAGATCTTAACTTAATCGTCACTTTAATTTGCAAAGTTCGATGTTAACAAATTGGTAATTATTGTTTTCTTTTTACGGTACCAATTTTTCGGTGGTATGGGGGTGCCAAAACCTTCCCCATCCATAATTGACTCCCGAACCCTATTTTTGATCGAATCTCTAGTTTTATGGTGTTCGGCCTACCTCAGTGGCCGGTGGCGACTCCGAGTTTTATTGTTTTTCAAAAACACGGATTTTTAAAGAATTTTCCCATCTTTTTAAATATTTCCAAAAAACGTAAAGAAAATCAAATTACGTATTTTTTTAGCGATACATCAAAAATTTTAGGTCGCTACAGCTGGCGACTGGTTTTAAAACTAAAGTAAGTCAGGCCATTTTTCAAAAAGAACAAAAATAATGACTACCGCTTTATTAATATTGGAAATTGTGAATTAATGTGACGATTAACTTGATATTCGTTTATAAATGCGAGTTTATTTTAACGCATTTAAAATTTGACATATAAACTCGTCCTTTTAAGTACGGGGAAACGCTAGTGCTTTCGTGTGGATATTTTTCCTCCGTATGGGCCTAGTAAGTACCTTCGGGGCTCGACTACCCTATGTTTTCCTGGGAATATTGTTTCCCCGTACGGACATAGCGAAAGGGTCCCCCTGAATTGAACTCGGTTGAGAGGAGACTATAATGGCTGATGACTGGGGGCCTTGCTACTCTTTAGAAGAGGACAGCGAGGACAGTTCGGGTACCGTTTAGAACCAAAACTGCATGTAGAGGACATAGAAAACCCACCCCTTTAGAGCTATGTTGTTAACCTAGGTTCTTTAAAAATGATGTAGATATGATTGTTTTGCTTTGCTTGATTTAAATTCCATCTTCATTTTTTATATGTTTATTAATTTATTCTGGTACTAACTCGAAATCTTTCACCATGGATAAAAGGTACCTCAAGAAGGAAGAAATCAACTTTGTTGTTCGACATTGGTCTGAGGTCAACCAAAGAATTCAAGGTGATAGTCCGCCAAGTGAGCGCATTGTGGAGGGGTACAAATATGTCAGTCTGCAACAAAATGGCCTATGGGATCTGAAACAAATTTGGGAAGGATGGGACCGACGACTACAAAATATGTTCCAAGAAAATTATGGTGACATGGAGCAGTTGATATATGTTCAAATTAATCAACCTATTCTTCGAGCTATCTTCCAATTTTGGAACCCATCCTTCTGTTGCTTCACTTTTAACGGGAAGGATTTTATGCCTACGATCGAAAAATATACGGCTTTACTCAATCAGAAAAATCTTCATGAAGATTGGATTTACACAAAGCCGTCCAGGTCTCAGAATTACCCTTTGAAGCTTAGAACATTTGCCGGGATGTGCGATGATTGGGTTAAAGGTTTGATTCAGGTTTAAGGTGATATCACTGCTTTCTCATGGGATTGCATCCGGGACATCATACCAACACACCCGGATGAAGTCATGAAGATGGATTTATTTGCTTTGGGGATCTATGGTTTGATCATTTTCCCTAGAGTTTTGGGTAACATTGATGTAGACATTATAGACTTGTTCAAAAGGTTGAAGAAGAAGGCCAACCCGGTGTCGGCAATCTTGACCGAAACTTTCATTTCCTTGAACGCAAGCCGGAAGCATGAAGAAGGACGCTTTCGTGGATGTCCACAGTTACTTCAAGTATAGATCCAAAGCGACCTTTGGAAGACACCGACAAGGGTACTGCCCGGGATAATCTTAAGAAATTTTTCTCCTTTACTAGAGTACTTAGCAAAAGAATGGTGGGAAGAACCCGACAAACCAAAGTGGACAGCCATCTTCAAGAATATTCAAGATGAAGATATTGTGTGGAGAGCTCCTTGGCTCAGAAGCGTCCTTCATTTCTTATACAGTTGTAGAGACTATGATTGGTTACTGATGATAGGCTTGTACGGTGGGATCACTTGTGCACCTTTGTTGGTATCGAGGCAATTCAGTTCACTATATTTTGTCCTCGTCGCCATCGGTTTAAGCACTTTCGAGTTCCCATTTAAGAATGAATATAAGTCGAAGGTTCAAAATGTTTCAAAAGCCTGGGTCACCTCTATCGCATAAAGGTGGAAGAAGATAGTGAGTGTATGTTCACTCCAGATTATGCCTATTGGATGCATAAGAGAATTAATGATAAAACTCTGAAACCCGATCAAGGGCCAGCTATGTCACTCGAAGAACATTTGAGAATGGTCCCTTCCGAGGCCGACATCTTAAGAAGTGAGCTAGAAAAGCTAAAGAAGAAGATGGATGCTTTACAAACTGAGCACACAAGTGAGCTTTATAGGGTTAGCTTAGACGTGGATGAGCGAGATGGGATAATCAAACAGTTGATGAAGCTCAACACAGACTTGAAGGAGAAAAACACTCTTTATCAAAGTGACACCCTCAAACTTTAAGATCTCGTGGGAAAAGCCGATCGAAAGAAGTTTTTAGCGGTGGAGAAAGAAAGAATGAATGGGATCCGCTTAGTTGAAGAAGAGCGAAGGAAGGGTAAACAAGCACTCGAGAAAGAGGCAGAGAAATGCAAGCAAATTGTTGAGAACAAGAGAAAGCTTGATAGAATCGCAATCCAGCAAGAAAGGGGTAAAGCTAAGCATGGAATGGATCCTACCCCATGGAAGAGAAAGGCCCAAGAAAGTAAAAACTGACTTTTCGAGATGCAAGGTCTGTATAACTCTACCCTTGAGAGCTTGAGTCAAACCCAAGCCCAAAATGTTCAGTTAGAAGAAAGGGTCGGGGAGTTAGACCGGACTCTTCACGAGTACCGTGCTCGAAACGGATTTCTTGAGCTCCAAGCTACTCGACTAGAGAATCAAACTCTTTGAGCTCAGATCGAGACGTTAGAGGCGACAATCCAAGACTATCTCGGAAGAATTGTGGTTCTTGAAGAAGCCACCGAGGGAGGTGATAATTATTGGTTGAGACGCCTTCGTGATGCTACCCGCATGATTCAAGACCGAGACCAGTACTACACCGACCTAATGGTGCAAGTTCAAGATGTCGCCAAGCATGTGAGGGACCTAGCCAACGAGGCTGAGGCCCTTCTTTCTTTTGCAGCTCCGGGCATGGAAGAGGCACCTAGGTTCATTCAGTTACTTGAAAATTTTGAAGAGCTAGGAGTTAGGGTCGCGCCGTATCTGTAGGAGATTATCTTTCTTTGTAATGAGAACCTTTTAATGTTCAATGAAAGTTGCTCGAAGGCGACCACCAATGGAATCAATGCCTTTATTTTCATACATTTCTGCATTTTTCATTCATACATTGCATACCGCATATAATTTGCATTAATTGATTATGTCATGAAATTAATATTGAGAATGTTGTGACAAAATTTGAAAGATTAATTGCAAACATTCCACACCCTTATCGCACACGTTTTCAAGTTAGAAAAATTGAAGAGAGCTTCACTAAGCTAGAGGCTGATCTAAAGAGCCAATTGGAGCGCACATAGCAAGAGCTAAGAGATACCATCATCAAGTCTCAGCAAGACATGATGGGGGAAATATCTCAGATGTTGCAAATACGCCATGAGGACGTGAGAGGCAAAAGCATCATTGTAAATCTGACTCATGGCTCGGGAGACCCTGTATATTCTCCAGTCTTTGGAAACCCCCTGTTCATTAATCCTACACCAAAACCCCTACAAGGGGTATCTTCGTCTCACCAAGCTGGTGCATCTGCTCCACCACAGACGGCTGTGACATTTGCAAATGTTGAGCACGTTGGGGATAGTATTCCAGACTTTGACGAGCTCAAGAAATTAAATCAAGTAAAGGCAGAATTCACCAAACAATTAGAGGAGACTAAAAAAGACCTCGAAGAGAAATTTCGAGTGAGAGAAGATGAAGAATGTTTTTATGGCCTAAATACTAAGGATCTCAGCTTGGTACCTGATGTGGAGATCCCATACAAGTTTAAAACCCCCGAGTTCGAAAAGTTCGACGGGACAACCTGCCCAACTGCTCATATTACAATGTTTTGCTGAAAGATGGCTAGTTACACCAACAATGAGAAACTCTTAATACACTGTTTTCAAGATAGTTTAGTGGGATCTGCCACCCAATGGTATAATCAGCTCACACGGGATCAAATTAAATCGCGGAAGGATTTGGCAAAGGCCTTCACATATCAGTACAAGCCTGTTACGGATATGGTCCCTAATAAGCTTCTGTTGCAAGGAATGGAACAAAAGAAAAATGAAAGTCTTCAGGAGTACGCCCAAAGGTGGCGCGACGTGGCTGCTCAAGTCCAGCCCCCTCTCCGAGAGAATGAGATTGCCCTTATGTTCATTGATACATTTAAAGGAACACTCTATGACCGTCTGATCAACAATCTTATTAGCAATTTCGTTGATATGGTAATGACGGGTGAGCGTATTGAAGCCGTAATCAAAAGCAAAAGAATCGATGGAGGAGAGCAATCGTGCAAGAAGTTCAAGAGAAAGGATCATGAAGTAAACACTACAACTACCTACGAGGTTGTTAAGAACTTCATTATAGCACAGCCCCAAGCTCCAGTTGGAAATCCCCAAAATTTCAAGAGGGATGAGCGGGGACCCAAGAAAGAAAATTCTTTCACGCCGCTACCAATCACTTATAAAGAACTTTATTCACAGCTTTATAAGGCGGATTTGGTCTGACCTCAACATGTTACTCCCTTTAATACCCCTTATCCGGCATGGTATGATCCTAAGGCCCACTGCAAGTACCACGCCGATGTCCCAGGTCATACTATAAAGAACTGCATAGCGTTTAAAAAGTTTTGTTCAGAATCTGATCAAGACTGGAGAGCCAAGTACTGCCAGTAACCCTTTACCAAATCATAGCGGGCAAGGGGTGAATGCTATTGAAGAAGGAGGTACAAGGAAGCCTAAGACAAGCGTGTCAAAGGTTACGTCCCCCATGAGATGGGCCTTTCAGCAACTATGCATGGCTCGTCTCATCGACTGTAGAATGGTAATTTTGAAATTGATGGATGGTAAAGTGATTGAGTTTTTTGATGAAGAAGATATGAGAAATGTCTCAGAAATTTGCACATTAGACGCTCCAGAATCCAAATATAGTGCGAAGAGACCATTTGTCATTGGCCTTAAGCCATATCAAGAAGGTGTACCACGAGAAGAAAATCCCTTGACAGCCCCTAAAATTATAATTTTAGCCTCAGCGTCCTTTCCTTTTAAGGATACCCGGATGGTGCTTTGGAACTACACAGCCAGTGTCGTAATACAAAGAAGTTCTAGTTTGCAGGGAGAGAAAAAACCAGTTGATGAGATGAAACTCACCAAAAGAAAGCAAATGAAGCCAAACACCAAATAAGTAAATGATGTGGGGCATTTCACACGGAGCGGTCGATGCTACGCCCCAAAAGCTCTAAAGGCGACAAAAGAGATAAAAAGGAAAGGTAAGGCAACTGAGCCTGAACCTATGAAGATATTTGGGGAGGAGCCACCCCCGAAACTCAATGAGCCAGTCACCGAGGCTCAAGCTTAGGAATTTTCGAGGTTTTTGAAACATAGTGAGTACAGTGTAGTAGACCAGCTTAAGAAGCAGCTGGCCCGGATCTCAATACTTGATATATCATTGAATTCAGAAAAGCATCGGGAGGCCCTGTTGAAAGTTTCGAATCAAACCTTTGTTGAGAGTAATATTTCGGTTGGAAAGGTCGACCAAATCATCGGATACATCACTGATTGCAATCATATCACCTTTAGTGATGATAAGATACCGGAAGAGGGTATGGGATCCAATAAGGCCCTCAATATTACAACTCATTGCAAAGGTCAAATACTACCGAGGGTGCTTATTGATAATGGCTCTGCTCTGAATGTTATGCCCTTAGCTACCCTACAAAGCTTGCCAATTGATAGCTCGCATATGAAACCTTGCCAAAATGCCATGCGGGCATTCGACGAGACCCAAAGAAAAGTGGTTGGGAAGATTGAAGTACCCCTGCCCATAGGTCCAACTAAGTATGTTTTAGATTTCGTAGTCATGGACATTCGGTCATCCTACAACTGTCTGTTAGGGAAGCCATGGATCTATTCTGCCAGAGCCGTTCCATCTTTCTTGCACCAGAAATTGAAGTTTGTTATTGAAGGAAAGTTAGTGACAGTCCATGTCGAGCAAGATATTGTAGCCTTGGTAACTTCGGACGCTCCTTACATTCCTACTGATGAGGAAGCTTTAGAATGTGCTTTCAGGGCATTGGAATTTGTCAATGCCACTTTTGTTGCTCAGGGGAATAGGATCCCATGCCCAAGATTGTCAAATTGTACCAAGATGGTGGTAACTGAAACATTGGGAAGGGCAACAAAAAGAGGAAGAGGATTGGGAAGGACGACTGCGACCCATTAGTATCATCCACAAGAAAGACCATTTCAGGCTTGGACATAAGCCTAATTTCATGCAAAAGAAACAAGAATGGAAGAAGAGAGAGGAACAGCGAAAGGCCAGACTTCGAGGAGAGGAGATCCCATGGGCTCCTATCACCTATACGGATATGAAAAAGATTTTTGTGTCTGGCGTAGTTGTGAATCTGGGACTCAAGGTTCAAGAAGCTAATCTGGAGAACGAGAGGATCCTCAGTGAGGAAATGATCAGCGAAGCTATGGAAGTAATGGATGTCTTTGTGTCTCTGAAGGTGGCAACATCGCTCAGCCTTTGGAAAAGACCCGCCTATGCTTCCCGGGCGAAGAGCTTAGCAATTGGACCAGCAAGGAGCTGTCCGTAGCTTTTAGGTTTAAATTAGAGTAATGCCCGAAATCACCCTATTACTTTTGGCCCAAGAGTAATAGGAGTCTTTTGTAATAGGTCCATTGTGTCAATCTGTTTTATTTTCAATGGAAAAGGATGTTTCTTTTGTTTCTCAAATGGAAAACACAACACTCATTTCATTTTTCATTCATTCATCACTTATTCTTTCATTACTTATTTACTTATTTATATAAGCTATTTCTGTTCCCAATACATACTCCTAAACTCGTGCAGGTCTTCAAACATTAATTGTATGAATAATTATGGGTCTGAGCCCGGGGTAGATTTCGAACCACCCTCATGTTGGGCTGAAATAAATAAAGGGGTGATAAAGAAGAGTATGAGGTCCCGGATGAATTGTTAAGTCTAATGGCTAGTGAAGAGAAACAGATTTTGCCTCACTAAGAAGAATTAGAAGTTCTGAATTTGGGGACCGAAGAAGAAAAAAGGGAGGTGAAGATTAGTACTACCCTATCCCCGAAGGCGAGATAAGAGTTGGTGGAATTACTGTCAGAATTCAAAGATGTGTTTGCATGGACATATCAAGACATTCCAGGTTTAGACACGGATATAGTGGTGTACAAAATCCCCATAAAGCCATAATGCAAGCCAGTCCACCAAAAACTTCGAAGAATGAGGCCAGATATGTTGTTAAAAGTTAAGAAGGAAATAAAGAAATAATTTGAAGCTGAATTCTTGAAGGTTTCCAAATACCCGGAATGGGTAGCCAACGTAGTCTCGGTGCCCAAGAAAGATGAAAAGGTACGTATGTGCGTAGACTATACGGACCTCAATAGGGCAAGTCCTAAGGACAACTTTCCCCTTCCTCACATTGATACCCTAGTCGATAACACTGTAGGGCATTCTTGGTTTTCTTTCATGGATGGCTTCTCAGGGTATAATCAAATTAAGATAGACCTCGAGGATATGGAAAAAACCACATTTGTAACTATGTGGGGCACTTTTTGCTATAAAGTCATGTTGTTCAGATTAAATAATACTGGGCAACTTACCAAAAGGCCATGGTTACCTTGTTCCATGACTTGATGCACAAGGAGATTGAGGTGTATGTATACGATATGATAGCTAAGTCCCAAACCGAAGAAGAACATATTGAGAATTTGTGGAAGCTGTTCCAAAGGCTAAGAAAGTATCAGTTGAAGCTCAACCCATCCAAATGTACCTTTACGGTCACATCTGGAAAACTCTTAGGTTTTGTGGTCAGTCGAAAGGGGATTGAAATCGACCCCGACAAAGTAAAATCAATTCAAGATCTTCTACCACCTCAAACTCAGAAAGAAGTCTGAGGTTTCTTAGGAAGGCTCAATTACATTTCTCAGTTTATCTCCCAATTGACCGACAAATGTGATCCTGTCTTCAGATTACTTCGAAAGAATGACCCAGAAAGATAGGAAGAAGATTTCCAAGAAGGCTTAGAAAAGATCAAGAAGTATTTGACGAATGCCCCGATCCTAGTACCACCGGTACCGGACAAGCCGTTAATTTTGTACTTAATGGTGTTCAATAATTTAATGGGATGTGTATTAGGGCAACATGACGAAACATGCAAGAAGGAAAGGGCCATTTATTACTTGAGCAAGAAGTTCACTGAGTGTGAGTCACGATATCCATTGATTCAGAAGTTGTATTGTGCCCTAGTATGGGCTACTAAGCGGCTCAGGCGGTACATTTCATATCATACCACTTGCTTGATTTTTCGGATGGATCCGTTGAAATTTTTGATGGAGACACCAGCCCTAAACAGAAGAATGGCCCATTGGCAAATGTTGCTATCTGAGTTTGACATCGTCTATGTGAGCCAAAAAGTAGTAAAATGAAGTGTGGTAGCAGATCTTTTGGCAAGTCGTACCTTAGACGACTATGAGCCGCTGGATTTTAGTTTTTCGGATGAAGATTTGATTGCCACTATAGCAGAAGAAAAGCCCACCAATGAATCTTGAAAGTTTTATTTTGATGGGGCATCCAATGCCCTAGGTAGTGGGATAGGGGCCGTATTAATTTCCCCTAAAGAGGCTTGTGTCATAGGACTCTGAGCAGCCATAGAAAGAAAGATCAAGGTGCTTCAGGTTTTCAGAGATCTGTCCTTGGTAATCTACCAACTCCGAAAAGAATGGGAGACGAGGGATCAAAAGTTAGTCAAATACTATGATTTGATCCAGGAGTTGGTTAAAAATTTTGAAGAAATCAGTTTTGTGTACCTACCAAGAGAAGACAATCAAATGACTGATGCCTTAGCGACTCTGGCCGCCATGTTTGAGGCAAGCCCGATCACCGAAATGAAGTCGATTGAGATGCAGATTTTTGAGGTACCTGCTCACTGTTATAATTTGGAAGAAGAAGAGGATGGCAACCCGTGGTACTATGATATCCTCCAATATATCAAGTTCCAGGTTTACCCAAAGGATGCCAATGATAATGACAAAAGAACCATTAAGAGGTTGGCTTCGGGTTATGTCCTTGACGGAGAAGTCTTGTACAAGAGAAGTAAAGACCAGGTTTTGTTGAGATGCGTCAATGCTAAGGAAGCTAAAATCATCTTAGTCGAGGTACACGATGGCTTGTGCGGGACCCACGTCAATGGTTTCTCAATGGCCAGAAAGATCATGAGATATGGATATTTTTGGTCTACCATGGAGGGAGATTGTATCAAATATGCAAAAAAGTGTCATAAATGCCAGATCTATGCCGACAAAATACACGCTCCGCCGGTGCCACTTTACACTATGAACTCGCCATGGCCTTTTGCCACTTGGGGCATGGATGTTATCGGTCAAATACACACAAAAGCTTCTAATAGGCACCACTTCATCTTGGTGGCCATCGATTACTTTACCAAATGGGTAGAAGCTGCCTCTTATGCTAGCATCATGAGGGCAACCGTGTGTAAATTCTTGAAGAAAGAGATTATCTATCGTTACGGTTTGCCAGAAAGAATCGTCACCGATAATGCTTCCAATCTAAATAATAAGATGATGACTGAAGTATGTGAATGATTCAAGATTGTGCACCATAATTCTACCACTTATCGTCCCAAGATGAATGGGCAGTTGAAGTGACAAACAAGAAGATCATAACCAAGACTACTAAGACTTTCAAGGATTGGCATGAGAAGATGTCGTTTGCACTTTCTTCTTATCAGACGTCTGTAAAGACTTCGACAGAGGCAACATCGTATTCGTTGGTCTATGGCATGGAGGCGGTACTCCCTATCGAAGTAGAAATCCCATCACTGAGGATTCTGAATGAAATAAGGTTAGAAGATGTTGAATGGATGCAAGCAAGGTTTGATCAGTTGAACCTCATTGATGAGAAGAGGTTAAGGGCCATCTGTCATGGCCAAATGTATCAGAAGAGGATGATGCGTGCCTACAGCAAGAAGGTTCGCCCAAGGGAGTTTCAAGAGGGAGATTTGGTGCTCAAGAAGATCTTGTCAATTCAAAAGAACTTCCGAGGAAAATGGATGCCTAACTGGGAAGGGCCTTATATTGTTAAGAAAGCTTTCTCAGGATGAGCGTTAATTCTGGCAGAAATGGATGGGAAGGAGTTGAGCAATCCAGTGAATTCAGACTCCGTCAAGAAGTATTACGCTTGAGAAAAGAAAAGAAAAAGGAAAAAGTGGAGTGAAAACCCGAAAGGGCGCTTCACTAAATGCAATGCATGTGGTGAAAACCTACAAGGGCGCCCTATAAAAAAAGAGGGTTCAAGATGGGAACTCAAAAACGGGTGTCTTGAAACCAAAGGAGGATCTGAATTGAAAATCCGAAAAGGGCGGTTCAGATGAATTTTGAGGATTAGGCATTCGACATGAGCTCTAGTACAGTTCAAGTGCTCCACTTTGAGTTATGATGGAACTTTTTTTGGTCTGTTGGGAATTTCAGTCTGGCACAGGCAGTGAGAGGTTTACCACGGTTGATAGGTTCTTGCATCATTCATATAGTTTGTGTTCGGGAATGCTGCACCTTATAATACTTATATCTTGTCATGTTTTTAACGTTTGCCGTGACTTTCAAAACTGTTCTAATATATTTTATGTTAATAAATAAATATTTTGTTTCCTCTCTTCCTTCGTTTCGTGAGCATCCTTCAAATAGGTTGACATAGATCATTGAAATGCAAAGGATTTCTTGGTATTACTATGACTTGTCCCTTTAAGTGCAGGTTGTTCCAAGACAGGAATAGATTCCATTAGAAGGAAGTCTACCAAAGCCAGGACTGAAGGACATAGTATGCAAAGTAGACAAGATCTACCCAGAAGACGACAAATACCCTCCGCATTGAAGTTCGACATAGAAAAACCAGTGGCGAAAACCTGTAAGGGTGCCCCATGTAAAGAGAAAAGAAAGAGAAAAGAAAAGAAGAAAGAAGAAAGAAAAAGAAGAAAAGAAAAAGAGAAAAAAAAAAGAAAAAAGAAAAAAGAAAGAAAAAAAGAAAAAGAAAAAGAAAAAAAGAAAAGAAACATTTGTCAAAGTGAAAACCCAAAATGGCCCTTTGAAAAAAAAATCTAAAGTGAATACTCAGAAGAGCGCTTTAGAACAAAAGTTTGGAGAATATAAGGGTCAAACGGGAACTGAGTTTGGACACAAGGAGTGACAACGAATGTTCCAAGACAAGAAGAAAGCAAAAGGAAGACAAAGTGGGAAGCCGAGAGAGAAGGCATATGAGCATTAATCATGCATCATGAATAGCTAGGCATCCTTAAGATAGGAGCATGCTAACTAGAATCATCAAATCATTGTGTTTGTTTCTTTCAGGTATTTAGAACAAAACAACCAGAATCAGATTCCAAGAGTGAAAAACCTTTTATTGATATTCCAGGCCAAGACGATGAAGATCAAAGGCATTCATGGAGACTCAAAGCGAGGTATCTGATGTCAAAACAACCAAAAAGCAAGACATCAGTTTTCGGGGTCCTCAAGATGAGGTATTACCCCAGGCCAAGACGATGAATATCGAAGGCATTCATGAAGACTCAAAGTGAGGTATTTGATGTCAAGACGACCAGAAAGCAAGACATCAGTTTTTGGGGTTCTCAAGATGAGGTATTACCCCAGACCAAGATGATGAAGATCGAAGGCATTCATGAATACTCGAAGCGAGGTATATGATGTCAAGACGACCAGAAAGCAAGACATCAGTTTCTGGGGTCTTCAAGATGAGGTATTACCCCAGGCCAAGACGATGAAGATCAAAGGCATTCCAAAAGGCTCAAAGCGAGATGTCATTTGGTGCAAGACGATCAAGGATCGAAGCATAATCTTAGGGGCTTCTCTTCTTCAGGCCTGACATGGGAAGAACTTGGAGGTCTTGAATGTCTAGAAGAAGAAGGGCGAATATTTGTTTTTAAGAGGGACTTGCAGTTCGGAATCTCCAGACAGGAAAGTCGGATAAAATTAGTGTTTATCGTCTTTGCTTTATTCTTGTTTTACAAGGATAAGCAAAGAGGGGCAGCTGTAATCACTAATTTTATCCAGGGTTTTAACCCATTTTTATTTTTTGTTAGCATTTAAATAATGGGTTTGAGTTATTATTATCCTTTTATATTAATTAATATCATATTTAAAAAGAACCAAAAATATTATCATTATACTATATTGTACTATATGTTATTATGCTTAAAAAACCCAAAATATTATTAGAATAATTATAATTACTATTAGTATATATTTCTTAGTATTATATCTTGTTATTATTGCTATTATTATTATGATTACTTATATTGTTATGTTATTACTATTATCGTCTTATTCTATTATCATTAGTATTATTATTATGATATAATTATATTATTATAATGCTATTATTAAATTGAAAATCCAAAAACAAAATAAATAAATAAAGCCCAGTGAATATTAAATAGATAATAAAAAGCCCAAATTTAATAAAGAAATTCCAATGTTTAACTTTTATAACAGTCTATTTCATTGTAAAAAACCTAAAAACATTAAAAATTACAATCGGCATGTTTGGCCCAAAACCCTAATCTGCCTAATTACAGAAACCCTAATTGCCCTAATATCTTATGCCCATGCCACTTTCAACCGTAGGATCTGAAGATTCAAATAGACGATCCAGATCATCCCGAAAAGCTTCTAGAACTGGCTCGCGCCCACGCGCGTCTTTCCCGCTCCATCACGTGCACGTGTGGCGCACGCGAGACCCTCCAGATCTATACGCGCTTACATGTGCACCTTCTGGACTGCCCTTGACTCTTCCTCTGCCGCGGCCACGGGCCTTCCATCAGTGGTCCTCCTTATCCTTATTTTGCCACGATTGCATGCAACACAAAAAGAAGAAACATTAGCTATAGAGGCAAAAAGGAAGATCGGGCAAAATAACAAGAATCCAGAGCATTTCGGCGAATTTCAGACGAACATATAACGAGGAGTTTATTTTTATTTTCGTGTAACATTCTACATCGGTTATAAGAACCGTAACCAAACAGTGTAAACCCTACGGGGAACCTTTGGATTTCAAGGAATAGATTAGTTTGAATTTAACTAATTCGTATTAATTTGCTAAAGAAGCTCGGACTGAGATTTATTGTTTGGCTCGGTCCTTTGGAGTTTATGGCTCTATAGGAATGCGATTGCTTTTGATAATCCATTGGAGGACCGTGGATCGATCTTGGAGCAAAGTCACCATTTCATGCCTATCAATCGACTCAGTTAATGCAATTGGGTCTGCGATTGCAGCCGTGCATAGAGGGCCTAATGTTGAACGCCTCCACTTGAGGGATGGCATAAAGTTAACTCGGATGGGGCTCGACAAGGACTGATTGTTCGGCCATGATACATGATCAAAATGGACAGTGGAGGCATGGATTTTCGAAGTTTATTGGTTCATAGTTTTGATGTGTGCATGGAACATCGTGATCAAAATATGCTTTGGATGACATAGGATATAGATCCCTTGTGCTTCTCAGTCTATGGCAGAATGGAAAAAATGTGTTTCTAGAATCTGATGCATCTTCTCAACATGGAATATCTAAAGTTGGAGAGGAGTTCATGGCAGGGGTTTTAGACCATCTTCCTTCAATTTTGCACTTGTAAAATGCTTGTTTGGTGGTTCCAAAAAAATGTCTTAAGTTGTCCCAAATTGTTTGCTAGAAACATGTTCTATCTCATGTTATCCAAAATGCTTTTTTTATTATATTAATAATTTATTATTTATTATTAAAATATTATATTATATATTACTAAAATATAGCTCATTATATTCAAATTATAATATTGAAATAATTTTACACAAATATTTTAAATTAAAAATTATTATG
Organism: Hibiscus mutabilis; assembly: GCA_019671005.1. Classification (NCBI taxonomy): domain Eukaryota; kingdom Viridiplantae; phylum Streptophyta; class Magnoliopsida; order Malvales; family Malvaceae; genus Hibiscus; species Hibiscus mutabilis. Next base: position 13,559,666 of record CM033751.1, read on the forward strand.
AGTATAATATTCTTTTTCTCAATGGAGATAAAAGTTTATTATGCAAAATGTTGCGTATGTAACATAAAAGCACATTTGAGGGGCGACTAGCCATAATCAAAGCACTGGGATCATAGAGTTTGCAACAAAAAGGAAGAGTGACAACATCCCTTACTCCATCCTCTGCATGTTGAACCATCAGCTTAATAACGGTGTATAAGTTGTTTGTATGCTTCCTTGTTCTTCGAATAGTACTCGATTTCTGCCTGCAATGCCATGCAGGAATTCATGGTTTTAAATTTTTCTCAGATGAATCGTTCAAGAGGACGAAGGTGGTTGAAAATTACCTTTCGAACTCCGGTTATTGCTACGAAAAGCTTTTCACCAATCAGCTCCTTCAATACATTGTCTTTCTGAAGCGCTTCTAAAGATTCAGATAGCGACATAGGGAGTCTTGGTAGTTTTCCTTCGAGTGTAGCGGGATTTGCATCTGTTTTATTCATAAAAGTACATTAAGATAGTAATGTCACTCTATAAGTTTCAAGTAGTACTCAAACATTTAGTCCAATACCATTACTTTCTGCAGATTAACTTTTTTACCAATTTATGCAAATATATGGGTTAAAAGCTGAAGTAACTGTTATGTGTTGTATCTTGGAAATATTATATGCTTTCCGATTTCCAAATGCAAAAATTATTAGGCACAACTGTTAACATGTATGAAAAGAAGCCCTAGATTTTCAAGGTCTTCACTAGTATGTTAGCACATAGAGTAAATACCAAAAGCACGAAATCTTACCAATAGGTTGAGGTAGACACAGATGCCGTCGTAGACCATCGATTCCAGCAGCAGTTATAGCAGCCAATCCCAAGTGTGGATTTGCACATCCATCAAAAGATTTGATCTCAAAGTTGCTCACAAATCCATTTGGGATCCCCGGTGGACAAGCAGTTCTTGCAGGCGCTACTCTGTTTTCTTTTCCCCAGCGCTGATATGCTGCGCTCCAAGTACTAGGTTGTATGTGATCATAACTAAAGCCGAATAAGGTTGGGAAAAAAAATTAAAGTAGAAGTAGAATGCATATATTCAATGTAGTAATCTTATCAAAAGAAGCTAATAAACATATTCACACATATATAAAATATGGAAGAAGTAGAGAATGAACCTATTTGGAAGTTGTGCTATTATTGCTAAAATTGAAGGAAGATGGTCTAAAACCACTGCCATGAACTCCTCTCCAACTTTAGACATTCCAAGTTGAGAAGATGCATCGGATGCTAGAAAAAACATTTTTTCCATTCGGCCATAAACTGAGATGCACATGGGATCCAGAACCTATGTCATCCAAATCATACCTTGGCAGACAAATAAAAAGGTTAGGTATTCCAAATTTCTAAGGTTAAAACCGGACCATGAGAACAACGAAGCAAGCACCAGTCAAAATTAGAAGACGTTGCAGCTTACTTTGGGACAAAAGTTGCCAACAGACCATGTTTATTTGCAATAGCTCTGACAGTTTCACGAGTGAAGATCAAATTATCAGCAGCATCTGTGCAAGCCGTGTGCCCCAAAGCCATTTCATATTGACCTTTTCCAGCTTCAGCATGCAACTGTAAACTGTAAAAGCGAAAGTAAGCTAATGGAATCAGGTAAAATCAAATCTGCACTGCCTAAAGCAGAATGAAGCAGCACACACAAAATAGGAAGGGAATGAGGAAAGCCTATATATCAAGAATATGTGACTTCGCATCTATACCTGCTCAACAGTAACATTCAAGGTGTTTAGAGCTGCAACAAATTCTTGAAATAAAGTGGAGATAGCATCAAACCCAGAAGAGGAGCAATAAGGTTTCGAGTCAATTGGTATCCACTCCTCTTTCCCATCTCTTCAAGTTTTTGAGATCAATTTCTCTTTATAATTGTGCAAAGCCAAAGGATACTAAAACAACGGAAAGGAATAAATCTGCATATGTCACTCACCTTTCTAGCTTTTTCAAGATATAAAATTCATTTTCAAATCCGGCATTCATTGCCTGCAAATATCGAATGCATTAGTTAAGAATGAATACTCCATTATAGTAAGTATGACAGACCACCTGACGTACCAAGTCGAACTCATCTTTCAGAACTTTCGAAACCCTTCGTAGTGCCTCTCTAGGGCAATATTCCCATGCTTCACCAGATCTAAGATGCCTGTCGGCCAAAACCATCTCCTCATGTTTTTTTTTCCTATTGAGAGCATTATCTTGAAGGCATTATGATAGAAATATTTCGCATTGTGGTAAGCCAGATTTTATTCCTCACAGAAACAGTACCATGGAATTTCCCTCCTAGTCGATAGGTTAGGCATCAGTCTGATCTCACCCGTTCCAGTTAGATTAGTCTCATCGGCAGGACCATCGACAGCTGAACTCATTGCCATACATGCAAAAGTCAAACCAACACCATTTTTCTTCACAACATTGTCAAAAGCGTTTCTTGGGAACAACCTAAAATGTTATGTAAAATTAGGGAGAGTTGGCTAAAATGTAGATTATGCTTTCAATCCTGAATAGTCAAGAATATTCCTTGAACAAACCACATATTCAGTGGTTATTATTCAGTACCTAACATATAAATATACTACTTTGTACAAGAATATCTGATCTATGCTACCAAGAAACCTTACTCGGCATCTATTCTGTCCAGAAGCATCTACCCACAAAATACGAACAAGGGAAACATCATGTTCTGTTATATTTGTCCATGACATGCAGCTGGGAGATTCTCTAGCCTTTAAATCTAAAAGTTCCATGCCTAAATTAATCTTGTAAAACTGTATAGCATTCCGGGCAAAGATGTCCTTGGATGCTTCGATAGCTTCAGTGATTGAGAGATCATGATCAATGCATGAATCACGTAGAACAGAAAATACAACCTCACGCGTATGTTTCACACCTGAAACAAAGGAGCAATAAAATTTATGTTTGAACATGCCAAATGCCGTGACCGATTCAAACAGCAAGACTTCTATGAGTACATGAATAGGAGAATAAACCTTAGAGAAAATCACTTCCATAAAGGCGTGGCTATGCTTTTAAGATATTAAAGGGATGTTTTCGATGGTAATTCTGTAACACTTGCACTTGTTCCTGGTGCAATACAAACTTTGATTCGCTAGCAGTACAGACAGACAACAATTATTTAACTAAAAGAGAGAATGACACCCATCATGAAATATGACATTCAAGGCATGTTAATTGTTATAAGTGGTCAGATAAGGACATGATAATCTTAAAATCAAAATGCAGTGCAATTGCAATCAGAAGCATCATTCTCCAGCTATTAGATCAAAACATCAACATACCTAAGTAGTATGATCCAGGAGTTGCGAATGCATCAGTGCAACATAACCTGCAATTTTTGTGTGTAAGATCAATCAGTAATAAAACAAACTTGGTCCAGAAGTTCTCAATATTTCCATTGGGTGACTATTCTCACCTTCTTTAGGGGAGCTAACTCCAAAAGTTCTTTGACCGAGGATATCATCCCATGAACACTGAGCCTGGGAATTGCCAACCCAAAGTCAAGGTAAACCTGAAAGTACAAACCGTTATATGGAAAGGAACATCGCAAATTGAATATGAATTAAAGCTGTTCACTACAGAGTAGAATTTTCACCTGGGGATAAATAGAGGCTAGATATGAAGCTTCCTTTGAAAATGGGTAGGATGCATGTAAAAGAACAATACGACATCCAAAAAATCTTTTATCCTCTAGAAGGGTTCGAAGATGAAGAGGATTGGATAGTCGTAGATCCAAATATCTGTCTCCAAAACTAGTTGTGGAAGAAATGGAACATGAGAAATGAGGAAAAAGAAGCTAAAAAAAGCATACAGGTTGCATACATGCAGCCTCATAGTCTCACATACAAGATGCTGTTTTACATAGCCCCTTTCATATTGCTATCTAATCCAATTCAAGTTCATTTCCTTACCCTGTATGTATCTGCAGTGGCAAATCAAACTGCTGAGCAACCTCCAAACCATATATAGTCAACTAAGCTTTTGTTTGTAATTAGTGTAGATAGGAAAATTGTTATATCCTCCTATGAATGCGAAAAAGCAATTCACAGGCTATATTATACTTACGTTGTAAAACTTCAGAAAGACCAATCTCAGCATCCTCTCTGGTGACATGTGGATTGATTTCCAAACCACAGCAGTATGCAGCTATGCTTTTCAATCCAACAACATTGTTTGCAACTGTAATAGTGAGTTAAGAAATCCAGCCAAGAGAATGAGGTGTTAATATCGAATCAATAGAACAAATGTCATTGGATGAACAAAATGTGATAAAAGGATATGACTTCAAGGTTTTCAAAAATGTTTCGGTGAAAGCATCCAATGTCCAGGTAGATCCATCTGGCATCTCCTGTAAACATGCATAACAACATCAATGATATGAAGAAAAAAATGTAAAAGAAGGAAGTTGCCATCAAATTATATGCTGACAATAAAAATTTGGTTAAAAAAAGAAGATTCATAAGGTATCTTGCTCCTTTAAGAATCTCCTCAGCCAGGGATTCAATTCTGAGTATCCTACCAACAAATGGAACAAATTTTTTATGCCACTGAATGTCATGTATACTGTCAAACTTCAATCCATCATCTAGAAGAATAGCAGAGATTCCTGCAGCTTTAAAGCACTTGAAGCTAATGGCTTTCTAAGTCAAGTTGTTGAGGTGAAAGGATGAAGCTCATGGTATATACTAAAGGTTAGTTTGAAATTCTCGACGTATAACTTAAAACATGTTAAATTAGTATATGATGTTAAATTCACTTGGCTAATATTCATATTGGTAAATTAAGAATCTTGATTCATTATAGATTGGTTTAATTAACTTGAATTATTGTAGACAAAATAAATTGGCATAATAAATACTTGGACTTGTTTATTAATTTTGATTACACCAATCCATATAACACCATAGTTATACCTTTGCATTTTTTTGGACATTATTTATTGCACTTTGGACTTTGATTATGGACAATGGACAATGGACTTTCATTGCAGGACCTTTCGATTGGATTTCCCTTCATGTGGACTTCAATTGAGTAATAAAATGAATAAAAATTAATCTTAGTATAATACCAATTGTGGATTCTCAAAACATCAACATCTTTCATTTATATCATTTATTTATTATCCTCTTTGCAAAAATTTTTATTTAAACTTATAATTTGTAATTTCTAAACAAACTTCCCTATGGATTCGACCTCGGACTCCCGAGAATTATTACTTGACAACAACATGCACTTGAGTATACGACTAAAAAGAGCCAGTCAAGTTTTTGGTGTCGTTGCCGAGGAAGGTAAGATTTAGAATTCAAGTTTATATATATTTAATGGACGATTTTACCATCTATTTATGTGTGTATTAGTTTTCTATGTCTATTTAGAAGCGTGATTTTAATTCTCGTCGTTTGGATAGAAATAATTTTGAAACCCTTTCTGGAAATTTGTTTGACACACTTCCAAATTCACCTATCATGGCTGAAAATCAACTTGTTCTTAATGAAAATGAGAATCTACAAGTGCACTCGATGCGTGACTACTTGCAACCCCTCGAACTTCACTACCTTCATGTTTCATCTTCCCCCAAATGCAGACAACTTTCAATTTAAACCGATTATGATATCTTTACTTCCTACTTTTCATGGCATGGAATGTGAAAGTGCTTATGTTTTCCTTAAAGATTTTGATGTTGTATGTGTCACTTTTAATGAGAAACAATGTTCAAATGAAATTATTAAGTTAAAATTATTTTCTTTTTATTTAAAAGATAAGGAAAATATTTGACTTAATATGTTGAAACTTAGGTCAATTGGCGCTTGGCAAGAAATGCAAAACTCAATTTTTAAAAAAGTTTTTTCAACGCATAAAACTAATGCTTTAAAAAAACAAATTCAAAATTTCATTCAAAAGCCAAATGAAATATTTTTTTCAGTGTTGGGAACATTTTAAAGATTTATTAATTTTTTCCCACATCATGGTTTTGAAGAATGGCGTATTATAAGTTTTTTCTATGATGGTTTGACTCCTGAAACTAAACAATTTGTTGCAACAATGTGTAATGGTGATTTCATGAGTAAACAACCTGAAAAAGCTTTTGATTACTTAGACCATTAGCTGAAAATTCTCAATCTTGGCATACAGATACTTTTACAGAAGGATATGTTAAATCTAATCTTGCGCATAATAAAGGAAAGTATCACCTTAACCAAGATGATGATTTAAATGCTAAGTTTGCTATTTTGTCTAGAAGACTCGATGCCATAGAAACTAGAAAAATAAAAAAAGTCAATTCAGTGAAAATTCAAGAGAGTTGTGATATTTGTAGGATCATGGGACACCCTACTCTTGAATGTGTAACATTCCAAGTTTTAAAGAAATACTGCATAAGCATGCAAATGTCATAAATACATCCTCAAAGGCTTTTCCTTCTCCATATTCTGAAACTTATAACCCTCAATGGAAAAATCATCCAAACTTTAGTTGGCAAAACAATAATCATCCTCATGTACCCCAAAATCAAAAGCCTCCATACAGTTCATCTAATTTATATTCACAGGTTAAAAGTCTTGAGGAGACATTGCAAGTTTTCATGCAGGAACATAAAAATTTTAATATTCAAACATCACAAGCTATCAATGAAATCAAGACAACACTTTCAACATTGACAGTTTCATTGCGCACTCGAGAAAAAGGTAAGTATCCTACTCAACCTCTTTCAAATCCCTCTAATAAATGTCTTGTTTCTTGTTCTAGTGGAACTCAACAAGAGGATGTTAATTCTATCACAACCCTCCGAAGTGGGAAGAATGTTGATAAAACTATTCCATCCAAAATTCAAGAATCTTCATCTCCTTCAAAATGTAAAGGTGAGAATAATGGTAAGTTTAAAAACACGGACATGGAAAAAGAGAAATGTGTAATTCCTGCCCCTTTTCCCCAGAGATTACAACCAACAAAGAATTTGAACAAAAATGCTAAAATCTTAGAACTTTTCAAACAAGTTAAGATTAATATTCCTTTGTTGGATGCAATCAAACAAGTTCTATCATATGCCAAGTTTTTGAAATATATATGTACTGTCAAAAGAAAACATAATGTGCAAAAGAAAGCATTTTTAATAGAAACTGTAAGCTCGATCATTCAGCATCTTACCTCACCCAAATACAAAGACCCTGGATGCCCGGCAATTTCATGCACTATTGGTAACACTAGAATAGAGCGTGCTTTACTTGATCTTGGTGTCAGTGTTAATCTTTTACCTTTTTCGGTATATCAACAGTTAGGTTTGGGTGAACTTAAGGCAATGTCTATTACATTCCAACTTGTTGATCGTTCTATCAAAATTCCTCGAGGGGTGGTAGAAGATGTGTTGGTTCAAATTGATAAATTTTACTTTTCAGTTGATTTTATTATTTTGGACGCAAGTCTTGCTTCAAATGCAAATGCACAAATTCATGTTATTTTAGGCCACCCATTTCTTGCTACTTTTAACGCAATGATTAGTTGCATGAATGGTATTTTGAACCTTTCTTTTGGGAACATTACTTTAGAATTAAATGTGTTCAATGTTTGTAAGCAACCTGAAGAGAATTCTGAAGTACATGAAGTGAATTTTATCGATGAACTTGTTCATAAACAAATCAATATTTCTAAACTTTTTAATCCATGAGAAGCTTATTTTGCTGATTTTGAAATTGATGATGTCTCTAAAATTTTACATGTTAACTCTTTAAAAATCCATTGCAGGAAAATGATAATCATTATTGGATACAAAAGTTTGAGAAACTTCCATCAATACCAACAACTTTGGTATCATCAAATGATGAACCACCAAAGTTGGATTTAAAGCCATTGTCATCTCACTTAAAATATTTATTTTTGGGTAAGAATGAAACATTTCCAGTTATAATATCTGTAACAATTGAAGCATTCCAAGAAGGTAAGTTTAGAAATTTTGAAATTGCACAAGAATGCATTAGGATGGACCATAGCAAACATAAAAGGAATTAGCCCATTGATTTGCACTCATAATATTTATTTAGATGAAAATGCTAAACCTTGTAGACAAATGCAACGAAGGCTTAATCCTAATATCAAAGAAGTTGTGAGAAATGAAGTCATTAAACTGTTGGATAATGGAATCATTTACCCTATTTCTGATAGTAAGTGGGTAAGTCCTACTCAAATAGTACCTAAGAAATCTAGAGTTACTATGGTTAAAAATAAAAAATGAACTAATTCCAACTATGACTGTTTTTGGTTGGCGTGTGTGCATTGATTATAGAAAACTTAACGTAGTAACTAGGAAAGATCATTTTCCTTTACCCTTCATGGATCAAATCTTATAAAGAGTTGCATGGCATGGATATTATTGTTTTTTAAATGGATACTCTGGGTACAATCAAATTGCAATTGCACTTGAGGATCAAGAGAAAACTACATTCACATGTCCTTTTGGCGCATTTGCATAAAGAAAGATGCATTTTGGATTATGAATGCTCCAGCCACATTTCAAAGATGCATGTTAAGCATTTTTAGTGACATGGTCGAACGTATTCTTGAGGTATTTATGGATGATTTTTTTCTGTTTTTGGTGATTTCTTTGATGATTGCTTGTCAAATTTAGAAAAGATATTGGTTAGATGTGAAGCAAAAAAATCTTGTTCTTAATTGGGAAAAATGCCATTTTATGGTTACTATGGTATTGTCTTGGGTCATGTTGTTTCTAGAAAAGGAATTGAAGTTGACAAGTCAAAATTGATTTAATTTTCAACTTGCCAACACCTAAGACCGTAAAGGACGTTAGGTCATTTTTAGGACATGCAGGATTTTATAGGAGATTCATAAAGAATTTTAGTGCAATATATAAACCATTATGTAATCTCTTATTAAAAGATAGTGTGTTTGAATAGAATGAAGATTGTGAACATGCTTTTAAAAAACTTTAAAACATGCTAATTTCTGCTCCTATAATGAGACCTCCTGATTGGGCTTTACCATTTAAAATCATGTGTGATGCTAGTGATTATGTTGTTGGTGCTGTTTTAGGATAAAAGAATGATAAAAAACCATATGTCATATATTATGCAAGTAAAACTTTAAATGGTGCTCAAATGAATTATTCCACTACTGAAAAAGAATTACTTATAGTAATATTTGCGTTGGATAAATTTAGATCTTACCTTGTTAGATCATCAATTGTTATTTTGAGTGATCATGCGGGTTTAAAATATCTTCTTTCCAAAAAGGATGCCAAGCCAAGGTTGATCAGATGGATTTTATAGGAGATCAAACACATGATGTTCTCCACACATAGCACAAGATTTTTCCACGGTATAAGTTCTTTGGGCTTTTCTCGGTTGGTATAGGTAATCATCAGAGGGTGCAAGAAACTCTTGATTGGATTGATTCATATCTTCCAACATCATCTCTCGAATAGATCGGCTTTTATTTCCCGACATGTTAATGTCCCTTAACTTGTAGCGCACCTAATTTTTTTTTTTTGATAAAACAAACAAAAAGAAAAGTTAGTAAAACTAAGACAAAAAATGCAATAACAAAAACAACTAACACCAATTGCCAATCCCCGGCAATGGCGCCAAAAACTTGTTGCGTGTGATAAGTGCTACGCAAATGTGCAAGTATACACGTCGCAAGTAATAAAGTGATACGAGTATCGAGTATCGTCTCCACAGGGATTGGTTTGGGCCACTTTGCTTAAGTTACTACACTGTGAAAAGTAAAAACACAATTGATAGTAGGAGTTGATTTTAACGAGTAAAGTAAAAGCAATAAACTAAAAGAATAGATGAAATTAAAATAGAGAATAGGCCAGGTTATCGTGAGTTGAGGTGTGATAGCCGATTGGATCGTCTTGGTAAAAGAGTGCAAGGGCAACTCAGTTTCCGTGGCAACTTGCACAGCGGGGTTGCCTTGACAACTAATCAATGGTTGCCTGGGCAACTAGCTGGGCAACTACTTGGGCGTCTGGGCAGCAACTTCAAGGTTCGGCAGAGCGTTCTTCAATGGTTTCTTCTTATCCCTAAGTCGAAACTCTAGCTACTTGTGCATGCCTTGATAATACATCCCTGCGTGAATCAAGGGTGAACAACAACCAATCTTGCGCTCCTCTTAGCTGTTGAAATCCTTAACTTATTCCTAAGCCGAATTAATCTTCACCATCAATAGATTGAATAAAGACCATACTCATTCGTTTCTTGAATCTAACTCTCCCGATATTAGATAAATAGATGAAGTTACGAGATCCTCTCCCAATTCACTCGCAAACAAGAATAAAAGCCAAGAATGAGTAAACCTTGAATAGAAAAGTGCAAACTCTTATTACCTAAACAAATCACAACAACAAAACACAATAACTCCAACCAATCAAGTTAGTTCATGGTTGGGTTCAAAAGATATACAAAGAATAATCCCCAAACAATGAATCTAATGGAAGCAAAGAAGAAGAAATTGAACTCTCTCCCCCTTGTTATCTTGTCGAAATCTCTTCCTTCTTGCCCTTTGTAGTTGTCGAAAATCCTCTCCCCTTGCTCTCTATGATTGTCGAAATTCCCTTCTTATTTATAGGACTAGGGCAAAGTCCTTCTTTGAGGAGGAAGTTAAGTTGGAATTAAATTATCTTTAAAGAATATAATTCTTTATTATAATTGTATTCCTACTAGAACTTCTCCTATCTTCTTGGAATTTAATTCTTCTTTAATCTCTGCATGGAAATCAAATTCCTTTAGGTTTGGGCTTTGCTCCACGTCATCTTGGGCTTGTCTAGTCATCAATTTCGACTACCATATCACCTTTGCTCTTGTCGACAATTGCCATGGCAACTGGCTCGGCGTCTCCTTCATGCATTGCCCTGGCAACTAGCACTAGCCTTGCTTTGGCAAGTGATCCTGCACACACACAAAAACACACCAAAGCAGCATCTTTTTCCACAAAAATCACCAAGTTATGTAATCAAGCTCAACGGTGGAAAGAAACATGAATTAATGCATGAATAACTAATTATGCAACTAATATGAGCTTAAGTCTAACAATAATATGAGTAAAAAGGGTAATAAAAATAGTACTTTTGAACACTTATCACGCCCCCAAACTCGAACTATTGCTTGCCCTCAAGCAATGCAAACTAACAATTACTTGCCAAGACTTTAATCATCAAAGACATGCTTCAAACTTGAATTCAAACCTCGGAACCGTGGCACAATGTATGATCACCTTTTAATTTTTCAGATAGCACAGAAATCACCCTGAACAAAACTATAATGCTCGTGACAATGTGTGTGAGTAGTTGTGTACAAGTTGATTTTCAAGATTCTATGTGAACAATAGGTTTTTATCAATTTAATTATCGGGGCATTTATTTTTATTTTCACTAGAGCCAATTTCGGGCACCTCTAGCAAAGTAAGCAATTTCTCATTTTATTTTAGTCGACTAGAGCCAATTTCTGGCACCTCTAGCGATTCTTTAATGTGCATTAACTACTAGAGCCAGTTTTGGGCACCTCTAGCAAGAAAGTGCATTTACTACTAGAGCCAGTTTCGGGCACCTTTAGCAAGAATTTAACTTTTAATTTTCAATTTTAAATTTACCCAAATTTTAAGCAACCTAAGTTCACTAAGTTTCTTTCAATCGACAAGCCACAACAGTGTAAAAGGGAAAAAAATTCAGCATCATAGTAAAATTCTAAGTTCTTTTCATGCAATCCTAAAATTAAAGGTTCTTTCAATTAAGTGCAGTGGCAAAAATTCATCATTGGATATTCAACAAGTCTTAAGCAATTAAATCCAATTAAAGGCATGGCAAGTAACATATGCAACCTATATGTGATTGCTAACGATGAATGCAACTAAACATGAAGCTAACTAGAAACCAACACCCCCCAAACTCGAGAGAAGCATTGTCCTCAATGCATGTAAGAGTGAAACAAAATTTAAAAGAAACTAAATGAAATGAGTTATTCAGAGAGGTCGTCACCTCGAGTGATGAGTTTCCTTCGTGCCGTTTGCTTGATTCAATTTCCGGTCAGTGGTTGAATGCTTGTTGCTGGTACCGCGTGAATAGCATTGCCTTGATTTGATCCATGTTTGCCGATGCAGGTTTAATTGCATGGGCATCAGTAGTTGCCGAAGCCATTGTTGTTGCCTGGGCATCGCCAGTTTCTGTTGTGGTTGTTGTGGCAAGTAGTCGGCAGTAAATTTCCTTAGCATGGTGGTTGTGAGTCTTGTTGTGGTAAAGAAAACCTAAAAACTAAAGATAATGAATAAAAATAAAATATTTCCTAAAAATAAAAATTAAAATAAAAAGAAAAAGAAAATATTGAAAGGAGAGCATGCTCATGCATCTCCTAAAGTGACCACTTCTTTGTTACGTTCCACATGGGCACCATTATAGTGCTTCAATCTTTGTCCATTAACTTTGAATTCATGGTTGTCAGAGATGGACTTGATTATCACAACACCATGGAAGAATGGTTTGACGACTTCGAATGGTCCCGACCATCTTGATTTCAGCTTTCCCGGGAAAAGTTTTAGCCGAGAATTGAATAGGAGAACTAGTTGCCCTGGCATAAATTGCCGCGGCAATAGTTTCTTGTCGTGCCATCGCTTTGTTTTCTCCTTGTAGATTCGTGCATTATTATAGGCGAGTGCACGGAATTCTTCTATCTCATTGAGGTCCATCAAACGCTTTTGTCCGGCACTTTCCCAATCCATTTTTTACGATCTTGATTGCCCATTAGTTTGTAGGTGATATTGCCCGTCCTCTGGCAACGATCAGATTGCTTGTAAAACTCTTGGGCATCTTTGTATAGTGTTGGCCAATACAAACCGGATTGCAAAACTTTGGTCGCGGTACGAGTTCCTCCAAAATGTCCTCCATAGGGTGAAGAATGGCATTGTCGGAGTACATTCTGTTACTCCTCTTCAGGGACACATCGTCTTATAACCTGATCTGCATATTGTTTAAACAAAATAGGCTCGTCCCAAAAGTAATGCTTAGCATCATGGCAGAACCTCTTCTTCCCTTGGTGAGTAAGGCCATAAGGTAAAATACCACAAACAAGGAAATTAACTAAATCCGCGTACCAGGGTATTGCGGAGGCATGTACTGCCGTGGCAACTACTCCCAAGGTTGTCGAGGTATGCGCGTCCATGGTTGCCGAGGTGTGCGTATAAGGAGCTGCTGTGGCGTCGAGGGTTGTCGAGGCGTCAAGGGTTGCCGAGGCAACTAAAAGTTGTTCATCCAGGAATGCATCGCATATCTCTAAATCCGCATCCTCCTCCCTGTGAGTTGGCCTAGGACTGCTCCTACCATGAAATCACTTGCATCACACATGAGCTCAAAATGTGGCGTCCAATTTGGTGGAACGACAATGGGTGCCGAGGCAACTGTCGAACTCATTACAAAAAACGGAAAAATCATCCATGAGGATCTCAAGGAGGTCTTCGACCATGTCTGAAAAGAGTGCCATCATGCATCTTCTAATGTTACTGCATATCTGAGAAAGCTTGAGGAGAGTCGTTTCCGATACTTCTTATAGTCTATCCGTACCCTCCATCGGGTGACAATATTGCCCAAAAAGAGTTGGGCCAATGTGCTCCCAGCTACTCCCTTTTGCATTACCATGGTGGATGTGTCTTTCTTTCGTGTTCCCTTGTAGTCCATGTATACTCTCCACCTTGCTACTATTTCTGAAGGCACAAATATATTAATAGGAAAAATTATATCCATTCTCAACCATTCAATTACCTCATTCTTGTTCATGGTTGGATATAGCCTTTGTTTTCGTGGCAATTGTTGCTCAAGCCAATTGTCGTGGCAATCAGTTGCCAAAATTTGCTTTAAGTCAAGGGAAGAACCAATTTTCTGAAAAGCTTTATGAATCCAAACACCTTTTTCTTTTGGCCTCTCAAACATCTCCATCAGTAGAGATTTTGATGGCTTCAAATCTACCAACCTCGGTTCCTCAAGACATACATGCAATGGACGAGGTGAGTTTTTAAAGAATTCGAAAGGTTCAACCATTACCTGCTCATATTCCAGTGGCAAAGTATTATCATCTCGTTGATCTTGCATGTGGTTGTGTAATTGTCGTGGCAATTGTAGATGAGAGCAATCTACAGATTCTTGCTTCAACATCAACGTTGTAACCTTCTGGGCATCATGTTCCTCAGAATTTGCTGTAGTATTGTTGTTCTCAACTTCACTGAGTGTTGTCGCGGTATTGCTCTGTTCAGGCCCCTCAATCATTGCCGAGGCAATTTGTTGTTCATGCTCATCATGTGTTGGGCAGTCTCTCTCATTGGCATCCTCTTGACTTTGAGGTTCTAGTTGTTCCCCACACATCGGAGAGCTTTCTTTGCATTGCTCCTTATCCTCTTCCCTTGGGACATCAGTATCCCTAGGAATGAATTGTTGGTGCATGTTATCCATGACATAAGTGGATCTCCCCAATTGATCTTCTGAATCCCCTAAGGTTGCATCCCACTGAGCTATCCTCGTATCTATAGATTTTGGTAGCTCTCGAATCTCTTCAATTGATCCGTCAAGTCTAGCCAAGGAAGCTAGTAACGTTTCCTCCAAGGAATTGGAATGCTCTTCAATTGATGGCATATCTGTTGCTACGGCAAAATTGTTATGGTAAAAAAAAAATTGAGCTTTTTGACCATACCATGTGTAATCACTCATTTTTATCTGGTCTATAAATACATATTAGTATAATTATTAGTATATTAGTGTTGCATGTATACATTGTATTATATTCTATGTTTATTATGTGCATGAGTGTTATTAATATATGTGTGCATGTATATTGTAAACTATGTATGTGTACATATTACCGGTATGTGTGTCACGCATGTATCTATAGTTAGTACGAGCGTATTTGTTTTTACGAATAATGTGTGTAGATGTTATGTTAATTATGTGTATGATTATATGTACGTATGCTAGTATGTTATATTAATTAATGTTTGCATAAGTATATACGTATGTATTATCGTATGTGTATTATTATTAATTGTTGTTATAATATTAATATTAATATTATTGGGCTAATATAAAATGAAATCCAAAAAAAAAACATATTAAACCCAAATAAATAAATTGCCAGTCCAAGTCCAGTTACAAGTATAATATTTTTACAAGGCCCGGTTGGCCCAAACCCAAAACCTATTTAATTCTATTTATTTTGGTGCAGATGACTATGGGCCGTTGGATCAAGATATGATCCAACGGCCACGATCAAGAAAGATAAAATATCTGCCAGCTGCGTGCACGACACGCCTGGACGCTTCGAGTGCCACGCGCGCGTGCGGTCTACGCGCAGACTCTTTGATATCCCACGCGTGCGTGAGCCCCACACGCTCTGACCCCTCGACTGTTGAGCCACACGTGTCACGATCTGGAGCCGTTTCACCAATCGAGGCTTCATCTGGGCCTTTCATCCTTCAAGCTAGCCCGACCGTTAGATCAGATCTGATCTAACGACCGAGAACACCTCTGGCCGAAGACAGAACCCCCACACCGCCACCATGCTTCACCATGCCGATCTTCAACTACCGCGCTCAGACATGTCAAAAAGCAAGAAAAGAAATATTATGTCAGTAGCAGTCCAGATCTGAAAGAAAATAATATATTACTTGTACCAAACCAAAAGACAGGCATATATGTACGAAACAAACATTTTGTAAAGAGAGTGGTAATGGAAAGGAGTCAAGTTGTAATCAAAAGAAAAAATACAAAAAAAGTCTTCGGTGGTAAATACTCTTCTTCTTTTCTTACTTTATTGCATGCATACACAAAAGGATACGTAGTAAAATAAAAAAAGAGGGTTAGAAGTAATTACCATCGTCGTCGGTGGATCTCCCCTCACCAGTGATAAGCCTTTTCGGCTTTCCCAAGCCGAACGTGGTGAACTGAAAGGAGTGGGAGACCCCTTTTTGGTTTTGTTTTGGGTTGAAATAAAAAAGATAGGGTTTTTTTTTGTTTCGTATTTCTTAGATCTAGGACAAATGAAAGTTTTTTCTCCGAATCCAAGTTTGGATTCGTGTCGAGGATGAAGAAGGGTTCATTTTGGTGTGTTTTTTGGGGCTCGTCGGCGCCGGTTAGCGGCGGCCGGCGGTGGAGAAGACGGCGGCCGGCCGCCAGATTCTGGGTTCATCAGGGAGAGTTGAGAGAAAACGAGAGAGAGGGGCTTGTTATAAAACTGAAAAAATGAACAAAAGGGTGAAAATTTGGTCCCGGCCAAAAAAGGGGGGATTTATAGGCGTTATTATTTCGTGAAATGGGGAATTATGTAATAAATCCCCCCGCGCTTTCAACATTTTCGTTTCTGTCTTGCCGCATGGTATATTTACAATTCCAGTCCCCCTTATATTTCAAAAGCTTGCAATCTAGTCCCTAAATTACACCGAATCAGTTTTTAAATGGTAAAATTACCCCTTTAACCATCCCGCGTTTTTGAATTTTTCATTTCGGGTCTGCCCCTTGGTCTAATTACAGTTTCAGTCCTTTCAAGTTCGGTCCAGTTTGCATTTTCGTCCTTAAATTGCATATTATTATCCTTTAATTTCTGCCACTGATGTTTATTTCTTTCCATTTCAGTCCTGTTTCCATGTAAATATTCATGTTCGTATTATAATCGTATATGTTGATGTAGTCTTTTGCCTTATTATATATCCCTCGTATATGCCTTGTATTTTTATGTTTACATGTATATGTGTGTTAAGTTTATGATGATTACGTATCTTTATGTATTTGTTTGGTTATTTGTATTACGCATATTATGTTCCAGTCGGCTCGTACACAACATGTTTCGTATTTTTGTACGTATTGTATGTTTTCTTGGCTTTTAGGTTACATGCTAGTATATTTTCTTTTTATGTATAATATATTGCTTTATATGTGTTGAAATGTGTTTTATTTCTAATATGTATGTCTTCTTGAAATATATGTTTTTGTCTATACATGTATTTATTCCTGCCTTGTTATTGTGACATGTTAAATTTGCTTTTATCTACTATTAAGCTTGATGTATATGTGTGTTTTTAATTACGTATTTTATTTATGTTAGATTAGTATTCTGTTATGTGAATATTTACTGTCTTTAAATTATCTGCCATGTTTTATATTTTTGCCACTAAGATTGCATATGATATATAAATTGTTAATGTGGTGCCCTTTTATCCGAGCGTAAACAGGGCCAGTATCAGGCGTAGTGATAGTGGTTGGGCGTTTACTCTCGGATAACGGGGCCCTTAAAATTTATTCGCAATTATGACCGAATTTTAAAATAATCGTCACCTTAACCCGAAAAATTCAATATTAATAAAGCGGTAATTAGTAAAGTACCAATTTTAGGCGGTGTGGGGGTGCTAATCCTTCCCCATCCGTAACCGACTCCCGAACCCAATAATTTTTAAATCTCTGGTTTTATGGTGTCTGGCCTACCTAAGTGGCCGGTGGCGACTCTAATTTTTAAAAATGCGGTTTTTTAAACCCCACAGAATAAACGTTTTATATCCGAAAAATTACAAACACCTTCAAAAATCGTTTTTTTAGCGATAAAAAAGGACATCACTACACCATGAAGAATTTTGCTGCTGGTTCCCTCTATGGTCCTCCATGTAGTTATATGCACCAAAAATGTGAGGGAAATTTTCAAACATATGATGTACTCCATACATAGCACAAGATTTTTCCACGGTATAAGTTCTTTGGGCTTTTCTCGGTTGGTATAGGTAATCATCAAAGGGTGCAAGAAACTCTTGATTGGATTGATTCATATCTTCCAACATCATCTCTCGAATAGATCGGCTTTTATTTCCCGACATGTTAATGTCCCTTAACTTGTAGCGCACCTAATTTTTTTTTTGATAAAACAAACAAAAAGAAAAGTTAGTAAAACTAAGACAAAAAATGCAATAACAAAAACAACTAACACCAATTGCCAATCCCC
Source organism: Hibiscus mutabilis (assembly GCA_019671005.1). NCBI lineage: Eukaryota > Viridiplantae > Streptophyta > Magnoliopsida > Malvales > Malvaceae > Hibiscus > Hibiscus mutabilis. The sequence continues at coordinate 13,577,677 of CM033751.1, forward strand.
GGCAACGGCGCCAAAAACATGTTGCGTGTGATAAGTGCTACGCAAATGTGCAAGTATACACGTCGCAAGTAATAAAGTGATACGAGTATCGAGTATCGTCTCCACAGGGATTGGTTTGGGCCACTTTGCTTAAGTTACTGCACTGTGAAAAGTAAAACCACAATTGATAGTAGAAGTTGATTTTAACGAGTAAAGTAAAAGCAATAAACTAAAAGAATAGATGAAATTAAAATAGAGAATAGGCCAGGTTATCGTGAGTTGAGGTGTGATAGCCGATTGGATCGTCTTGGTAAAAGAGTGCAAGGGCAACTCAGTTGCCGTGGCAACTTGCACAGCGGGGTTGCCTTGGCAACTAATCGATGGTTGCCTGGGCAACTAGCTGGGCAACTACTTGGGCGTCTGGGCAGCAACTTCAAGGTTCGGCAGAGCGTTCTTCAATGGTTTCTTCTTATCCCTAAGTCGAAACTCTAGCTACTTGTGCATGCCTTGATAATACATCCCTGCGTGAATCAAGGGTGAACAACAACCAATCTTGCGCTCCTCTTAGCCGTTGAAATCCTTAACTTATTCCTAAGCCGGATTAATCTTCACCATCAATAGATTGAATAAAGACCATACTCATTCGTTTCTTGAATCTAACTCTCCCGATATTAGATAAATAGATGAAGTTACGAGATCCTCTCCCAATTCACTCGCAAACAAGAGTAAAAGCCAAGAATGAGTAAACCTTGAATAGAAAAGTGCAAACTCTTATTACCTAAACAAAATCCAATTGTTTCTCACAACAACAAAACACAATAACTCCAACCAATCAAGTTAGTTCATGGTTGGGTTCAAAAGATATACAAAGAATAATCCCCAAACCATGAATCTAATGGAAGCAAAGAAGAAGAAGAAGAAATCGAACTCTCTCCCCCTTGTTATCTTGTCGAAATCTCTTCCTTCTTGCCCTTTGGAGTTGTCAAAAATCCTCTCCCCTTGCTCTCTATGATTGTCGAAATTCCCTTCTTATTTATAGGGCTAGGGCAAAGTCCTTCTTTGAGGAGGAAGTTAAGTTGGAATTAAATTATCTTTAAAGAATATAATTCTTTATAATAATTGTATTCCTACTAGAACTTCTCCTATCTTCTTGGAATTTAATTCCTCTTTAATCTCTGCATGGAAATCAAATTCCTTTGGGTTTGGCCTTTGCTCCACGTCATCTTGGGCTTGTCTAGTCATCAATTTCGACTACCACATCACCTTTTCTCTTGTCGACAATTGTCATGGCAACTGGCTCGGCGTCTCCTTCATGCATTGCCCTGGCAACTAGCTCGGCGTCTCCTTCATGCATTGCCCTGGCAACTAGCACTAGCCTTGCTTTGGCAAGTGATCCTGCACACACACAAAAACACACCAAAGCATCATCTTTTTCCACAAAAATCACCAAGTTATGTAATCAAGCTCAATGGTGGAAAGAAACATGAATTAATGCATGAATAACTAATTATGCAACTAATATGAGCTTAAGTCTAACAATAATATGAGTAAAAAGGGTAATAAAAATAGTACTTTTGAACACTTATCAAATTCAATATCACCATTCGTGATAAGAAATGAGTAGAAAATGTGGTGGCAGATCATTTATCAAGACTAGTTTGTGATACATCTTTTGAATCCACACCAATTAATGATACTTTTCCTGATGAACAACTTTTAACTATTTCTAAACACCATGGTTTGCTGACATTGCTAATTATCTTGCCACGTGTAAAATTCTTTTTCAGTGGGATCTTCAAGATGAAAGGAAGTTTCTGAATTAAGTAAAAAAAATAATGGGACGATTCTTACTTGTTAAAGTATTGTCCTGACCAAATATTTCAAAGGTGTATACTGGAAAATGAGGTAAGTAGTGTCCTTAATTTTTTGTCATTCTGGGGCGTGTGGTGGTCATTTTTCATCAAAGAAAACTACAGCAAAAGTTTTGCAATGTGGATTTTATTGGACAACTTTATTCAAAGATGCTCATAATTTTTGCAAATCATGTGTAAGTTGCCAAAAAATGGGATCTATTTCTAAAAGAAACATGATGTCGTTAAACCTAATTTTGGTAATTGAATTTTTTTACTATTGAGGAATTGTTTTTATGGGTCTATTTCCACCTTCTTTTTGTTTCTTGTACATTTTGGCCACATTGATTATGTTTCAAAATGGATAGAGACAATGACATGTCGCAATAATGATCACAGAATAATGATCAAATTTTTAAAGGAAAATATTTTAAGTCGATTTGGAATTCCTCGATCCATTATAAGTGATGGTGAAACATATTTTTTCAACAAGTTTTTTGAATATTTAATAAATAAATATATCATTACACATAAGGTTTCAACCCCTTATCACCCTCAGACAAATGGACAAGTAGAACTAGTAAATAGGGAAATTAAACAGATTTTGGAAAAAAATAGTTAACCCAAATCATAAAGATTGGTCTTTAAGACTTAGCGATGCTTTATGGGCTTATCAAACTACTTTTAAAACATCATTAGGCATGTCCCCTATAGATAAGTGAAACGCCCCGGTTTTGGGCCTAGGAGTTTTCTAGGTTGATTAGATAGTTCGATGGATTGAATTAGAGGATTCGAGTCAGTTTCGGGATTAAATGGAAATAAATATTTTTGAGTGAGAAGAAAATATAGAAAAATATCCTAAAATCATTATTTAATATGAGAATGATTTTGGTAAAATCAATTTTACAAAAAGAAGTTTTGAAAAGTGACATTTTGGGTCAGTGACCAAAATGTAAAGTTTTAAACTATTTTTAGTAATTGTTTTGTAAAAGGGTCAAAAATTATTTGTCCAAAGTCTAATATTAGACTTTTCTATTTTAATTGGATATTTAAAAAAAGGTTTTAAATTATATAAAAAGGCTTGGGGAAATTAATTTCATAATTATCATTTAAAGAAAACTTCGCGTAACTAACTTTTCACCAAAAGATTTTCTCTCAAATTCTCTCCAGCCAAACACTCTTTTCTACTTCAATTTTCGTAGGTAAATACTTGATTTCAACATTCTTTTTTTTTCCAAATGAATCCTTAATGGTTTCCTAACAAAACCTATTTGATTTGATCTTGTTTTCTCAAAAAAATCATCCAATTAAGAGGAAAGCCAAGGTTAGAGGTGAGCTTCGTTCTTCTCCTCTAATATAAGGTTCTTTACTGAAATTCCAGGTTATTGATCCTTTACATATGTTTTCTAACTTGATTTGATGATTTAATTATGGAAAATAGTTAAGTCAAGGTTTAAATAATGAGATTGATGTACTTTCTTATAGGCTCTGTTTTACTGAGTTCTTGATTGATTCTAATCATGATTTTGATGTGTTATAATGTTAATAAGTTGATTTTGACAATGGAATCCCAAAACTAAGTGAATCTCTAATTTTCTAGGTTGTAAGTTGTGAGTTTTTGAGGAGTCGTGGAGGTTTAATGAATGCTGGAGATATATGGATGATGTTAATGTGTTTTTAGATGTTGATTGATGTTAATTGATGGATTAAATTAGGTTTTGGCTGGGTTAAGTTTGGAAGATGTTTGATGTTGATTTCGGTTGTTGTTAAGTGAAATTGGGTAGAGTTTGTTGAGGATTTGTGTGAATTGATGTTGTTGGGCTATTGAATGCATTTTGATGCATTGATTCCTCTATTTTTGTATGGATAAAATAGGGAAAGTTGATCCTTAAGCTTGAACGAACATTTCAGAAGCTTTTAAGGAGTGTTTCCCGTATCGACAAGCGAGGCTTTGCGTGTCGGTGAGTGAGAACGTATTTTACAGCTTTTCAAAGGTTTGAACGTTGTGTTTGGGAGTTTAGATCAAGCTTGAAATGCTTGTATAAGCTCAAAAGTAAGTAAAGGATGAATTCTCTCTCAAACTCGGTTTGGCAATTAGTTTTAATGCACTTGTTATGATAACTTGATACTCACTGTTACGCATGATTTGAGCAAGGTTTAATGCTGGAAAATGTTTATAAAATAATGATGATGCATTTGAAGGTAATGCATATTTTTGTTAATGTTGTTGAACATTGGTAATGCTTGGTTAGAAGCATTGGATAAATGGTTATGATTAATGCATATGAAAACAGTGAGTTAATGTTAATGAATTGAATTATATTGGCAAGTGATGGTATGAAAAGTTTATGGAAATGTTATCGAATATAGTTGGCCGGCCATAGGATTTAAAGTGCACTATAATAAGTCAACCATGGTTTGTAGGGGTGATGTATTGAAAGTATTTACTCTGACCATGCGAACCCCAATATTGTTGAGGTAATACTTCAATGGTGTTTACTCCAGCTGCGACCGTAGAGGTGATGCATTAGAAGAGTTTACTCCAAATTGGAGGATGAACCTTGGTAGTGTAGAGGTAATGCATGTGTTGCATTTACTCCATGCCATGGAGCTATAAGTGATAGGGATATCACTTGGGAAATCCGTGTATTCGATGTGGTTTGATGAAAGTAATGAGGTTTGGCAAAGGATCACTTGTAAGCCAATATAATGAATTAATGTATCATGTTGATGGATTGTTTGTATAATGAGATTTATACATGTGAATACTCTTTAAGCTTTGTATATGGGATGTTGTGCATGAGATGGCTTAAATTGAGAGATTGCATAAGGGAGTATGTTGTTAAATCCATGATACATGTTGCATATGGTTTAATATGCGAGGTTTGGAAAAGGTTAAGCGCATAATTTGAAGTAAGGTATGATGGCTTTTGTAATAAAACGTATGTGAAAGGTTTTGGAACAAACCAGTTTTAAAATGCATTGGATGATGTTTTGTGTTTTTGAGCACTCCTCACTAAGCATTAAGTGCTTACGCTCTCTTTTATCATCAATGCAGATTAGCGGGTTGAAAGGCACCAAGAAAGCAAGGAAGGATATCCAAGGACTTGGTTGTAAAGTATGGTTTGAAACAATACATAGTAGTAATAAGGGCAATGTGTCAAATGTTATTTTGGGAGGGTAGTTTGCTAAACTACCTGTTTGTGCAAGTTTTATATGTTGGCTTGGACTTGTAAGAGGTTTAAACTGCTTGAGATGTGTTTGGGTTTATGTTTTGGATGTTGAGTAGGAAGCATGCCTATAGATGATGTGAATGGTTGTGTAAGGCTTGCTAGGTTTGCTTAAAATATTGAAATGTTGATGTCAAGCATGTGAATGATGATATATGATGTTTAGGGATGTTTAAAGTTAATTGAATTGAGCCAAAGGGTCATATGTTGGACCAAGAGGTCATTACAGGCCTTCGCGTACCGGTACGAGTACATAGAGATTGGTACCCAGGGTCTAAATGGCTCTGTTTTAAGTGTAAAACGCAAAGGGGTATCGGTACTATTAGCCGAGTATCGGTACACCCTTTGAGTTTTGTGCATCAGAATTGGTACACGGGTTTGAGTACCAATACGATCTCTTTATTTTTAAAGAGCTATACCGATATGCAAGGTACTGTATCGGTACACGAATTGGTCACTAGAATTCTGGGTTTTGAGAAATCACAAGAGGGATCGGTACGGGGTCAAGTCTGTATCAGTACGGGTAGGTCAACACATTGTATCGATATGGTGGTTCGTTTATCGGTACGTATAGCGGTTATGGTCATTAGGCCGTATCGGTATGGGCTTGTTCGTATCGGTACGCCCTGTTGATTTTGTGCATGTCAGCCTGCTAAAGTTTGGAAATTGTACAATTTGGTCCCTAAATGTTATACTTGCAATTTCTTGAGCTTGGATGATTATTTGAGCTGAAATTTATCATGTGAGCATGAAATTGGACTAATGAAGGATTGGTAATTGTAATTTCAAATTAGACACTGTAATTTGTAGAAATTACACTTTGGTCCCCAATATACGCTTTTGAGCAATGGAATCCTGTTTTGAAATCTGATTTCAATGAAATGTTTCTGCTAAAGCATGTTCACCTTAGGAATTATATTGATGCGTTTAGACTAGATAAAAGAAAAAAAATAGTTTAGGTTATTAGCTCAGGTTTACTTCGGCAAACCTAATGTGATCCTTTTAGCTCAGTTTTCGGCTAGGTCGAGTTAAAATGGTTACATTTGGTGGTATTAGAGCCAAGTTTACAAAAAGTTATGATGTTGTTGATGATTGTCCGATGCTGTTTTCTATGCACGGTGATTGTTTATATGTACGATGTTTGATATATACCAAGTTATGGTATTTTTGTGGACACATTGCCTTATTACTACAGTTATAAAATAATTTTGGTTTAAAATGAAAGTCTTAGAATCCTTGCTTGAAGCTGGCCTAATTGTTTTTTGTTTTGGTGTAATTTCATGCCTTATATACATTTTTATACGATGCCGCCGAGGAGAGAATTACGATTGAGCAGAAATGCTATTGTTGGATGGCAGGGAGTCAAGGGTGAGATAATGCATCATGAGGGATTGCCACCTCCTCCGTCTAATTCTCATGAGGGAGTAGAGCAAGTACCACTTGCACCACCTGGTCCAGTGTATGGTGATATGATGCCTTTGGTTCAGACAATGACTGGAGCGTTCCATGCCACGATGGCTAGAGTACATGTACCCATACTGACACTCGTTGCTGCTATTAATTTGGGGTTGCTGTTAGAGCATTTGTGCATCCTAGAAGGAGTTGAGTTGCATAGAGAGAATGCTAAGAATGTTGTTGGTACATAGATAGAAACAAATAATGCCAAGCCAAGCGGATAGAAGAAGTGAACTTGAAGTGAACTTGATGCCATGCCAAGAAGCTGTTGGACCCCAAAAAAATAGGATAAGATCAAGCCTCGAAAAGATAGCAATTGGATCAATCTCAGAAAAATAACAGATAAGATGGTGCCAAGACTGGTTGGCAGATTCATGCCAAGGCAGCGTCGGTAGTATGATGTTAGCCCTAGCCTGATCAGCTCTCATTCAAATCTGGATAAGAAGATTATCCCTTATCCCTTGGGCAGTTGAAATTCAAAATTTGAAGAGTTTATCCTATCCCTTCCTTGTACGCCTATTTAAACACCAACCAAGCAAAAATTCTGAGAGAACTTTTGGGAGGATTTGATTGTGAATGCTCGAGTGATGAGTTGGAGTGCAAGATGATTGACAACCGGCTGTACCTAGGAAGGGTGGTTCGACCAACTTGGCCGAGAGCCTGGATCTTGAAGGGCTGCATCAAGAGACCCTTTCTCGCTCATTCTCTCTCTAGTTGTTTTACCTTGTTTTTAATGATGATGTACTTTGAAAATGTTTATGGTTTTTTGGTTAAGTCCCTCATCATGAACTAATTTAATAGTTGGTGGGGATGTTTGCGTTGAACGTTGTTTTATGATTTAGTTTTTGATAATAAATCTACCTTGGCAATGTTTTATCTATTCAGCATACTTTAATGTTTTCTAAATACTATGCCAAGCGAGAGCGGGCACTATTGGCCTATTGCTCCTCAATATCTTAACAGACTTGGGGTGGCGGTGCTTAAGTTGTTGAATACTAAGGAGAGAAGCTTCGAGAGAAGCCATTCAAGTAGATAAACTTACTTCGGGAGTGAAATCTACCCCTTAGGAGTATAGATTGGATCTTGATCAAATTGGTTTATTTAAAAGCAAGCACTATAAAGATATAGGCCGCCAACGCTCATCATTCATTAAAGCACCTTCCTTGCCAATGTCTTTACTTTACTTTCATTTCTTTTCTTTTCAATAATTTCCATACCAACTTCAAAACAAATCAACTTTTTCTCAAAACAAGTAATAATCAAAGCAATTGAATCCCAAGTCAATCTCCATGGGATCGATACTCAGCTTAACTGTTGCATTACTTGCAGACCATGTATACTTGCACGCAAAAGACTTATCTTGGCACTGTTTTATACTTTTCCTATACATATCTTCTGCCCCTTTTGCTAGCATTCGCTTAGAGTCTACAAGTTTTTGGCGTCGTTACTGGGGATTGCAACGGAATTGATTATTTTTAATTTTTACTTGTCTTTTTTATTTTTATCTTTTTTATCGGTGTATGACCAGAAGCCACCCTGTGGTGGACGAGTGGCTATACCATCCGAAATTGAGAAAACCTTGCGGAGGTTAAAAAGATGATTCTAAGAGATGAATAATCAAGGAAATAAAGGGAATGGTGTGGTGAACAATGGAGGAAATCCACTTAACAATGGGATACCACCACCACCTGTTGTCCCAGTTGTTGATGAAGAGAGACCTATTAGAGAACATTCGACACCAACCATTAACAATTTGATGCCAGGACTTGTTGGCATAGAGGTAAATGCATTCAATTTTGAACTTAAGCCCGTAATGATTCAAACTCTTTTGAATATAGGTCAGTTTGATGGAGCACTTACTGGAGATCCTAACCAACATCTGAAGCAGTTCATGGAGATTTGCCAGTTATTTCAACAAAATAGAGTACCTGAAGATACCGTGAAGCTGAAGTTATTCACTTTTTCCTTGAAAGATAGGGCAAAGGTTTAGCTTAATTTTTTGCCACCTAGCTCAGTTACTTCAAGGGCAAACCCATGCCAGAAGTTCTTGACAAGATTCCAGCCGCCAACACTCACTGCCAGGCTACGAGGTAAGATCATTACATTCAGTCAGGCTGAGGATGAGATCTTATATGATGCATGGGAAATATTTAAAGATTTGTTGAGAATGTGTCCTATGCATAGATTCCCAAATTAGACTCAAATACAAACCTTTTATAATGGATTAAATGTATAAACGAGGACTGTTGTTGATGCTTCAATAGCCGGTTCATTGCTTAACAAGACGTATACCGAGGCTATTGACATTCTAGAGAGGATTAAAATTAATGATTTTAAATATCTTGTTGTGAGACTTGAGACCGAAACTAAAACCAATAGGAAATTTCAGGTTGATGAACTAACGTCCATTCATACCGAGATTTCTAGCCTTACTAGTATGGTGGGAACGTTGCAAAAGAACAATGAGTCCCAAGAAGTCAAAGCATTAGACCCATTCTGTACAATTTGTGGAGAGAATCATCATGTGAATGAATGCCCTGCCAACCCTGAATCAATAAATTTTGTTGGCAATGTTAATCGTTACTATAATCCTAACTCCAATACTTATAATACAGGTTGGAGACAACACCCTAACTTAGCATGGGGAAATCAAGGAGGTAACCAGTACAATGCCCAGCACCAGAATACCCAGAAGCAGAATAACAATGCCATGTCAGTTTTCAACAACAATGGCATGCTAGCATTTTATCAGAATGTCATGCCACAGAAAGCGCAAAACAATTTTCAGCAAGGGTAGAGACTCAACTAAGGAGGCACTCTCACAAAGTACATGGAGAGGAATGACGCCACAGTCTAGAGTTTGTCAGCATCAATGAGAAACTTGGAAGTCCAGCTTGGGCAGATTGCCAATGCACTCAGAAATCGACCCTAAGGAGCATTGCCAAGTAACACAGAAGATGCTCAACACAAAGACAATGAGCAGTGCAAAGCTATAACTCTTCGGAGTGGTAAGCAGTGTGAGATGGAGAAGGTTGCTAAGCAGCCAATTAATTGCCAAATTGAGAAGCCTGTGCCAACAGATAATCCCAAGAAAGTAGAGAAAGAGGAAACAAAAGTAGAAGATGCTGAAGTCGATGCCAAACAGCATACCGATGCCAGCACCAATGCCAAACAGACTGATGCCAGCACCAATGCCAAACATACTGATGCCAGCACTGCGTTGACAAAGCAGGTAGAGCCTGCACGTGTTTATCTACCACTACCATTTCCAGCAAGACTTCAAAAGCATAAACAAGACCAGAAATTCAAGTGCTTTTGGAGGTTCTTAAGCAATTGCAATTCAACATTCCATTGGTAGAAGCCCTTGAGCAAATGCCCAACTATGTCAAATTCATGAAGGACATTCTGCCCAAAAAGAGAAAGTTGGGAGACTTCGAAACTGTTGCGTTGACCGATGGATACAGTGATATGATCCTAAATCGATTTCCCCCAAAGTTGCAAGATCTAGGAAGTTTTACTATTCCCTATACCATTGGCAACAAATTCATGGGCAAGGCACTGTTTGACTCAGGAGCCAATATCAATTTGATGCTGATGTCATTTTTTGGAAGCTTGGCATAGAAGCAAGACCTAACACAGTGACACTTCAGCTGGTAGACCGATCATATGCACATCCCAAGGGTAAGATTGAAGATATATAGGTAAAGTTAGACAAATTTATTTTTCCAGCTGATTTTATCAATTTGGATTATGAGGCTGATATTAATGTCCTGATTATTTTGGGTAGACCTTTCCATGCCACGGGAGGCCTTTGGTTGATGTTCATAAAGGGGTACTAACAATGCGCATGAATGACTAGCATGTTACATTTAATGTGTTTCAAGCTTTGAAATATGCAGATGAACCTGAAGAATGCCAAGCAGAGGAGACGATGGAGTCCATTCACAATTTGGACATGGCACAGTTATGCCATGATACAGAATTTGATGCCAGCAACTTAGATGGCATAGCTAAACTATTTAAAGAACAAGAAAAATCAGTCTTGGAGGCTGAGGAGGTGAGTTGTTTTGAGCCACTACAGTTGGCTAGCAGAGAGATCAAGGCACCTAGACCATCAATAGAGGAGCCACCAGCGTTGGAACTAAAACCACTGCCAGATCACTTGAAGTATGCTTATTTAGGTAAACACTCAACTCTGCCAGTGATCATTGTCACTGATCTCACTGATGATCAGGAGAAAAGATTGCTAACAATATTACGCAGTTATAAGCAAGCATTGGGTTGGACCTTGACAAACATCCGAGGTATTAGCCCAACCATTTGCATGCACAAGATTATCTTGGAGAAGTACCATGGTAAGACCATTGAAGGCCAACGAAGGCTAAACTCGAGCATGAAAGAGGTAGTGAAAAAAAGATCATAAAATGGCTTGATATCGAGATTATTTATCCTATTTTCAATAGCTCTTGGGTTAGTCCAGTGTAATGCGTGCCAAAAAAGGATGACATGATCGTGGTACAAAATAGTAAAGCTGAATTGATTCCCTCTAGAACTGTCACAGGATGAAGAGTGTGCATGGACTATAGGAGGCTGAACAATGCCATGAGGAAGGACCCCTTCCCATTGCCATTTATTGATCAGATGCTAGATAGGTTGGCAAGTAAAGCTTTCTATTGTTTTTGGGATAGTTATTCAGGTTATAATCAGATTTCCATCGCCCTTGATGATCAAGAGAAGACCATGTTCACGTGCCCATATGGACGTTTGCATTTAGAAGGATGTCATTCGGCCTATACAGTGCACCAACAATATTTCAACATTGCATGATATCTATTTTTTCGATATGATAGAGCACAACATGGAAGTATTCATGGATGATTTCTCAATGCTTGGCAAAACATTTGAGGAATGTCTTCAGAGTTTGGAACAAGTCTTGAAGAGATGCATAGAGACAAACCTAGCGTTGAACTGGGAAAAATACCACTTCATGGTGAAAGAGGGCACTGTTCTCGGGCACAAGGTAACTGAGAGAGGAATAGAAGTTGATCAAGAAAAAGTTGAGGTAATTAAGCAATTGCCGCCTCCAACAAGTGTCAAAGGTATAAGGAGTTTCTTAGGTCATGCCAGTTTTTATCGGTGTTTTATTAAAGACTTTTCAAAAATTTCCAAACCTTTATGCTTGTTATTAGAACGTAATGTCACTCTTGCATTTGACGATTCTTGTTTAAGAGCATTTTAGGAGCTTAAAGAGAAGTTGATAAATGCCCCTATAGTTGTGGCACCGGACTGGAATGAGCCCTTTGAGCTCATGTGCGATGCAGTGACTATATTGTTGGAGCAGTCTTGGGACAAAGGCGTGGCAAGGTTTTCTATGCCATCTACTATGCCAGCTGAACCTTGAATAAAGCACAACTTACGACCGAGAAAGTATCTCTTGGCAGTGAAAACTTAGTAGCTGACCATCTCTCACGTTTAGAGCGTCATCTTGAAGATGGTAAGACCAATTTTATAAGAGATAAATTTCTTGATGCGTATTTGCTTATAGTTAATGCCATGCCATGGTATGCTGACATTGTCAGCTACTTGGTAAGTAATATTCTACCACCAGACTTGGCATACAATGCCAAGAAAAGGTTATTGCGAGAAGTTAGGCAAGACTATTGGGACAAGCCAATATTGTTCAAACAGTGTGCCGACCAAGTGATCCGCCGATGTATGCCCGAGGATGAGCAGCATAACATATTGTATTTGTGCCATGTTGCACCGTATGGAGGTCACTTTGCTGGGATAAAGATTGCTGCTAAGGTGCTGCAGTCAGGATTCTTTTGGCCCACACTATATAAAGATGCCCACAAGTATGCCAATGCGTGTAACCGATGCCAACGGATAGGGAACATCTCTGACAGACACCAACTACCACTCCAAAACATTATGCATGTGGACTTATTTGATGTATGCGGGATAGACTTTATGGGTCTTTTTCCACCCTCATTTGGTAATGTATATATCCTTGTGGCTGTTGACTATGTATCTAAATGGGTAGAAGCTGTTGCCTTGCCAACAAACGATGCCAAGGCCTATTACGACCATTTTTGAAAATCAACATGTGTGAAAAATAGCCTGACGATCGATCTTTTAGAAAATTAGGGTTTTCTGGCCATTTTGAATTAAGTCTTGGAAATTTAGGGTCTTTCATATTAAATCGAATTTCCCTTATTTATCCTTTAAAAAACATTTGGAGTCGCCACCGATCACTCCGTGGTAGACCAGACACCGAAAAACAAACCAAAGATTCTGTCTTGAAATATTGGGTTCAGGAGTCGGTTACGTGTAAGGAAGGATTAGCACCCCTACGAACGCCCGTTATCAGTACCTTTAATTTTGCGTGGCATTTTGGCATTTCAAATAATTATTTGAATTTAATTTATCCCATAATTATTAATTGAATTTAAATTCTGAATACATATATTCTTTTTCAAGGAAATTCATTTTGTTCGAATACGAGATTAAAAGCACCCCGTTAGGTAGCACTCCTATTCGTATTTAAAAATGAATTTCCAATATAACAGGTTTTTAATGAATGATCAATTATTGTCTTGTGGATTTTAAGTACTATCCTAAAAGACTCTAATTAATTAATTATTTAAAGCTATGAATATTAATTAATTTAATGGCTTTTATGTGAAAATGTCAATTTTTTGAACACCTTCCATATACTTAAAGCCCTTAAATTAATCATATTCGTAATTAATTAATTCCTCTAATTAATTAAAGTTCTAGTCCTAATTAAGGCTCTAACAATTTATTATTTAACATTATAGGTGAAAATGCACATCTAATATACACCTTTATGACCAAGGCTAAGATAACACCCCATTGTAAACAATGGAACACCATCCAGATTTGAACCTCAAAGATTCTATTCGATATACATTTAATTAATTACAATGTATTAATTATTAATGTCAATTAAAAAACTAATTTGATTTCCAATTATAAGTGTAATATATATTAAATATTCATTAAAATCCACGTTGATATAACACCCCATTGTAAACAATGGAACACCATCCAAATTAGGATTTTAAATCTTATATTTAATACATTTAATTACTACAATTATCTATCCTATTTTAATTATTAAATTTCTAATTAGAGAACCTACACTTAAATGCTCTAAACAATTATCAAATCTAAGTGTATTTAATTGTCTATCAAAATATACTATATGTTTAGTTTTAAAATTGCACACATATAAATTAATTCCATTAAATGAAACAATTAAATAAATAATTAAATTGAAAACAAATTAAAACATAAAACTGGTTTTTATTAATATGGGGACTAAAATAGAACAATTACAAAATCTAATGCCCAAATACAAAAACCCAAAGTGACCAAATTGAATCTGATCAGACCTAAGAGGTACAATTAAGGCAACTGGGACTTAATTGAAGGAAATGCATAGCATGAGGTCAATTTAAGGGAAATTGGGGACTAAAGTGATCTGGTTACAAAACTTGGAGAACAAATTAAGAGAATTCAGGAAGAAAAGAACACAAGTCAAAAGACCCAACCCAGATCAGGTTCGCGGGTCAAAGAACCCGACCACTAAAACGACGTCGTTTCAGGTAGGCTATATAAAGCCCCAATTAGGCCGAAATTGAGGCTTCCCTCCTCATTTTTCATTTTCCCTCTCTCTAAAATTCTCTCAACTAAAAACACATATTTTCCAGATTTTCATCTTTAAAATCAATCAAAACACCTCGTTCTTCATATGTTCATCATCAAACTCATCCAAAATTTCATTCCAATCCATACGAACAACTAAACATTCACATTTTCGTGTTTCTCAAGATCTAAACCCCATATCCATTCAAAATTCATACTTCGCACTTCATATTTCCTTTATTCAATCTTCACAAACATGAAAACTTTCTATCTTTCCTGTTTTTTTAAGATCAAACCACTAAATTCCCTTAAAACTCACTTTTGTTCATCCCCTCCTCCACCTTTGATCTATCACCACTGTGCCAAAACCTCTCAACATGTTTTTCAGCTGCCAAATACGGTGCCGACTATCACCGGTGACCATCTTCGGTCATCTTCTCCGGCCGACCTATACCTACGGCCACCTCTGAAACTTCAGCCACTGTGAGGTTCTGGCCGGCTGCCACGAGGTGATTTTCGGTCGTCGTGCCGGAACCTTAAAATACCCAAAAAAACCTTATTTTTTTCAATTTCCCCCTAAACTTAGATCTAGAACTCGATTCAACCGAATCTCCCATCTTCCCCACCTAAATCACCTACCCGAACCATTATCTCTCATTTTCAACTCCACCAGAACCGAATCCTCACTGGCCAAAACCTAACTCTTTCCGGTGACCACTCAGAATGTTTTCGGTAACTAAGATAAGCTTTCAATGACTTCCATTATTTTACTTTACTGTGTTTTATATATTTAAATCCATATCTAATCTCTTTGTTTTGCTACAGGAAAATAAAGATTCAAACAGCGGGTTACCTTCCGGAAAATGATGATTCTTGCGACGGTCGAGGCTCTAGCAATGTCCGCTACTCTTCTCTGATGGCAGCTCAGTTCCACAAAGGCGTTTAGACTCTCGAGGTAAACATCCTCTCTCTTTAGTTATTATTATTATTATTAATGGTTTCTTTAATGGCTAATTATTACTGGTAGTTAATGATTTGTCATTCCTCTCTCTTCCCTATTTATAGGGTTGACCGAAGATGATGTCATCCGCACCAGCTGGATCCAGATGATAGGGCAAGAAAAACCACAATCCATGGCAAATTATTTTGGCCAATTGGTACTTGCCACATGGCAAGGTTTGGGCGGGAAGGATCTGATTTTTGGATAATTTGTGCTTCTTTAGTTGTATATAACAGAAATGAGTGGGAAACTTAGTTGTAAATTGGGCCTGAATTGGGCTTTTGACTTTGTAAAAGGGTTTAGGATATTTGTAAATGGAAATCCTTATATTTGGACTATTTTTATTTATCATGGACTATTTATTTATTTATTCGAGCTACTATAATACTACATTTATATTTACTATTTATTATTATTTATTTATTAAGCCCTGTCAAAATTCAGGTATAAAAGCTGCCCCTCTTTGATCATTGCTGTAGAATTGGGATAGAGCAAAGACTGAAAATACATGAATTTTGTTCAGACCTCTTGGTCATCCTCTGAAAGGCATGTCTTTCATTGTGAACAATGCTGAAGTTTGAAGCTATTTTTCTTATTATGAAATTCTTCAAACTTCTTCCAAACTCTAGAATCCGAAGTTATTCTTCTTATTATGAAATTCTTCATCTTTCAAGGCTCGGAATTACTCCTGACATTCTTCATCTCTTAAGGTATGAAGCTGTTCTTCTTATTATGAAATTATTCATCTTCCAAGCTCTGAAATTACCCTTGTCATTCTTCATCTTTTGAAGTTTGAAGCTGTTCTTCTTATTATGAATTTCTTTATCCCTCCGTCAAACAATCCACCTTTCAGCAAGGGTATCGAACAAACAAGTTTTTCTTATTAGGAACTCTGGATTCTTTGCTGGGCAAATTCTTCTCGTTGCAAACTTCGTCTTTATCGAGCAAACTTTTCGCATTAGGAATTCTTCATTCTTTGCTGTGTGAACTCTTCCTATTAGGAACTCGACCTTTGCCAAGTGAACTCTTCCGGTTATGAGCTATTCGTTCTTTGCTGGGAATGCTAATTCATCTCCTTTTCTGGGGAAAACTGAACCTGCAACAAGAAAATATCATTGATTAATAAAAATTCCACTTGAAGCAATATGTAATATCCCTAATTCTTTTGAAGCACTGAGATCTTTGGCATCATTGCTTATTCTACCTAAGATATCTCGATCTTTCAGTCTAAAGCGCATAGAATCCCTTGTTTTCTCTTCCTCTGTTGATCAGCCTTCTTCTATGCCACAAATCTTCTTCTTTTGAACCTGAAGTTGGTCTATCTTGTTTTCCGATCCAGCAACTTAGATCATTTCTATCTTTTTTCTCTTTTCCTTATTTTTCTTTTTTTGTCTTTTTTCCTTTTTTCTTCTTATTTTTTTCATTCTTTTTTTCTCTTTTTTTATTTTTCTTCCTTCTTCCTCCCTTTTTCCATTTCATTTTCACTTTTTCTTCTTTTTTCTCCTTTTTCTTTTTCTTGTTCTTTTTCTTTTTCCTTTCCTTTCATTTTTCTTTTTCTTTTTTCTTTTTTTATTGTTTTTTTCTTTTCTTTTTTCTCTTTTTTGTTGTTTTTTCGTCTCTTTTTCTTTTTTCTCTTTTTTTTAAACCGAGGGTCCAAAGGATTAATATTTCTGTTGATATCATGCCCCACCATCTTATTGCAATAAAATTCAGAAAGTTCTCATCATTTTCAAAGGTACCGGCCTGAAGGACTTAACATCATGCCCGAAGGACTTATTGATGACCCGAAGGATTTAGAACTATAATACATTTCTTTTCATGTGCACACGATCACATCACTTCGAAGGTGATGGTCTGAAGGACTTAATATCATGCCCGAAGGACTTACTGATGACCCGAAGGATTTAGAATTGCATTGCACTTCCTTTCCTGTGCAAACAATTACATCACTCCCGAAGGTGATGACCCGAAGGATTTAACATCATGCCCAAAGGACTTATTGATGACCCAAAGGATTTAACATCATGCCCGAAGGACTTAGAATTGTAATGCACTTCCTTTCTTGTGTACACAATTAGAAAAACTTTGCTGAAATACGCCTCTACAAACAGATTGAAATCTTTGCTGAAATCCCTCTCTGTAAACAGATCGAAATCTTTGCTGAGATCCACCTCTGTAAACGGATTGAAATCTTTGCTATGATCTGCCTATTCAAACGGATTAAAATCTTTGCTGGGATTCGCATCTTCAAACGGATTGATATCTTTGCTGTGATCCGCCTCTTTAAATGGAACATCTAACCAAATATGCCTCTGTAAGCGAAATACTTGTCAAAATCTGATTATGCAAACGGAGTCTCTTGCTGAAATCTTCTGTAAACGGGATATTTGTTAAAATTCGTCTCTGCCAATGGAATATCTTGAGATCTACCTCTGCAAACGGGATATTTTAGAAAAATCTACCTCTGTAAGCATAATATCTTGAGATCTATATTTGTTGTTGGATTTTCTACTCTAAGATTTATATTTATTCCTTGCTGGATCTTTCTCTTTGAGATCTTTATTCACTCTCAATTGGATATTCCTCCAAGATCTTTGCTCGTTCTTACTTGGATCTATCTTTTCAAAATCTTTATTCTTTATTAACTGAATCTTTTTCTAAAATCTCTACCTATTCTTGCTTGGATCTATTTCTTCTGGATCTCTATTCATTCCTAACTGGATCTTTTTCTCCAAGATCTTTGCTCGTTTCTGCTTGGATCCACTTCTTCGGGGTTATAAATTGACTTTCATCTTTTCTTGATTGAATTTGCAAATTCCTGCCAAAATATGCAAAAATGCTTTGAATGTATGAATTATTATGCTCCTGCTTATGGATGCCTGATTATATGATGCATGAGTTGTGACAATTGGGGATCATCCGGATGAGCTCTAATCTTCTTTGCCTTTCCGTTGAACTTTTTGCTTCGGTTACAACAACAAGATTGTTTTCCTTGAATCTTTCTTTGATTGATCTTCTTTCTTGGCTTGACCTTCTTTCTTGATTTGATCTTCTTGATATTTATCTTAAGCTTTTGTCGTCAAAATTTGCCCCAAAATCTTTGTTGTTAGGATCCATTTCTTCTTTCTGAGCCCATTTTGACCCTTTTTAGTGATAGCATTCTTCCAAGCTCCGCACCCTTTTGTCTATTCTGATTTGATCTCTTATGCACCATGATACCCCACTAATCTTTTTTTTACTTGCCTCATTTCATAGAATTTCCCCATCTTCCATCGTTTGGGCGTGTAAATGCCTCATGTCCCTGAACTTTTCAGATCCCTAATCCTTCCAAATCCATGAACTTTCATTCTTGCCATTGTCGTCTCCATGTCCCCTGATGGATGATTCCTTTTTCTAACCAGAAGACTGTCGAACAAATAAGACTCTCATACCCGGTCATATATTTATTAAGAAAATTTGTTTGTTTGTAAAAATGTCAGCTTGCTTATGGGCATTTCAATGAAGGATATTTTGCAAGACCCAAAAAATTGGGTATAAATAAAATATAATAGGATGCGCTGGATATCAAGTGCAAGAGCGTCTTAGATTAAACCTTCCTGTGGGTAGAATAATTTGAATGTGTGTTAATTTCTGAAGTTATGAAATTTCTTCCAAATTACTCGGTTCACACCCTATGATTATCGCGTGACTCGATCCAGTCCGAAATAACTCTTTCTACTTTCTCCTCATTCCTTTCCATTCATAAATATGTTCAAGCTTCCCGAACTTGTTTAACCAGCAGAGTGCAAAAATATCACTCTAAGAATAAAATTCTATAAGTGCATTGTTACTAATTATTATTATTATTATTATTATTATTATATTATATACATGTCTTCAAAGATACATCTCTGACGCTTGGGTATTGGACAGGTGAAGCATAGCTCCTTATTAGATTTGTCGACATCCCCCGCAGCTCTATTAGAGTGTTCCGAGACTTATTTATTCAAATAATTTATTATTCATAACCTTTTCTTTTTCCTCTCATTTCTTGTCTTTTTTCTTTTCAACTTTTTCTTTCTTTTCTTTCCTCACTTTTTTTTGCTTTTCCTTTCTTTTTTTTTTCTTTTCTTTTTTTTCTTTCTTTTTCTCTCCATTTTTCTTTTTCTCTCTTATTGTGCTTTTTAAGGTATAGAAAACTACATTTAGAACTTCAATTTCAAGCAACTCTACTTGGTTAAAATTGTCTAGTCCACTTCACTGTTTATGAATTTTAAAGATTTATCATCGAACATCATCAAAGGCGTAGTGATCTGACCTTTTCTTGCCTTGCCGACCAGAGTAAACTGAGAAACAAATTTCACTTAATCGACTCCACAACATCCAAATAATTGTATCAAAATCAGTGTCATATCTTGCAATTGACATCTAGGGGCCTACAAGGATAATAAAAGATACACATATATTTATTTCAAAAATATTCCTTCAATGAAATGAAAACCAACAAACATGATAGACTTCAACTACTTTCAGGTCAGGAGTAGCAGACTTATTTTCCAGTATTATTTCAGCAATGGTCCCTATAGGTTGTAACCACATAATGCAGCAATATGGGCAGCACTGACTTCTTTGAATTCCAGACAATCTTGGAAGCACTCGTCTTGATTCTCTGATTCCTTGACTGGTATAACGGCTTGCCCTACTCCTTGCCATTTTTGAACTAATTCTCGTGTCAAGATTCCATTACTGACTAGCTTCTTAATTTCTTTCATCAAAGGTCTACACTTCTGGTAGCATGTCCTGGTACCCCCATATAAAAGTCACAAACATTGTCTAGATCATAGCTATGGGTAAATGGACTTGGCACCACCTTCACTGGCCTATGAGTGATATGTTGTCCTTCAATAAGGTGAGGTAATAAGTCTGAAATAGACACTCCAAAGATCTCCAGATTTGCACTTGCTCGAGGAATTTTCTGTGGTCGTTCTGATGAATTAACTGACCTCTTTCTCTTGCAACTCTGAAAACTTTAAACATTACACTCATTCACCTTTTTCCCTGGTTTTGTCTCTTGATCAGTACGGTCTTCAAATCTTGATCTAATTTTCCCTTGTCGGATCCCTATTTGTATTGCTTCTCCAATCACGACGAGATCACTGAAATTGCACCTTGAATTCGCAAGCATTTCCTCAAAGAAAGGAGATGGAAGAGTTTGATGAAACATATGAGATATTTATTCTTCCGTCATTGGAGGTTGAACTTGGGCTGCTAATCCTCGCCATCTCAATGCATAGTCTTTAAAACTTTCACTTACCTTCATATTCACGTTTTGCAAAAAATAACGATCTACAGCCAGGTCTATAATATACTTGTATTGCCCCAAAAATGCTTTAACCAAATCAACCCATGATCGAATCTGCTCTCAACTTAATTCGTTGTACCACACTGCGGCATGTCCAGCTAGACTATCATGAAAATAGTGGATCAACAATTTATCATCATCCAAATATCCTTCCATTTTTCTGCAGAACATTGCCAAGTGGATTTTAGGACTGCTGGAACCATCATACTTCTCAAAATTGGGGACTTTAAATCTAGGCAAAATAACTAGATCAAGGACTAAACAGAATTCTTTTACATCAAATTTGGGATTATTGACGCCTTTTCTCTCCTTGATCTCTTCTTCAAGTTTGGCATAACTATCCTTCAACTGCTCGAGTCTTGATCCTAGGATGATAGGCTTTACAGAACCTATCTTTGTGCTTGAGTTAGATGCCCCGGGATAAATTATCAAACATGGTGTAGCAATGTAGTTCTTCACATTTTGCTGATTCTTGATCATCCGTTCTTGTAACCTTTCTTGAGTCTGTTCAATTCCTTCCATGTTTCCATCTATGATAACAAATTCCCAAACTTTCACTAATTCCCAGATTGCTCTTGTTGAAACTCTGACCGCTCTAGATCATGAATGTTAATGCCATGTCATTACACGATAATGTTATATTGATAAATATGCAATGCATGAATGTATGAATGCATGAGGTATTGATTCTAAAAGTGACCATCATAGAACAACTTTCATTGAAGTAAAAGGATTCAATACATCAGATATTAGATACTACAAATACTGGTAAGCTCTAACTCCCAACTTCCTTATTTCCTCTAAGAGCCAAGTCAGCTTTTCTCCATGATCTAATGTTGGATCAATATTCTGACTCAGTGTCATTGCTACATCAGCTATATCTGCCACTTGTTGAGCAACTTTTTTGCCTGAATAAAAGCATCTTTCATTTCGTTTTCCCTTTCTCGAATCTTTACTCTTGATTTTTGAAACTGGGCATATTGTTTTTCCTCACTTTCCTGACAGTCTTTCTTAACATCATCAACAAGAGCTTTGTAGATCAGCGTAAGCTTGAAGCATTCGTCTACCTTCTTCTTTAGTGTTTCATTTTTAGCTTGATAGCATTATCCTCATACATTTGCATGTACATTTTTATCATCTCGCGCTTAGCTTCACTAACCCTTAGATCGTCCATAAAAGTATTGTGTTGTAGCTCCATTTCTTGCAGATCACATGAAAATTAACTCAACCTTCACTTGCCTCAAAACTCTTTTTCCAGTATCCAGCTTCATGTTTCAACTCTTTAATTCTTTCCTTCGACTGTTCTAGAGTTACACCCAAACCAGCATTCTTGAGCATCAAACAAAGCTCTTGATAGTTGAACTGTAGGTTTCTCAGCTCCTCATTCAAATCATCTCTGTCTTGCTTTAATTTGCTTGTTTGAGATTCATATTCAAACTGATTTTGTTCTTTCTGAATATTGTCATCTTGAGTTTCATATCCATCCATTGAATAACGCTAGTTTTCTGTTCCAAATTTCCACTTTCTAAACTCCAAGAGAGCTTGAACTCGGCGTTTGAAAGTGAGACAATTCTCAATAGAATGTCATTGGATTCCACCGTGAAATTCACAGTGTGTATTGTCATCGTTCCATTTTGGATACGGAGGTTGCAAAGGTGCAAGAAACAATAGGGACACCAATCAGGCTTTTAACAATTGAGGATACAATTCTTTATACGAAATGGGGATTAGATCAAAATAATGTTTATGATCTTCTGTCTTCTGATAATTGGCTGAGGAAACGCTAGAATTTGAACTTTGCATTGTACCTTTGATTCTAATGGGTTTGTACTTTTCTTCACTTTCGTATCTCCATGTGTTCTATCAGTTGTCAGGCTTTTAGGAAATTTGGGTCTTCCGTCTTCAAAACTCAACATGCCTTCTATGATAAGATTTTCAATCTTGCTCTTCAAAACCTCACAATTCTCAGTAGTATAGTCTAATCTTCCTTAATGGTAATCACATGCTGTACTAATACCATAGCCCTTGGGTGAAGAAGGCACTGTAAGCACTGTAGACATAAACGGGGCTCGGGCCACAAGATTTTCCTCTATCATTATCAGAACCAGCTCTGCATATGTCACCGGTATTGAATTAAAAGATTTTCCATCCTTCTTTCTTCCTTGAGTTTCTCCCTAGCATGTAATCTTTTTCTTGGGATTTGACTCAATTATACCTCTAGATGGTTTATTGATACGAGTTATATTGGTGCACCAACTCGACTGTTTATTCTTGTACTGCTTTTTGTTTACTTCTCCTTTCAGCTCAATATGCCCCTTTTCTTTGGTCATAGCCGTCATCATAGTCATCATCTCATCCATTTGTCTTTTCAGCTCTTGCATCTCATGCTTGTCAACATCAACACTAACAAAACCTGATGTGTAACACTTGGATGAATTGCCCTTCATTTCTTCTGTTGTTTGACCAAAATACTGCTTCATACTTGCACTATTTTCTATGGACCTATGAATCCTTTTATCCATCATGATCGTCTTCTAATGACGACTACCTTTGAATCAATACCTCTATGTAATGAGGATATGATGTGAAGGAATACAAAAAAAAAAGAAAAGAAATAAGTCAGTAACGTGAAATAATCTTGAAGGCAAAATTAAAAGAGAATATCCAGAGAAATGTATTTAAATTTACAGCACCTGACCTAGGTTCATGTATGGCTCAAGCAAGGTAAGAAATATGTAATGCAATATTTTAAACAAAAGAGCAATATAATATTTAAATGTTGCAATGCATGAATGCACGAGGTATCGGTTTCAAGAACGAGCCATTAGAGCAACACCCATCTAATTGAAAGGTCGAATACAAAGCAAAGGCAATATGTTCACTAGCTCCAGCTCCTTTGGTTGATCACTTTGTTTAGTCTCTGAATCATCATCGTACTAGCTCGGTGTCGATATCAGAATGTTGTTGCAGGCTCTCGATCTCATTAAATAAAATCTGCACATGTCAGGTTACTTCTCATACTTTGCTCTTAAATCTAACCATTTCACTATGTTTCTTGATAGCCTGATTTTCAGAATTTTGCCCTTCATTGTGATTCCCCTTCTAAACTTTCGAACCGATCTTTCAATTGTTGTACTGCATTTCATGATTCTGTCACTTTCTTCAACTTTTCATCTTTATCAGCATTTTCTTTAATTATGGTATCCTTCGGTGAATTTCATCACTTGTGAAACTTGGATATTGCCTCCAGGTTCGAAGCCTTCTTTTCTTCCCTCGGTTTTAAAAATAGTCTTTGAATGCCCCTTCAATTTATTCGTCTTGAATGCTTCTTCAATTTATTCGTCCTTTCTTCTTCCTCTGATTGTCATAGTTCTTCAGATATCGCATCTTGTTTATCCTTGTAACTGCCACTGACACTATCTTATGCTTTTTGACTCCCTAGAGCAGTGTAACAAAACCTTGTATTTTTTTTATTGTTGGTGTCGCATCTATTCTCCCAAAAAGTAAACAATTATACCGGCTTCATAAATGGGTTACAACTTTTGATCTACTTGACTGTCTAGCAGCAATACTATAATCCACGAATTTTGCTGGAAATGACTCTTCATATTCCCCATCTTATGGTTCTCAAATTAAACTGGTTCTGGCAAAACTTCATTATGTTCAGAAAATTCTAGTACAACCTTGCATTAATGACACCTAGCCTCCATGGATATCGTCTTCGTACTTGTACTGAGTCTTCTTGAATCCAGTCCTTAGTGACATATTATCCCTCATTTGTCTATCGGACCCTTCAGTTCTTATGGCCACTGCCTACTTGACTAATTCCTGAACCGATATCTCTCTGGAATGCAATGTAACATATAACAAAACATAAAAAAACAAAACAAAAAAAATGTGTCAGTATGATAAAGTAATACTGTAAGCAAAAATAATTATTACGAAAAAACAATTTATATTGCGTAAAATTAACCAGAGAATAGTTTATTTTGCACACCAAAATTAACCAGAGAAATGAATTTAAATCAGCAACACCCTGTCCTAGGTCCCCGTCTGACTCTAGTGGGGTAGGTTTCTATTATAGAATGTGGGTTTCGATCTAGACTCTGGGTACCCGAACTGCCATTACTGGACCAGTAAGACATCAATTCGGGAGTACACGACCCCTTATAGCGGAGGCGTAACCTCACGATGTATAAGGTTGGTATACCGGAAGGGGGACAAAACCCGATCACGGAGCTGAATAACTCACGTAAGATCATGTCTCACTCCCACTTAAGGGTGAAAAGCCCGGGTATAAGGCTTATGCATGAATGACAATTTATATCACACAAGAAAAAGCTACATGCATTCTTCCAGAAAATTCATCCAATAATTATGGAAAAATTAAATTCAAATTACTATCCAAAATGCCACGTAAAATTAATTAGGCCTGACTCTCGATTTTTAAATCCCCAGCGGAGTCGCCAAGCTGTCGCGGCCATTTTTGAAAATTGGGACGTGTGAAAAATAGCTTGACGATCGATCTTTTAGAAAATTAGGGTGTTCTAGCCATTTTTAATTAAGTCTTGAAAATTTAGGCTTTTCATATTAAATCGAATTTCCTTTATTTATCCTTTAAAAAAACATTTGGAGTCGCCACTGATCACTTCATGGTAGACCGAACACCGAAAAACAAACTAGAGATTCTGTCTTGAAAAATTGGGTTAGGGAGCCGGTTACGTGTAGGGAAGGATTAGCACCCCTACGAACGCCCGTTATCGGTACATTTAATTTTACGTGGCATTTTGGCATTTCGAATAATTTTTTGAATTTAATTTATCCCATAATTATTAATTGAATTTAAATTCTGGATAAAGATATCCTTTTATAAGCAAATTCATTTTGTTCGAATACGAGATTAAAAGCACCCCATTAGGTGGCACCCCTATTCGTATTTAAAAATGAATTTCCAACATAAAAGGTTTTTAATGAATGACCAATTATTGTCTTGTTGATTTTAAGTACTATCCTAAAAGGCTCTAATTAATTAATTATTTAAAGTTATGAATATTAATTAATTTAATGGCTTTTATGTGAAAATGTCAATTTCTTGAACACCTTCCATACATTTAAAGCCCTTAAATTAATCATATTCCTAATTAATTAATTCTTCTAATTAATTAAAGTTCTAGTCCTAATTAAGGCTCTAACAATTTATTATTTAATATTATAGGTGAAAATGTATATCGAATATACACCTTTATGACCAAGGCTGAGATAACACCCCATTGTAAACAATGGAACACCATCCAAATTTGAACCTCAGAGATTCTATTTGATATATATTTAATTAATTACAATGTATTAATTATTAATGTCATTTAAAGAACTAATTTGATTTCCAATTATAAGTGTAATATATATTAAATATATTCATTAAAATCCATGTTGAGATAACACCCCATTGTAAACAATAGAACACCATCCAAATTGGGATTTTAAATCTTATATTTAATACATTTAATTACTACAATTATCTATCCTATTTTAATTATTGAATTCCTAATTAGAGAACCTACACTTAAAGCCTCAAACAATTATTAAATCTAAGTGTTTTTAATTGTTTATCAAAATATACTATATGCTTAGTTTTAAAATTGCATACATATAAATTAATTGCATTAAATGAAACAATTAAATAATTAATTAAATTGAAAACAAGTTAAAACATAAAACTGGTTTTTATTAATATGGGGACTAAAATAGAACAATTACAAAATCTAATGCCCAAATACAAAAACCCAAAGTGACCAAATTGAAAATGATCAGACCTAAGGGGTACACTTAAGGGGAACGGGGACTTAATTGAAAGAAATGCAAAGCATGGGGCCAATTTAAGGGAAATTAGGGACTAAACTGAACTGGTTACAAAACTTGGAGAACAAATTAAGAGAATTCAGGAAGAAAAGAACGCGGGTCAAAAGACCCGACCCAGATCAGGTTCGCGGGTCAAAGAACCCGACCACTAAAATACGCCGTCCGAGATAGGCTATATAAAGCCCCAATTAGGCCGAAATTGGCCTTTCCCTCCTCATTTTTCATTTTCCCTCTCTCTCTCTAACTATCTTCTCTCTCTAAAATTCTCTCAACTACAAAAACATATTTTCCGGATTTTCCTCTTTAAAATCAATCAAAACACCCCGTTCTTCATATGTTCATCATCAAACTCATCCAGAATTTCATTTCAATCCATACGAACAACTAAACATCCACATTTTCGTGTTTCTCAAGATCTAAACCCCATATCCATTCAAAATTCATCCTTCGCTCTTCATATTTCCTTTATTCAATCTTCACAAACACGGAAACTTTCTACCTTTCCTATTTTTTTAAGATCAAACCACTAAATTCCCTTAAAACTCACTCCTATTCATCCCCTCATTCACCTTTGATCTATCACCACCGTCCCAAAACCTCTCAACATGTTTTTCAACCACCGGAGACGGTGCCAGCTATCACCGGTGACCGTCTTCGGTCATCTTCTCTGGCCGACCTATACCTCCGACCACCTCTAAAACTCCAGCCACCATGAGGTTCCGGCCGGCTGCCGCAAGGCAATTTCAGGCCGTCATGCTGGAACCCTAAAATACCTAAAAAACCCTATTTTTTTCCAATTTCCCCCCCCTAAACTTAGATCTAACACCTGATTCAACCGAATCTCCCATCTTCCCCACCTAAACTACCTACTCGAATCATCATCTCTCATTTTCAACTCAACCAGAACCGAATCCTCACTGGCCAAAACCTAACTCTTTCCGGTGACCACTCAAAATGTTTTCGGGAACTAAGTTAAGCTTTCAATGACTTTCATTATTTTACTTTACTATTTTTTATATATTTAAATCCAGATCTAATCTCTTTGTTTTGTTGCATGAAAAGAAAGATTCGAACAGCGGGTTACCTTTCGGCAAATGATGATTCTTGCAACGTTTGAGGCTCCCGCGACGTCCGCTACTCTTCTCCGATGGCGGCTCAGTTCTACAACGGCGTTTAGACTCCCGAGGTAAACATTATCTCTCTTCAGTTATTATTATTATTAATGGTTTCTTTAATGGCTAATTATTACTGGTAGTTAATAATCTAACATTCCTCTCTCTTCCCTATTTATAGGGTTGACCAAAGATGATGTCACCTGTACCAGATGGATCCAGATGATAGGGAAAGAAAAACCAGAATCCGTGGAAAATTATTTTGGCCAATTAGTACTTGCCACGTGGCAAGGTTTGGGCGGGAATGATATGATTTTTGGATAATATGTGCTTCTTTGGTTGTATATAATAGAAATGAACGGGAAACTTAGTTGTAAATTGGGCATGAATTGGGCTTTTGACTTTGTAAAGGGGTTTAGGATATTTGTAAATGGACATCCTTATATTTGGACTATTTTTATTTATCATGGACTATTTATTTATTTATTTATTTATTTGAGCTACTATAAAACTACATTTATATTTACTATTTATTATTATTTATTTATTAAGCCTGGTCAAAATTCGGGTATAACAAGGTTGTTGCCAAATTCTTGAATAAGCATATTTTTACTAGATTTGGCACCCCTAGAGTGATTATTCATGATGAGGGCACCCATTTTAAATGTAATCTAATTTCTAAAGCTTTGTGCAGGTATGGTATACAGTAGAGAATTGCCATGACATATCATTCACAAACAAACGGGAAAACCAAGATTTCAAATAAGGAGATTAAAAACATTCTAGAGAAGAATGTTAATCCATCAAGGAAAAACTGGTCCTTAAGACTACATGAGTCATTGTGGGCTTACATGACTTCTTTTAAAACTCATTTGGGTATTTTATCATTTAGACTTGTTTTCAGAAAACCATGCCATTTGAAGTTGTGGAGCTTGAGCATAATGGGCAGTGTGTAAGAAACAGAAAGATGAAAGAAACCCTATCTTGACCGGCCCATTCAATAGAGAGTATTTTTCTTTTAAATTTAAAACCCTTAGCCTACCAAAAATTAGGTTAAAATTTAAATTTAACCTAAAATCCTTACCCTATCATATCACCTATCACCTTATCACTTCACCCTTATCACTTTACCCCTTTCAAATCAAACACTTTTTATCTTCCATCATTATCTCTATTTATTAATCCCATTAAATCACACAACCACCCACTTTTCATCTTCTTACCCTAACCGGTTAAATAACCAAAACTCTCTCTCACTTTGTACTTTTCATTTCGACAAGCAAGTACCGAAATTCCCAATCGTCTTTTCCTTCATCTTGTTCAACACCCTTTCAAATTCTTCAACGATTTTAATGGCTTCTTCCTCTACCCCTTCCAAATGATTCTTCAACGAGGAGATTCAGAAAAAGTTTGAGACCAACTTTGCCTCGAGAAGTTTTTGCTACGAGAAGCACTTTGACTTCAAAATAGAGACGAACAATGTCTTCCCTCTAGAAGTCATGTCAACGATTAGCCTGCACAAATAGAGTCTGTTCTGCTGGCAAAATGGGAGATTTATGCCACTATCGTTCAAGAATTTTACGCGCATCTTGTGACCAAGGATTCGACCTTCTTGATGATTAGAGGTAAGTTTGTACGTTTTGATGAAGGGTATATTAACAATATGTTTGAGTTGGACGGCGCAGGGGATGAGTATTTTGAGTACGCTGACTCAATGAAGGCTGCTAAGAGAAAGAGGCTGCTTGCAGACTTGTGTGAGCCTGGCACAGCCTAGACAGTGTCATCCAAGCGGCACCGTATGGTGAAAAGGTTGTCGTTGAAGCCCCAATAGAGAGGATGGAATCACTTTGTGAAGGCAAATCTGATGCCTACATCCCATAACGAGACTGTGTCAGAAGAAAGGATGATCCTATTGCACTCCATTGTTATGGGGCGCAAGATTAATGTTGGCAAACTTATTATTGAGGAAACTTACAACTGCGCAGCGAAAGGTAATGGCAGTTTGTTCTTTCCTTTGTTGATTTCTAACATTTGCATGCTCCATGGTGTGCCCAAGCTTGATACAGATAAAGGATAAACGATCAAGGGAACAACAATTACAGATGCTATATGGAGAAATCTTGTTGCTACGAAGTTAAAGGACAAGGGCAAATGAAAGACAAAAGTGCCCACGCCAAAGCCAAAAGAGTCAAAGGCTGTGCCAGACACTATGCCTAAAACTATGCTAGACAGTCCATTGGCAATACTGTTACAAATTTACCATTGCCAGAAGATCATTCTTCAAAAGTTAAGAAAGCAGTGGAGCTTAATGTCAAGCTGAGACATTACAAACATGGAAGAGATGTTGTAACCAGGGAGGTTCTTAAAAAATTGTCCCTGATTTCGTCCCAGAATTTCTAGATTTCCATGCCGAGCCCTCTGCCAGCCAGCCCAGTTCATACCCCATCCGATGCCACAGTCTCATTGTCTCCAGTTCAAGTCGAGTATGCCATCTCTGATTCTTTATCTGAATCGAAGGAAACCAAAGCCAAGTCTACCAAATCCAAGTCGCCAGTGACACCTGCTATACACACGCCACCTGATGCCACCGATGCACCTGTCGCATCGGAACCTGCCAAGAAAGTGGAGGAAGTTGGACTCTCCACTGCCGCATCAAAACTGAGCATGAAAGGGAGGAAACGAATGGCCCCTGATCGTGGGCTATTTGTAAGAAGAAGAACTCGTGTCACACGAGAAGAAGTCTCCGAAGGGGAGTCCTCTTCTTCCTAAACTCCTTTATATTTCATCATATTGCATTACATGATCATGCATTTTATTTTACTGTTTTTGTATATATGTGTTGTTTCATGCATTTGGGACAATGCACATCTTGGGTTTGGGGATGTGCATTTCTTCACATTTATGCCATGCATTTCAGGTTTAATTTCTGTCATGCAATGCCATCTAGGTCATTTAGAGTAGATGCATACCGAACCACTAAAAAAAGAAAAAGAAAATTTTGCCTCGATTTAATTTTGAAAAATGTTAACACTTGATAGGCAAGCTTAATTTGATCTAGGTGTCTGTCCAATGAGGAAATTTGAATCTTTAGTTATCATGCCATGCCAGCAGAATAGTTATGTCAGGTTTTCTTGGCAATTGATCTCTAGTTTAGGGAATTGAACTTCCACTTAACACGTAGTATGTATCTAGTTTCTTAGCAAACTTAGACTTTTTGAAACTATGCTCAGATAAAAAAAAGAGAAAAATGATGCCAGGGTAAAAAGAAATAAATAAGGCAGCAATGTTCTACCAAGGCAAGAAAAAAAGAACTATCCTCTACCTTAGGGATAATAAGCTACTTAGGGCTTCGTGGTTTGCTCTCTCTTAGTTCTCAGGTCCAAAACCTTAGGGTGTGAGTTGAAGAGAAAGCTTAGTGATGTCTAGATTAAGGTGAGGATTCGTGGTATGCTCCCTCTTATCTCTCACGCTAAATAGTGTCACAAAGCAAGCTTAAATGAATGCTGACAGAAACCCTTGGCAATGAAAAAAATAAATGAAATCTGAGTTTAGGTAGTAAAAATCTGTCTAAAGGAGTGAAAGGATACTCGATACATGTTGCCTACACATCATGCACTCTTTATGAACTTAGACTAGAGTTATATTGCTACACTTGAATTACTACCTGCTTGGCATTATTACACTAAGATACTAAGGACAGAAATAGAACCAAATTCTGCTTGCCAGCATATGTTGCCATCCAACCAAAATTTTGTCGAGGTAATATTTTCACAGTTTTTGTTTTTATTTTGAATGCATTACTTGAGGACAAGCAATGAGTTAGGTTTAGGGGTGTGTTACCTCTCCAAAAGTATTGTTTTTAATACCAATCTTACAATGTTTTTGCTTGTTTTTAGGTACATTTAGTTGCATTAGGATGTTAAAAACGTGCATTTGCATAAGGAGTTTAGAATTTTGTCTATGCCAGTGTGAAGGGTTTTTTGGTGACAATTTTGCAGGTCTGGCATAGGATTTGGCCCAGAAAAGAAACACAAGAAGGAATGCCATAGAGAGAATGCCGCGTACTATTGGTACAGATGGACTAGATAATGCCAAGCACCGGTTGGCAGATAAGTGAACTTGATGCCATGCCAAGAAGCTGTTGGACCCTGAAAAAATAGGACATGATCAGGCTCTGAAAAGATAGCAATTGGAACAATCTCCAAAAAAATAGAGGATAAGATGGTGCCAAGACTAGTTGGCAGAATTATGCCAAGCTTGGATGCCAAGACAGCGTCGGTAGTATGACGCCAGCCCTAGCCTAATCAGCTCTCATTTAAACCTGGATAAGAAGATTATTCCTTATCCCTTAGGCAGTTGAAATACAAAATTTGAAGAGCTAATCCTATCCATTCCTCTCACGCCTATTTAAACACCAACCAAGCAAGCATTTGAGGGAAGATTTGGTCGTGATGAGTTGGTGTGTGACGATTGACAACCGGATACACCTTGGAAGAGTGGTTCGACCAGCTTGGCTGAGAAGCCTGGATCTTGAAGGGCTGCATCGAGAGACCCATTCTAGCCCATTTTCACTTTCAAGTTATTTTATCATGTTTTTAATGGTGATGTACTTTGAAAACGTTTATGGGTTGTTGGTTAAATCCCTCACCATGAACTAATTTAATAGTTGGTGGGGGATGTTTGCGTTGAACGTTACTTTTATGTTTTAGTTTTTAATAATAAATCTACCTTGGTAATGTGTTCACTATTCGGCATACTTTAATGTTTTCTAAATACTATGCCAAGTGAGAGCTGGCACTGTTGGCCTATTACTCCTCAATATCTTAACAAACTTGGGGTGGCAACGATTGAGTTGTTGAATACTAAGGAGAGAATCTTCGAGAGAATTCGTTCAAGTAGATGAACTTACTTAGGAGTATAGATTGGATCTTAATCAAATTGGTTTATTTAAAAACAAGCACTATAGAGATATTGGGGTTTTTACATGATCAATTCAGGGCAATGACCATCGAGAAAGGCTTTTCTAATTTTGAATCTGCTCGGCAAACAATGCCAAGACAGTTTGTTATTAAAGGCTGGTACAGCATGAATAGCGTGAAAACCAGGCATTCCCTGCCAACGCCCGTCATTCATTAAAGCACCTTCCTTGCCAACATCTTACTTTACTTTCATTCCTTTTCTTCTCAATTATTTTCAAAACCAACTTCAAAACAAATCAACTTTTTCTTAAGGCAAGTAACAATCAAGGCAATTGAATTCCAAGTCAATCTCTGTGGGATCGATACTTAGCTTAACTGTTGTATTACTTGCAGACCATGTATACTTGCACGCAAAAGACTCATCTTGGCACTGTTTTATATCTTTCCAACATATATCTTTTGCCCCTTTTTTCAGCATTCACTTAGAGAGTCTACAGTTGGTACCAGATGAGAGGCATTGTTATGACCAATTTCGTTATAGATTGGAGAATAATGTTAAGACATACATGTTGGCCACTAACTATATGGATTTTGACGTGTTGGTTATACGGGAAAAGGATATCAAGCAGAGTTTGGGTTTATCTCTTTGTCCAAGAGGCTCTGGCTATGGGAAGAGAGCTACAAGTTTTGGTTCTGGTGGTGGCCAATACAAGAGGCACCATGATCGAAGGCATCGACTAGAGTTAGGTCGTGGTGAGGGTCAAGCTAAAAAAAAAACAGTTGCCCGAGTGTGCTCATTGTGGGAAGCAGCACTTAGGGATCTGTTGGAGATCGTCAAAAGTCTGTTGAGGCTATGGATCGAAGATCATATTACACGTGACTGCCTACAGGTAAGACAAGTTGGTTTGGCTCATGCGCTCGTTACAGATAATGCTTGTTAGGGTTGTGGGTATGGGAATCACATGAGGCGTGATTACCCGATGTTAGCTAGAGGTGTGTGGGCTCTTGTACCTGTTATTGCACCATAGAGAGGCTGTGGGCATGGTCGAGGTAATTTCTAAAGAAAAGATAGAGGATTATAGTGCATACAGTCGCGATTCAACTTAAGGATGGTTGACCAGCGAGGATCTATGTATATTTTGAGGAGAGGAATAACACAGATGTGATAGCACGTACTTTTACCTTGTAGTCTATGTCATTACTTTCTCTAATAGATTTTGGTTCTATGCATTCATACATTTTGCATGAGCATGCACATTTGCTTGATATACTGATAGAAATGTTAGATGTGGGTATACAAGTAACAAGTTCTTTTGGAAAGATAGTTGTTACAAAGAGGTTGTATAGGAGGTGTCCTCTACTGGTACAAGGTCACGTGTTTGCGGCTGATTTGATAGAACTACCGTTTCATGGGTTTGATGTGATTTTGGGTATGGATTGGTTGTCCGAGTATCGGGCTATGGTCGATTTTGAGACCAAGCGAGTTTCGTTGAATTTTGTTGATGATTATAAAATGGTTATTGTGGGTAAGAATGTTAAGTTCTTGTCTAATGTGGGTTCAGCTTTGGAAGCACGGAAGTTGTTAGAGTGTGGGTGTGAGGCATATTTGGCTTATGTTATGAACCCGAGTATGGAAGAAGTGCAGACTAAGGATATCTATATTGTTTGTGATTTTTTGGGGGTGTTTTTAGAGGAGTTGTTTGGGTTACCACCAAATAGAGAGGTAGAGTTTTGTATTGAGACGTTTGCTGATACAGCTTCGGGGTCAATTGTATCGTATTGCATACCATGGCCAACACCGCCACCATGCTTGTGATCCAAAATATGCCTCTTATCACGAAACCTCCTACTTTGTTTCCCAAAATTACCAAAATCAGCCCCACGCTTGTTCGAGCTCATGTCCGAACCTTGTCCTGTTACCCTCAAAGACTGCTCAATATCCTTAGTGCGGTTTACAAGCACATCAAAATCTGTGTAGTCCGCAGCCAACAGGTATGTTTGGATATCCTTCACCAACCCATGGCGAAACCTATTGCACCTCTCAAGATCATCCGGAACCAACTCCAAGGCATATTGACTCAAACGGAGAAATTTCACCTCATATTTAGCCACAGACATGTTGCCCTGTTCCAAGGCCATAAACTCACGTTTCCTCCATCCAGATACTGGGGACCAAGATACTTCTTCTTGAAAGCTCTTCGACAGAACTCCTTAGTTACATCCGCCTCCGGAACATTAGCAATTATGGTCACTACCAATGATAAGCATCACCATACAACAACGACACGGTACAACCCAGCTTGCGCTCATCATTACAGACCACTTGATTCAGAATACGAATCATACTCTCCAGCCATCCTTCAGCTGCCTCGAGGCTCAAACCCCTGAACTCAACACCTTCCAAACTACGGAGACACTCCAAGGGTAACCCTGGGCTAACTGCCACAGCAGGTGTCGGTGCCTGTACATGCACTTCAGCCATTGTTTCTTGAAAGCTCCCATTATTGCCTGAACTAATGGAGTCAAATCACCAAATACTGGAACTTGATGAGCCTGGGTACACCATCAGCCCCAACATCGATAGGCGAAACCAATAGAGAATGAGAAGGTAAAACCTTAGGGGAATTCTCTTCCTTAACGTTATTCTGCCCAATTCTGGCATTACCAGCCATTGAATGTGTCTCACGTCAAGCCATGCTAACAAAAGCATTAAAACACATGAAAGTTAGGCTAACATAAGGCAAAGGATCCAAGACCATCTTATAAAACATTTTAAGACCTCAGCAATAGGTAATGTATTCTCAATTCATGCCCCCAACATGATGTAAATCAAACACCATACATATACACAATCATCGTGCATACAAACAATGATATATAATCAAACAACAAAATCCCAACCTTTCGTAACCTGGCTCTGATACCATCAAATGTAACCCCCTCGACCAAGCCTAGACGCCCGACTTAACTGAGAAAACTACATTAGGTTTATCGAGGCAAACCAGAGAAAGGTTACGAAAAGTCAGTTCATTTTTTCTTTTTATCTTGTCTAGGTACAGATTATTAATCTTACATGTACATTCTTGCAGCATGTGAGTTATTAAAGGAAATGAATCACGGATGGGCAACCAATTGCATCACATTCATTTTGAGGACTAAAACATAAATCTTTAAATTATAGAACCAAATTGAAATTAGGGTTACCAATCCTCAATTAGTCCATATACATGCTCACATGACAAATTTCAGGTCAAGTCAGCCATCCATACTCATACAATTGCATCCTTAACACTCAGGGACCAAAATGCAAGAAAACAAAACTAAATTCCATGACATTAACAGAAATAACAGCTGCTTGTACCGGTACGCGGTCAACCGTATCGGTATGGTGCTTTATTTCAACCTGTCGATATCGATACAATAACCCCTTAAATCATTTTCATACGTCGGGTAACCGTACCGATACGGTGCTGAGTGTATCGGTACACAGGATTTCATCTAAAAAGAAACTTTCCAGTAGCGTGTTTCCATACTGATACACTTGTTCCCGTACCGTACTCAAAGCTTAATTTGCTTATCCGTACCGATACTAAATACCTTGTTTTGCCTATCCGTACCAATACAGTCCCCTGCGTATCGGTACGCATGGGCCTATAATGTCATTTTCTTCTGGTTTTTCACTCAAATCTAGATGCATTTAGGTCCTAGCAACTTGCATACATGAATATAAACATTCATCAATACATATGTCAACACTTTCACCAAGGTTTAGCAACAATACAAGCTAATTCTACCAAATAGATCAATCTATAGGCATGCTCCTTAAAGCACTCCACCAAAGATACCAAATTGCTCAAATAAACCTTTACCAGCACAAGCATCATACCAACATCACTTAATACCATATTCAACGTGTTAAGCTCATCAAAGCATGCCATCCAAGCAAAACTATCTAGATGCATACTTAGATAACCACATAACATCAACCATATGTAACGATGCACATTATGCATAACAACATCAATCAACCTCCAAAATCACAGCATTACACATGCTCAAAACTAGGAAAAATAGAATTACATATCCCAAAATCCATGGCGAACACATTGCCTTATTAACCAGAAACTAAAACTGAGTTCATACTCAAATAGTCTTGTCCTTGGATCACTTAGACCATGTCTTTGCTGCCTCCGAACCTTAATGCTCTGCATCATTAGGGAAAAGAGAGCGTAAGCACACTTGCTTAGTGAGGATGCTCATAAAACAATGATGCAATTAAAACCCTTGAAAGTCAAACACTTGCTTTCAACCCATGCTTACGACTAAATCATTAAAACAATTTGCCATGCTTAGATCCCAAAGCATTAAATCATATACCATGCTTAAATCCCAAAGTATTAAATCATATACCATGCTTAAATCCCAAAGCATTAAAAATAGGTTCAACATAAGAACTCTCATATATTGGAAATTATAGTGACCCCGGATATTCGACCATTATCCTTGATTAGTGTACCACTAATCTTTATTTAACCAACCGTTAACTTTACACATCAGATACACGGATCTCCCTTGATGACCGACCATCATCAAGACTAAACCATGCCGACCGCATGAGTTAACAACCTTGCCGACCGCAAGCTTTACATCAACAATGAGAACCAAGCGCTCAACCCAAGTGATACATAGTCCGAGTAGCCGACCACTATACCTCAAGGACCCTTAACCATGATCGATTTTTAAACATATTAAAGTGCACTTTATCCTATGGCATGCCAACTATATCCGAATGTTTTCTCACCTTGTCACATAGCCAATATATCATTTACAAAACCATTGACTCACTGTTTTACAACGCATTATACAAAATCCCCACATATTCAATTCACATTGCCATAGCAATACCACATTCCTGACCGAAATAAAAATAATGGTCACTAGCATTTCATACACTTTTAAACCACTGCATATGTACTCAAAACCATGCATTAACAGTAAGTAAAACAAACCATGTTTATGACCAAAACATGAATTACGCATTCTCATATCCGAACCAATATTAAATTGCAAATGAGGGAAACTTACTTCCAAGCTTAGGTAAGTGTTTCAAACTTAACCTAAACTTCCAAAACCACTTTCAAACCTTTGAAAGACTTTTAAAATCGTTTCCACTCACCGATTTCACTTCGCCTTGCTTGCTAACACGAAACAAGCTCCCTGCAAGCCTCAAACCACCTCAAGATGCTACGCCTTGATTATCCCCTCCAATGAGTGGGTTTCCCCTTAATTGGATGTTTTCCTCTTGAATCTATGATAATAAAAGGAGTGTTTTATGAGAGTATTTTAAGAGAAATATGAGAGGAAGAAAGTTAGGTCAAATTGTAATTTGGAAAAATAGCCACCTTTTAACTAAATCCTTTTTAATTCCCTTATTTAAAACTCTTTTAAAAATAATCCTAATTAAGAGAAAACTCAAATTAGACCAAATGGTAAAATAGCTCCTTAAAGATTCAAAGTTTTGACTCTTTACAAAACAGTCACCTTAAAAACAGTTTTCAAAAATTGCATTTTGGTCACTAGCCAAAATGTCACCCTTCCAAAGCTCATTTTCCAAAATTGCTTTCACCAATATTTTTAATATATTAAAATATGATTTTTTAAACATTTTTCTATATTTTTATCTTTTAGAAAAATATTTGCTTCCGAATTCGACTCAAATCTCTTACCAATCAACCGAACCGTCTAACTAGCCTTAAAACTGCTAGGCCCAAAATCTGGGCGTTACAGTTACCTTTGAAACCGACTAAAAAGGATTCCATTTGAGTGATTTTTTATCAGATTACGAAGTGTGAACATTTTTTGCCAGTGCATACGACGTATACCTCAGATAAGTTGGCGGATCTTTATGTTGCTGAAATTGTGAGGTTGGACGGGGTGCCCAAGTTGATTGTTTTGGATAGGGATCCACAATTTATAGTGAGTTTTTGGGAGTGTTTGCATCGAGCTTCGCGAACTCACTTGAATTTCAGTACTTCGTATCATCATCAGACGAATGGTCAGTCTGAGCGTGTGATTCAGATTTTGGAGGATATGTTGAGATGTTGCATCATTGAGTTCCAAGGAACTTGGGAAAGATAGTTGCCTTTGATGGAGTTTGTATACAATAATAGCTATCAAGCAAGTATAAAGATGGCACCGTATGCAGCCTTGTATGGTAGGAAGTGTCGTACACCCTTGTGTTGGGCTGAGGCTGGGGAAAAGTATGTTTTCATGCCTGATGTGTTGAAAGACACAGATGAAAAAGTGAAACTTATTTGTGATCACTTGAAAGCGGCCTCGGATAGACAAAAATCCTATACGAATTTGAAGCGTAGAGAAGTTGAGTACTCAATTGGTGAAAAAGTTTTCTTGAAAGTCTCACCTTGGAAGAAGGTGTTGCGCTTTGGGAGTAAAGGGAAGTTGAGTCTGAGGTTTATTGGACTATATGAGGTGTTGGAACGTATAGGTCTTGTGGCTTATCGGTTGAGTTTACCTCTTAAGTTGGAGAAGATTCATGATGTGTTTCATGTATCCATGTTGCGGAGGTATCATTCGGATCCATCGCATGCTATGTCAATGGAAGATGTTGAGTTACTACCGAATTTGTCTTATGATGAGGAACTAGTGGAGATCCTTGGCTCCAGTAGTAAAGTTCTTTGTGGAAAGACGATTGAGCTTGTTAAGGTGTTGTGGCGACATCATGGTGTTGAGGAGGCCACATGGGAGAGTAAGTCAGACATGATAGAGCAGTTTTCGTATCTATTTCCATCAGGTAAATTTTGTGGACACTTAAGGAGGAGAGTTGTAACGCTCTGATTTTGGGCCTAGTAGTTTTCTAGGTTGATTAAACGGTCCGATGGATCAGATTAGAGGATTCGAGTCAGTTTCGAGATTAAATGGAAATGAAAATTTTTAGTGAGAAGAGAATATGGAAAAATGTCCTAAAATAATTATTTAATATGAGAATGATTTTGGTAAAATCAATTTTTACAAAAATAAACATGTTGTGTGTCATGTTTTGATTGGTTAACGGATTTTTCTTAATGGCGGTTAACGACCATGCACCTAAAATTAACGAAATAAAACATTAGGCACTTATTTTTACCAAAAAATAGTTCATGCACCTAAAGTTCATAAGAAGTATAGTTTAGGCGCTTATTTTTATAATAAGCCTTTTTTCAAAAAGTGTTTTGGGGCCGAAAGAACTTTTGAAACACAAAAGTAATGCTAAATAGGTAACTTTTGGAGAAAAAATGTGTTTGAAAAGTGTTTTTTTAACTCAAACACAAAAGTTGAAATTTCTTTTTTTAAACAAAGTGAAACAATCTCTTATTCAACATTAAAACAACATAGAACATACAAACATGAAAAGAATAGCAGAAAACAGGAGAAAAAAAAAAGAACAACAAACAAACCAAACACAAACAGAACTATACCAGACAAACACACAACAAAGATACAACCAAAACCAAACAAACACAAAACAAAGAACGACAAACATCAAAATGAAGGGGAACCAGGTCCGACGATGAGGGAACGAGAGACACCAAGCCAGCTACCATTCTTCAAGCTTGCATGGACACTTTTGAGGTCACAGAAGGATAAGGACGGTGAACGAGATGCAGCAAGAATTCCAACAATTATCACCGTGTTCAGATTTGTATCAACTGTGATTGAAGGAGGGCAAAGAGAAGGCCAAAACAAGTCAACCACCAAGAACGGAGGAGGAAAATCGAGCCGCCATCGTGGAAGCCCGGTAGAACTAAAGGCAAGGGCCAAACCCATCACCGACCGCAGCCTTAGCATCCCCTCACAAAACGAGGGCCTGATCAGTGCCTTGGGCACCTGGGGAAAAAACTCTGTAAAAAATGGCCAAAGAGGTAACCAGAGCACCTAGAGCCGGAGAGAACGAAGATCGAAAAACGGGGTGAAAAAAGGCAAATGGGGTGAAAAAAGGAAATTAGAGAAGAATAAGAAGTGGTTATTGCTTGGAGAAGAGCGGCGCCACCCAAACTAGACTGAAACCCTAAAAAAGAGAGAAGCGAGAGCGTTTGAAAATAAGAGAGAGAAACTAAAAGTTAAAATTTCTAACTTTTACGTTTGAAAAGTATTTTTGGGGTCAAATTATAATTTTAACCTTCATTTGCTATCTTAATGTATTTATTTTATAACTTATAAACTTATAATCTTTCTACCAAAACATAATTATATGATTAATAATTATTTATTAGTTTAAATTTTTTTATATCTTTTCATGTCAAATATTTTAGATAAATGTTTTATATCATTTCATGAAACACGTACAATTGTTAAAAATTTATTTATTAATAAAAATATTTCTATATGTTTATCATAATTTAAGTTGATATATTTCATATATATAACATTAAAGAATTTGAATACAATTTAAATATGTATTTTTTTAACTTGCAACATCACGTTTAAATTTATATATTTATAGCAATATTAAACACTTACTTCTCAAACCAAATAATCCAAAAATATTTTTCAAAAGCATTTTTTAAAAGTACTTCTCCACCGCACTTTTCTAAAACAATACTAAGGCTCCGTTCAGGATTGATTTTAAAACGAGATTTTAAGAAAAAAACAGCATGAACGGTGGTTTGGGGAAAAGTTGAAATTTTCAGTATTTCCAAAAGATGGATTTAAGAGACAAATCAGATGCAGAAATTAATTGAAAACGCGTGACTTTTGGCTGTTCGACGCAACTTTTTCGGTGGCGCTCTAAAAGCTTGTTCCGACCTCGTTTTTGAATGAGCCCTAAATTATGTAATGATTATCTCTCTTCATTGTAGATATTCTCTAAAGAGATAAACAACTTAGTGATCGAACCAGTAAAGGATGAAGTGGACAAACACTGCACCATATTTCATAGTTGATATTATTCATCTAGTTTAAGTATGATAATTTGCTGCCTCCACCTTCACGTTGACCTTGATAAGAGTAATTAATCTGATCAAGGTGTCTGTCGTATTCCACATATGGAAATATACCCAATTTTTTTTAAAAATCAAAAGGAAATGAAGCGGGGACAAATGGAACATCCTCGCCACAACGATATCCTTTTCATTATTTATTCATTTCTCCAAAATGTATGTGTCATGCTATTGCCGCCCATCCATTAATTAATTGATTTAACCAATATGAAGGGTGTTTCTGGTCATATGCAGTAGTTGCAACAGCACGAGGCCTCTGAAAAATGAGAGCCCAAATTGAATTAAATTAAATATTTGTAAAAAAAAAAAAATAGTTATAATTTAATAGTAAA
Organism: Hibiscus mutabilis; assembly: GCA_019671005.1. Taxonomy (NCBI): domain Eukaryota; kingdom Viridiplantae; phylum Streptophyta; class Magnoliopsida; order Malvales; family Malvaceae; genus Hibiscus; species Hibiscus mutabilis. The sequence goes on from CM033751.1 coordinate 13,619,421, forward strand.
ACATATAAAAAATAAAATAATATAATATATCATAGGTTTTGAATTTTATTATATTTATTTTTATTCAAAAAATAGTCTGCTATACATACAACAAATCAATAAATATTTTATTTTTTTTTAAATTAAATGTCCCATTTTAATAAATTATATAAAATTTTCTAAATCTTTGTATCGTCCCTATATATATGATAGTATTTTCTTTGGTTTGTAAAATATGGTATATTTATAACAACAATATAATAAATTGAAAAGGTTAAATTATTTAATAAGGCTTACTAAAAAACATTAAACAAATCAAATTTAAATGAATATAATATATTCTAGAATTTGATTGTCAATATATGTATATAGGATAATTCTACCGTAAATGTTATGTACCGTAATGTATTACTATCATATATACCGCAACGTACCATTAACTGTTTTTATTAGTTTTGAAATCCTAAGGACCGAAAGTGTTATTATCCTCTTTTAGAATAAAATCTTAAAAAATAATTTTTATATTATTTTTTTCATATTTTCTTTTATTTTTTAATTTAAAAAATAATTAAACTTTTATTACTATAATAATTCCTACATTCACTTTAATTTAAGGGTAAAGTTCACAAATGGTCACTGAACTTTGATCAATTATTTAATTTGGTAACCAAACTTTTAATCGCTTCAATGTTACCATTAAACTTTTAGTTTTGTTTCAATTTGGCCACTGACATGTTAACAATCTTTAAAAGGGTGATGTGGTTGTTAAAATATTTTGTATAATAACATATTTAGTCATCCACGTTTATACATTCAAACAATTTAGTCCTAATACAAAATAAATAATAAATTTAACCCTCATTATTTCAATTTGAACCTATTTTTAATTAGAGATAATTTAATATTTTATATTGATCCCTCAATTATAACTAATGTTATCTTGTCCCTCCCAATCTCAACCATACCCAATCCATCCTTTAAAATTTTATAAGGATTAATTAAATTATTACTATAAAAATGGAAAATTAAGTATATTTTTTAAATTGATACTTGAATTTTTAAAATTGTTATCAGGCCACCATAAACACATATTTGTTATTATGCGTATTCAATTATACATAATAAAAAGGGAAAATTAATTATATTTTTTAAATTGATACTTGAATTTTTTATGAAAATAATATAATTAATTTATATAGCATTCATTAACATCCAATAATCCAACTCTAAATTTTAATTTAGTAATAAATTGATTCATTTCAATTTTTAAAGGATGGATTGGATATGGTTGGGTTTGGGAGGGGCAAGATAACATTAGTTATAATTGAGGGATCAAAATAAAATATTAAATTATATGTAATTAAAAATATGATCAAATTGAAATAATGATGGTTAAATTTATTATTTCTTTTTAATTAGGACCAAATTGTTTGAATATGTAAACGTGGAGGACTAAATGTGTCACAAAATATTTTGACAACCACATCACCCTTTTAATAGTTGTTAACAGGTCAGTGGCCGAATTGAAACAAAACTAATAGTTTTAATGGTAACATTGAAGGAATTGAAAGTTTAGTTACCAAATTGAATAATTGATCAAAGTTTAGTGACTATTTGTGAACTTTACCCTTAAATTAAAGTGAATGTAGAAATTATTATAGTAATAAAAGTTTAATTATTTTTTGAATTAAAAAATAAAAGAAAGTCTAAAAAATAATATAAAAATTATTTTTAAGATTTTATTTTAAAAGGGGATAATAACACTTTTGGTCCTTAGAATTTCAAAACTAATTAAAACAGTTAATGATACATTGCAGTACATATGGATAGTGATATATTGCGGTACCTGACATTTATTGTAGAATTATCCTATATATATTCTAGACTTTGTTACACCTATGTTACAATGTGACTGAAAGAAACTTTTTATATAAAAAAATATATCTAATAAATAATCATAAGTAGTATGATAAAGAAAATTATATAAAAATTTATCAATTTTAGTTTTTATTTTTAAATAGTAATTTTAGTTGATGACATAATGTAAAAGTTATCCTTAATATTTATCTAATAATCGTTTTGTTTTTTTAAAACAATTTAATCTTCATGGTTTTAGTAAAATTGAACAATTTTTTTACGGAAATCTTGCTATAGCCGTTAACTCACTAACAATTATCTCCGTATGCTGACGTGGATTTACACATTATATTGCTTTCCACTTGGTCTTTCATGTGAAAAAAAGCTTGAATTTAACTAGTGATCTAGTAGAAAAATCAATGATATTTTTTTTAGCAGGCTCAAATTCGAACAACTTTATCAACATGGCGTGTTATAATTACTTTAAGATTATTAAAAATAATAAATAAAGGCTTTTATTAAAAAGAAAAAAAAATAACATTTGTGCAACATCCCTTATTTAGGGGTGAGAATCGGGTGGGCCCAGGACGGTTTTGTATTCCTCACACCGTCCCTAACACTTACGATTACGATTTCGGGGAATTCCCATTAAATATTTTGGGGATTTTTTTCGTCCTCATACCCTCCCCTCACGGATCCCCACGGTTTTTGGGAAATCCCTATCCCCATCCTAAAAAATTAAACAAAATTACTATTTTACTAACCAAAATAAGCGGCCAATTCAATTTAAAATATAAAGTTTGGATACTTCGATTGGAAGCAATTACGAAATGATGAAGATTGAAAGGGTGTTGTGTTGGGGAAGATTTAGATGAGAGTTTTAGCTTATATCTAAAAATTAAAATAAAAACATGTTGAGAAACTTGAGTGTAGCTAGGTTTGAAAAAAATTAATGTGATAATAATATAATCAACTTTTTTTATCAAGACATGTATAAGGGGTATATAGATCAATAAGTATATATTTTTTTAAAATCTTGTAAAATATCGGGATCTTTGCGGATATTTGTTGGCGATCCCCACGGTTATTTATAGGATTATGATTCGGTTATCCTCACGGTTCAGATATAGCAATCCCCGTCTCCATCCCCATTTGAGCATTGGTGATAAAAATTTGCATGTCCCCATCCCGTGGGTGAAGATTTCGATTATTTCTCATTCTGTCAGTTCGAAACCTCACGATTTTCGGATATTTCCCACCCCTACCCTGGTTCAATAGTTGTACACTTGTAGGAGACATCACATTCAAGATTGGAGATAAAAATCTAATTAATTTAAAATTTTGTAATCATAAAGCATAACAAAACACACAAGTCATGATTAACTCTTCAACAACATCACATATTCAAACCAAACTAAATTTAAAATTATTGATATATTGGTTAGGGACCAAACCATAATTATCTAAAATTTTAGAGACTAATTCATATATTTATGAAAAGTTGCGTGTAGAGAGCAGGCGAAGGCGCGTTTTCAAAGGGCTATTGTTAATTTGGTGGTCACTGAAAATCAATTCGGTAAAACATAGACCATTTTGCAAGATTTCTGAAAGCTGAGCTATTGGTTCTCAAAGTTCTAAGATGATTTAAAAAGATGGGTTTCGAAATGTATGGGTTTTGAAACCCATAAGCATACGTGTGTTTATTTAGGAATAGAAATTTTTTCCTCCTTTTCGGTGTCCCTTTATATGCCCCACACTAAAATTTTAAGTTTAGGGTTAAGATTTAATGTTAGGGTTTGAGAAATTATGGCTAGGGTGTATTTTAGGACTTAGGGTTTATGGTTTAAAATTTAGAATTTAAAATTTAAGGTTATGGCTTAAAATTTATTTATTTTAGTGTTGAGCATAGAAAGGGTACCTAAAATGGACAAAGAATTTTTGTCCTTTCTTTGACTACAGTGGTTTCAAAACTAAGAAGTTGGTATTGAAATCAGATATTCGATTTTGAAACCAAAGGTCTATTTGATTCATGTAAAATTGTTTCCGGAAAATAAGTTCTCGAAAACAAATTACATTTTTTGAAAAACAGTTTATGGAAACTATTTTTTGGTGTTTGGATAATACTATGTAATTCATTTTCTGTTATTTGGTAAATTTTTCTGAAAACATTTTCTAAAATCAGTTTTTTTAATAGAACAAACACAAATTATAATAAAGGCATTTAAATTTGAACAAAATAGTGCCATAAAATTATAAGTATTTATAATTAAATTTAATAGAAAATCAAACAATTCAACTCAACTCTACTAAAAAAGATTTCAAATAAAATTTGAGTTATAAAATAGAACTTGTCAACTTGACTAACTCAAATTTTTTTACTCACGTTACTGAATGTTCACCCTTAATTGTAAACCATACATAGTAGCTTTTGTGATTCCCTTCCTGAAATTCAAGAAAGTTTGTTTCTCTCGATTTTCATTTCTTTCGTTTTGTTTCTCGTTGGTTTCTTTTCTCCATCCGATTCGAAAAAAATTAAATTTATTAATTTCAAGTTATTCAAGTTAACTTAAATTTTAATTTGAGTTTTAAGTTTGAGTCAAATTTGATTAATCAAAAATTGAAACGATGATGTTTTGTCTTTAACTAAGTAATTTGATTGCTTTGCAATTTGGCCTTTGATCTCCTTGTTTCTTTAATTCGTCCTTTGTTTTAAGTTATTTTGACTAAATTTGAACCACATGCTCCTCAACAACTGTAGAATACCTATGTAACTTCAATATATCTTTGTCCAATTTACACCTTAACTTTACTGGATTTTCTTCTTTCTTCAATTACTCATTTGTTTTAAGTTAATTTTAACTGAATTTGAACCATATACTACTCAACCACGGCATAATACCTATGTAACTTAGATTTCTCTTTTTGACAATAAGTTTCTTATTTTTTTCAATTTAGCCTCTCAACTTTGTATTTTATTCAATTTGGTCCTCTAACTGTAACTTTTTTTATTAAGTAGTGTTACAATAATATATGTTGAATGATATGCTCCAACTCTCCAATTGTTGTTGTTGAGAGAAGCTTGGTTGTTCCCGAACGTGAATGCAGGTAAGCTTTATGCCCGAATGCTTTGAAGATGATGAAATGATGGAAAGGTGATGATAGTATAGGGTGCGGAAGTGTTTGATAACGTGGTGTTTAAGGAAAGGTTTTGTATAGGTGAAGGTTCAGATAAGGAAGGAAAGGAAATGAGATGGTTTGGATATGGAATTGAAGGAAAGGTGGTGATAGTATTCAAAGAATTCAAAGAAAGAAACTATGCTATAAAAACATAACCCTAATTCTTAAAAGAATAACTTTGAGGGTGGTGAAAAGACTTGGACCCGTTGGTTATGTGAACCAAGAACCTGAAGTAGAAAATGGAAAGGAAGATACCACAAGCACAAGTACATGATAAGTCAATAAAGTTCTTGAAAAGAACAAAGTTTGAGAGAAAAACCTCACAAAGTGAATTAAATTAATATGAAAGCTGTGTGTTTACAAATGCAAAATGAACCCCTATTTATAGTTTTCTACGGGGCTGCTGAATAGGCATGTACAAGGGTGAAAATGTGGCCGAATAGTGGTGGTGTCCTCTCATGAAGGTGTGCTGATGATTCGGCTAAGTGGTGACTCCCTCCAAGTTTTTGCTGCCAAGTTTTCCCTCCAAAGGTTGCCACCCAAACATGTTCCCTCCAAGGCTGGTCGGACATGTCTTTTAGGAGGGGACATGCCCTTTAGGTGTTGAACTAGGTATGGTAGCTTGAGCTGAGATGAGCTAGTTGAGCTAACTTTGAGCTAAAATAAGTTGATCTAGCTAGCTGAGTGAGCTTCACTTAGTGTTCGAGCTTGTTTAAGCTGCTACGAGCTGTCCTTAGCTAGGTGAGCTTGTCTTGAAGTGTGCTTGAGATATCTCGAGCTATTTGGAGCTGTTTGGAGTTGATAGGAGCTGGTATAGTGTTGACCAAATTGAATGAGCTAGTTTGAGCTTGAATTGAGCTAAACGAGCTGAGGTGAGTTGTCCTTCAATCTTTCCCCTTGTTTGTGTGGTTAATATATCCTACAAATAAGAAGAAAACACATAATGAATACTTATATATAAACTTAAAGTAAAGATGTGGTTAACTTAAGCTAAGGCATGTCTTCGACTGTGTGAGTGCTTGACAAAAGGGTGGAAATGTGTTGGAAGTGTCTGAAAACAGTGCCAAGACTAAGTCTTTTGCGTGCAAGTATACACGGTCAGTAAGTAATACAACAGTAAACTGGTTATCGATGCCACAAGGATTAACCAGGAATTTGACTGCTTTGATTGTTACTTGTCAAGGGAAAAATGTTGTTTAAGTTGAAATTGGTTTTGAAAGTGATTTAAAGAAATAAAAGGAAAACAATGTTGGCACGAGGAGTTTTCAAGTGAGTGACGAGTGTTGGCAAGGGATGTCTGGTTTTCACACTATTCATGCCAGCCTTTAATAATTTTCTGCCTTAATATTATTTGCCGAGCAAATTCAAAGTTGACATTGCCTCTGCCGATGGCAATGCCCGAAATTAACCATGTAAAAACCCTTATATCTCTATAATGAAGTTTTTCATAAATCAATTTGATTAAGTCCCAATCCTTACTCCTAAGGGGTAGACTCACTCCCGAAGTAAGTTCATCTACTTGAACATCTTTCGTCGAAGCATCTCGCCTTAGTATCTAGTAACTAATCGTTGTCCTCTAAGTCTGTTAAGATATTAAGGTGCAATAAGCATATTGTGCTAGCGGTCGATTGGCACAGAATTTAGAAAACTGTAAAACATATCGGATAGGGAAAATAATGTCAATGCTTTTTTTATTATTAAAAACTAAACATGAAAACATCGTTTAAATGCAAACATCCCCCACCAACAATTAAATTAGTTCATGGCGGGGGTTTGCAACCAAAAACTTTTATCGTATCTTAAACACATCATCATGAAAATAAAAATAAATAACACAAAGAGAATGGGCAAGAAGGCGGCCGTCGATTCAACCCTTCAAAGACTCCAAGCTCTCGGTCAAGTTGGTCGAACCATGGTGCTCCTCGGTGTAGCCTTTTCTGATTTTCTAAGTTGTTGTTGATCAATCTCTTCTCTTCCTTTAAATAGGCATACATGGAAACCCTAGATTGGGTTTAAATTTAAAATCTGATTATATGATATGATAAGCACGTTTATCTTTTTATCCTCTTTTAAATTTGAGCTGATCAGGTTTTGACTAGGGCTGGCATCATCAACCTTTAATCTTTTGCCGACGAGCTTGGCATTCTTTCGCCAACCACGACATTCTTTCGCCAACCACCCTTGGAATTCTTTCGCCAACCACGCTTGGCATTATTTTTCTGTCATCTTATTTGATCCTATTTTTTTGGAGTTTGATCCAATATGATTTTCTCGCAGTCTGATATGGTCCGATCTTCTCGGGCTGGTATTGCCAATGGTTCTTGGCAAAACACTTCTTGCGACTTATTGCCAAGGGTGTTTGGAGTTTCTCTTTTGGTCCTTCGTCTTGTCTTGCCAACTTCTCCAGTCCTGTTCCTGCCAACCTACTTCTACGCACCAAAGCAAAGAAATACACATTTACTCTGGCAAAGGAAAGTTTCACAACTCCTTAATGCAATTGCGTGATTTTACTAACTAATTGCGTGAATCTATACTCAAAGGCAAGCAAAAGCATGGTAAAATATATATGAAAATCAGTACTTTTAAGGAGTTAACACTCCCCCAACCTAGCTCATTGCTTGTCCTCAAGTAATGCAACTATAAATGAAGAAAATAGAAAATAAAACATATTACCTTGACAAAATTTTCCTGACTCACAACACATGCTAGCAAGCAGAATCTCGTCCTAGTTCTGTCCTCAGGTATCCCAGTGCAGTAATGCCAAGTAGATAAGCAAATTCAAGTGCAACAATATAACTATAGTCTAGGGTCACGAAGAGTTCATGAAGTGCAGGAAATATGTATCAAGTATCCTTTTAACCCCCTTAGTAAAACTTTACTACCCAAACTCAGAAATTCCCACATTTTTTTCATTTATTTGTTTGCCAATGGTTTCTTTTAGCTGGCATTAAATTAGGGTTCGCGTCATGACACTGTTTGGCGTGAGTAATAAGAGGGAGCATACCACGATTCCCAACGTTAATCCAGACTACACCACTAAGCTAACCCATTACACTCATACCCTAATGTTTTTGACTTGAGCACTAAGAGGGAGCAAACCACGAAGCCTCAAGTTGCTTATTATCTCTAAAGCAGAGGAGTTTTCTAAAATAATACTTGCCACTGGCAAAACATTATTGCTTATTTTTTTACTTTTACCCTGACATTGTTTTTTTTCTTTTTTTATTTTCTTCTGAGTTTGGTTTCAAGAATCCTAAGTTTGTCTTGGGAACTAGATGCATACTACATGTTAAGTGAGACTTCAGTTTCCTTAACTAGAGATTAATTGCCAAGCAATCCTGGCATTACTAACCTGCTAGCATATGCAAACTAAAGATTCCAAATTCATCACCGGACAGAGTATTCTAGTACAAACTCTAACTATACTAGCAGTTATGCATATTAGATCAATCAAGCCTTGGCAAAAATATTTTTTAGCGGTTTGGTATGCATGGTTATTCCTAATCTATATAGAAAAAGAATGTAAACGGAATCATAAACATGATGCATGTCATGGCAAAAGATGCAAGGCAACACACACACCCAAACCAAAGGTGTGCATTGTTCTAAATGCATGAAAACAACAGATATATACAACTAAAATAGTAAAATGCATGAACATGTGAATGCAATGAAATGAAAATGTGAGTTTAGGAAGAGGAAGACTCCTCTTCGAAGCTTTCTAGCCTTGAAACACGAGTTTTTCTTTTGATGAAACTCCTTCAGTTGGGAGTTGTGTGCTTCTTGCATTTCAGACTGGGCTTTGATGCAGTGACGGAGGCCCTGAGATCTTAGAGAATCTCCGCAACAACCTTTGCCAGATCTGAGGCGACAGGGTTATCAGTGGCAGTAGACGAGGAGGTGCAGTAGGTGTGGCAACATCCTTGGCTTGGCTTTGGATTCCTTCATCTTTAGATTCAAGTGGTGTATCGGTTCTGGTAGACTCGACTTGTACTTGAGAACCTAGGACTGTGGCATCAGACGGAGTCAGAGTGCAAGCAGAGCGGAGACTAGTTGGCATGTCATCCTTAGCAATGAGGTTGGTAGAGAACACAGGGAAGCTTGGCAATGTATGCGCAGACATGCCTTCAAGTGTTTGTTTTATGGCATAGTCCCTGGCATTGACATACTGCCAAAACAGAATGTTCTACTCCTTAGCTTTCTCCATCTTTTGGAGGATGATCTCCTAGCATTAATAAATCTGGGAAAGCATTGCCAATGAACCAACTGGCAGTTGAATGGTCGATTTAGCCTTGGGTGTCTTGGCAGCATAACTTGGCATGGTCTATTGGCAAAATTTCCTGTGCTAAGAATCAAAGAAACCTTTCAAAACAGAAAAAGAAATAAAACTAAAAACTAAAGATTTAAAACTGATATATCCTAAGTACTCAAAAGAGAATAACTCTCCTAACTTATTCATACTGGGTTGGCAAAAAGTTACTGAATTTTCGCAAGGAGAATGGTCTATTTGGCATTAATCTGATTTCCTTTCTAGTAGTGCTTTAGTGTTGGCCCTTGGTTGATGGATGGTAGGTTGTGGAAATCTTTTGTTTGAATAACCAATATAGAAAGCCAAATAATTGCTTTCCTTTGATCATGCCAAATTCTCGATTACTCAATGAAAGAGAATATTTTACCATGATGGCTTTGAACAACCACCTTAGAAAACTGAATAATCTCTTCACTGTTGAGGCATAGTCATCCTCATCTTGTTCCAGAATCTTTATGAAATCTTCAATTTTGAGCCGCATCATCTCTGGCACTTTTGTTACAGTAAAATTTTCCTGCTTCAGCTCTTCAGTCTCAGTCATTTGGCATCCATTTTTCCTTCCAGCAACAAGCCATTTGAGCACACCTCGCTTCATGACATCAGCCCTGACTAGAATTAATCTTCTCTGTGGCTCAATTGTTTTACCATCACACTTTTTTATGGCACCAGCTTTTATCACTTGGAAATTCAACGCCAGGTTCTCATCCAAAATGGATTCCATTGGCTCAACTACATGTCATTCTTCAATTTCGCCTGTACATTTAAGAGCTTTGAAAATGTCAACAGTAATACCTGCTTGTTTTACCAAGGTAGGGTTGGCAAATGATGGCTCTACTGGTTTTGTCGAAGTGGTGTTGGCATCCGACTGCTGTCTGGCATCGGATAGCGGTCTGGCATTAGATAATGGTATGGAATCATCAGCTTCTACCTCTTCTTTCTCTACTTCCTTGGGTTCACCAGCTGGAACTGATTTCTCTTTCTCTCAAATAATCGAATGCTTACTTTTATCTTCTGGGTTAGGAACTTTAGAATCTCCTTGAACTAGTTGTTGTGACGTGCTGTTTAGGATGTTCAAAATCAGTGTTGTATAATTTTTAATTTTTTTGCTTATTTCTTCAATCTCTTGACGTTGAGCATCCATCATAGCTTTCAAAGCCTCTTTGGGGTGTAAGTTCTCTTGCCAAGACATGTGTGTTGCAGCAGCAAAGCTATAATCATCATAGAAATCTCCTTGATCTTCGCACGAGTAGCTTGGCTGTTGTCGAGGTCTGTTTTGCCATGGCATCTGTATTGCAGTCGCAATGCTATTAGCGTAAGCAAAAATTTTAGCTCATTGATCATAGCATGGAAAATTTTGCTGGTAATACCATCGGTTGTAAACTCTAATATAGTCTCTACTACTCATTCTCTGATCCTCCATGGTCCTAGAAGCACTTAAAAAAATGAAAATAAAAATAATGTTAGAAAATAAATAATAAAAGTAAAATAGTCATAAACTAAAACAAAGACAAGTAAAAATCAAAACAATCAATTTCATTGCAATCCCAGGCAACGGCGCCAAAAACTTGTTCGACTGTGTGAGTGATTGGCAAAAGGGTGGAAAATGTGTTGGAAATGTCTAAAAACAGTGCCAAGACTAAGTCTTTTGCGTGCAAGTATACACGGTTGACAAGTAATACAACAGTAAGCTAGTTATCGATCCACATTGATTGACCAGGAATTAGATAGCTTTGATTATTACTTGTCAAGGAAAAGAATATTGTTTGAGTTAAAATTGGTTTTGAAAGTGATTTAAAGAAATAAAAGGAAAACAACATTGGCACGATGAGTTTTCAAGTGAGTGATGAGCATTGGCAAGGGATGCCTGGTTTTTACACTATTCATGCCAGCCTTTAATAATTTTCTGCCTTGATATTATTTGCCGAGCAGATTCAAAGTTGGCATTGCCTCTATCGATGGCAATGCCTGAAATTAACCATGTAAAAACCCTTATATCTCTATAATGAAGTTTTTCATAAATCAATTTGATTAAGTCCCAATCTATACTCCTAAGGGGTACACTCACTCCCGAAGTAAGTTCATCTACTTAAACATCTTCTGTCGAAGCATCTCGCCTTAGTATCTAGCAACTAATCATTGCCCCCTAAGTCTATTAAGATATTAAGGTGCAATAAGTATACTGTGCCAGTGGTCGCTTGGCATAGAATTTAGAAAACTGTAAAACATGCCAGATAGGGAAAACAATTCCAAGGCTTTTTTATTATTAAAAACTAAATATGAAAACAGCATTTAAACGCAAACATCCCCCACCAACTATTAAATTAGTTCATGGTGGGGGTTTTCAAACAAAAACTTTCATCGTATCTTAAACAAATCATCATGAAAATAAAAATAAATAACACAAAGAGAATGGGCAAGAAGGGGGATGCAGCCCTTCAAAGACTCCAAGCTCTCAGTCAAGTTGGTCAAACAACGTTGCTCCTCGGTGCAGCCTTTTTTGATTTTCCAAGTTGTTGTTGATCGATCTCTTCTCTTCCTTTAAATAGGCATGCGTGAAAACCCTAGATTGGGTTTAAATTTGAAATATGATTATGTGATAGGATAAGCATGTTTATCTCTTTATCCTTTTTTAAATTTGAGCTGATCAGGTTTTACTAGGGCTGATGTCATCAGCCTTCAATCTTTTGCCGACGAGCTTGGCATTCTTTCGACAACCACGCTTGGCATTCTTTTGCCAACCAAGCTTGGCATTATTTTTCCGCCATCTTATTTGATCCTATTTTTTTAGAGTTTGATCCAATAAGATTTTCTTGCAGTCTGATCTGGTTCGATTTTCTCGGGCTGGTATTACCAAGGGTTCTTGGCAAAATACTTCTGATGACTTATAGCAAAGGGTGCTTGGCATTTCTCTTTTGGTCCTTCGTCTTGACTTGCCAACTTCTCCAGTTATGCTCCTGCCAACCTGCTTCTACGCACCAAAGCAAAGAAATACACATTTACTCTGGCAAAGGAAAGTTTCACAACTCCTTAATGTAATTGCATGATTTTACTAACTAAATGCTTGAATCTATACTCAAAGGCAAGCAAAAGCATGGTAAAATATATATGAAAATCAGTACTTTTGAGGAGTTAACAACATGCATGGAGTTACTTTATATATAAAGTATAAAGTATAAGGTATGGAAATGCATAGTAATATCCGAATACATGATGTATGAAACTACACATATCCTTAGCATTCATATAAGTAACATGGTTGATTAAATGAAGATGTGCAAGCTTAACTATAAGTAACATAAATATGTGATTAAAATAAATGTAAAGAAAGTAAGCAAAACCCCTATCGACTTCTATTCTTGTAAGACAAGATAAAAGTATGGTGAAACGAGTAGTGAGTGAAATAGGATCGCATCATCCTCCTTCTTTAAGGAAATTTTTCCTCAAATCAAAACCTCTCATCTATGGACAATCCTTTGCTATTGGGACAATTGAATCATTGTATGCACTTTCCCATGGTTTACTTTTCTTAGTTCCATTAACCTACGCATCAAAAGAAAACAAAAATTCTTATGGTTTGTTAGAAAAATCAGTCTCAATCATGGGGCATGCTAAAAGACATTCCCTAATCATCTCTTTGCTGGTGTAGGCACATGTCTTCTTCGGTTTCTCTTCTTTAGGCTTATCTTTGGCCTGCTCATTCTTCCAAGCTTTAATGTTTTTTCATCAAATTCTGGTCATTTTGCACTTGTTTTGGTGTTAATGGTGTTAGAACAACCTTCTTCCCCTCGTGCTTGAAAAATAGCAATTTGTTAAACAATCGTGCATGGTCCTCTAATCATATTGCCACGGTCTTCTAAGTAGAATATGGCTGGCATGCATAGGCACAACATCACACATAACTTCATCTTTATAATTGCCAATTGAGAATGGAATTAGAACCTGTTTGGTGACCTTTAATTCACCTCCATCATTTAACCACTGAAGCTTGTACGGTGTAGGATGCTTCAAATTTTTTAAGCCCAATTTCTCCACCATGATAGTGCTAGCAACGTTAATGCAACTTCCACCATCTATGATCATAAAGCACACTTTATTGTTCACATGACACCGGGTATGGAATATGTTTTCTCGTTGTTGTTCTTCCTCGGCCATTTGCGCATTAAGGAGCCATTTAACCACGAGAAGTTCTCTTTCAACAGTAGGCTTAATCTCATTTTCTTTTTGCTCAGATTCTTCCTTAACTTTATCCTCATGGTCAGATATGATTTTGTCGTTATCTATAAGCAGTATAGTATTCCAGTTCGGATATTGGTTAGCCATATGGCCCCGTCCTAAGCACTTAAAGCATTTGATATCACTCGAACACTCTTTGCTATCTACTTGCTTACCTCGGCTAGTCTTCACTATTACTGGTTTTGGCTTAGATGATTCAGCTTGCTCCTTGATTTGAAGAGGTACATTCTTTTGAGCATTGTTCCATTTAGGGTCGAAGGTGTTGCTAGTCCTTGGTAAGGTCCTCCTATGTTGCTGTCGCTCTACTTTCATCGCCATCTATACCATCTCGTCAATCTCCACATAGTGTTGTAATTCTACAACATCGACTATCTCTCGGTTAAGTTCAGTAAGGAATTTGGCCATTATTGCTTCACGGTCTTCTTCTATGTTGGCACGTATCATTGCAACCTCCATCTCTTTGTAATAGTCTTTTACACTTCGGCTGCCTTGTTTTAAAGTTTGCAACTTGTGAAAAAGGTCCTAGTGATAGTGGGTTGGAATGAACCTTTGCCGCATGATGCTCTTCATGTCATGCCAAGTTGTAATTGGCCTTTCTCCGTTACGTCTCCTAGACCAGGTTAATTGGTCCCACCAAATAAGAGCATAATCTATGAATTTCATGGCTGCTAATCATACATTTTTTATTCTGAGTAATTATGGCATTCAAAAACATGATCCATTTTGCTTTCCTAATCTAGATATGCCTCTAGATCAGTTTTTCCTTAAAATAGTAGAATAGTGACTCAGATATTGTTGAGGTTGTCATAATATTGACCATGCCTTCTATGATATCTAGGGGTTATTCTTTGCGATATTTGTTCGATATCCTCATCATCATTGTCATCCACGATTTCATCATCTTGTAGCCCTCGATTCTGCCTTTTAATGCCTCAGTTGCCTTGTAATCCCTCCATATGGTCCATCCTCCCATTTAAGGGCTTAAGTTTGGCTCGCAATAGCTATTGCATCTCTCGGATCATGGCTTGTATTTGTAGGTTTGGTCGTTGTTGTTCTCCTTCTTGGTTTGAAGTTCCGGATTACTGTGACATGGTTAGCACAAAAAAATGATAAAACAAAAAATAAACCTCGCCAAAAACACAAGAAACCTCTCGGTCACTCCAAGGAAAATAAGATGTTACTCTACTCAATCACTCGTGTTTGCTATCGGGAATATGGCTTTTGCTTCCCTTTCTGAACTCACACTCTCATACCTTCTACCACTCAATCTCTCGCACTAAGCTCTTTAAAAGAACTTACTCAAAATCTGTCAAGAACTTTAACTAATGGCGTTTTGGCTGCAAAATAGGGTTAGGTAGAGAAATGGAAAGAAAATACAAAGGTAATAAGAGAAGAAAATAAGATAGGCTAAAAGAGGAAAGAAAATGAAAGAAACAAAGTAAATGGAGATAGAAGAAAGTAAAAGATTCGTACCACAAAACTTACTTACAACTCGTTCGAGAAACAATCAATCTTGATGTCTTCTTCGAGCTTTGTTTCTTGTTTCCTTGCTTTGCCTTCACCCTTGTGATTTCTTTCGCTATATACTTTTTTTGATATTTTTAAATTCTTTGAGAACAGAGATTTCATATTTTTTTGCTTTTTTATCTTTTCAAATTCTTTGAGAAGAGAGAATTCATTTTTTTGCTTTTTTTTCTTCTTTTTTTAATCACAAAAGGGAAATTATAAATAGGCACTTACTTGATTCTTCCAAAAGCTTTGATTACCATATGATATGCTCCAACTCTCTAATTATTATTGTTGAGAGAAGCTTGATTATTCCCGACCGTGAATGCAAGTAAGCTTTATGCCCGAATGCTTTGAAGATGGTGAAATGATGGAAATGTGATGATAGTATAGGGTGCGGAAGTATTTGATAACGTGGTGTTTAAGAAAAGGGATAAAAAGGAAAGGTTTTGTATAGGTGAAGGTTCGGATAAGGAAAGAAAGGAAATATGATGGTTTGGATATGGAATTGAAGGAAATATGGTGATAGTATTCAAAGAATTCAAAGAAAGAAACTATGCTATAAAAGTATAACCTCAATTCTTAAAAGAATAACTTTGAGGATGGTGAAAAGACTTGGACCCGTTGGTTATATGAACCAAGAACCCGAAGTATAAAATGGAAAGGAAGACGCCACAAGCACAAGTACTTGATAAGTTGATAAAGTTATTGAAAAGAACAAATGTTGAGAGAAAAACCTCACAAAGTGAATTAAATAGATATGAAAGTTGTGTGTTTACAAATACAAAATGAGCCCATATTTATAGTTTTCTAAGGGGCTGCTGAATAGGCATGTACAAGGGTGAAAGGGTGGCCGAATAGTGGTGGTGTCCTCTCATGAAGGTGTAATGATGATTCGGCTAAGTGGTGACTCCCTCCAAGTCTTTGCCGCCAAGTTTTCCCTCTAAAGGCTGTCGCCCAAACATGTTCCCTCTAAGGCTGGGCGGTCATGTCTTTTGGGAGGGGACATGCCCTTTAGGTGTTGAGCTGGGTATGGTAGCTTGAGCTGAGATGAGCTAGTCGAGCTAACTGTGAGCTGAAATGAGCTGGGCTAGCTAGCTGAGTGAGCTTCACTTAGTGTTCGAGCATGTTTGAGTTGCTACGAGCTACCCTTAACTAGGTGAGCTTGTCTTGAAGTGTGCTTGAGCTATCTCGAGCTATTTGGAGCTGTTTGGAGTTAATAGGAGCTGGCATAGTCTTGATCGAATTGAATGAGCTAGTTTGAGCTTGAATTGAGCTAAACGAGCTGAGGTGAGTTGTCCTTCAATCTCTCCCCCTTGTTTGTGTGGTTAATATATCCTACAAATAAGAAGAAAACACATAATGAATACTTATATATAAACTTAAAGTAAAGATGTGGTTAACATAAGCTAAGGCACGCATGGAGTTACTTTATATGTAAAGTATAAAGTATAAGGTATGGAAATGCATTGTAGTATCTGAATGCATGATTCATGAAACTGCACATACCTTAGCATTCATATAAGTAACGCGGTTGATTAAATGAAGATGTGCATGCTTAACTATAAGTAACATAAATATGTGATTAAAATAAAAAGTAAGCAAAAACTCCCTCTACTTCTATTCTTGTAAGACAAGATGAAAGTATGGTGAAAACGAGTAGTGAGTGAAATATGATCGCATCATCGAGGTTTGAACCCACACAAGGGATGAAACGGGTGAGCATCCATGACCACTAGACTAATTAGTGAATCTCCCTAACTATAACTCTTTGAAAATTCGTTCTTTTCATCAATTATTCGACTCTTTTATACTCCATCGATATTTTATCCTCAAAATTCCTTCTTTAAAAAATAAGATTGCAAATATATTTATATTACTTTAGATATATTTGATTTATTTAAATAACATTACAAATTTTACTTACATATGTGAAAAAGAATCTAAAGATACACACGCATATATAGGTAGAAAGAGTCATTTAAACAAAAACTAATTAATATTATAACATTATAAATAATTACATTTAAATTTGAATAAAAACTCAAACAAATATATTCTATTTGACAAAATGAATAAATGAAATTTTAGTGATAGAATAACACTCGTAAGTTCGCTTAACTCAAATACCAACCCATATTTTGGGACGTACATATCATTTATCAGATAAATAGAAAAGGGAGAGTTGTGAAATTTGAACCTAAATAATGCGTATAAAATGGTTATCGTGAAGTTTTGATGACCATAAATATATTATATAAAATTAATACGACACATACATCTATAATACTATATTTGATAACAGGAATAAAAAAATGGCAATGGTCGGTCGCCGGAATAAAACAAGAGGTCATTAAGCATATAATTAATTAAATGTGAGTCACGTGTTTATAAGGTGGTGGTTGACCAGCTAAATAATTTATCCAACCAACCAAACCTTTAGATTGTGGCCATTGCCTATAGAGATTAGAGAGAATAATGTATATTCTTATGACACAAAGCACAAACAACCTTGCAAGTAATAAAATATAGTTTAAAAAGAAAGGTAATTATGAAAAGGTTTAATATTAAAATAAGTGTCTAAATTATCTTGTTTTTTCATTTTAGGTGCCTAAATTTTTTTGTTCATTTTAGGTGCTTAAACTATTATTTTTGGTCAAAATATATGCCTAAGTTGACCTTAAAAGAGGGAAAGGATAGTTTGATCCTAAAAAGGACAAAAAAAAAGTTTAGACACCTAAAAAGGAAAAATGGGATGGTTTGCACCCTTATTTTGATATTAAGCCTTATGAAAATTATGATTGTACAGCTTATATTAACACACATTTTCTCTCGATAGATTGACGTTCAATTTAAAGGGGTGACGATTGCAAATCCTATACTCTTAACTCTAAATTCTAAACCCTAAACTCTAAAAAGTACATTCTATACTCTAAATCTGAAACTCTAGATCCTAAACTTTAATCCAAAACCCCACCCTAAACTATAAACTCAATTTTTTTAATGTTGAAGCATACACACGGATACCAAAAGGGACAAAAGATTTCTTTTTTAGATAAACTACATAAATGGTCACCGAAATTTTAAGGTGCCTTTATTTTGGTTACCGAATTTTTAAAACTTTCATTGAGGTCACCCAACTTTTATTTTGCTTTCATTTTGGTCCCTCTCGTTACCTTCCGTTAGAAAATCATGATGTGGCCTGTTAGTTTTCATTTTTTATTAAATTAATATAATTTAATACATTTTTAGCTAATTAAGAATAAAAACATTTCCCCCAAAAATTAAAACGATTTGGAAATGGTTTAAAGGGTTAAACTTCTTAATTATACCTTCATTCTCATTGACTAAACCTTAAACCAAACCTCTGAATCACATCTGATTATACTTCTTGATCATCTAAATCATCAATTTAAAAGGTGTAATTAAAGCTTGAAGAAAACTAACATCCTCTAAATTCATGAAGTTCGCGAGTTAACACAACTCTTTTTTCATGATTTTGTTTCAACTCTTCAATCACCAATCTTTCAATTCTAACTTCATTCTTAACACAAAATCAACCTAAAAGAAGTTTCAAACCAACTAAAGAGCACCTAATTTGAGTTTCACTATTAAAACTCCAAGAACAAGCTCAAACTTGAAGATGACATTGGGATTTTGAAATGTGAGTTAAAAGTTTAATTTAAAAGCTTGAATAAGTTGAAAACCATTCAAGAAATGAGATAATGACCTCAAAACTCAGCTTCTATCAACCGAAATAAAGATTTGTACAAATACTTGCCCAAGAAGGAGAAGAGAAAACGAGATTTTCGTGAAAACTTTGAAGATTTTTGAAGAAGTATTGTAAAATAAATGAAAGATTTAAGTTATAAGAATGATTTGAAATCAAGAAACCAAAGTGGAATCAAAGAAATCCATGGAGAATTGAAGAGAAAATAAACAAAAATGGGGTTTTGGGAGCTAAAACTGTAAAGATCAAGAAGGGGAAATGTTTTTATTTTAATTATATGTAAATGTATTAAATTATATTATTTTAATCAGAAAAATGAAAACTAACGGGCCACATCATCATTTTCTAGCGGAAGATAACGAGAGGGAACAAAATGAAAGCAAAATAAAAGTTGGATGACCCCAATAAAAGTTTTAAAAGTTCGGTGACCAAAATGAAAATACCCTCAAAGTTTGGTGACCATTTATGTAGTTTACCCTTCTTTTTTATTAAGCATCTAGTTTTATTAATAAAAGAAAATATACAAGATTATAATGAAGATTTACAACTATAATTGTAAACTGAACACATAATTTGATATTTTCCTATAACTATTGACACAATAAGCTTGCTACTTGAGATAATACAAGGACTATACAAGGAAAAGGTTAAAAACCCAACCAAGAGATAGATATAAATAAATCTGATTGTATCGACAGACGAATCATAAAAGGGGATCGAACTACTGTAAGACCACCGACAACTATAAATCATAGCAGAGTGTCGTGAGAAAACTATCCACAAACACAAAGCGCATATCTAAATCTAATTTGAAGGTTCAAAGCAGGAAAGATCAGCATGATAACAAGTAAGTGCCATCTCGGTCAGTTGATACGTCAAATCTAACACTGAGAAAAAAATAAACGAAAATAACCGTCAAATGACCGATAAAAAAGAGTGAAAATGGGTAAAAAGATAGAAAAAAACATGATATAAATGCAGAGTTATTCTTATTAAAAAATTTAAAACCTAAAGAGATGCAAATGAGAGATAAAAAATAAAAAAATAAAGAGTACCGATGGTCTACAACTAATATCAAAACTAATATCGTCGTCGATCATAAAAAAAGAAAAAAAAGAAGAAGCAAACAACGTTGTATAGAGAAAAAACCCACCGGCTAAACCTAAAAGTAAATGAAAATATTGTGTTAAAATTTCTTAAATGCTATGACTAAAGATTTCTATTCAATTTAAAGGGGTTATGATTGTGTCACGGCCCAAACCTTAGGGTCCGAGCCCATCCGAATCAGCCCAGATCCATGAAATATTCATGAGGGTAGTTCGGTCAAAGCATCTTATTTGTAGATAATGTTTGTGATAAGAAGGAATCCCAAAAGTAAGATTTCCTTTGGATAAGGTCGATCTAGACCGTCGATGTAAATTAATCTTAGCCATTGATTGTAGGGGAGTTCAACTATAAATAGAGGCCCCCTCCCTCACTTGTAAATTACTTCTCCTTTGAGGAATATACAAAGTATTCACTCACTTCTTCTTGCTTAAGCTTTCTTAGCCATTCTCTTTCAGTTGTTCTTTATTTTCCGCAAGGGTCTTAGCTTTTAAGCTTTGATCGTCAGGCTTACTTAGGCGTTGCATTGTTCGAGAGCGTCTAAGGCCGCACGTTCGGGACTACGAGATTCTACGGGCGTGACAAGTGGTATCAGAGCTAGTCTGACCGAGAGAAATGACACCACAAAGCACCAGCGAGGTTCCACCAACTGACCGAGATACTCGTGCTACAGTTGCGGGGAAGAAGCGTGAAAGTTCCAGGGACATCATCTCAACGTTGGAGAAGAGGGTTGTTCGCCTGGAGGAAGCCATGGGTAATGTTCAAGAGGCCCAGGAGGAGGCGGAGCCACGCCTCGAGAAGGTGGATTCACTCAAGGAGGAAATCACCGAGGAGGTCCAGGAAGTTCTCAACGCGATGTATGAGAAAATGGACCAACATGTGTGTTCCCTTCAAGGTGCGATGGAGACCATGAAGGCGGAACATGCGGGGGAGATGAAGAAGCTCACTGCCGAGCTATCTCTCTACAAAAATGCCATATTGACCGGCATGGTGGGCGAAGCACCTGCAGCTAAGCCCAGGATCGATGCGCCAAAGCCGAAGGAGTTCAAGGGGGCAAGGGCAGCCCAAGAAGTGGACAACTTCATTTGGGGGTTGGAGCAGTATTTCCGACTCATGGGCATCGATGATGAAGCAACAAAGGTAAACACAGCTTCTATTTATTTATCTGATGTCGCTCTCTTATGGTGGCGACACAGATGCTCCCAAGCGGAGGATGAGACTCTTCCCGTCAAGACGTAGAAGGAGTTCCAGTTCGAGTTCAAGCAGCACTTCTACCCAAGGAATGCTCAAAACGAGGCTCGAGAGAAGTTACGCCAGCTACAACATGACGGCTCTATCCGAGAGTATGTCAAGAAGTTCACGGAACTTAGGCTCCAAATCCAAGATATGAGCGAGACCGACGCCCTATTTTCCTTCAAGAATGGGCTACAACGTTGGGCAAAGATGGAGCTACACCGAATGGAGATCCAAGATCTTTCCAAGGCAATGGCCGCTGCCGACTCCCTTGCAGAGTTTGAACATAAAAAGTCGGACAATTTCAAAGAAAAGCCGAAGTACAAAGGCAACGGGAGGAAAGACAAAGACAGGCATGCCAAGGACGGGTCCGAAAAGCCAACCAATAAAGGCAATAAAGTCAGCAAGCCTTGGGACGTCGTTTGCTACAATTGTAAAGGTAATCACATCAAGAGGAATTGTCCCCTGCTTGCCAAGGCTGCTGCCATTCAAGAGAAGAGTGGCGAAGAGAAGGAAGCCCTCATGCTTAATTCCCTCATCAGTTCCATGGAAACCAAGAAGGGTTCCAAGAAGAAGGGTCTAATGTTCGTGGACATCATTGTGGCGGGTCGAAAGTTGAGCGCACTTGTGGACACCGGTGCCTCAGAATTGTTCGTGTCAGAACCAGTTGCCAAGAAACTAGGCCTTCATGTGGAGAAGGCAAGTGGGTTCATCAAAACCGTGAATGCCAAGGAGACTCCGATTGCGGGAGTAGCAAGAGGAGTCAAGTTAGAAATTGGCCGGTGGACTGGTAAGGAAGCTATCAAGGTAATCCCTCTTGATGACTTCGATTTTGTGATTGGACTTAGCCTACTTGACCGGATTAATGCTTTGCCTGTTCCCTTTGCCGATTGTTTATGCATTCTTGACCCGGCACATCGATGCATGGTTCCGGTGAGAGACGAGAGCAGGAGTTGGGGCCAAGATGCTTTGTCACCATCCCGATTCAGCAAGGGAAGTGCGCAAGGAGGAACCCACCTATTTGGCTACTTTAGTCCATGATGGGACAAACCAATCCGATGAGATCCCAACCGAGGTGAAGCAAGTCTTGGCAGAATTCAAGGATGTGATGCCTGCCGAGTTGCCCAAGCATCTCCCACCGAAGAGGGAGATGGATCACAAGATTGATCTTGTGCCGAATGCGGAGCCGCCAGCCCGAGCTCCTTACCGAATGGCTCCACCCGAGTTAGAGGAGATGCGCAGACAATTGAAGGAACTCCTCGATGCCGGGTATATCCGACCGTCAAATGCACCTACGGTGCGCGGTGCTCTTTCAAAAGAAGCATGATGGAACGCTTCGAATGTGCATCGACTACCGGGCTTTGAATAAGCTCACAGTGAAGAACAAGTACCCGATCCCACTGATAGCTGACTTGTTCGATCAACTTGGTGGTGCAAGGTGGTTCACCAAGTTGGATTTGTGGTCCGGATATTGGCAGGTTAGAATCGCAGAAGGTGATGAACCGAAGACAACATGCGTGACTCGCTACGGTTCATATGAATTCATGGTGATGCCTTTTGGCCTCACAAATGCTCCCGCTACCTTCTGTACTCTCATGAACAAGGTACTACAACCCTTTCTTGATCAATTCGTTGTTGTTTACCTTGACGATATTGTGGTCTATAGCAAGACACTTGGGGAGCATGTTGAACACTTAAGGCATGTGTTCGAGGTTCTGCGGCAAAATGAGCTCTATGTCAAAGAGGAAAAGTGCTCATTCGCGCAAAAGGAGGTCCCATTCCTAGGCCACATTGTTGGTGGTGGCAAGATTCGGATGGACGGGGCCAAGATTCAAGCCATTGTTGATTGGGAGCCGCCAACGAAGGTGACGGGGTTGAGATCCTTTCTGGGGCTAGCCAACTACTATCGGAGGTTCGTTAAAAGCTATTCCAAAATCGCCACACCTTTGACCGAGTTGCTGAAGAAGGACAAGGCGTGGGATTGGAGTGCCGATTGTCAAAAAGCTTTTGAGGATTTGAAGCAAGCCATGGCGAGTGAGCCAGTGTTGGTGTTGCCGGACCACACCAAGCCTTTTGAAGTTTATATCGATGCATCCGACGTTGCTATCGGTGGGGTCCTTATGCAAGAGGGACATCTGGTTGCATATGAAAGTCGGAAGCTCAATGAGACCGAGCGGAGGTACACGGTCCATGAGAAAGAGATGACCGCCGTAGTACACTGTTTGCGCACTTGGAGACACCACATACTTGGGTCGAGGTTTGTGGTATATACGGATAATGTTGCCAATAGTTACTTTTTAACTCAGAAAAAGTTGTCTCCCAAGCAGGCTCGTTGGCAAGAGTTTCTTGCAGAATTTGATTTTGCCATGGAGTACAAGCCGGGGAAGGTTAATTCCGTTGCTGATGCCTTAAGCCGGAGGTACAACATCGAGGTTGTGAGCTTGCCGAAGGGACACTTGTTAGAGCGCATCAAAGAGGGACTGTCACACGACCCAACGGCTAGAATGCTGATTAATTATGCCAAGGAAGGGACCACGAGAAGATTCTGGATTGAGGGGGACTTGTTGTATGCTCGAGGACATCGCCTCTATGTGCCTCAGTTCGGGGAGTTGCGCAAGGAAGTCATGAAGGAGTGTCATGATTCCAAGTGGGTGGGACATCCGGGAATAAGCCGGACCTTAGCACTCATTGCAGAGCACTACTATTGGCCACGCATGGGCGAAGACGTTGAGGCCTATGTGAGGACTTGTCTTGTGTGCCAACAGACAAGATCGAGATGAAGAGACCAGCGGGACTATTGCAGCCCTTGCCCATTCCCGGCGACCATGGGAAAGTGTTTCCATGGATTTTATTGTCGGTTTGCCCAACACCGACGGCTGTCTAGTATAATGGTTGTGGTTGACAGGTTTTCCAAGCACGGGACGTTTATCCCGGCTTCAAAGGTGTGCCCGGCCGAGGAAGCGGCTCGTCTTTCCTTAAACACGTGGTCAAGTATTGGGGAGTGCCAAAGACGATTATTAGTGACCGGGACACGCGGTTCACGGGCGGTTCGGGACGAGTTGTTCAAGCTTATGGGATCAAGCCCGAACTTCTCCACAGTGTTCATCCACAGACGGACGGGCAAACCGAGCGAGTGAACGGATTATTGAGATCTATTTGAGGCACTATGTGAGTGCCACGCAGCAAATCGCCAAAGCTACTAGATGTGGCCCAATTTTCTACAACTACAACCGGACAACGGAGCGAGGCAACCAACCGAGTCCATTTGAGATCGTGACCGGGCAGCAACCGCTCACACCCAACGCCGTCGCTACCAAGTACGAGGGCCTAATCCAGCAGCACACAAGTTTGCCAAGGAGTGGCAAGAGCATCACGACTTAGCCCGCGCTTGTCTACACAAGGCGGGAAAACGGACCAAGAAGTGGGCGGACAAGAAACGAAGGGACGTGAATTTTCAAGTTGGTGACTTAGTCCTTGCAAAGCTCACGGGATTTTGCGCAACCCAACCGTGCACAAAGGGCTTGTGCGAAGATACGAGGGACCGTTCAAAGTTGTGAAGCGGATAGGCACCATGGCCTATCGATTGAGTTGCCATCGAACATCCGAGCTCATCCAAGTATTCCATGTCGGTCTACTCAAGCCATACCATCGAGATGAGTCGATCCAGATCGAGGCAAGTCACACCGAGCGCCATCGGGATAAAGGTCTCCTATGAGAATGAAATTGAAGATATCCAAGCGGAGAGGGTCATTCGACGACCGGGCCATCGGCCAAGGCACGAGTATCTTGTTCAATGGAAGGGACTTCCCGACGGTGAATGGAGTTGGGAACCACCGAGGGTCTATGGCAATTCAAGGATCAAGTGAGTGAGTCATACCATCTCAACCGCGGCGACGAGGCGGCGCCAGATCCAGTGGGGGAGAATGTCACGGCCCAAACCTTAGGGTCCGAGCCCATCCGAATCAGCCCAGATCCATGAAATATTCAGGAGGGTAGTTCGGTCAAAACATCTTATTTGTAGATAATGTTTGTGATAAGAAGGAATCCCAAAAGTAAGATTTCCTTTGGATAAGGTCGATCTAGACCGTCGATGTAAATTAATCTTAGCCATTGATTGTAGGGGAGTTCAACTATAAATAGAGGCCCCCTCCCTCACTTGTAAATTACTTCTCCTTTGAGGAATATACAAAGTATTCACTCACTTCTTCTTGCTTAAGCTTTCTTAGCCATTCTCTTTCAGTTGTTCTTTGTTTTCCGCAAGGGTCTTAGCTTTTAAGCTTTGATCGTCAGGCTTACTTAGGCGTTGCATTGTTCGAGAGCGTCTAAGGCCGCACGTTCGGGACTACGAGATTCTACGGGCGTGACAATTGGCATTGAACACAAAGCTTAATAAACGGTCCAAATAATAGTATAAACCCCATTCTACAATATTTTTAAAAGTATTTTTGGGCTAAAAATGTTTTTGAGTTAAAGTATTATAGAAGAAATAATTTTTCATATCAAAGTATTTTTTTGCTTGGTTTAAAAGGTAATTTTCAAAAGTTAAAATTTTTAATTTTAATTTTTTTTAAAAGTATTTTAAAATAAAATTATTTATTTATTCTCGTTTATATTATGAATTCTTTAATATTTTTAAAAAATATATAAAATAAATATTTTTATCTGCCTAAAAGTATTTTTGACCATAATGTTAGACATTTATTTTTTAACCAAACAATCTAAAAACACTTTTTAAAAACGACAAAAACAATATCAAAATAACCCTTAAAAACATAACACGTGGAACTATTTCTTCTATGCTAATGTCGTAATCACCCTCGGATCAATTCTCCCTACTAAACTAAAAAATGGTATTGTAATATCATTTCTTCTCCAACATTTACTATAAAAAAAACCCTAGCGCCGCTCTCAAGCTCTCTCAAGTTTTCCCCTAATATTTTGCATCCTCGACGGCCGGCTGCCATACCTTTGGTAGCTGTCCCCCGTCCTTATTCTCCTCCTTAGTTTTCCTTCTTTTCTTCCTTAAGACTTGCTATTTTTTTCTTACGGCTTATATTATTTTGATGTTTACTGAAGGTTCGTTCGATGGTGGATTTCTTCTCCCCCGACGATTTCGATTCAAGCTCGAACCTCTTTTGTGTAGGGTTGAGAACGGCCCTTGTTGGAGGTGGAGGGGAGGAAGATATGGAGGGGTTTTTGTTTTCCCATTTTTTCTTTCTTCCCGTTTTTGTTTGCTACGGTTCTTCGAAGGTGGTGCTCTGATCCGACACTGGTGATTTGAGAAGGTAAAATTTGTTGCTCTCCTATCCTTTGACCGGCTTTGTTTTGGCATGCGGTGCTCTGTCCCCTAATCTTTCCTCCTCAGCTTTTTTGTTTTTATGGTTATTGTTGTCTCGATTTTTCTTATGGTGGCCGTTGAAAAAGAGCTAAGGTTGTTTCGATGGTGTTTACATCTGTTGCGGCTCTTATTTTTCTTGATGGTTGTTATAGGGTGGTGTCTCTTTGTCGTTGCTCAAAGGCTTTATCTGACGTCTCCACAAATATTGCTGCCTCGCTTTGCGGTTGTCTTCATAATATCTGTTGGTGGTCCTCAAGTGATGTGGACAGAGAATCTATGGGTTTCAACAGTCATCTCCGACCAAAGAGCTCTCCCAGACCAGATCTCTATCCCCTAGAGCTGTCTACGAGTATCGTCTGGCTTGTGGCGATCGTTATTTTCATTTTTTGATTTTGTCTTGTTTTCCCTGTATGTTTTTTGGGTTCTTTCTGGTCGTTCTGTGCCTTTTCTTGTCTCAGCCTTTCAAGCTACATGTTCCTAAGCTTGTGCTATGTTGTTGTTGTGATGCTTCTTTTTCGTTAATGAATTTTTCTTTATGATAAAAAACTAAAAAATGTTGATTTTTTTTAAAAAAAATTTAAATTTAGAAACGTCTCATTATTAGACTTGAAATAAGTAAAGAAAGACCATGTTATACTCCCTTGATCCCCCTCCCTTTTCACATTACAAGCTTTACAAGTTAAAAGATTTCCCTATATAAAATTTTAGCTTCCTATACCACTTTTAATCCTTATATTATCAATTTCAGTCATCACTCCATCTACAACTCTAAGAGGATATAAATACCCCCAAGACCAAAGAACACTGAGAGGCTCCCTGCACTCTCTACAAGGGCTACCATCACTCATTATACGTCGACCACTCTCTTTTTTTCTCCCAAATAACTCTGGCCACTGGCTCTATACTGTTCGCAACTCTCAACCCTAAGTAAACTAGAGGTGAACTGCCTGATTCAACGAGCCATGGTCCTCTATTTATGGCTCTCGGCTCATCCCGCGACAAGTGAACCACTCATCTTTGACCCCAAGCCTTTTGCTGATCATCGTCTCTACCTTCTTGTTTGATGTCTCCCAAAATCGACATCAACGATTGATGCGATGAGCGTGGACCAAACCTCTTGTCGAGAGAATCAATCACGATGGTTTTCTTATTCTTGACTATTCCCCATCTTTTCCGACGACACTCTCGCAACCATTAGCTTTTACTGACCAAAGAACACACGATGGTGAAGAAGAAAATAACAAAGAAGATAGGACAACAATTTTTCATCACACGTCTGAGGAAGGCCTTATTGGAACGATGGGTCAACAATATCTCACCATATCAGTTAGACGAGATAAGCCCTCCGATAATGTACGAGGTACGTATCTAGAGAAGATGTACCCAATCTGAGGAACTAAACCTGTTTTGATGGCCGCACCGAGCTAGCGAGAACGTCTAGTTTACGTTTGCCACGAGCGTACGATATATGTAGCCTTAAAGAAGGCTTAGAACCCTCAATTGCCGTTGAATTCTCATTGGAAACAAAGAGGAGATAAAGTAACCGAGACATCTGAGGAGTGCGTCTGCCATTCTTTCCTCGGGTCAGTCCATAAAAGCAACCTACCCTGAGATGAGGCCCTGAGAAAAGAGGAAGAACAAAGAGCAGAAGTACAAAAAGGGGCAACCTGCGAAAGGAAGACTAGTGGACAACTGATAACACAACACAAATAGAAAGCACCTTCGATTGCTTCCTACCTCCTTCTCCCTCTGTACCCTATCCCCTGTAGATTTATGTCATCCGCTACAAGGACGAATTTGCGTCTAGGTATTTTAGGGGTAGATGTTTACCCCTTCCTGTAAATGCAAAAAACATAAGTTAAAGGGTAACCTCCGCCTTCTAGTTGCCTTTGTGTGCAAGACTATGGGAAGCGCAGAGGACCCCCCCCGAACGAATGAAATAAAAACAAAATCTACTGCAAATAACTTTCCAACAAACAGTCTCCTCTACAAAACTATAAGGTGCCAGGGCAAGCCCATTAATGCATAAAGAACCTCGGAGACTTGGTACATCCAGAACAAACATTTAAACCACTACGAACACCAGATAGTAAACATCTCATTCTCGAGCTAATCCCAAAAAAAAATACACGAGTACTTCACAATCGGTTGAACGAGTCATCCACCTTAGGAGACAAGTAATAGCCTTTCACTATCACTTAACAAGCTATCAATGGTTTAAGCATTACCTTAACAAACCAACTTCTTACTAGCGAATAAGCTCGGTCCCCTCTTAGGCAAACTATTTAGACAAAAGAAACCTCGTTCGAGTTGCGTCTTTGCAACTGAATCTCTGACTCTCTAAACTAGGTCAGCGTCCCCTAAAAAAGGTGATGGGTGCCGACATCCAACCCGACCTTACCTCAATATCTACTCACGTTCTTGGCAGGGAAAAAGTCATGATGACTTTTCTAGAAAGCATAAACGGATACTCTGTCAGTCTGAAAGCTCTTGAGCATTGAACTACACACATTGGCATCTACCATACGGTCAAACATGTCTCACAACCCCATTGTGTCATCCTCAAAATGACCACTACGAAAATCACTGTAAAAGAGCAACAGTTTATCATCCTCATTACCAAACGTTGGGTTCCTCGATGTCTCGAAGCCTCAAGCTCAACTCTCGATATTAATGGCTAGTGTCGCTCTTAATTTAACCAAATCAATTTCCAAGGTACAACAACTCTCGAGAAGGTAACTCTATCAAACCTATCAAATGTCTAACTTCGGTCACACTCTAACAAACTAGTGGATCCTGAATCCACTATCTCCGAGAAATACCCTCGATAAGGGTGATGATACTTCCCAAGTATCAACGAGAATCTTTTTAGGCGAACAAAGGGTCTTTCAACCAACATGCATCCATTAATTGATTTCAAGAGCGATTTATCCATACCCACATCACAAACGTTGTTAACGCATAACGACGAAGATTTTTTGCCACAAACTCTCCTAGCGTATCTGAAGGCTTCAAAATGATTATAACACACAATGAAGACACTATTTAGGTAGCAGGAGGATGACACTTCCTCGACTCTGGATCATTCAACTAACTCGCATCACAACAATCCAAGGCGACTTCGCCCCCAAAATCTCTCCCATGAGCAGCTTAACACTTAACAGCCTTCTCGGCCATGATTGTAACCATTTTAACATAGCAACACTGGACGCACCATTAGGATTCCAGTCTTAAGGAGTACGAACTTAATGGGGCAAGAGGAAGAACAAAGAGCAGCAGTACAAAAAGGGGAAACCTGCGAAAGTAAGACTGATGGGAAACCGAAAAGAAAACACAAACGAGGAGCACCCTCGACTGCGTCCTACCTCCTTCACCCTCTGTACCCTATCCCTCATAGATAGATGTCGTCCGCTATAAGGACGACTTTGCATCTAGGCAATTCTGGGGTAGATGTTTCCCCTTCTTGTAAAAGCAAAAAACACAAGTTATAGGGTAACCTCTGCCTTTTAGTTGCCTTTGTATGCAAGATTGTGGGAAGCGCGGAGGACCCCCTCTGAACAAATGAAATAAAGATGAAATCTACTGCAAATAACTCTCCAACAAACAATCTCTTCTACAAAACTATAAGGTACCAGGGCTAGCCTATTAATGCATAAAGAACCCCAAAGACTTGGTACATCCCGAATAAACATTTGAACTACTACGAATGCCAGATCTGTTATCGCCACTAGTATATGTATAAATGAGCGGATGAATATGTATGCTCATCCAACGCATATAGCTTTCATCTAATCTCAATGATACCTCTGACCACTCCAATGATACTCCAAGCTTTCAATTATTTCTACAGATGTCTTTGAAACTTCTACAATATCTCCAAACTGCGACTGATTCTACAAAACCTTGGGATGATTAACTAGGTGAGCGACAATTTCTACAAAAACAATAATACCTACGTCCATTCTATGCTGCTGGTACTGCGATTCTATAACACCCTTAACTCGGATATCACATTTGGGCCTCAAGCCCAAACTGCTACCATAAAATTTTTGACCTAGTTTAGTTCAAATCCACATCCATTTCCACAAAATCCATTGAGTCCAAAATGATTCAACCAAATTAAGTATTTAAAACGTTTACACAGGAGCTATAACACCCTAAACACGGATGTCACGTTTGGGCCTTAAGCCTAAACCTATTACAACAAAATTCTCAAACTCGGTTTAGCCCAATGAAGTATTTTCTCCAAAATATTAAATCCAATAGCTAAAAACGTAGATAAAAAATTTAAATCATTACAAAAGGGCTTCAATTTAATTTAAAACATTTAAACATTCGACTTGATTAATACAATTTCAAAAATAAGAATTACAGACTCAACCATGCAAGGTCCTATGAATATACAGCCCACTAAACACAAGTAGCGTACTTTAGAAAACGCTACATGTTAGAATCTCGTACTGATAGTGCTCCTCGATCCCACGATTTAAAGATCAACCTACGCACAGAAACAACAATTCCGAGCGTTGAGCTTACAAAGCACAGTGGTACACATCTACTTTACTATAGTTCATGCTAATCATAAACATAAGCATGCAAGCTAGTACAAGCAAAAAAGAGAGATAAATAAACACATGACGCTACCACTAGCCGCCTAAACACATAACAACCAACAATGATGTATAAGCTTCACATAGCATATAAATATTATACCACAATATAGGAGTGAGGCCCGCGTCCACTAAGCTTCAGGATCATACACTCTTCAGGGTGAGGCCCGCATCCACTAAGCATCAGAATCATACACCCATGCTCTGAATCTCTCATCAAGCATCTGCGAATAAGGCTCAGTACCACTAAGCGTCAAGATCATACATTCAGAAATCTTTAACCATGGTGTTGCAACACGCTCTTTCTCTCACTAGGTATCCGGATCCTATCAATCAATGGTGACTCAACCAAACAAGTGTCTAAACTACATACAACATTGGCACAATTACCATACAACACGCAACACTAGCACAATTTCCATAACTCTATAGTTTCTATCAATTATTAAGTCACCCAATTAAGTTTACCAACTTGTTAATACATTATGAAAGAGTACATTAATTATCTTATTAGCCCATATTATCTCATTATCAACACGTCAATTTCTATCTTTCTATTAGCATCATAAATTATCTCGTTCAGTGGGTACCGATACTCAAACACAAGTATCGATACTAATATGGCTTACTGAAAGTCCTTAATTTCCAAAAGTACCGGTACGGGTTGACCTATATCGATACGGCAACCATTTAATCAAATATTTATCCCTTACACATAATTCCCATCAAATCATGTCAATTTATTTGAACAAACATATAAGGTATCACAATTATCAATCGATCAAACAATCATCCAGTAATTATACAAGCATCTCAAATGACCCTACACGGCCTCAAAGCCTCCATGAGTCTCATCGTATTCATAACATCATCATGCATCTCATAGATATCAAGTCTCATACTATCGGTCTCCAAACATGCATATTCATCGTCTACCTATTTTGCAGATACTAAAATGCAAAGCAATCACATTTATGATGCTCATAAAGCAATAGGAGTTTGAGGTGTACTAACCTTAAACGATTATCAATAAATCATTACTCGAGCTCCTCAAATGCTTCTCTTGATCCAGTATTCAAGCCTGAATAATCCTCATAAATGTACAAATACCATAAATATTAATTAACCTTATACACTAACTAATCTACAAGGTCAAACGTATAAAAAAGCTTACTGAGTTTGAATTTAGTGAAACAGACTGTGACAACAAACTCAGAACATCAAGAAACCCCGGGGTAAGATCTCTTAGAAAAAGTCAACGCCAGTCAACGATAACACGAAGCTCGGCTTGAAGGGCAGCTTGGTGAACCGGATCAATCCTTGGCTTGGGTTAGCTCAGCATGTCGGCTCGGCTCAGCAGCTGAAGCCCAACGGCTCAACCCAAGCTGGTGTAGCCTGCGCGCATGCCCACACGCGGCGGCAGCACATGATGGCGCATGGGGCATCCTTCAGCTGCCGGACGATGGTAACGAGCTCTAGTCCTGCTATCTCATGCTGGTTCCCTTATATTTTGGATTTAACCATCAGAACTATCTCATTTTGGTTCAGGCAAAACTTCTTTTATCTCCCCCTCTTCGACAATAGCTTTGATGGTGGTGCCGCCAGTACCAAGGAACTCATCTCGATGAGATAAACACAATGAAGGTAGAGGTGTCGACTACAGACGGCTGAATCTCGGTAGATTGAAGTTTAAAATTCCTCCTATACTTTCTCTCTCACTTTTCCCATTCTCTCCTACTTTTTTATCTTTCTCTCTATCATATCATCATCCATTTTTTCCACCACTCCCCATTTTTAAAATTCAAAACCTTCTCCCCGAAAATAATGGGCCCTAAACTTAAAAAATCATTAACGTAGACTTCTAAAATAAAGGCCTATAACTCGGGTTTGAGACATGATTCACTAATCCAAAAATTG
This sequence comes from Hibiscus mutabilis, assembly GCA_019671005.1. Taxonomy (NCBI): domain Eukaryota; kingdom Viridiplantae; phylum Streptophyta; class Magnoliopsida; order Malvales; family Malvaceae; genus Hibiscus; species Hibiscus mutabilis. Next base: position 13,652,414 of record CM033751.1, read on the forward strand.
GGTCGTTACAAGAGCTCTAATTTAAAACAAGTATTTAAAATATTAGACTTATACAACATAAATCCAAAATACGAGTTACAATACAAAACATAGGGTCCTACGAATACATAACCCATTACATCTAAGAATTGTACTCTGATAAAAGTTTATGTTGAAATCCTACATCCGACGGTACTCCTCCTATGCAACGAACTACCTATTAACTTGCGAACAAAAATAACGATTCCGAACGCTAAGCTAACGAAGCTCAGTGGATATACTTCCACTCAACCATGCTTCATGCAAATCATAAATAAAAGCATACATCTAGGTATGATATCATGGCATAGAATTACAAGTGATGCTACCATATCCACCCAAATACATAGCAATAAAAAAGTACACATACTCACAAAGTATCATATGCACAACCGCAAACCTAGAGTGAGTCTCGGTTTCACATAGCCTCGGGATCATACACTGTGGATGAGATCCGGTGTCATATAGCCTTGGATCATACACCCATACTTGGAATCTCTCCTCGAGTATCAACGAATGAGGCCCCATATCACGTAGCCTCAAGGTCACACAATCGATGCCATTTCCCATGGTATTGCAACACGTTCACTAGGTATCCGGATCCCATCAACCAAGAGTGACTCAATCAACTACGTGTCCAATACAACACATATTATCACCCGATCCACCAAGGATTTCCTATGGTTGTTATTATAATAAGTCACATAAGGTTTTACCAAGTTATTACACATTATGTTCGTATATGTGATGATATCATGATTTCTTAGTTTTACAATTCATTTTACCATATTATAAGTCCATTGGACCATTGTCCTCGAATTATCAGCCCCTCAAACTCAAAACCAACATTTTTGGGTAGATTGCCCAATGGGTACCGATACCCAAACCCGTGTATCGATACAGCACTCTAGGTACCGGTACCTACTCTAAACGTACCGATACGTATGCTTCACAAAGAGGAAACGGGTCAATAGAAACCTAGTACCGATACTCGAAGTACCGATATGCTCCTTAGTGTATCGCTACCCAAATTCCTTACTGGAATTTCCAGTCACCAACTAGTATCAGTAGAGGTTGACATGTACCGATATGCATATGAATACCATAATGTTACAGCTTAAAGCCCATACCGGTACATCTTTGAAAAATTTAAGTGTTCATCCACTCAAACACGGGGAACCGATACGGGTTTATCCCGTACTGGTACTCGAGTCTAGAATTCAAACTTTGAAGCTCGAAAATAGCCTCTAAGGCACCAAATCGCCCAAACCAAAGCCCCAAACTTATCCTATCAATTATGGGAGTATATTAAGGTGATTTACTACCAATTTTACTCATTATTAACACCAAATCTGAATTTTACCATTTTAGGGGTCTCTAGCTCCCAACACCCAAAAATAGCCAATAACATCAAATTAAACAAACAAAGCATCATTCTTAAGATGTGCATGAAACAAGGGAGTTAGTAGTGTACTAACCTTGATTTCTTAACTAGAAAAGAAACTCCTAGCCAAGCTCTCCAAGCTTTTTTCTTCCCAAGCTCCTTGGAAGAATTCCCAACTTCTTTCACTACACAAGAAAGTTGTAAAACAAGTTACAACTTGTAGGAGATGAAAGATTAACTATAACTTACTCTTAGGGATGGAAAACGAGATTAAATCTCCTCTTAGCTCACTTCCAACAAAACCCCCCACAAAACCCATATTTTCCTCTACTACCATTTTTGATGAATTTTACCTTAATGTGTAGATCCTTGGATGCTGATTACAATACTTTCAAACCTAATTATGAAATTCTTACTTAAAATGACAAAGGTTCAACCTTCATTTTTTTTTGTAAGAGCTGGGGGAATAAAGAATGGTTGAAGAAAGAAGATAAGGGGGATAATGGTGATGCCATACACCCATTTTCTATAGAGAAATAAAGAGAAGCAAACCCTCTTTCTTTCAACATAAGGTAATTTACCTCTTTGTCCCTCCAATCTTCTTCCCAACATCCCACAACCTAACACCCAAGCCCAACTATACAATGAAGGCCCAAAATCTCAGCCCAAATCACCAGGCCCAAGATTCGAGTTGAACCGACCCATATATTTCTTAAATTGGAGTCATTACAAGTTCTACAAAGACGTGGAGATGCCTCCACTTATTTGCCTAGCTTATCGACTATTTTCTCAAAGGGTACGATCCTACAAAAGCGACGAGATGCCTCTAGCTAAGAAATATAATCGACTCTCTAAGGGTACGAGATGCCTCTACGAGGAGATGCATCTATCCAATCGATGCTTGGAGTATCGTGATGGCACGAGGATGAAAAAATCTATATCCTATACCAACAGAAGCATGAGGAACCTATAGATAAACCCTGAGAGAATACCTTTGCTCTTCTTAAGAGAAACCCTCCGAGAACATAAAAGAAGACACTTTTACCCATAGTGCTCGATGATACAAGAGTGTCGAGAAAAGCTTCACTCCATAACGCATGATTCTACAAGGGTACAAGATGCCCTAACCTAAAAAGTATAACTGGCTCTCCAAGGGTTTGAGATACCCGGCATGGGGATGCCTCTACCCATATTTACAAATAATCCCCCAAGGGCAAGGAGATGATCAATATGATTATACAAGGGTGTCGAGCAAGGCTCCTCCTAATACACATTTATTTCTCTAAAGAGCGTCGAGCAAGGTTCCTCCCAATACACATTTATTTCTCTAAAGAGCGTCGAGCAAGTCTCTGTCCATTGATATATGATTCTTCAAAGGCATCGAGCAAGGCTTCGCCTATACAATACTTGTCTTTTCAAGAGTGTAGAGCAAGGCTCTACCCACATGATATTTTCCAAGGGTGTCGAGCAAGGCTTCACACACTTGATACTTATATTTCCAAAAGCTTTGAGCAAGGCTCTGCCAATTTGACATTTGACTCTCCAAGGGTACGAGGCAAGACCCCGCCCATATTGCGTTTATTTCTCTTAGAGCGTCAAGTTACCTCCACTCAATTCATAATCATGTATACGTGTGCATCTAAAAGCGTTGAGTCATCTTCGCTCACCTGACTAGCTCACAACTAATTCAGTAAGGACATAAGCCTCAGATCCCTACGAATGCTAAGACCTTCTACTAAGAGTACAATGACACCACCCCTCATTCTAATATACCTCTGCCTTAAAACTAGCGGATCAACTGGGTCTTAGCCCAGGCCACTTTATGACACTCATCTGACTAAAGGGATGACCAATGTTGTACCTACCACTAATCCACTATATCTTTCCCAAAAAGCTCATTCTTTAGGAAGCTTTAGGGTTCCTAAGGAACCCTTGGGCACTTATAAAATGGGGTACATTCCCACCAAAATAGGCTCTCATTGACCATGACACAACTCGAAATATTTACCTTGCGGCTCCCTGCCCTAAATCTATAAGGGGTGAACCGCCTGATTCTACACCAACAATTGATTTTTCAACATAACGATGGAACCTATCCCCCTAAACACATTAATGGTCAAAGTCAACAAGGGGTGCCCCCACTCAAAATCTACAAGGGGTAACCACTCATTCAATCTCCAATGATCATTCTAAAGTCAAGTCAATCACTTACTCACTCTCCTAATATTGCCCAGGTTTATTGATTCTCTACCGAACCGTGGCTCTCAACCCCAAAACCATCCGCGGTGAACTGACATAGCCTCTTCAACCAACACCATTCGACAAACCCTAAAAACAATAAAACTTTTTGCTAGGAATATAACACCTCCATGCTAGCGGACAAGAGAAGTCTCACAGAGAGTTTGGAGCTCTCCGCTCAGACGCTCCTATATCTCCGGGGCATGTGAGCCCCCGCTACAGAACCTTTAGACTTCTAGTCTCCAGACCACCCAAGGCACCAAGAACTTTGGAGCCCTTATTCCCTGAGCTCTACTCTTGCACCATGATAAGACAACTATCAAATCCTTTTGAATTGCCGACTCGACCTATAACCTAGCAGCCGAGCTACTATCTGCTAGCCTATCACTAGCCATCGCTAGGCCTGACGCAAGTTCTGTCAATTATCACTCCATCTACAGCTCCAAGGGGATATAAATACCCAAGGACCAAAGAAAACCGAGAGGCTCCCCCATTCTCTACAAGGGTTACCATCGCCTATTCTATGTCGACCACTCTCTTTTATCCTCTAAATAACCCTAGTCATCGGCTCTACACTGTTCGTGACTCTTAGTCCCAAGTCAACCAGGGGTGAACCGCCTAATTCAACAATCAACCATGGTCCTCTGTGGCTCTCAGCTCGTCCCGCGACGAGTTAACCACTCATCGTCGATCCCAAGCCTTCCTCTGACCACCGTCTCCACCTCCTTGTTTGGTGTCGCCTAAAATTGACATCAACAATTATCATATAATCATTGTTTCCTGTTTAAAAAATAACATATAACTTATAATAAAAGTTTTAAAATTTATGCTTTGAGTTTGTAACTTTTTTCCCAAACTTATAGTTTTACCTAATTTATTTCTTAAACAATTCATAAAATGTAAAAAAATTGAAATATTCTAAAATCACTCTTTAGTTCTTTTTGTTAAAGAAAATTGGGTTTTCAAAGAATTTTATTTTATTTTTATGATTTTATTTAAAATTTATATATTCTTAAAAAGTACCCATGACAACATCTCATTGTGTTATGTTTTTTTGAATGAGTACGATAATTTTATTAAAAAAGGAAAAATCTAAAAATACAATGAGAGTTTACAACTCAGGTAAATAAACTTGATCCTGGCATATTCCTATAAACAAAAAATACGATAACTAACATCTCTAGATCATAAACAAGACCATACTAAAAAAGATAAAAACCCTAACTCAAATGCTCCAAACAAAATAGATACAAACATCACCCAAACTCGACTATGAAAGGTAAAAACCAACAACAAACACCACTAAAAAATGCATATTGCAATAATAAGGCACGTTAACAATACAGTCATTACCACAACTCAATCGCGAACAAAAGCGGTAAATGTGAGCTCGTATCCAAATCCAATTCAAGAGTCCAAAATAGGGAGATCAACATGATAATCAAAAGAGCGTCATCTTTATCAGTCGTGACAATATAAATCTAACTCTAATAGAAAATTAAATGAAAAAAGAAACGGCCAAGCAATCGATTAAGAGAAGAAAAGCGTGCCAAAGGGCATGGGGAACATACCAAAAGGTAGAAAAAACGTGTCATAAGTACAGAGTTATTGAATTTAAAAACAAAAAATTAAAGAACAAACAAAGGAAAAGAAAAAATTACTAGCAATTGGCAACCAACATTAAGACTGGTGTCGTCGCCGACCATGTAAAGATGAAAAAGAAAAGAAAAAAAGTTGAAGATACTAGAGAGAAATAGGGGCGGTGGCTAGGGTTTAATGTACTGAAAAAAATTTAAGAAAAAATATTACACGGGCCAAAGTATGAATTTGAGTAAAGTACATAGTTCAAAAGTGATATTAACTTATTAAGCATACAAATTTGGCTTAAATGAAAAATTAACCCCTAAACTATACCTTTTGTTTGCTTTTAGCCTTTAAACTATTTTTTGGTCAAAATAAGTCCCTAAACTATCATTTCTAGTCACTTTAAGTCCGATAGTTATCGAAGTCAAAAAAAATTATTTCGACCAATAAGATGTTGACAATCACAAAACAATTGACCAATAGATAGTTTATGGACTAAAAGAAAAACAATGACATAGTTGAGGTACTTATTTTGATCAAAAAAATGGCTTAGGGACTTAAAGTGACTAAAAATGATAATTTAAGAACTTATTTTAACTAAAAAATAGTTTAAGGGCTAATAGCAAACAAAAAGCATAATTTAAAGGCTAATTTTTTTATTTAAGCCTAAAATTTATCTTAGATATGGTGCCCCCATGTTCCATGTCACCATCAAATGGCAGCCAAGCAAAGTCACACGTAGTCGGACGCCGCGGTATACATTTACCATTGAGTGACAGTCGTAAATCAAAAGGGCGGGCAGAAGTTGGGTAGATTCGTCTTTTCAGTAACAAACGCATGCCTAGATTTTATTACTCCTACATATTATTTATTATATTATTAAATTTTTGTGTTTTTTTTCAGCTCTTGAGATTCAAGACAACGTCGTCACTGTCACCGTTGAAAAAAATGATTTCCATTTTCCGAAGCCTAATGCCCAGAGAAAGAAAGGCACACGCGCGTTTTAGATTGTCAACTCTTCAAAACAGCGATTAAGCTTCTTCTCCTTCTTCGTCTACAGTTTTTTTTTCTCTTTGTCTTCTATTGTCACTGATTTTTAGCTTAAAAATACAAAAAAAGGAAAGATATCAACCCAAAATTCAAGCTATCAGATTCAGAGAAATAAAGGGGGAAAGTCAAATATAAATCCAAACAAATATAGAGAGGAATCATCGAATATGGGAAGCAATCAAAGAAAAGGGGAAGGAATCCAAATCACCTTAGATTTGGGAAGCAATTACAAAAATTAAGGATTTTGATTTTATTCTTCATTGTAATTTAGGTATGAAAAATACCTATAAATACAACCCACATTCCCCTTTGTAACTCACTCATTCACTCACCACCATCACAACATAGTTCACTCACCACTCACTCTTGTAACTCATCACCCACAAACAACTAGAGGCATCCGAAAATCACACAAAAATATTCAAGTTTGTATTGGCAATTTCAAGTTGAATACAAGAGGAAAAGCTTGGTTTTTAGGTATCTTGTTCCTTTTCTTTTTCTCTTTATTTATTTCTTTATTTCGAATTTAATTATAATTGAAGCAATTCTAACCCTTTTTAAAGTTTTAAAGATCATTGTTCTCCATTTTCAATTTTTTATATGAACACTTGATGAATTCTTTAAAATAGGATGTTTGATATGTGTTTTAAAATAAAAGTGGGTGAATGTTGTTTTTGGACTTGGAACCCATTTTAAACAAAAGCGGGTCATTTAATTTTATTAAATTTCAACACCATTTTTATTCCATAAAGCTCTTTTTAAATAGACTTGGTACATTTTTTTAAAATTTGCTTTTAATTTGGTTACTAACATCTTTTTTTGAGCCACCTATTTTTATCACATTCTTCAAAATTAAAAGTTTTAATTAATGTTTTTATAAAAATGGTCCGAACACCGTGTGTGTTGACTCAATTTCGAGAAGGATACACATAATTTAACATTTTATTAAATTCCTTCTTATTTCTCCATATTTTATTTAATTTTGTAAATTGAATTAATATTACCTTTATATCGTTAATTTAAGATATTTAACTATTTGTTTTTTAATTAAAGTATTAGTTTAGGTAAAACTCCTAGGTTTAGGTTCTCTAGTGTTACAACCTTAGTTTAATTTAGAGCCTTAAAGTTTGATAAAATTCTCTTCACCCAAAAATCATAAAATACACTTAATTACACTTGAACCTTAATATGTAAAATTTATATAGACAATTCTTTAGGCAAATAATCACTAACATAGAATAAATAAAAGCTTCAACACACTAATTATTTTTGTGATTGCTTGTTAAAAAGTAAAATATAATTAATACGATATCCTACCAAAAGAAGGTAACGGGTTAGCGCCAGAAGTGTTGGCGGTGATTAAAGTTTACTCTCCGGATGGTAGGGCCGTTAAAATGGAGTCATATTCATAAATGGACAATAATTTAAATTTTACACGAACTTGCAAATTTCGACATTAAAACTTTTTGTAATCGGCTCCCGAACCCGTTTTTGGGCGCTGTGGGGGTGCTAACCCTTCCCCACGCGTAACCGACTCCCCACGCGTACCCCTTCCCCACGCATAAATTTCCACACTAGTTTAAACGTTTTGGGCGCTGTGGGGGTGCTAACCCTTCCCCACGCGTAACCGACTCCTGAACCCGTTTTTGAGTTTTCGCAGACCAAAATCGTTGTTTTAATAAAATAAAAATGATTTTATTAAAATGACCTGTTTTTAGGTGATCCAATCATACATTTAAAAAAGATTGGTGGTGACTCCTTTGTTTTGGTTTTATTTAAAAAAAATGTCAAGACCTCCTTAAAAAGAAGATGCGACATCTTGGTGACTCCACTAGGGAAATTTTTGTTTTTTACAAAATGAGAGTCATGCCACAAGCCGATTACACCTTGTTTTAATATCGGAATTTGCAAGTTCGTATAAAATTTAACTTAATTGTCCATTTATGAATATAATCTAATTTTACGCATTTAAAATTTGCTTATAAGCTCTACACCTGAGCTTTGTCCCATTCGTTTAAGTGGGGGGGAAACGCTATTGCTCTCGTGAGAATACTGATTCTCCGTATGGGCCTAGCAAGTACCTTCGGGGCTCATATGGCATATGTCTTCGTAAGGATATTGATCCTTCGTATGGGCATAGGAAAATGGGCCCCCTTGAGTTGAACTTGATTCGTTTGAAGCCTATAATGGGTGAGAACCAAGGGCCTTGCTACCCTTAGTAGGGGACAGCGAGGATAATTCGGGAACCTTTTAGAACCAAACCTGTGTGAGGATCTAGAAGGCTACCCCATTAGAGCCATGTGGAAGACCCTAGGTTTTGGAATTTGGTCAAAATTATTTCGTAGGAATAGTCCATGGAGACATGTCCATAAGTGTTGGAATGCGCTGCCCAGTTACTATTCATACAATGAAATTATTTTGGACCTTTTATGTTCTTCAAAGTACTAATTCTTTCTTTTTCTTGTTTTATATTGTTTTGCATATTTTTCTTGTATCCACATCTCATATCTAGAAGGGGTCGATTCTAAAGCACATTGCTCAAGTAGAAAACAGTTTTTCGTGATGGATAGAAGACTCATTCAGAAAGAGGAAGATAATGCGAGTGCACATCGCTAGTCTGAGGTTAACCAACGGGCGCATAGAGAATAACATTCAAGACAAAGATCTTGGTCCTTGAAGATGCCAATAAATGGGGCAATGATTACTGGTTCACCCTGCTTAGGTACAATGTTAGAAGGTTACAAGAACGAGATGAATTGGTCCACATTTAAGACATAGCCAAGCATGTTATGGTTGATCGAAGAAATAAAAGAGTTGGGCACTCGGGCCGAGATGTACTCGTGATATAATTCAGAATCTTTTGTAAAAAGAAACTTCAATATCCAATGAAAAATTATTTCTAGAGTAATACCTTAATGGAATTGATGGCCCTTTGTCTGCATTCATGCATTTGCATTTTGTTTGTTTATTGTTTATTTGTATTGGTTTATGTTTTTTACATTATTGCATACATACATAATAAAAGAATTAATTATGGTAAAATTTGAAAAAAATAAAAAAAAAAGAATTTTTTTTTGCATAAACACGATACCCAAGCAATGGTTATTGAAGACAAGTCGTCAGATTCAAAACTGAACCGCAAGAATACACGAGCTTGTTAGAACCCAGATAGCAATCATGTTAGGGTTTTGGGACCCATATAAAGAGAAAGCAACTGATGGCATCGAAGTCCTACCAAGAATTGCCTACGCTTACTCTGGGAATCAAGGAAAGAAATATGACGAATACCCTATAGCTTGAATAACATCAGCAGTAGAATCTTGTCAGGAAGTAGACTAGTTGAGCTTTGCTGGAATTCACCCATGCTTTCCATAAATAATGATCAATGATTTTCTTGAAAAATGGTAGAGTCATACCTAGAACCAACCCTTTTGCTTTTGCCCACGAGCATTGGGAATCTTTTGTAAGGGACTCTATGTTATTATACTTGTGTAAAAGATGTATTCCCTTTAATTTTCTCAAGTGGCAAACATTTTATTTTTTTTATGTTGCACCCATTTCTCTTCTAAAATGCATTCTATTGGCAGAGCCCATGTTATTGATTCTATGAATGATTCTTGGATCTAATCCTGAGATAGAAGGGAAATAAAGTGTGTTTAGGATTAATAGGAAATCCCATAAATAGAATTTGAGCGATTTTCCTCTCAGACATTATTGTTAAGGTCTTTGAATAAAGTGATAACTCTAAAACATCTACCAACTGAAGACTGTTTCTCTCCGATGATAATTGTGTGTGAAATGACATTTGGCATTCCTTCATTTCCCTTCACGAATAAGAAAAATCCTTTACGGTCCCCTTTTGAGGCGGATATTTTTTTGTGATTGAACCCCAACCAAGGATCACCCCCCACACTAGGGGGCAAAGATGATGAAAGGTTGTTCGTAAGCAAGAAAGAAAACATGCCAGATAAAGTTGAATGTCCTAAATTCAAAATAAAGGGACAAAAAGCAAAAGTAAAACAAAAAGTAAAAAAGAAAAGGGATAAATGAAAGTTGGAATACGAAGGAAAAATTTGAAATAGGAGAAAAACATGTGCAGAATCCTTCAGATGAGACATGTGCCAGAAAGGGAAATGAACTCTAGGGTGAAAACCTAAAATGAGCAGTCTAGAGTGATCCAACGAATAAAAGAATGGAGAATTCATCAAGAAAGATTGATCCTTGGTTTAACCACCCTTAAGCATGTATTTGAGCCTATATATCCTTTTTTGTAACCCAAGACTAGCCTACATTACAAGCCTTAAAAGACCATTTGGATCACACATGAATATTTGAGGAAAGAAGTTTGTTTTCAGAATACATTCCGCCCTATTGAGTTAACCTTTCTTCATGAACCCCAAACTTCTAATGTCTGATTGAGATTAGAAAAGTGGGAAAATTGAAATTTGGAGAGTGGGTGAGTTAATGAGAGCCACCTAAAAGTGGGACTCTATCCGGTTGATGGATTCATGAATCATTCATACTATGAATTTTGGGGCATCTGACTTTGCTCTTTTCCATGTTTGCCATGACTTTTTCCTTTGAACCTTCATTTCTAGACTTTTTTTAAATCCTCATTTTTAGCCTTTTATTTTTCTTTAAATCCTCATTGCTAACCATTTTCTTGCATCTTACAAGAAAAGTGACATAGATTCATGAAAAATAAAGGTTTTTTGGTATTGATTCCAAATCCAGGAGTGATTGTTTACCATCGCGTCAAGAGGTAATAGGGGCAGCACCGTCTTCATTAGTTTATGGGGTAAAAGGTTAAGTTGCCAATCAAGGTTGAAATTCTATCTCTCCGTGTTTTGATGGAAGCAAAACTAGAAGAAGCAGAATGAGTCCAAGCAAGATATGATCAGTTTAATTGTCCAATGAAAAAGGTGTTGAAAGTCATTTTCCATGGTTAGGGAAATCAGAGAAGAACGACATGAGCTCACAAAAAAAGTTCATCCAAGAAAAGGTTTTGTATTAGGAAAAATTTTACCGATTCAAAGAGATTTTCGGGGAAAATGAACAACTAACTAGAAGAAGGCTTTTTCAAAAAGAATATTGATCTTGGTCGAGATGGATAGAAATAAGCTTCATAATTTAGAAGTTTTATGCCTAAAAAGGGATGAAAAAAAGAAAAAAGAAAAAAGAAAAAAGAAAAAGAAGAAAATAAAATTATCGAAAGGAAAAAACCCGCTAAGGGCGCCTTAGATACGAAAAAATAAAAAATAAAAAAGGGGTTCAAGATGAAAACCCGCAAAGGGCATCTTGAAACCAAATGAGGATCCAAGTTGAAAACTTGCAAAGGGTGGCTCGGATAGTTTATAGATTAGGCAAGAAGCAAATGAATTTTTGGTGTCCTCATACCTCATCGACTTTGAAAAGGTAGCACAGGGCAATTTTTGGTGTTCTTACTTAGGAAGTTTTGGCTAGTGGGGCACACCCAGAGTGGGGCAATTTGCATTAGCCAAGGATGTCAGGCTGTCAACGTTAATAGGCGTAAGAGGAAGATAAGAAAATGCTAGTATCATTCGAAGACGTCCAAGGTAGAAATAAGCTTTGCTGAAAGAACTTACATGCAAGCGGTTCAAAGAGCCCTGCAAAGGCAGTCATCTGAGAACTCACAAGAAGCCTCGAGGATGCTTGGTATTATTTTAATGTAACATGATTGCTAATTCTTCTCCTACAATGAGAATAATTTTGCATACAATGGAAGAGATGTCCAGTGATGTTAAAGCTTTCATTTGAGCTTCTGGGAGAATGTGAGAGACTTTTTTTCTCTCAACCAGATAAAGGCTAAAAGAGTGTTGAAGAATATAAGGATAAAAAGTCAATCCTCCCAACTAGGAATGCAAGATTGAATGAGCAAACGTGCAAAGCTCAGATATTTTCTCTGAAACAAATAGATACAAAGAATAAATAGCTAGCATGGTTGTCTATATGGATTGAACAAGCAAATGCGCACAGAAGCGAAGAGGAGAAACCCCAAAAGTAAGAAGGAAAAATCTAAAAAAAAAGATAAAAGAGAAAGGTTTAAGAATAAAAAATGACGAAAAGGTCATGCATTCATGTGTTAGGCATCTCTAGGAGCATACTCATCATAATTGTAGTGTTTGTTTGACAGGTATCAAATTGCTTATCTATTCGAGCATGAGGAGAATAGAACCTGCATATTCATTCGTACATGAGGAGAATGGAACCCTTTTTTTTAATCTACTTTTTTTGAACCTGCTTATCTATTCGAGCATGAGGGGAATAGAACCTGCATATCCATTCGTGCATGAGGAGAATAGAACCCTTTTTTTGAACCTGTTTATCTATTCGATCATGAGGAGAATAGAACCTGCATATCCATTCGTGCATGGGGAAAATGGAACATTTTTTGAACCTACTTATCTATTTGAGCATGAGGAGAATAGAAACTGCATATCTATTCATGCATGAGGAGAATGGAACCCTTTTTTTGAACCTGCTTATCTATTCGAGCATGAGGAGAATAGAACCTGCATATTCGTTCATGCATGAGGAGAATGGAACCCTTTTCTGAACCTGCTTATCTATTCGAGCATGAGGAGAATAAAACCTGCATATCTACTCGTGCATGGGGAGAATGAAACTCTTTTATGAACCTGCTCATCTATTCGAGTATGAAGAGAATATAACCTGCATGTCCATTCATGCATGAGGAGAATGAAACCCTTTTTTGAGCATGCTTATCTATTCGAGCATGAGGAGAATAGAACATGCATATCCATTTGTGCATGAGGAGAATTGAACCCTTTTTTGAGTCTGCTTATCTATTCGAGCATGAGGAGAATATAACCCGTCTATCCATTCGGGCATGAGAAGAGTGGAACCTGCTTATCTATTCGAGCATGAGGAGAATAGAACCCACCTATCCATTCGGGCGCGAGGAGAATGGAACTTTTTTCAGCAACTGTCTATCCGTTCAAGCACGAGGAGAATGGAACCTTGCTTCGATGTCCATCAACTAATTTGCAGAGTGATTGTCTAAAATCAGTGCCTTTTGTTCTTTGCCCTATTCCTGTTTCACCGAAATAAGCAAAGAGGGGCAGCTGTTGTCACTGATTTTTGGCTCAAAATGCAAAAAAAGGAAAGATATCAGCCCAAAATTCAAGCTATCAGATTCAGAAAAATAAAGGGGAAAAGTCAAATCTGAATCCAAACAAATATGAAGGGGAATCATCGAATATCGGAAGCAATCAAAGAAAAGCGAAGGAATCCAAATCAGCTCAGATTTGGGAAGCAATCACCAAAATTACGGATTTTAATTTTATTCTTCATTGTAATTTAGGTATGAAAAATACCTATAAATACAACCCTCATTCCCCTTTGTAACTCACTCACTCATTCACTCACCACCACCATAACATAGTTCACTCACCACTCACTCTTGTAACTCATCACCCACATACCACTAGAGGCACCCGAAAATCACACAAAAATTCTCAAGTTTGTATTGACATTTTCAAGTTGAATACAAGAGGAAAAGCTTGGTTTTTAGGTATCTTGGTCTTTTTCTTTTGTTCTTTATTTATTTCTTTATTTCGGATTTAATTATAATTGAAGCAATTCTAGCCCTTTTTAAAGTTTTAAAGATCCTTGTTCTCCATTTTCAATTTTTTACATGAACACTTGATGAATTCTTTAAAATAGGGTGTTTGATCTTTGTTTTAAAATAATAGTGGGTGAATGTTGTTTTTGGACTTGGAACCCATTTTAAACAAAAGCGGGTCATTTAATTTTATTAAATTTCAACACCATTTTTATTCCATAAAGCTCTTTTTAAATAGAGTTGGTACATTTTTTTAAAATTTGCTTTTAATTTGGTTACTAACATCTTCTTTTTTTGAGCCACCTACTTTTATCACATTCTTCAAAATTAAAAGTTTTAATTAATGTTTTTATAAAAATGGTCCGAACACCGTGTGTGTTGACTCAATTTCGAGAATGATACACATAATTTAACATTTTATTAAATTCCTTCTTATTTCTCCATATTTTATTTAATTTTGTAAATTGAATTAATGTTACCTTTATATCGTTAATTTAAGATATTTAAATATTTGTTTTTTAATTAAAGTATTAGTTTAGGTAAAACTCCTAGGTTTAGGTTCTCTAGTGTTACAGCCTTAGTTTAATTTAGAGCCTTAAAGTTTGATAAAATTCTCTTCACCCAAAAATCATAAAATACACTTAATTACATCTGAACCCTAATATGTAAAATTTATATAGACAATTCTTTAGGCTAATAATCACTAACATAGAATAAATAAAAGCTTCAACACACTAATTATTTATGTGATTGCTTGTTAAAAAGTAAAATATAATTAATGCGGTGTCCTACCAAAAGGAGGTAACGGGTTAGCGTCAGATGTGTTGCCGGTGATTAAAGTTTACTCTTCGGATGGTAGAGCCGTTAAAATGGAGTCATATTCGTAAATAGACAATAATTTAGATTTTACACGAACTTGCAAATTTCGACATTAAAACTTTTTGTAATCGGCTAGGTACCAATTGTTGGGCGCTGTGGGGGTGCTAACCCTTCCCCACGCGTAACCGACTCCCGAACTCGTTTTTTAGTTTTCGTAGACCAAAATCGTTGTTTTAATAAAATAAAAATGATTTTATTAAAATGACATGTTTTTAGGTGATCTAATCACACATTTAAAAAAGATTGGTGGCTACTCCTTTGTTTTGTTTTTATTTTAAAAAAACGTCAAGACCTCCTTAAAAAGAGGTTGCGACAGCTTGGCGACTCCACTGGGGAAATTTTTGTTTTTTTACAAAAAGAAAGTCAGGCCACAAGCCGATTACACCTTGTTTTAATATCGGAATTTGCAAGTTCATATAAAATTTAACTTAATTGTCCATTTATGAATATAATCTCATTTTACGCATTTAAAATTTGGTTATAAGCTCTACACCCGAGCTTTGTCCCGTTCGTTTAAGTGGGGGAAAACGCTATTGCTCTCGTGGGAATATTGATTCTCCGTATGGGCCTAGCAAGTACCTTCGGGGCTCATATAGCCTATGTCTTTGTAAGGATATTGACCCTTCGTATGGGCATAGGAAAATGGGTCCCCCTGAGTTGAACTTGATTCGTTTGAAGCCTATAATGGGTGAGAACCAAGGGCCTTGCTACCCTTAGTAGGGGACAGGGAAGACAATTCGGGAACCTTTTAGAACCAAACCTGTGTGAGGATCTAAAAGCCTACCCCATTAGAGCAATGTGGAAGACCCTAGGTTTTGGAATTTGGTCAAAATTATTTCGTAGGAATAGTCCATGGAGACATGTCCAGAAGTGTTGGAATGCGCGGCCCAGTTACTATTCGTACAATGAAATTATTTTGGACCTTTTATGTTCTTCGAAGTACTAATTCTTTCTTTTTCTGGTTTTATATTGTTTTGCATATAAGGTTTTTTACCTATGTGGAGGACTCTTTACCTCAATCCATACACTTTATAAGGCGGTTTCACTGAATACTCTTGAATAAAATATTTTTAGTTACTTTTTCTAAGGACTATGTTTTCCATATCTTATTTCATGGTATGTAATGAATGGTTCCTTCAAGATTTTGGAATCTGTTTTGATCATTAGAAGCTGATTAACAACCATAATCCATACCCTTCTTGCAGTTTCGCTTTGTAGTAATGGGAAATATGTTCTGCACTGAGTTAAGGATCCATAGAAGGTTTGACTTGAAAGGATCATCACTAGGGCGTTCTGCAGACAACGTTGAAATTGATGAGAACACAACACTTAAAGATTTGTATCTAAACTACTGCTTTTATTTAGAACCTTCTTGGCAAGAGGCTTTATTAAGGTAACTGATGAATTTGTAGCTTCTTTGTCATCCTCTATTATCCTACATTTTTAAGCTGATTTATTATTGTTCTATCAATTGGTGGCGTGAAGTGTACATTTCATGGGAGTAATATTGCTATGAATCTTTATTTTAGTAAAAAATAATTTGCTTTGTTTCTGGGCAAAAATATGGTTTACTTTGCAGTTTTAAGAACATAACTAGATAGCTTTCATAATATAAGCTTGTCTCTTCCTATCGTACCCAAATAGCATTCTTATATAATTGGTTTATACCTTCCAATGATTGGTTTTGTTCCATTTATCTATATATTTGCAGGCAAATAGAGACTGACAGTAAATTTTTGGAATCACAACACATAATGGATTATAGCCTTTTGCTTGGGGTGCATTATCGAGCACCCCGGCATTTGAGGCCTCTCACTTCGTACAACAGAGTGGATGGATTAGGGAGTGTTGCAGAGGAAGGTAGGTATTTATGAAAACTTGATCTTCTATTGGCAGTTTCATCTCGCTTCAACTTTTGTGATGCAGGACACCATGTTTGTCCATTTTTTTATTGAACAGGATTTATGCGCCTCTTTTAAGCACATTTGGACTAAGAATTGCAGTCTATGGATAGGGAAAATAATTGACATATTGGCAAATAGAATTAGAATAAGTTGTGCTATGCGAAAGATAAACAAAAAACAAAAAGATAAGAAGGCAAATTCTGATAGGACCCAGAATGTAGAGGTTAGATTAATACTAGACAAACTTCACATCTCTTGTCGAACTTCCTTCGAATCATCCTAAAGGACAATGAATTGATACAAAAGTGATTTGGTGTTGATGTTTTCCAGAGGAGGATGAAATTTCCAACTACCCACAAGGATTTGTTTTGGTTCCTCGTGGAACAGATGACAGTGTTGTTGTCGGTTCTCACATAAGAGGTAGAATTCTTCGAGCATCATCCGCAGGTGATGAGGAAGTAGATCTCCTTCTCCCAGGTACAGCCAGGTATGATATCTTAATATACAGAAAAACGCGCACCAATTAGCTTGTGAATTGTGTTTTTTTTAATCTTCCATCTTTTTGGTGGGGGGATAGCTTTTGAGAAATTCTTTTATCACTTGTATGAACAGACTCCAGATCCAGCTTGGTGTGAATATGCCAGCGAGGGCTGAGCAGATTCCAGGGAAAGAAGAGAACATGTTCCATGAAGCATATGATGTTGTTCTGTATCTAGGTAAGATTGACATTTTGCAAGAATATAACATGAGTAAGAAGATTGAACATGCCTATAAAACTCTTCAGTTCGATTCCGTATATCTGCCGTCGACCCTACTTTTTACTCGCAGCGGTTCCTGGAGGTATTTCCTCAAAACTCCATTAAAGGTTGATAAAGCTTGGGTCTGTTTTGCTATATTTGAATGCTAGGAGTTGGTACAATTCGGATAACCGGAACAGCAATACTGAAATAGTAGTTGAAGATGACCATATCCAGGTCATGTGAAGATATGCTCTTCTGAGCCGATTTTATTTTTTTTCATTACGCTGTCTATAGTGATAAATTGTTTTTGTGCTGTTTTGTGACGATATAGCATTCAGCAGTTTGGGGTTTATATCTTCGTAATTGTAATTTTCTTTTTTATTCTCGAGTTACGATCCACTTTTTACACAATAAAAAGAGAAATCAGGAACGTATGGCTCAAGTAATAACAAAACTAATTACAGGGTTGATCCTATTAAAAAGAATAAGTAAGAAAATATGACAATTCGCATGCAACTTGGTAGATATCATTTTCGAGTCATAATTAAAAGTAACAATGTTTAATAAAATAATTTATATAATTTTTTTAAACAATTCCATCTTTAGTTCCAAAATAATAAAATTACTATACATTAAAATAATTAATTGGTCGAAATTTTAAATAAGAATTCTAACATATACATTAGAGATAAATTATTATGAGAATAAATGTGTTGTGGGTTGTTTTTTTTTTTTTCTTTTGAATTGTATTGTGTAATTACAAGGTATTATTTGATCATTATTTTTAATCGTACAAATAAGTTGTATGAATCTGGGTCACCTAGAGATAATAACGTTCTATTTCCCCTTAGACCACTTTATGAGTTTGTGTTAAATATTGGTCAAGAAATAATTCTTGTTTATATATGTTAATTTTATTGAATTATATGGGTTATGAGATATGTGATAGGGTTTATGAAACGATTTTTATATGGACTAAGGAAATGAAATTGAGTAAATAAATTTGTTAGTTTTTATTTTACAAGATAAAATTTTTATTTTATTTTTGGATTAATAATTCCGTTGGTACATTAACTATACCAAATTCTCAGTTTCATACATATTATTTTTAAATATAGAGTAATTCTTGTTTGTAAGTAAAAATCTAAGATTCGATTCATCCTCAGAGAAGGAGTTGTTGGGAAGGGGGATTGAATCTTTTGGCGTGAAATTATGGGGAAATTAAATTTATTATTTTAATTAATATTATGCCACGTGTATAATTTTTAAATTTTAAGGTTAAATTTTTTAAATAAGAAAATAATGAGGACTAATTTTGCTATTATGCCTTTTTAAGTAAATGGTGATTTTCTTAAATGTCATGCGTCAATTTTTTATTCGTCCGTACATGCCACATCAGCTTTGTAACGAAAGTGGGTAAATCTGTTAACGAAAAAAATTTCATGTATGAAACTAAAAATTCGATATAGTTAATGTACCAACGGAGTAATTAAGCCTTTATTTTTTCAAGTTGCCCTACTCGGTTTTTTAAGTTATGTTGTAAAACTCTACTTGAAAAAATTTGTAAACATTTTCAACACTTTAGCAACTTCAAAAGTGTGTTTAAAAAATCAAAAGTATGCACTAAACTGGTTATACATGTTGTTACGAATGTTTTTTAGTTGAATTCTTTTTAAAATGTTTTAAGAAATCAAAATCTGGGTCTCACTCATTTTATGAAATATGTTTTAAAAAATATTTTTAAAGGTTACAAACAGGACGGAGCTATTAAGCTCCTGGGAGGGGCTGCTGCCCCCGACTGGTGGAAATTTTTTTTACCCTTTGGTCTATTATATTTTAAAAAAAAATAGTATAATTGTGAATTTGTCCTTTACCTTTCAAAACTTATGTTTTGCTCCCTCACCCCTAAATTCTGGTTACAAATGTTAAAAACATGTTCTAAAATGATTATTTATTGTATTAAATTTTTTGAGTTTGAACAAAAGAAATAGACATGTTTTACCAATGCTTTTTATTTATATTTTCTAAAGTATTTTTTAAATTATTATTGAATATTTTATTGAATATTTCAAAACATTTAAAATTTAAAAATATGTGTTTTAAGTTGTTATATATATATATATATTAAATGTTTGAGTTGATAATTTTTTTATAGTATTCAAAAAACTATTTTTTTCCAAAATTTTTAATGAATAGGTATTGTTCATACACGAACATTGTTCACGTTAATATTATGAAAAGTAAGTATTGATCCCTAGATCTGACAAACTTGACCCGAGAACCGAACCGATTTATCCGAACTAAGACCCGATATGGATCTGAACAAGATGACCCAAATGTAACCTGAAACCCAAAATGAACCGATCCAAAACCGAAACCGATCCGAATTCTAGAAGAACCGATATTGACCCGTAACCGATTTGACCCGAACCGATTTTTACCCGAACCGATTTTCACCTGAATCGAAAGTAATCCAAAATTAATTTGCTCAAAACCGATCTAAACCGAACATCAACCCAATTTTAACCCGAAATAATATATGTTTTATTATCTTTTTGTATTATAATAGTACTAATTAATCACTACATTTGATAAAAAAAATAGGAGGGAAAAGTAGGAGAAAAAAGTAAAATCCTAATATACATATTCTAGTCAATTGCAAAGAAAGGGGGGGAAGTATGAGGGAAAAGTAAAATCCTAATATACATATTCTAGTCAAATTTGATAATATATATACACATATACTCGAGTCAAATTTTTAGGTAATATTTCAAAATGCTCATTATATGTGCAATTATGGTCTAAGGTTTGATTCCATGCCCATAAAATTATCTCTCTTTTTTTACGTGTATTTTGAAAATATAAAAAAAATTCTATCGTACTAAAAACCAGCATCGAATATGAAATTAAAAAATATAGTTATAGGATTGGATCGGGATTCATTAGGTTCAAGTTAAATGATTAATACCAATCATGGTTGATTTTGAAACATTGAATGAATGGAACTAAACCTAAATGATAATATTAACAAATAAAAAGACATGTTTTTACAAGAATATATGATTAATTCTTTATATAATATACACGATTAGATTCACACCCAAGTCCAACTCAAAACGAATTGGCCCAAAAGTTTAAAGATTGACCCGACTCGACTCGAAAACATCCGATCCGATATTGACCCGACCCAAAAACAACCGATCTGATATTGACCCGAATCACTGATCCAATACCCGAATTGACCTGAATCATCATAGAACCGAACTAAAATCCAAACCGGACCCGAACCGATCCGACCCGAATTTAAACCGAATACAGACAAACCTGAAATGAACCGAATCGAAACGATCCGAACCGAAACCAAACCGAACGACCCATTTGCCACCTATATTGATCCCTAACAACTACATTTTGAAAGGATATGTGTATGTATGAGGCCTAAAATGTCACAAAAATTCTTTTAATGGCTATATTTCTTCCCAACAACTACAAACACATTTCTTATTATGAACAAACATCAAAGACACTTCAAGAAGTATGAAATGAACGCTCAAGCAGCCAAATCATGAGAATGGAGTTTAAATCTTCATGTTATCTTTTTAGTGTACATATTTATCATCCGTGTTTCACTGTATATTTTCCATCAATTTTTTTATGAGCTTTAGCTTGTGACCACCCACCTATAGAGGTCAGAATTTAAATACTGGTCTACAATCACAATAACGATCAACATATAGTGGTATCAACATCGTCCGAACCTGCATACTCGAAAACGTAATGTCCGCAATAGCATCTATTATTAACAAAATTCGCAACCGTGATACTCGGAATGACTACAATAACATCTGTTATGTCCGCAACTGCAATAAACGCAACGCGATCTCAACCACAATTTAAATTCATGGTAGATGTATTCTTTGTTAACACCTTTCAACCATTTTAAAGGAGAGAAATCAGTTTAGCCCTAGAAAAGCTGGATTGATTCTATTTTAGCTATTGTAAAAGATAGAGAGAGATTTCAATCTAAGCCTTTGTAAAAGATATGAATTGTTAAGGTTATACCTTGTCTTTGAAAGATATCAATTTTAAGTTAAGGCGATGAAGATAGACAATTGAGAAAGAACCATTATAAACCAGTCATTAATTTCTATCATTTCTTAAACTTTTCATAAAAAAGTTAAAACACCAATTCACCCCATTCTTGGTGAAAATTAGATCTATCAAACCTAACAATTTGATATCTATATATCTATTTATATAGCGAAAAACTTCAATACACAGTCTATATAAACTTTAGTTTACACAGATCTTTTAGTTTTAGGGGTTATGGGTTTAGTTCAGGGTTTAAGGGTTTGGGTTGTAGGGTTTAGAATTTAAGATTTGTGTTCAGAATTTAGGGTTTAGTGTTTGAGGTTTAATTTTTTAGGGTTTAATTTTAATTTATAGTAGAAATAGACAGGCTTGTGTAAAATTTATTTTACACTGCTTGTGTATCAAATTTAAACTCATATATATATATAGTTATACTATTTATTATGATAAAGTATGCCATTTCAATTTATCATATATAAATAGAATGGCAAGATAAAAAGTGAATTTCGAAGTTGAGAATTCAAATAGCTAGTCTATCAAGAAACATTAGACATATGAAGAGAACAGAACACTGATGTAGTGTCTTGTTGAATTGTGCTATATAAGTGTAGTACCCATTTTTGTTCAGGCTTAGCCCATCACATTATAACCAACCCATACTTAAATATAATACAAACCCAATTTAGCCTTGTAATCACTAATTTTCTCCTAATTTTGTTATTTATATTCGAATATTATTATCTTTTTTTTTATTTTTGGTATTATTATTTATTATTATTATTATTAGTTTTACTATCAATATTAATATATATATAAACAAATCATATAAAAACAAATATATAGATATAGATATAATAAAAGCCCAATTAATATCAGTCCAATATTACAAACCCAAAATAATTATTTATTACAAGGCCCGTTTGGACCCACTAACTAAACCTAAAAACCCCAAATTTTAATATCTAAAAACCCTAATATCCTATTCTTTTTTGCAGCAACTGCATATCCACTATTAGATCTGAAATGATCTAACGGTCCTGATGGAAGCAAGGAGGACCACCCATATACCTCATGCGCGTGTGCATGAGGCTACTTGGCTTCCCACGCGTGTGATGCATGCTCCCGACTCCTCAACTCTCCGATCCACGTGGCCGCGCCGCCGTAAATCAGGTCATGATCACCGGTCCGTTCCAACCACCGAACATGCAAGAAACAATAAACAAATCAAATATCATATCCAAAAGCATGGACAAACATCATTAACAGTTAGATTAGGTTTTGTTTTTCATTATTTTATGTACAAAATCGGATGTATAAATCCGAACAAATCAATGTAATACCAGTTATCAGTAATCAAATAAAAAAAGGAACAAACGGCCTCAAACATTTAGAGTTAAAAAAATATTTTTTCATTTTAGTTCAAATAAAAAATAAATAACAAAAAAGAAAATAAAGGAGGTTAGGGTTTATACCTTTTCGATCTCCGGCCGTCGTCGTCTCCGATGGCCGGGGGAGGTGTGTCGATGAACATGCACCGGTTCGTCTTTTTTTCGAAATTTAGGGTTAGATCCAAGTGTTTTAGGCTCGATTCTAGGGGCTTAAGAGTTCGATTTCTAAAAAAATGGGGTTTTTTCTGGGTTTTCTAGATTCTAGCGCCGGGCAAGGCGGCGCACGGCCAAAATCTAGAAATTTCCAAGCGGCGTGCGGCGGTGGTGATGAACACCGGCGAGTGTTCATCTTAGAAATTTTTGATTTTTTTCTGAGAAAGATTTTAAAATGAGGGTTAATGATACATGCATATGCATAGGAGGGCTAGAACGATGCATTAAAGACAAGAACTTGAAACCATTTCACATGCTCGATCTTTTTCCCTTTGATACTTCAAATTCGAGGACGAATCTTTTTTGAGGAAGATGAGGATGATACTTGCATGAGCACGGTCAAATTACTCATATTGGACAAGAAGTTGAATTTGTTCGATGCAAACAACAAGGTCCAAAATGATCCATGCTTAGGAGGTGTGAAGAGATGCATTTTAGATAAGAAATCGAAATTGTTTTGCAAAGCTGGAGTATCAGCCGACTTGAGAAGAATTTTCGGATGAGATCCAGGCATTTCTAGGTCGATTTGTCTTCTAACAGATTGACCATCATTCAGTTACCTTTCCAACGCATCTTGAAACGCATCAATCGGACATCGAAGCTCAAGATACGTTCATTTTACTGAAGACTGTGCAAGCAGAAAACTGGATACGAGTTTAACTACGGGATTTTGTAAATTGAGCCCAAAAGCTAATTTATAAAGCTTTTGGATGAATTAGACTTGGACCAACCTAATTATGAACATTTAAATTATGTTTTTAGGGTTTTATATACTTTAGGAACCAGCCACCCTTCTCTTAAACCGTTAGATCAAGTCCAATTTAATGGACCGGATTTCTTTGTTTATTTTATTCATTCTTAGCTTTAGGTTAAAGCCATCCTTCATCTATAAAAGGGTGATGCTTTCTTTTGAGATTTTAGTATTCTTTGATTAATAAAAGGTTCTCGTTTGAGATTTTATTGATTAATAAAAGGTTCTCTTTTGAGATTTTAGTATTCTTTGAATACGTGTTTGCAAGTGTTCGAAAAACTTGTCTAGAAGTCATCTTCAACGTTTCAACCGGGTTGACTGTTGTTGATCTTCACACTCCTTGCCTAGGCAATTGCATCTAGGAGGGTGGGTTAGAGCCGCTTGAGCTTGCTTACTTGGTTAATTGCGATCAAGAGGGTGCCGAGGACATCAGCTTCTATTTCGCCAAGCCATCCTCATCTACTACCTCCACGCCACAATCCATAATCCATAAACAAAGCTGAAAATTTCAGATTTGTTTTACCTATCTTTTCTTTATCTTTTCAATCTTTTTAACAATAATCTTATTATTCATCATCTAATCTATCATATTCACCTTGTTTCTTTAATTTTCCAACTTTAATTCTAAAATTTTCAAGAAACCCCCAACTAATTTCTCTTGAATTTTCAGATTTGCGCCTAACTTCTTTGTTCGAGTCTAAAACCCTAGGTTTGTTTCCAAGCCATCAAATTGAAGGTTACCACATCCCTAGACATCCTCTTATGATTTGGCATCAGAGCCCAAAAACAAGGTGAATATGATAGATTATATGATGAATAATGGATGGGAACGAATCGCTCTCTCATGACTTTCTTGAGTTCTACCCAAGATCTTATCTTGGCTTCTTCATTGAGACGCCTACTTCACCGTAATGATTTCCACCAAAGTGAGGCATAATCTTTGAAATTTAGGGCCACTTGGAACTTGATATTTCTCGGGATATCCGAAGAAATCAAACATGCGATCATGGTCTCAGTTATGATGTTGCTTTGTACGCGGTTTGTCTCTACGAAACATCCTCCAAGAATCGTCTCAGCTATGATGCCAAATGATAGAGTAGCGCAGATCTAAATAAAAAAACAAACCCAAAATAAAAAAAACAAATCTGAAAATTCAGATTTGCTTATGGTGGTGGCGTCAATGGAGGAAGCTTGAATATGTGGAGATGGCGTGATGAATTGATAGTTGTCCTCAGTACCCTCTTAGACGCAATTATCTAAGCAAGCAACCTCAAGAGGCTCTAACCTACCCTCCCAAACACGATTGTATGGCCAAGCAGGAGTGTGAAGATCCTCAACAACAAATCCCGGAGAACTTGAAAATCAATTTGCTTCTAAAATACAAGATAATCTTCTTGCAAGTTGGAACTCAAAAGAGAACTTTATTTAATCATTCAAATCTCTATTACAATGTGGGTGAAGCCTCCTTTATATAGGCCTTGGAGAAGTTCTAATCCTATTAAACTTATGAATTAAATACAATAAATAAATGCTAAAATCTAATCTCCTAATTAGATAAGTAACTTCTAATAATAAATAAATGCTAAAAATAAAATCCTAATTAAATAAATATGATCCTAACAGATATTGTAGAATCCTATATTGATTTAAATTACAAATAATCAAATAAAATCTTGAAAATTTGTAATTATCCAAAAATCCCGGATTAATCCCGTATAGGAATTTCTGCATGCACTGTCTTCGCTAAAATAGACGCATCTTGAGTTTCAGATGTCCGATTGAGGCATTTCAAGATGAGTTGGAAAGCTAATTGCCAGCCGAACAAGTTTTAAGCAGACATGTTTACTCATAAATGCCTGGATCCCATCCAAAAATGCTTCGCTAGTTGACTGACGTTTCTGACTTGCAAAGCAGTTTCAACTTCTTTTCTAAGATAATTATTTTGACCCATCTCATGCTCGTATCATTTCCCCACTCTTCTAAAGGATTCGTTCTCGAATTAGGATTCCATTCAAAGAGTCTTCGCAAGTCTTCAAGTTTTCGAGCGTTCGCAAGGGGTTTGAGTGTTCGCATATGCCTTGCCTGACACGTATCATCCCCTCTCTCCTCAAAGGGGTTCGTCCTCAAATCCAAGCCGAAAAAAGAAGGACGTAAAATAATGGGAAGTACAAAGGAATATTTGCCATAAGTGGAGTGATCTAATTGAGCACCTCGCAATGGTTCAACAAAGTCCTGGAAAAATAACTCAAAACCACTCGAAACAAGGATGTTATGGTTAGGTTGAAAAAATCTCTCTTTATATTTTTTTCGTCTTTTTCTTTTGAACATGGATCGACTTTTACCTCTTGTTTTTTTTACTCACATTGATTGGGAAATTAATTGTACTTTTATTGTTTTCGGCCTCTTGACTCTCGGTCTTTTTCAAATAAAATAACTCGCATACCCAATTCATCTCACAAAAAATATCATCAAAATACAATTTTTGTAGAGGATGAAGTGTTTTTAACATAATGATAGGAAAATTATTAAATGAAGGGTTAGAATCACACTTACTTTCGTAACACGAAAGTACTTTATTTTCTGATTGTGCATCATCTTGTTCTCCTTCGTCCTAGCACGTAATACCTTGTGGAGTCGTGGTGAGAACGGATGGCTCGGTTTGTGGGACTATCATCATCTCTGGTGTGGTGTTCACCTCTTTTTCTACATGGCACACCGATGGTGGTTCATTAGTCTGTTGTACCGACGATGATTCGACTACAATAAAAGAGGACTTTTGTTGTTGATAATGGATGGGAATGAATCGCTCTCTCGTGACTTTCTCGAGTTCTGCCCAATATCTTATCTCGGCTTCTCCATTGAGACGCCTATTTTGCCTCAATGATTTCCACCAAAGTAAGGCATAATCTTTGAAATTTAGGGCCACTAATGGAACTTGATCTTCCTCGGGATATCCAAAGAAATCAAACAGGCGATCAACGCGATATTCCCAATCACAATAACCATCAGGATCATACTTACCTCGAAAAGAAGGTATTCTAAAGTTTGGGATGGCCAAAGTGTGTTGATAATGGATGGGAATGAATCGCTCTCTCAAGACTTTCTTGAGTTCTGCCCAAGATCTTATCTCGGCTTCTTCATTGAGACGCCTACTTCGCCACAATGATTTTCACCAAAGTAAGGCATAATGTTTGAAATTTAGGGCCACTAATGGAACTTGATCTTCCTCGGGATATCCAAAAAAATCAAACAGGCGATCAACGCGATATTCCA
Organism: Hibiscus mutabilis; assembly: GCA_019671005.1. Classification (NCBI taxonomy): domain Eukaryota; kingdom Viridiplantae; phylum Streptophyta; class Magnoliopsida; order Malvales; family Malvaceae; genus Hibiscus; species Hibiscus mutabilis. The sequence continues at coordinate 13,679,534 of CM033751.1, forward strand.
ATCACAATAACCATTATGATCATACTTTCCATAAAAATAAGGTATTTTGAAGTTTGGTTTAGTTAAGGGGGCTTTCCTCAAGAAGTAAAACCCGAACTATCATGTTGTTTTGTACGTGGTTTGTCTCTACGAAACATCCTCCAAGAATCGTCTCAGCTCTGATGCCAAATGATAAAGTAGCGCATATCTAAATAAAAAAAACAAACCCAAAATAAAGAACAAATCTGAAAATTCAGATTTGCTTATGGTGGTGGCGTCAATGGAGGAGGCTTGGATATGTGGAGATGGCGTGATGAATTGGTAGTTGTCCTCAGCACCCTCTTAGACGCAATTATCTAAGCAAGCAACCTCAAGCGGCTCTAATCCACCTTCTCAAACGCGATTGTATGGGCAAGCAGGAGTGTGAAGATCCTCAACAACAAATCCCGGAGAACTTGAAAATCGATTTGCTTCTAAAACACAAGATAATCTTCTTGCAAGTTGGAACTCAAAAGAGAACTTTATTTAACCACTCAAATCTCTATTACAATGTGGGTGAAGCCTCCTTTATATAGGCCTTGGAGAAGTTCTAATCCTATTAAACTTAGGAATTAAATACAATAAATAAATACTAAAATCTAATCTCCTAATTAGATAAGTAACTTCTAATAATAAATAAATGCTAAAAATAAAATCATAATTAAATAAATATGATCCTAATAGATATTGTAAAATCCTATATTGATTTAAATTACAAATAATCAAATAAAATCTTGAAAATTCGTAATTATCCAAAAATTCCGTATTAATCCCGTATAGGAATTTCTGCATGCGATGTCTTCGCTAAAATAGAAGCATCTTGAGTTCCAGATGTCCGATTGTGGCATTTCAAGATGCGTTGGAAAGCTAATTGAAAGACGGACAAGTTTTAAGAAGACATATTGACCCATAAATGCCTAGATCCCATCCAAAAATGCATCACCAATTGATTGACATTTCTTTCTTGCAAAGCAGTTTCAACTTCTTTTCCAAGATAATTATTTTGACCCATCTCATGCTCGTATCAGTTAAAAAAACTTGTCATTTATACTGGTTTGGTTTAAGAAAATGGTCTATTTGCTTAATAAATCCCTCCGCCCCAAACTTTTTCACTCCGCCAAACTTTCTGTTTTTATTTCTTACATTTCAGTCACCATTTTCAAATCAGCTTTGTTTTTCTTTTAATTTAGCCCTCAAAGTTTGTTTTTGTTTCAATTTGGCCCGAGGTCGAATGGTTAAATTCCCCTTTGATCCTACCCTTTTGTATTAGTTAATTTAATGCATCTTATTTGTTTTTTAATCAATTTATGCCTTGAGTGTTTTATTTTATTCCATTTTGGTCCCTTATATTATGCTTTTATATTTCATTTTATACCTTTTTCTTTATGTATATGATGTTTTATGTGTTCCTTTATTATGTATATATATATATTATATATATGTATATGCTTAATATATATGCTATAATATTATATATATACATGTATTATGTGTGTATTAGTTTATGTATTATATTAGATTTTTTATATCATGCTTTATATTAAATATATATATATGCTATAAGTATATCATATATAATATATATCATTTTGTTCTATATGTATTTTATGTATATGCTATATATCATTTTGTTATATTTGATACGTTTGTCATATATCATTATAAATTTATATCATATGTATTTATATTTTACGTAGAATTTATTATATTATTTATATCATATATTATATTAAATATATATGTATGTTATAATGTTTTTCATATAGGTATGTATTTTATATGTAACATATATCATATTATATATATATATATATTTATTGGTTGATTCTATATGTTTTATATGTTAATATATATTGTATATTATAGTATATATTTTATTTATATACGTATGTATTTCATCGCATTTACATTTATTTGTCATCATATTTATTTGTCCATGCATAATTAATTATCATGTTTTTATTAAGTTTGCGTATCGGAAATATTAAATGTTCAATGTGGTGCTCCCTTTTTCGAGGATAAACTTGGCTACCAGTATAAGAAGTAGATGGTGGTTTTCGTTTACTCTTCGAACACCAGAGCCCTTAAAATTTACTCAAACGTATAACCAAATCTTAATTTAAATGTCACTTTAATTCGTAAAATTTAATATTAATAAAGTGATAATTATTTTTTGGGTACCAATTTTTGGGCGGTGTGGGGGGTGCTAATCCTTCCCCATCCGTAACCGACTCCAATACCCAAGTTTTTGAATCTCTGATTTTGTTTTTTATGATGTCCGGTCTACCCCTTTTAAAATGATCAGTGGCGATTCCTCATTTATTAATTTTAACACCCCTATTTATTTACACGATTTTTCAAAGAAAATTCCCCAAAACAAAATTTTCAATAAAAGCGGGATACCACCATTTACTATTTATTTATAACCATTTACAATTTTTAATAAAAAATAGAAAACTCGGATTTTTAGTCGCTATAGCTTGGCGACTCCGCTGGGGACAAATTTTTATTTTTACAAAAAGAGAGTCAAGCCATTTTTAAATATATTATCGCTTTATTAATATTGAAAATTGTGAATTAAAATGATGATTAAATTAATATTTGTTTATAAGTGCGAGTCTATTTTAACGCATTTAAAATTTGGCATATAAATCCATTTGTCTAAGTGAGGTGAAAATACTATTGCTTTCGAGGGGATATCGTTCCTCTATATAGGCCTAGCAAGTACCTTCAGGGCTCTACTACTCTATTTTTTCGTGGGAATATCATTTTCCCGTATAGGCATAGAGGAATGGGTCCCTTTGAATTGAATTCGATTGAAAAGAGCCTATAATGGGTGATGACCGGGGGCCTTGCTACCCTTAGTTGGGGACAGCGAGGACAATTCAAGTACCCTTTTAGCACCAAAATTGCATATAGAGAACATAGCAAGCTCACCCTAACCTAGGTGTTTTAGACAGTATGTAAATAGGGTCATTTGATGATTTGTTTTTATATCTTTATTTTATCTGGCACTAATTTATTTCTTTTTATGTCTTATTTTTGTTTTACATTTTTATTTACATCTACATTATATAATAAAGGGTTGATTCTCAAGTTGATCACTTAAATTAGAAAATTTTCATCATGAATAGGAAGTATCTCAAGGCAAAGATAAAAACATGTAGGATCAACGTTGGTACCCAAAAGTGACCAAGCCAAATGAAGATGTCAGTCGCAGCTCTTCGTCCATTCATCAACTCAGAGACCGAAAAGAGTTTGAGGTGGTTTTGACGCCGGTACCAAAAGTGACCAAACCAAATGAAGATTTCAGCCACAGCTCTTCATCTATTTATTGACTCAATAATGAAAGAAGGATCGAGGTTTCTATGACATCGATGCCAGAAACAACTAAGCCGAGTAAAGATGGAGAACTAAACCTCTTTGTCAATTTATCAACTTGAAGACAGAAGAGGGATCGAGGTCTTTCTATCTGCTTGAAGCGGTTGAGGAGGTAGAAGAGTCAAATCCCGCCTATTGAAGAACATGTTTTATCTTCTAAAATGAGAACCTTTTTATATTCGGTGATAGTTGTTCTAGGGTGATCATCTATGGAATTAACACCTTTATTTGCATTCATACCATATCATAACATGGTGTTTATTCGAGAATGGTCCAATTTAAAAGACATTCGAGATAGGAGAGAAGTCTGCGATGCTAGGAGCGATAATGCTATAGGATCAGGTTGGGCACGAAGACAACTAGAGAAAGAAGTTCGATGGTGAGGCACATGTTAGAGTCAGAGACAATGTAACTCGAACGTAGAGGCAGATACTCATCGAATCCAGTAGGGGCCATAATTCCCCAAATTTTGAAATCTTCACATTTATCCTCTTTAAAATTTCAAATATTTTAATTTGGCCCCTTTAAAAATTTGAAAATATTATTAATGTGTTTCAAATATTTTTTTCTAAATAGTTTAAAAGCCTCATTTTTTGAAATTTTAGTTGAACTCCTACAAGAATTTTACATTAAACCCTTTACTATATCTGAAAGTTTTAATTTAAACCTCCAAAATTTTCAAGGATTTTAAATAAACTCCTTTAAGCTGGATTATCAAGATCCGCCCTGCTCGGACGCATTGTTCAAAGTTCGGTTCATTTGCACCTGAATTTACCGAAGAAGATACTCTTGTCTGCATTTTACTTGCACCAGTTAATACTCTTCCCAAAAGCTCCGAAGCACAGAGATTGTGCCGCTACAGATCCTTGGAGTAGTATAAATGGAGAATGATGGGTGTGCCTATCAGTTCGGAGATGACATTAAGACGCAGGGTGAAATCCATGCTTCCCAAAGTCAAATCTCAAGAAAAGAAGCCAATCATTATCTGAAATTCATTTTTAGCTTCTTGCAATCGGACATCTTCTCCGTTAAACGGACGTCTTTCTTAGGACTGTTCGAGAATCAACACCTTATTCGTATTTATTCTTGCATCATGACATATTTAGGTTGCTTCATACATTTTTATGACGCAGCTAATCATAATATTGATATTGATTAAGTCTTTAATTTTGTAAAGCTTCATGTGTCGTTATTGCATCATTTTTTGTTGCCACTTGGGAGGGGAGCCTCACTCATGGGTTACCATTTTCTAGATCCACTGACCTATTTTTTTGCTCATTTTTTTCATAATCACCTGAAAGTTCCAAAAACTCACAGTTATACAGCCTTCCACCAAAGTGAGCATTATCAACCTCCAAAACTTTCGCTACCCAATCTCATATCCATTCATCACCGAGTCACTCAGCCATACAAAATCGTTATCATTTGGACCTGAAATGCCATTGCTCGAGAAGAAAATTTAACACAATGGGGCATCTGCAAACCACCCTATAGATTTGAGAACAAACCTTGGAGATGATCATGCTGTTGGCGTTTGGCAAGTCCAGTAGAAATATTGGTATAACGTGCTTAAACATGGTAAAGTTTAAGACAATGGATAATTCAAATGTCCATCTAAAATCTATTTTTACAAATGGTCAAAGGAAAATAAATCCTTTGGAAAAATCCAATGTCATGATTGGTATAAACTGATTGTACCTAGGGGAATGGTACAGCTAGCCCGAAGCAAACGGCTATCGGTAAAGGCAACTCAAAACCGTTGATCCCTGTGCATTTGGGAAAAATGTAAAAGAAATCTATGAGCTAAGCTGTAGATTTTTTTAAAAAAAATCAAATGTCAGAGTGTAGTCATTTCTGTCATAATAAAAATTTCATTTTGTTCTTTAGAAAATATTTTTTTGCATTGTTTGATTTTTATACATTTCATTCATTGTCGTGGGATAGTTTTTGTCTTCCCACACATACCTGTACATATCATTTTTTTTATCAAGAACCTAAATATTAATTGCAAAAGTAACTTTAATTCCAAGCAGCTTATGTTTAGAGGAAAGTGAATACTGCAAGGATACTACAAGTGTGAACATCTTCTGTTCTATTTAGGCAGACGAGAGGAACAAAACGAGTGTTCAGATAATGGGCAGATCCCATTGAGTGAATTCCTCTCTTAGGCATTTTTTGTTTAAGATCCTTGAATCAAGTGTTGACCCTAAACTTCTACCCCCTGAAGACTATTTTGATATACATGTATGGGGTGACGAGTGGCATTCATTCACTTCCCTTCACAAATAAAAAATATCCATTCATTGTCCCCCTTTGAGCCTAATCATTTCTTTTTATTTGAACCCAAACCAAGGATCACCCCCACATTGGGGGGCAAAGAGGACGAGGATTTTATTCACGAACTAAAGTCGTCCAATTGTGACCACATTACAAAGATAGTGCTTCATGAATAAACGCAAAAAATGAGAATCAATGTACCGGACACGAAGACCAGAGAAACATCATAATAAGCTTGTAAGAGAAATTTTTTCTCGAAAGGATTGGCTAAACCAAATTGAAAGTCTGCCATTAAGAAGGTTGACACAGTCAAAAATTAAAGCACCAAGTCAAAAAGTGCAATAAAGGACATTAAAAGCCTCGAAGATTTAATTACATTTGAATAAAAGAGCATCAACATTCATTCAAGATGCAAGCTACACGGGAAGAGGAAATGAACTCTAGGGTGAAAACCCAAAAATGGGCAGTCTAAAGCGATCCAATGAATATATTGCTCTATGTGAGTATACCCAAATCAAGCAATATAGGAATAAGATTTTAATCATAAATTTATACAAACTTTGGTGGATTGATCACCTTTGAAATGCACGTCAATCCCGAACTAAGATACAAATCGGTCTATAGCCACATATTCCAAAGCTACAAAGAAGAAAATAAACTCTAGGGTGAAAACTCAGAAATGGGTAGTCTAGAGGGATCCAAGAAATAAATCAAAGAAGTTTTTTTATTTGAGCACATTTTGATCAACCAGTGCAGAGAGAATATTTCACCAAGCAGAAACGATCATTGGTTTCATCACCCTTAAACACCTATTTGAGCCTTTATATCATCTCTTTCATAGTAGTGAACCATAGCCTATATTACAAGCCAATAAAGACCATTCTGATCATATGTGGATATCTGAGTTGGATAATTTTATCTTCAGATCACATCCCACCTATAAGGGTTAACCTTTCTTCAGGGAAACTCAAACTTCGAGTGCCTGATCGACACCTAAATGATGGAAGGATAGGACATGGTAAGTTAGCGAGGTCAAGAGAGCCACTTAAATGGGATAGAAATTAGGTATGGGAAATGTTCCTCTCAGAAGCCTAATAGCCCAGAAAGAACTTCACATGTACATGTGTCGCCGCAATCCTCGCGGTCCTTTAAACATAAGTTTCACTTAAGCTTGTCTTTGTCAATTTGAAATGAAGGTGCTCTTACACTTAATATTTGAGTGGCTAATTTTGATCTCATTTTTAAAAGTTTTAAATTTAATTAATTTCTCTAGTTCATCTTCATAATTTTTGAATTGAAATGAGCTTAAAGCTTTTTTCGCCCTAAATTTGAAAATAAGGCAGACTATACACGATATTTTTAAATAAGTTTTTCAAAACTCATCTCTATAGTTTTTATATTAAAATGAGTTTAAGGTTGTTTCTCGCCCTTAGTGTCAAGAAATGGGAAAAATTTTGCATCACGAATTCAAGAATGAAAGAAATTAGTGAGACGCCATTTGTCCACATGCCAAGTTTATTTGTACATAGGAGTCCAAATCAGTATGGACCGAAAAAGGTACAGAGTCTAAAATTTTTGACTATTGAGTAAGCAGAAAATTAGTTCAAAGAGAACAAGTGTAAACATATAACACCCCCTTCCCGTATTTGTTACCAAACACGAGTCGGTGATGGTACAAAACAAAGTTAAAACAATTTCCATTATCGAAACTTAAACTGGCAGCCTGCACTGTTCTTGAACAAATATTTTTATAAATTTTTACAGAGATCAAAAATTCATTCTGTAAAATTTTAATTAAACTAGATTCACTAAGCTTTTTAACCATATAAATTAATAACTCAAATTCATTATATAAAAATTCACAAAAAAATCCTAAACTCACGACATAGTGTAGTCTTTTAAGAAATCTGCTGCCCTATTTTTCTGACCTTTTATCGAGTAAAAATTCATATCTTTTAGTATAGACCATGAAATCAGTTACCGTTTATTTTAAAAGAATCTAGACTCAATTTGTAGTTCATGCATATAAGATTCACTTCTTAATTCAAATCATGGAATTTATACTGATTTTTCAAACACACTGCATCTGCATAAATCCTGGACATATTTTAACTCTCTCTACCATGAGCATATTAATTACTAATAACTTAGTCCTTTATACCTTAAAACATAACGGGACTTACTATTATTAACATCCACATCATATAAGTTACTAGACCAACCATATTTTAGTTATAAGTTAATACAAACCATAGCTAATTATACATGCCATCTAGTATATCCAAGTAAAAAGGATAAATGTCATTACTGTGAATATAGTGATATACTCCCAAATATGTAGATGATGCCCAGCTACTCTCCCCTTGGAACTCCGTTTAAACCTACGCATGAAAATCATCACACACTAAGTGTATAATTAGTGAGGCAATAATCCATAATCAAGTGCAATTTGACATAATTATCAATATAAACGAATAACAATGTATATAATCATCTTACCCTTTTTATGCATGTTAACATAAGTAGTACCAAATGTAACAACATATATAAAAGTAATAAGTTTAATCCTTACCAATACCGTTGTCATTTCTATCAACAAGCTTTCAAGCTTACAATCCTGTTTTTCGATTTATTTAGCCCAGGGTATTGAATTAAGAGAATCTAAGTACACGAGTCATCCCCATATACCCAACCTTTCATGAGTACACATATACCCAACCTTCCTCGAGTATATATGAAATTTGCATCGAAGTGCTTTTATATGTACCGAAGTACTCACGTATACACAACCTTCCTTGAGTATACATAAATGTTGCACCGTAGTGCTTAGAATAGTTATACAGCTGTTTATGACTCTATGGCTAGCCGACTATACTTTTAAGTCTCTAAATCATACTTGGGCTTTATATCATCCATCTTTTCATCCATGGCAATGTATATCAGTATATATCAACATTGAACAGTTCATACCCAAAATAACATTCATAATATAACATCATATATAACTAGTGACCCATGCATTTATATTCAACTTTTGACATATTTAAAATATGTCAATCATATGCTCCATGAAATAAATATAATGACAATAAAATTTGGGTAGGCTCATCGCAAGCCATCTCAATGATGTATAAAACATCAATGTATTATGATATGTATGCAACTGCACTCACTTGGACACTTTGTGAAAGTGGAAATTTTAATAGCCTCACTAAGCTTAGATTACACTTTTTATCTTCCTTCTTCACCCGATTAGTCCCATATTTGCTTGTTATCTGCATTTATATTAAATACATAACACAAGCAATCTTAAGTACATGTCCAAGCCTTGCTAATCCATGAACATACCAAGTTGGAAAATTTAATATTTTCAACCAAATACTACTCTGTAATAACAATGCTTCCTACACTTTATTCCAATCTTGAATTGCACATTGCAATCACCAATTTGATAATTTCACTTTAAACCCTTAAATCTCTCTCTTAGGGTTTATGATCCAAAAATTGGAAACTTTCATATATGACCTCAAATTTCAAAAAATTTAACACCATAATGATCCTTGAATAATGTCAAACAACATAACTATAACTCTTAAATATTTTAATATTTCTCACTTATTTCACCCTAATTGCCAATTTCACAAAATAGTCCCAACATGATGTTTTCTTCATCCAATTATCATAATTAAACATGAAAAAATCATTCTAATCATTCTCATCATCAAAATAGTTTTTACAAAATTTTCCCTAAACTTCCCATAATAACCGAATGGTCCATATGTTCTTCCATGTAATTTTCATCATTTCAAGTATAGAAACAATACCACAACAACATTTTCAACATGATTGAACCTTGAAATATGAAAATCCAACATGTCCTTCATCCACCTTAATCACCAATACCAACTTAGAAGCATGGAAATCACGGAAAACTTATACTAATTGAAAGAGAATTTCATGGAGAACAAATCTTTATTTCATGTCTTACCTCTAAAATCAACCAATTCAAGCTTAAAAGTTGAAATAAAATTTTCTTACCTCTCTTGAAGAAGCTCACGGTAGAATAGGAGAATTTGAGAGAATTCTACACCCTTTTCTTTCTTTAATTCTATGCCAAATGGCATTAAATAATCCTTATTTTAATAAAAAAAATTCCTTAATAGTAAAATAACAATTTTATCCCTAAATTTTCTCCAATAACATGTTGCCACCTATAAAATCTCCTTTTCCATAATCAAAGATATTTAAAATGTATATGCAAAATGACCATTTTGTCATTAATGAATCATCATATCTTCAAAATTGCCATTCATGCACTACATAAAATACTGCATACAATCAAATCTAAATTAATCACAAACGATTCAGAACCATAATGTCATGTTCCTTGGGTCTTCCTAAGACTTCCATAAATTTTCCATAGTATTTTAAATTCAAACGATCATCTGAATTACACGCCGAAACTTATCCTTTTTATAGATTTTCATACAAATCTCGTACTAAAAATCTGATTTCCATCAAAATTATTATACCAGGATGAACTATTCATTTATGGAATAGAAATAATATATGGGAAAATTATCATGTTTGTCTTTGAACTTTTCTCTTCTTTTCACTTTAGCCACCAAACTTTAAAAGTTTACGTTTTAGTCATCCACCAACTTTTAATTTCTTGCAATTTAGTCACTAACCAATTATTGGGGTATTACAAAACAATAAAATTTTGGGCAAATTTTGTTAGGGAAAGAAAATGGCCAATCCATTTAGTGGCAGAGACATTTCAGAACCATAACTCACAAACATTAAGTTGAGCAAGATATGAAGAGCAATCCGAAGTGGGAACCTGAAAAAGCTTTAGAGAAGAAGAGATGCAAAGATTGTGAAGATTTGAACCCAACTTTAAGATGGGTTATATTAGCTGCAGGAAGAGCTTTAAAACAATAAACCTTGAGTTTTCTCGAAGATGAGCTCATCCCAAAGTGGTCCTCAATTCGCATCATTCATGCATCGTGAGTAATTAATCATTCATGCATCATGAGTAATTAAGCATCCTTAAGTTAGGGGCATGCTAACTCATATCATTAATTTATTTTGTCAATGTTGAGAGAAATCATTAGAGATTTCAATGAACTACTTCAAGATTATTACTAGAGCCTTCAGTGCATAACCTTTGATGTCATCCGGGCATCAGTAAGACCCTCAGTGCGTGGTGATTCAGCCCACAAGTAAGACCTTCAGTGCATGGCTTTAATACCGTTCGAGCATTTGTAAGGCCTCCAGTACAGGGTGATTCGAGCAACCAGTAAGACCTTCAGTGCATGGTATTATGACCTTCAGACCATTAGTAAGACCTCCAGTGCTTGGTGATTTGGGGAAATGAGTATCGTCCGGACATCAATAAGACCCTCAGTGCGTGGTGATTCGGGCAATTATTAAGACTTTCAGTACATAACTCCAAGATTTCTGAGCCATCAGTAGGACCTTCAGTGCGTGGTGATTCGGGATCGAAAGAAGGAAGTAGGACAAAATTAGAGCTTTTTGTCTTTGCTCTATTCTTGTGTTACAAGAATAAGCAAAGAGGGGCAGCTGTAATCCCTAATTTTGTCCAAATTTTGTTATATATATTCGAATATTATTATCTTTTTTATTTTTTATTTTTGGGTATTATTATTATTAGTTTTATTATTAATATTAATATATATATAAACAAATCATATAAAAACAAATATATATATATATATAAAATAAAAGCTCAATTAATATCAGTCCAATATTACAAGCCCAAAGTACTTATTTATTACAAGGCCCATTTGGACCCAATAACTAAACCTAAAACCCCCAAATTTTAATATCTAAAAACCCTAATATCCTATTCTTTTTTTGCAGCAGACGTATATCCACCGTTAGATCTAAAATGATCTAACGGTCCTGACGGAAGCAAGGAGGACCACCCAGATCCCTCACGCGCGCGTGCACAAGGCTGCTCGTCTTTCCACGCACGCGTGTGATGCACACTCCTAACTCATCAACTCTCTGATCCATGTGGTCGCGCCACTGTAAATCACGCCGTGATCACCGACCCGTTTCAACCGCCGGACATGCAAGAAACAACAAACAAATCAAATATCAGATCCAAAAGCATGGACAAACATCATCAATAGTTAGATTAGGTTTTGTTTTTCATTATTTCATGTACAAAATCAGATGTATAAATCCAAACAAATCAATATAATACCAGTTATCAGCAATCAAATAAAAAAATAACAAACGACTTCAAACATTTAGAGGTAAAAAAAATCTTCTTTTTCTTTTTAGCTCAAATAAAAAAACAAATAACAAAAAAGAAAATAAAAAAGGTTAGGGTTTATACCTTTCCGATCTCGGGCTGTCACCGTCTTCGATGGTCGAGGGAGGTGTGCCGATGAACATGCACCGGTTCGTTTTCTTTTTCCAGATCTAGGGTTAGATTCAAGTGTTTTAGGCTCGAATCTAGGGGCTTAAGAGTTCGGTTTCTAAAAAAAGGTTTTTTTGGGTTTGTCCAAATTTCGGCGCCAGGCACGGCGGCGCAAGGCTAAAATCTGGAAATTTCCAAGCGACATACGGCGATGGCGATGAACACCGGCGAGTGTTCATCTTAGAAATTTTAGAGGGTTTTTTTCCTGAGAAAGGTTTTAAAATGAGGGTTAAAAACTTTTCATTTATACTGTTTTGGTTTAACAAAATGGTCTATTTGCTTAATAAATCCGCCCCCAAAATTTTTCACTCCGCCAAACCTTCTATTTTCGTTTCTTACATTTCAGTCACCATTTTCAAATCAACTTTGTTTTTCTTTTAATTTAGCCCTCAAAGTTTGTATTTTTTCAATCTGGCCCGAGGTCGAATGGTTAAATTCCCCTTTGATCCCTGCCCTTTTGTATTAGTTAATTTAATGCTTCTTATTTGTTTTTTTATTCAACTTATGCCTTGAGTGTTTTATTTATTCCATTTTGGTCCCTTATATTATGCTTTTATATTTCATTTTTATCTTTATGTATATGATGTTTTATATGTCCCTTTATTATGTATATTATATATCTATGTATATGCTTAATATATATGATATAATTTTTTATATATATGTATTATGTGTTTTATGTATTATATTATATTTTTTATATCATGCTTTATATTAAATATATATATGCTATAAGTATATCATATATAATATATAATATATAATATATAATATATATATATCATTTTGTTCTATATGTATTTTATGTATATGCTATATATCATTTTATTATATTTGATACGTTTGTCATATATCATTATAAATTTATATCATTTGTATTTATATTTTATGTAGAATTTATTATATTATTTATATCATATATTATATTAAATATATATGTATGTTATAATGTTTTTCATATAGGTATGTATTTTATATGTAACATATATCATAATATATATATTTATGTGTTGATTTTATATGTTTTATATGTTAATATATATTATATATTATAGTTATATTTTTATTTATATGTGTATGTATTTCATCGTATTTACATTTATTTGTAATCATTTTTATTTGTCCATGCATAATTAATTATCGTGTTTTTATTAAGTTTGCATATGGAAATATTAAATGTTCAATGTGGTGCTCCATTTTTCGAGGATAAACTTGGCTACCAGTCTAAGAAGTAGATGGTAATTTTCGTTTACTCTTTGAACACCGGAGCCCTTAACATTTACTCACACGTATAACCAAATCTTAATTTAAATGTCACCTTAATTCATAAAATTTAATATTAATAAAGCGGTAAATATTCTTTTGAACACATTTTTGGGCGATGTGGGGGTGCTAATCCTTCCCCATCCGTAACCAACTCCCAGACCCAAGTTTTCGAATCTCTGGTTTTGTTTTTTATGGTGTCCGATCTACCCCTTTTAAAATGATCGGTGGCGACTCATCATTATTACTTTTAACACCCCTATTTACTTACACGATTTTTCAAAGGAAATTCCCCAAAAACAAATTTTCAATAAAAATGGGATAAAACCATTTATTATTTATTTATAAATATTTACAATTTTTAATTAAAAGTAGAAAACTTGGATTTTTTAGTCGCTACAAGCCCTTACAAACACAAACCCAAATCAAACCCAATACTCAAATACCCATAATCCGGTTACAGACCCATTTAACCCAAAATTGGCCCAACTAAATAACCCTACCCAATATCAATTAATCTAACCCTAATTAACCAAAAAGAAAAAACCCTAGAAACCCTAATGATCACTCCTGCAGCCACCATTGTCCCTTAGCCTTCCCTACGAGTAGCCGCCAAGCGCGGTGGCTTAATGCCCCGTGGCCGCCATGTGCACCCTCCCCACCGCCACTCTGACAAGCCACTGCCATCACCGCCCAAGCTACACTGTCACCACCGCCCAAGCTGCCATCCTCAGTCTGCAAAAAATATAAATCATTATTAGATCTAAAAACGAATCAGAAAAGCATGCAAATTGTATTTTATTTAGGAATATTTTGGGGTTATAAAACCCGAAAAAAATCAATATGTAATGGGGGAATATTGAGTTCGAATAATAGAAATGGAGGATTTGAAATAAAAAAAACAACTTTCTCAGTCCATTCTTACTCTGAAATAAACAAAAAAACACACAAATCGAATACAAAAAGTAAAAAAGAGAGAGTACCTTGTTTTTATAGATTTGTCTCTAGGGATTTCTTTGAGATGATACGAGCCCGGATTAAAATCGATCGCCTTTAGGAGAGACAAAAAGTTCATTTTTTTGGTGGTCCGATCACCATAGACGATGGTCACCGCCGTCGACAATCGGCAGTCTCTGCGGCGGTGCGGGGTGCGCTTGAAGCTGGGCAGAAGAGAGAAGAAGAGAGCATATTCCTTTTTTAAAACAAATGAAAATTGATATGTTTTTTTAAAAAATTTAACTTATGTATTGGTTTTTAAAAATGACCTAATTACGTAATAAAACCCCGTCCCATTTTAATTGCTTCCGTGGTCTTCTATTATTTTTTTAAAACTTTCAATTTCGTAGTAAATTCGTCTGAATTCATTCCAATTTCGGCCCAATCCTTTGCATATTTTTTAATTTAGTTCACATGTCAAACGGAATAATGGGCAAATCACAGATTTAGTACCTCTGCCCTAAACTAATTGCCTTCGCAGTATCTCCCCTTTTATTTTTCTTTAAATTTCGTCACTCCTCTGATTTTCAAGTTTATATATTTTTAATTTAGTTACTTTTATTTATTATATTATATTATATTATATTATATTATATTATATTATATTATATTATATTATATTATATTATATTATATTATATTATATTATATTATATTATATTATATTATATTATATTATATTATATTATATTATATTATATTATATTATATTATATGTAACGCCTCGGTTTTAGGGCTTAGCGGTTTTGTGGTCTATTAGACGGTCTGATAAATTGGGTTAGAGATTCGAGTCAGATTCGGGACCGTGTATTTTTGGTGATGATAAAATTGTGGGAAAATGTTTGAAAATCATTATTAATTTTAGATTTAATAATGGTGAAATCAATTTTGGAGAATGAGTTTTGGAAGTGGGACATTTTGGCTAGTGACCAAAATGAAAGTTTTGAAAACTATGATTTTATGGTGATTAAAATGAAAAGGGTCAAATTCTTAGAATCTTTAAGGAGCTATTTTACCAATTTATTTCTGATGGTTTCTCCCTTAATTAAGTCTATTTTAACATGTGTTTTAATTATTAATTAAATGAGATTTTTGTTAAAAGTTAGTTATCAATTTCCAAAACAAATCAAGTTATTTTTCTCTCAACATTTCTCTTCATTCTCTCCTCACACAAACACTCAAGTTTTCATCAAATTCCAGAGGTGAGATGGTTTTTAACTTGATCTTATGGTTTCAAATTGTTTAATTAAGATTGTTTGCACAAAATCTTACATTAAACTTATGTTTTCTTGGCTTTTATCAAATCAATTGAGGGAGAAACTTCACAATAGGGGTAAGGTCTGAGATCTCCTCTATTGTATGGTTCTTTACTGAAATTCCCAAGCATTTGATCCTTGATTTTGTGTTTATAATCTGATTCTAATGATTTTCTATTGATTAATTGAGTTAATTGAGAAATTAATGGAAAATGGGTTGATTTGCAAATTGGATTTGTTTCCCATTAATTAAGGATGGCTTAATTCATATTTTGGAGGTTTAATAATGTTGATAAGTTGTTGATAAGGTCTGAGAGCCGCCGTTTCTGGGTTCCTCAAGGGTTTGAGTTTAGATATTTGAGAGAAAAATGAGAGAGAATGGGGAGTGATACCAGGGCTAAAAAAATGAGAAAAAGGGGAGAGGGGAGGCCGGTTAAGGGATTTATAAATAAATCCCCATTTAAAATTGGTCTAATTACACCATAAGTCATCCCGCATTTTGGGTATTTTCGAAACGGTCTCCCCCCTTGGGAAAATTACGAACCTAGTCCCCTTTATATTTCCAAGTCTTTTAATTCCGTCCTGAAATCTATCCGATATCCGTTTTCAAAATGGAAAAATTACGCCCCAAGGATCTTCGCGTTTTTGAACTTTCCATTTCAAGCTTGCCCCTTGGTCCAATTACAGATTTAGTCCTTTTAGGTTCTGGTTAATTTGCAATTGCGTCCCTAAATCGCACTTTATTACCTTTTAATTTCTGTTTTTTATGTTCGTTTCTTTTTATTTCAGTCCAGTTCCATATTTAAATATTCATGTTCGTTTATTATGATCGTATATGTTGATGTAGCCTTTTGCCTTCTCACATGTCTCTCGTACATGTTTCGTATTTTCATGTTTATATGTATATATGTGTTCAGTTCCTAGTGATTGTGTATTTTTATGAGTTTGTTCGGTTATTTGTATCACACGTATTCGATTGATATTTTAGTTGGCTCGTACACAACATGTTTTATATTCTAGTATGTATAGCATGTTCTCTTTGCTTTTAGGCTACATGTTAGTATATTTTCTTGGTCATGCATAATGCCATGTTCTACATGTGTTACAATGTGTCTTATTGTAATATGTATATCTTCTTGTAATATGTGTTTTTGTTCCATGCCTTGTAATTTTGATATGTTAAGTTTATTTTTAGTCACGAGTAGGGATAATTTGTATGCATGTATGTTTTAGATTAGTATTTTATTCACGTTCGATTAATAGTTTATTATGTGAATATTTATTGTATTATTTGCCATGCTTTACATTTTGTACACTAAGGTTGCATAATGAAATATATAATGTCAATGCGGTGTCCTTTTACCCGAGCGTAAACGGGGCCAGTATCAGGCATAGTGATAGTGGTTGGGCGTTTACCCTCGGATAACGGGGCCTTTAAAATCTACTCGCAATTATAACCGAATTTTAAATTAATCGTCACTTTAATATGGAAAATCTAATATTAATAAAGCCGTAATTATTAAAGTACCAATTTTGGGCGGTGTGGGGGTGCTAATCCTTCCCCATCCGTAACCGACTCCCGAACCCAACAGTTTTTATATCTCTGGTTTTATGGTGTCCGGCCTACCTAAGTGGCCGGTGGCGACTCTCTTTCTTTAAATAAAATACGATATTTTTAAAACCCCACGAAATAAATATTTTAGTACCTAAATGTAGTGATGTTTTTTCTTGCTAAAAAATCGAGTTTTCGAAGTGTTGGTGATTTTTCGGATATAAAAATATTTATTCCGTGGGGTTTTAAAAATACCGTATTTTATTTAAAGAAAAGGAGTCGCCACCGGCCACTGAGGTAGGCCGGACACCATAAAACCAGAGAGTTGAAAACTATTGGGTTCGGGAGTCGGTTACGGATGGGGAAGGATTAGCACCCCCACACCGCCCAAAATTGGTACTTTAATAATTACCGCTTCATTAATATTAGACTTACCGAATTAAAGTGACGATTAGTTTAAAATTCGGTTATAATTGCGAATAAATTTTAAAGGCCCCGTTATCCGAGAGTAAACGCCCAACCACTATCACTACGCCTGATACTGGCCCCGTTTACGCTCGGATAAAAGGGCACCGCATTGACATTATGTATTCCATTATGCAAACTTAGTGAGCAAAGTATAAAACATGGCAAATAATTTAAATACAATAAATATTAACATAATAGAATACTAATCTAACATAAGTAAAATACTACTCTAAAACATACATACATATTTATTAATCCTACTCGTAAATAAGAACAAATTTAACACATTACAATAACAAGGCATGAATAAATACACGCAGGAACAAAAACACATATCACAAGAAGACATACATATTAAAAATAAAACACATTGTAACATATATAGAACATAGTATTATGCATGACAAAGAAAACATACAAACTCATAACCTAAAAGCAAAGAGAAAATGCAATACATGCTAAAACACGAAACAAGTTGTGTACGAGCCGACTAAAATATTAATCGAATATGTGTGGTACGACAGACCAAATAAAAGCATAAAAACATAATCACCATAAACTGAACACACATATACATATAAACATGAAAATACGAAACATGTACAAGAGGCATATGAGCAAGCAAAAAGGCTACATCAACCTATACGATCATAATAAACGATCATGAACACTTAAATATGGAACAGGACTGAAATGAAAAAAATAAACATAAGAGACAGAAATTAAAAGGCAATAATGTGCGATTTAGGGACGAAATTGCAAGCTGAACCGAATCTGAAAGGACTAAAACTGTAATTGGACCAAGGGGCAGGCTTGAAGTGAAAATTTCAAAAACACGGTGGGACTAGTGAGGTAATTTCGCCATTTAAAAACTGATTCAATTTAATTCAGGGGTTGGATTGCAAGATTTTAGAATATAAGGGGGACCGGAATTGTAAATATCCCATGCGGCAAGACAGAAATGAAAATATCGAAAACGCGGGGGGATTTATTTCAGAATTTAACCATTTCACAAAATAAAATGCCTATAAAATCCCTATTTTTAGCCCGATCTCAAATTTTTCTCATTTTTTCCTTAACCAGTTTTATAATAACCTTTCTCTCTCTCATTTTCTCTCAACTCACCCTCCCAAACCTTTGATGAACCCAGAAACCGGCGACTCTCCGCCGTCCCTTCCACCGCCGGCCGCCGTTAGCCGACGCCGGCGAACCAAAAGAAACACCCAAAACCAACCTCTTTTCAAACTGAACCCGAATATAAACTTAGATTTACACTAAGACTCACCATTTTGCCTAGATCTAAGTAAATACGAAACGAAAAAAAGTTTTTTTTTGTTTATGTTTAACCGAAATGAAACCAAAAGGGACCTCCCTCTCCCTTCAGTTCACCATGTTCAGCTTGGGAAAGCTGAAGAGGCTTGTCACTGGTGAGGGGAGATCCATTGACGACGAAGGTAACAAATCTACATCCCTCTCTTTTTGTTATTACTTCGTATTTTTTTGTATGCATACAAAGAAGTAAGAAAAAAGAAAAGAGAGTTACCACTGAAACTTTGTGCTTCTTTCTTATTTTTTTTGTAACTGATTACAACTCGACTGCCTTACAATTACTTGTTTCATACATATATCCCTCTTTTTTTGGTTTGGTAGCAAGTACTGTAAAACTTTTTTTTAGATATGAAATGATACTAACATCGCCTCTTTTTTGTGTTTTTTTTATATCTAAACGCGGTGGTTAGAGGCCGGCATGGTGGAAGCATGGTGGCGGTGTGGGGGAGATTTCTTCGGCCAGAGGCGTCCTCGAACGTTGGATCAGATTCGATCTAACGGTCGGGATAGCTTGAAGAATACACGGTCCAGATAAAACCTCGATCGGTGGAACGGCTCCAGATCGTGACACGTGGGGCTCAGCAGTCGAGGAGTTATAGCGCGTGGGATTCACGCCCGCGTGGGATATCGAAGGGTCTGCGCGTGGATCGAACGCGCACGTGGCATTCGAACAGTCCGAGCGTGTAACATACGCGGCCAGCTGGATATTTTTCCCTCCTTGATCGTGGCTGTTGGATCAACATTTTGATCCAACGGCTCCTGGTTGGCTGCGCAAAGACAAAGTAATTAGGGTTAGATATCTAATGGGTATTAGGGTTCTGCTAGGGTTTTGGGCCTGGGCCGACCGGGCCTTGTAATTTATGGGTTTTATAATAATATGGACACTTAATTTAAGTGGGTTTTTTATTTTCAGATTTGTCCATATATATTAATAATAATATATTAATATAATAGTAAATGCATACACATACATACTTACGTACACATACATACAATTGTAATGAAATACATTCACACGTAAATACACTTACTAATAATACATACAATTCATGCAACACTCATTCGTATAATAACAAGGACATTAATAATATATACATGCAAACATATATAAACATACTCATAAATGCACATATACCAACATATATTATACGATACCCCTAACATAAATATAACCATATCACACACATATTAATAGGTACGTAATACACAATATAAATATATGCACCATGTATACATTCACACATATATCATTATGTAATATTAATAACATATACACGCACACACATATATGTAATCATGCACTAATATATTAATATGATACTTAGAGATTAGATAAAAATGAGTGATTACAGTTGCCCCTCTTTGCTTGTTCTCGTGGAATGGGAACAAAGCAAAGATTCATAAGCACTCATTTTTATCCGACTTCCCTATTTGTAGCTTCGGAAACACGTGCTCTTCTGGAACTCTCAGCTTTTCCTTGGCTGAATCTTCGGGCTCGTAAGTCCTTTCTATATAACTTCTTCCCCCTCCGATCTTGGAGCTACAAGCTCTTCCTATATGGAACCCTTCACTATGAAGCCTCAAGTTATGAGTCCCTCATATATAGAATTTTTCATCTTGAGATGGTAAGGCTCGGAGTCCTTCCTATATAGAACTCTTTACCTTCAACGCGGTTGGTTTTTTCTATATAAAACCTTTTGCGCCGTTGATGGATTCTTCCGACTGGGAGTTCCTCCTGTATAGAACTGCTAGTCTTCAAACCCTGGAGCCGTCAGTCCTTCCTATATAGAACTTTTAGCTTCTGAAATCTCAGAGCTACGGGTTCTTTCTATATAGAACCTCTTACTCTAAGACAGTAAAGCTCAGAGCCCATCCTATATGAGACTCTTTGCTTTCAACACAATAGGTTTTCTCTATATAAAACCTTGTGTATCATGGGTGAATTCCCTCGGCTGGGAGTTCTTCCTATATAGAACTGCTAGTCTTCACCCTGGAGCTGCAAGCTCTTCCTATATAAAACTTTCAGCTTCTGAAATCTCGGAGCTACGGGTTCTTCCTATATAGAATCTTTCACTCTAAGATAGTAAAGCTCGGAGCCCTTCCTATATAAGACTCTTCGCTTTCAACACAACAGGTTTTCCCTATATAAACCTTGTGCGTCATGGGTGAATTCCTTCGGTTGGGAGTTCTTCCTATATAGAACTGCTAGTCTTCACCCTGGAGCTGCAAGCATTTCCTATATAAAACTTTCAGCTCCTGAAGCCTCGGAGCGGCGGATTCTTCCTACATAGAACCTCTCTCTACAGGCGCTTGGAAACATAGGCCTTTCGTATATAGAACCTTCATCTTCACATTTGGGATTCACACCACGATGGCTACCAATGTCTCTTTGAATCTATAGATACCTGTCTAAGATAAGACAAAATGCTATGACAAATGAATTGGCATGCTCCTAATCCTAGTGATGTCTAACTATTCATGATGCATGAGTGTCAATATCTTGGTGGGCCTGCTTTAGTCCTCAGTCAATCTCGACTTTACGTTGTTCACTTTCTCCCCTTTTTGGCGGCGATACCCCATTTCACTGTCGGGTTCAACCATTCCAACCTTTCTTTTCTGAATTTCCAATTTTGGGTTCTAAAGTGCCCTTTCAGGTTTTCGCTTTAGAGGTTTTTTTTCAAGGGGTGCCCTTCCGAGTTTTCACTTGGGAGACCTCTCTTGTTATCTCGCATGCTTTCTCTTGAACAAGCAGGGCGTGCGCCATTGGTCATCCTATCCTGTTGCTTGAAGCCTTCCGCTTTCCCTGTCAACGGCCGTTATGTAGGGAGCTAGAGGGCAAAGTTAACATCATTTTCCAATCACCTGCATCTTTAAGATTAGATCACAGTAATGCTCAGAAATCTCTTGTTTACCATAAGCCTATGTTAGCTTATTTGCATGAAATTAACAAGAAGGCAAGGAATGGATGCTCAAAAACACGATTTTATTACGATTAAGGGTTTGAGATACTTTGAGAGAGTTATGACACACATAAGGAAGAATAAAAGCTAAATATGAAATACAAGATCCCTCATTATCTTCGGTATAAATGATACATGATCCTGTCAACCAGCGTAGAATCTTTTGCCTGAAGCACCCTCTTCACAGGGTTCATGGGGATGACCCTTCTCTTCGGATATCCAACCTTTCAATTTATCCGAGCCGCCCTTTATGGGTTTTCAACTCGGGTCCTCCCTTTGCTTCAAGACGCCCTATTTCGGGTTTTCGCCCTGAGCTCTCCATTTTTGTTCTTTTTCTTTTTTTTTCTTTTTTTTTCTTTTTTCTTTTCTCTTTTTTTTTCAAATGTAGTATTTCTTAACAGCATCAGAATTTATAGGGCTTTTCAGCTCGTCTCCATCCATTTCAGTTAAGATTAGGGCTCCTCCTGAGAAGGCATTTTTTACCATGTACGGCCCTTCCTAGTTGGGCATCCACTTTCCTCGAGAATCTTTCTGAATCAGGAGGATTTTCTTGAGCACCAGATCCCCCTCTCTGAACTCTCTTGGGCGCACCTTTTTGTTGTATGCCCGCATCATCCGCTTTTGGTACATCTGACCATGACAATGGCCTTTAGTCTATTTTCTTCAATGAGATTTAGTTGGTCGAGTCTGGCTTGCACCCATTCGGATTCTTCCAATTTTACTTCATTTAAGACCCGGAGTGACGGGATCTCTACCTCAATGGGGAGTACTGCTTCGGTACCATACACCAAGGAGTAGGGTGTTGCCCCTGTTGATGTGCGAATGGACGTCCTATAGGCGAAAAGGGCAAATGGCAGCTTATCATGCCAATCCCTGTAGGTATCCGTCGTCTTTGCTATGATCTTCTTTATGTTTTTGTTTGCTGCTTCCACTACCCCATTCATTTTAGGACGATAGACTGTGGAATTATGGTGTGTTATCTTGAATTGATTGCACACGTCAGTCATCATTTTGTTATTCAGATTGGAAGCGTTGTCGGTGATGACCCTTTCTGGCAAATCGTATCGACAAATAATCTCATTCTTTAGGAACTTACATATTGTAGTACTTGTGATGTTGCCGTAAGAGGCTGCCTCTACCCATTTAGTAAAATACTCTATAGCGACCAAAATGAAACAGTGTCCGTTGGAAGCCTTCGGGTGAATCTGCCCGATAACGTCCATGCCCCACGCCGCAAAAGGCCACGGAAAATTCATGGTGTGTAAAGGTGATGGGGGTGCGTGAATCTTGTCAGCATAAATTTGGCATTTGTGGCATTTCCTGGCGTAATCGATACAATCTCCCTCCATGGTCAACCAGAAATAGCCATATCTCATAATTTTCTGGGCTATAGACAGCCGTTGGCGTGCGTCCCACATAGCCCATCGTGTACCTCGGCTAAAATCTCCTTCGCCTCTCGGGCATCCACACATCTCAGCAATGTCTGATCATGACTTCTCCTATATAGGATCTCCCCATCTAGGACATATCCTGTTGCCATTTTTTTGAGTGTTTTTCTGTCATTGTCATTTGCTCCTTCGGGATACTTTCGAAGCTTGACATATTGCAAAATGTCATAGTACCATGGGTTTCCATCATTCTCTTCCTGCGCATTACAACAATGAGCAGGCCTTTCAAACGTCTGCATCTTAATGGGCTTCATTTCTGCCTCAGTGTTTGTTTTAAACATGGATGCCAGGGTCGCCAAGGCGTCTGCCATCTGATTTTCTTCTCAGGGAATGTAATTGAAGCTAACTCTTTCGAACTCCTTGGTGAGCCCTTGAATCAATTCATAATATTTGACCAACTTCGGGTCCCTGGTTTCCCATTCCCCACGCAATTGGTAAATTACTAAGGATGAATCTCTGAATACTCGAAGTTCCTTAATCTTTCTTTCAATAGCTGAGTTTAGTCCCATAACGCAGGCTTCGTATTTAGCTATATTGTTGGTGCAGAAGAATTCTAATCTGTTGGTGAAGGGATAATAGACATTCTCAGGGGAAATTAGCACAGCTCTTATCCCATGTCCGAGGGCGTTAGAGGCTCCATCGAAGTAAAGCTTCCATGATTTATCATCTGAAACCTCTTCCTCGGTTGTAATGCACATCAAGTCTTCATCCGGGAAATTAAAGTTCAATGCCTCATAGTCGTTCGAAGCGCGACTAGCTAGGAAATCTGCTACGGCACTCCCCTTTACGGCTTTCTGGCTCACGTATACAATATCGAATTCGGATAAGAGCATCTGCCAGCGGGCCATCCTTCCTGTTAGTGTTGGCGCTTCCATTAAGAACTTTAATGGGTCTAGCTTGGATATCAACCAAGTAGTATGGTACAGCATATACTGCCTAAGCCGCTTGGTAGCCCAAACTAGAGCACAACACAGCTTCTGAACTGGCGGGTACCGCATTTCGCAATCATTGAACTTTCTGCTTAGGTAATAGATGGCTTGCTCCCTTTTCCATGACTCATCGTGTTGCCCCAATACGCATCCCATTGAATTCTCAAAGACTGTCAGGTAGAGGATTAATGGTCGGTCTGGTACTAGCGCGACTAAAATCGGAGCATTTGTCAGGTACCTTTTGATCTTTTCTAGGGCCCCTTGACATTCCTCGTCCCACACACCAGGATTATTCTTTCTAAGAAGTCTGAAGACCGGGTCACATCGATCGGTTAATTGGGAAATGAAATGAGAGATATAATTCAACCTCCCCAGGAAACCGCGAACTTCCTTCTGAGTATGGGTTGGTGAGAGATCCTGGATGGCTTTCACTTTATCTGGATCGATCTCAATCCCTCTTCTGCTTACCACGAACCCTAGGAGTTTTCCATAAGTAACGGCGAAGGTACACTTGACAGGATTAAGCCTCAGCTGGTATTTCCGTAGTTTTTGGAATAGTTTTCTCAAATTCTGTAGGTGCTCCTCCTCTGTTCGGGACTTGGCAATCATGTCGTCCACGTATACTTCTATTTCTTTGTGCATCATGTCATGGAAAAGAGTCACCATTGCTCTTTGGTAAGTTGCCCATGCATTCTTGAGCCCAAAAGGCATCACCTGATAACAAAAAGTGCCCCACATGGTTATGAACGTAGTTTTCTCCATGTCGTTAGAGTCCATCTTTATCTGGTTGTACCCTGAAAAGCTGTCCATGAATGAAAACCATGAGTGTTCCGCAGTGTTGTCAACTAGCGTGTCAATATGTGGTAGGGGGAAGTTGTCTTTAGGGCTGGCTCAGTTTAGATCCCTATAATCTACACACATACGAACTTTTCTGTCCTTCTTCGGTACTGGTACGATGTTTGCAACCCATTCGGGGTATTTGGCTACCTCCAAGAAACCAACATCAAACTGTTTTTTACCTCTTATCTGATTTTTAATAACATGTCTGGTCTCATTCTTCGAAGTTTTTGCTCTATTGGTTTGCACTCCGGCTTTGTTGGCAATTTGTGCACCACTATGTCAGTATTCAATCCTGGCATTTCTTGATAGGTCTAGGCGAAAATATCCTTAAATTCTCGAAGTAGGGTTATTAGTTCGTGTTTGGTTTTCAAGGAAAACGTCGTCCCTATTTTCCTTCTTTTCTCTCTTCTTCAGTCCCCAAGTTTACAACTTCTGTTTCTTCTTGGTGGGGCATGATCTGTCTTTCTTCGTTGTCCACCATTCTCCTTAACTCTACAGGGACCTCACATTCTATCTCATTATCTTCTTCCTCAATTCCCTTTGAGATCTCAGGGCATTCAAAATTCACTCCGGGATTGGATCCGGTATCATTCATATAGTCAATCATGAGCGACCTGCATTAAATGGGAATGAATTGTATTGGGAAGAGGATGGCTTTATATGAAGTGAATGAACATGAAGAATGGATGAATGAAATAAATGAAGTGTTTGTCATTCAAGAAACCGGGGGATATTTTCATTTCAACAAAAAGTTAACATAGGTGCCCTATACAAAAGATCCCCATTGTTTATGGGCAAAGACAAAAGGTTGATTCGGAGCATTACTCTGATCTATTCCTAAAAACCACAGGTAGATCAATGCAGCTCCAGTTATCAAGTGTTTTCCCGGGAAGGCAGGGGCGGATGTTGGTCAACATTTTGCTGCCTTGACCCTTTCCAGCTATCATGTTGATGTACATCCCTTCAAGTGATTCATTGAATATCTCCTCCTTGTTGAGTACTTCATTTTCCTTAATTGCCTTTTCAACTTCTTGACCTGGTTGGTAGAATCTTCCGGAGACAAGTGGTTTTCAAACTAGGGAAGGACATTGGTCTCCACGGAATGTCTTCTCCTTTAAATCTGGCTTTTCTTTGCTCTTCTTTTCTCTTATATTCCTCTTTTATCTGTTGGACACTTGGTTTGTAACCCAGCCCAAAACGGTCCTTCTTGGTTACCATACTTTTGGCTCTTAGGCTCCCTTGTAATCTCTTCCCTAACCCTCTTCCTACTTTGGCTCCTCGGCCCAAAGTTTCTACGACGGTCATCTTGATACAATTAGATAACTTGGGATAGGGGATCCGACTTCCCTCTGTGACGAATGTGGCATTCACTAGCTCAAATGCTCGAAAAGAACATTCTGCAGCATCCTCGTCATTTTGAATATAGGGGGCATCTGATGTCACTGAAGCAACAATTTCCTGCTCGGCCTCTACTGTGACCAATTTGCCTTCGACTACGAATTTTAATTTCTGATGCAATGATGAGGGGACAACTCCCACGGAGTGGATCCATGGCCTTCCCAATAAGCAGCTGTAAGATGGTTTTATGTCCATTACCACAAAATCAATCACATACTTAGTCGGCCCGATGAATAGAGGCACCTCAATTTTTCCTCTTTGTGTACCGTCAAAGGCTCTTACGGAATTATGGTAGGGCTTTAGGTGAGAACCATCTATTGGTAGTTTCTGCAAGGTCACCATATGCAACACGTTCAATGCTGACCCGTTGTCAATCAGTACCCCAGGTACTACATACCCTTTGCAGTGGGTTGTGATGTTAAGGGCTTTGGTGGACCCCATTCCTCCCTCGGGGATCTCATCATCACTGAATGTTATATGATTATAGGCAGTGATATGCCCCACTATCCTGTCCAGATTTGTCACAGAAATATCATGGGGCACAAAAGTTTGATTTAGTACTTTTAATAGTGCCTCACGGTGTCTTTCTAAACTCAAGAGCAACTCCAGCACTGTGATCCTAACCGGTTGCTTTCGTAGTTGTTCCACTACGCTGTACTCGCTATGTCTTAGAAACTTCATAAATTATTTGGCCTGGGCCTCAGTTACCGGCTCATTCATCTTTGGGGGAGGTTCTTCACCGAATATCTGCGTGGGGCTAACCGCTGTATTCTTTCCCTTATCTTTGACCACTTCAGCTGCTCTCAAAGCCTCAGAGGAATAACATCTGCCGCTCCTCGTGAAATGGCCCACCTCACCAACATTCACATCGCTCTTGCTTTGTTCGTCTTTTAGCATAGGCTCTTTTACCTAACCATATTCTGGCTTTTCTGGCGTGGTCACATTTATAGCATAATTCTAGGGAGTTTGCCGCATATCCTTGAATGGGAACGGGGATGGTGCTGAAATGATGATCTTGGGATTTATCTTAGTGGTTTCTCCTTGGGAGGCACCTGCATTCCCTTGCCTGGAAGAGATGATAAAAGGTCTATCCCTCCCGTATTTAGCGTTGGGGCTATCTGTCATGTGTACGTCCGACCCCTTCTTTCCCGTGGGCTCTTCGGAGAATTATATTTGCTTTCATTCATCAATTGTTGTACCAATCTCTTAAACTCGTCGCACTTTTGGATGTCATGCCCTTCGTCCTGATGGAATTCGCAATACACTTCACATCCCTTCTGCCTTATTACCATGCCTTTGTCGATCACATGAGCCATGCATAATTGTTGAAATACCCACCGCAAAGGAGATTTGATTTCTGACACATCATCCTTAATCTTTCTGGTAAAGTATTCTTCAATAACATTTACTCCTCTGTTCCCATGATTAGGTAACGGATTAGTAGCTACACTTGGTTCTTCGAACTTCAATATCTCAGAATCAATTAAGTTCTGCACAAGTTTTTTGAAGGCAAGGCAGTTCTCGGTGGGATGTCCAGGGGCACCGCCGTGATAGTCGCAATGCGCGTTCGGGTTATACCAAGACGGGAATGGCAGTTTGAAAGGAGTAACGTAATATGGACAGACCAGGTCTGCTTCATACAACTGAGAGTAAAGCTCCGAGTACAGAACGGGCAGGGGAGTAAAAGTTTTCCTCTCTTTCTCTTTTCTGGAGGTTCTCTCCTCTCTTTGATTCGAGTTTTGTGCTTTTCCCACAGGTGCTTGTGGCTGTGAGACTGTAAAATTCTTTGGGGTGGTGTAAATGTTGGTGGCGTTTACTTCATTCTTCTTGCTGTATTTTCGAGATCCTTCCCCGCTATCAATTCTACCACTCTTAATTGCCAATTCAAGGGACTCCCCAGTCCTAATCAGATTAGCAAAACTCTGTGTTGTGTTATTAATGAGGCGATCGAAAAGTTCCCCTTTCAAAGTATTAACGAATAATGGCGTAATTTCATGCTCCGGGAGGGGTGGCTGAATTTGGGCGGCCACTTCCCGCCACCTTTGAGCATATTGTCGTAGACTTTCGTTGGACTTCTGCCCCATATTTTCCAACATAATTCTACTGGGGGTCATATCTGCTACATGTTTATATTGCTCAATGAATGCTCTTGACAGATCTTTCCATGTCTTGACATTTACCTTGCTCAACTGGGTGTACCACCGTAACGCCGCTCCAGTTAGGCTGTCTTGGAAACAGTGAATCAGTAGCTTCTCATCCTTAAGGTAGGCCGCCATCTTCCGGCAATACATTGTTATGTGCGCGGAAGGATACGTGGTTCCATCGTATTTGTCGAACTCTGGCGTTTTAAATTTTGGCGGTAGGACAAGGTCGGATACCAGACTCAAGTCACTATCGTCATTTCCTGATTCTTCCATAGCTTGTAAAGTTTTAAATTTTTCCTCCATGAGGCGAAACCTTTCCTCCCACTTTTTTTCTACCTCTGTCCTGATACTTTCGACCAAATTCAGGTCTGGCACCTTCTCTTCATAGAGTGTTTCAGTGTCGAGGGGTTGAGTTTCAGGTGCCCCTACCTGAAGACTAGCTGACATTCCTGCAGGGTCGATATACACCTTTCTAGTCGGATTTGGCACAGCTGGTTGAACCTTATTATGAACTGGGGTACCCTCTGGTTCTTGAACGGTTTCTCCTTCAACTCTCTTTCCAAGACTTTTAGCCAACAATGCAGTTATGTCGGATACTATCGATGCTTGCGACTGAGCAATCTGGTCACTGAGGCTTCTTTGAGCCTCTTCAAACCTTGCCTCGAGCTCTTTTTGCCCCTTTTCTAGACTATTATCCTGTCTTCCATGAGCTTGCTTTGTAATCGGGTAAGGTATGGATGATGAATGACTGCGGGTTAACTTCTATTTTCACACTGCCACAATATTCATAACATTAATATGGTTGCAAGAAAAATAAATGTATGTATAATGATGCGAATGTCATGATGCAATACAAGAATGTATGCAGATAAGGTACTAATTCTGCTGGTAATTACTCTTTTGAACTACTTCCACGGGAATTAAAGGGTCTCGATTACAACAGAGTTCATATTACAAAATGAAGATCCCTAATACAAAAGAGTACTAATTACAACACAGAGCCCTATAGATAAGCCCTAGATCTATCTCCTAATTTTCCAATCGCCCTGAGCAACTTTATGAACCTGGGAGCTTCTTCCATTTCTGGGAATACGAAAGGTCGAAGTGTTTCGGCCTCGATGGCCAAATCATTCACGTACCTGGCGACTCGTTGTATGTCCACCATCAGGTTTGCGTAATATTGGTCCCTATCCTATACCATCCGGGCAGCGTCACACAGTCTCCTTTGCCAATAAGTGTTCCCTCCGGCTGTAGCCTCCTCGAATACACTAATTTTTTCCTTATAATCTTCAACCGTTGCTTCAAGGGACTTAATTCGGGTTCGTAACATGCCTACTTCGCGCTCTCTTTCTTGTAGCTCAGTGAAGCCATTCCTCTGGCAGTACATTCGAAATGAGTGTTCTACTTCTACCACCTTTTCTTTCAATTCGTCATTCTGACTTCGGCTTTGATCCAGGCTTTGAATAGTGTTATCATACAACTTTTGCATCTCTAATAGTCTATTCCGGCTATTCATGGACCTTCTTTTCCATGCGGCGACGTTTTCTCTCTCGTGGTTGACTGCTTGTTTTCCTTTGCTAATTTCTTGCCTAGTTCTTTCCTTTTCTTGGTCAATGACCTTCTTGAAGGACTATCTTTCTTCCTCAATAGCCAACCAGCAACTTTCTATCTCCTTCTCGATCGCTCTCTTGCTGATTTCTCATTCTTCTTCCACCAAACGGATACCATTTATTATTTCCTTTTCCACGGCTATGAACTGACTTCGGTCGGCCTTCTGTATTTTCGCTTATAGTAGAAGGGTATCCTTTTGGTAAAGAGCGTTCTTGTCGCTAAAATTTGCATTTAATTTCTTCAACTGTCTAATGATCCCATCTCGTTTGTCAACCTCTAAGCTTGCTTTATAGAGCTCACTCACATGTTGAGTCTGTTGGGTGTCCATTTTCCTCTTAATTTCTTCGAGTTCATTTCGTAAGATATCGGCTTCAGATGGTACCACCCTTGTAAGCTCCTCAAGCGACACCACGGGTCCTTGATCAGATTCGGGAATCACATCATTAACCCTCAAACGTCTCCAAAGATCATAGTCTGGGGTGGTCATGTGCTCGGTGTCTCCTTCCACCCTAATCCGGTAACAATGGTCCCAAGCCCTCATGATAGTCTGAACTTTCTCTTTGAACTCCCCTTTGAAAAGAAATTCAGTTCGGCTTAACCCGGCGGTATTGGGAATGAACTATCGTGATCCGAATTATCGGGACACCAAAAGCGGAACACAAGCAATCCCTCCATGCAGTCCCAACATCATCAGCCAGTTGAAACCACCGCAACTATATAAAAAGTAATTAACTCTACCGAGCCACGGGACCCTCCATACTATGTCTTCGTCTTGGATGTTCCTGAAGAAACTAGCCCATTTTCTTGTTTTCAAGTCCTCTCGCCATTCTTTTGCTAAGTATTCCCGTAAAGGCGAAAAACCTTGGAAGGATATCCCAGTAGGACCCTCGTCGGCCTCTTCCACATGTGGCTCTGAATCCATACCTGTAACAGTTGCGCACATCCTCGAAAACGTCATTCTTCGTGCTTCCGACTGGCATTTAAAGAAATAAAGGTCTCGGCCAAAATAGCTGGTACTGGGTTTGCTCGCCGTTTTACACGCTCAAACAGATCTAGAATGGCTACATCAATGTTTCCAAGAATTCTTGGAAAGATCACCAACCCATATATTCCCAAGGCAAGCATGTCTATCCTTTTTTCCTCATCCGGGTGTGCAGGTAGGATGTCTCGAATGTTCTCCCATGCGAATACTGTACTATCTCCTCGAAGTCGGATCAAGCCATTGACCCAATCGTCACTCATTCCGTAAAGGTTTTGAGCTTTGAAGTGTAATTCTGATTCCTCGGAAGTTTTGTGTAAATCCAATCTTCCTGAACATTTTTCTGATTAAGCAGAGCGGTATATTCTTCTACTGTGGGCATCATGTCCTGTCCATTGAAGATAAAGCAGCAAAAGGCAGGATTCCAGAACTGAAAAATGGCTCGGAGTAGGGGCTGGTTGACCCGAATGTATATCAACTGTGCAATGTCGCCATAACTATCACTGAACCTATCTTGTAATCTCTGGTCCCATCCTTCCCAGATACTTTGAAGATCCCCTAAGTTGTTCTGTTGAAGACTCACATAGGTGTACCCTGCTATCACGCGCTCACTCGGTAAACTGTCCCCTTGGGCCTTCTGGTTGACCTCTGACCAATGTCTAACTGACAAGTTAAGCTCCTCTTTTCTAATACACCTTTTTTCCATGGTGAAAGACTTTCTGATCGGGTAAACCACTTGATCCAGTACCTTTATGTAATGAAAATGTAATAATGCATGAAAAAATAGCAAAAGGAGACAAGTCAGTACCGGATAGAATTAATAAATACATAAATAAAAAGACGAATTAAATAAGGTAAACAGACAAAACGACCCTATTTACCTATCTAAAACACCTAAGGTTATCCGCATGCTCTAATAGGGTGGGTTTCTATGTTCTCTATATGCAGTGTTGGTGCTAGAAGGTACCCGAATTGTCCTTGCTGTCCTCTACTAAGAGTAGCAAGGCCCCTGATCATCACCCATTATAGGCTCCTTTCAACCGGGTTCAATTCAGAGGGACCCATTCGCTTATGCCTGCACGAAAGAACGATATCCTTACGAAAGCATAAGGTACTCGAGCCCCGAAGGTACTTGCTAGGCCTACACGGGAGAACGATATCTCCACGAAAGCATTAGCGTTTTCCCCCCCACTTAAAAACGGGTTTATATGCCAAATTTTAAATGCGATAAAATAAACGCGCAATTACAACCGAATATTAATTTAATAGTCACTTTAATCCGGAACTTCTAATATTATTAAAGCGTAATTATTTGAAAAAGCTTGACTCTCTTTATTTTGTTAAAAACAAAAGAGATCCCCAGCGGAGTCGTCATCTGTAGCGATGTCTCATTTCGCTAAAATGTGTGTTTTCGAAGTGTTTGTGATTTTTTAGGTATTAAAATATTTATTCCGTGGGGTTTTAAAAATATCGTATTTTATTTAAAGAAAGGGAGTCGCCACCGGCCACTTAGGTAGGTCGGACACCATAAAACCAGAGATATAAAAACTGTTGGGTTCGGGAGTCGGTTACGGATGGGCAAGGATTAGCACCCCCACACCGCCCAAAATTGGTACTTTAATAATTATCGCTTCATTAATATTAGACTTTTCGGATTAAAGTGACGATTAGTTTAAAATTCGATTATAATTGCGAATAAATTTTAAAGGCCCCGTTATCCGAGAGTAAACGCCCAACCACTATCACTACGCCTGATACTGGCCCCGTTTACGCTCGGATAAAAGGGCACCGCATTGACATTATGTATTCCATTATGCAAACTTAGTGAGCAAAGTATAAAACATGGCAAATAATTTAAATACAATAAATATTAACATAATAGAATACTAATCTAACATAAGTAAAATACTACTCTAAAACATACATACATATATATTAATCCTACTCGTAAATAAGAACAAATTTAACACATCACAATAACAATGCATGAATAAATACATGCGGGAACAAAAACACATATCACAAGAAGACATACATATTAAAAATAAAACACATTGTAACATATATAGAACATAGTATTATGCATGACAAAGAAAACATACTAACTCATAACCTAAAAGCAAAGTGAACATGCAATACATGCTAAAACACGAAACAAGTTGTATACGAGCCGACTAAAATATTAATCGAATGTGTGGTACGACAGACCAAATAAAAGCATAAAAACATAATCACCATAAACTGAACACACATATACATATAAACATGAAAATACGAAAAATGTACAAGAGGCATATGAGCAGGCAAAAAGGCTACATCAACCTATACGATCATAATAAACGATCATGAACATTTAAATATGGAACAGGACTGAAATGAAAAAAATAAACATAAGAGACAAATTAAAAGGCAATAATGTGTGATTTAGGGACGAAATTGCAAGCTGAACCGAATCTGAAAGGACTAAAACTGTAATTGGACCAAGGGGCAGGCTTGAAGTGAAAATTTCAAAAACACGGTGGGACTGGTGAGGTAATTTCGCCATTTAAAAACTGATTCAATTTAATTCAGTGGTTGGATTGCAAGATTTTAGAATATAAGGGGGACCGGAATTGTAAATATCCCATGCGTCAAGACAGAAATGAAAATATCGAAAACGTGGGGGATTTATTTCAGAATTTAACCATTTCACAAAATAAAATGCCTATAAAATCCCCATTTTTAGCCCGATCTCAAATTTTTCTCATTTTTTCCTTAACCAGTTTTATAATAACCTTTCTCTCTCTCGCATTTTCTCTCAACTCACCCTCCCAAACCTTTGATGAACCCAGAAACTGGCGACTCTCCGCCGTCGCTGGCCGCCGCTAGCCGACGCCGGCGAACCAAAAGAAACACCCAAAACCAACCTCTTTTCAAACTGAACCCGAATATGAACTTAGATTTACACTAAGACTCACCATTTTGCCTAGATCTAAGTAAATACGAAACGAAAAAAAGTTTTTTTTGTTTTTGTTTAACCGAAATGAAACCAAAAGGGACCTCCCTCTCCCTTCAGTTCACCATGTTCAGCTTGGGAAAGCTGAAGAGGCTTATCACTGGTGAGGGGAGATCCATTGACGACGAAGGTAACAAATCTACATCCCTCTCTTTTTGTTATTACTTCGTATTTTTTTGTATGCATGCAAAGAAGTAAGAAAAAAGAAAAGAGAGTTACCACTGAAACTTTGTGCTTCTTTCTTATTTTTCTGTAACTGATTACAACTTGACTGCCTTACAATTACTTGTTTCATACATATATCCCTCTTTTTTTGGTTTGGTAGCAAGTACTGTAAAACTTTTTTTTAGATATGAAATGATACTGACATCGCCTCTTTTTTGTGTTTTTTTTATATATCTAAACGCGGTGGTTGGAGGCCGGCATGGTGGAAGCATGGTGGCGGTGTGGGGGAGATGTCTTCGGCCAGAGGCGTCCTCGACCGTTGGATCAGATTCGATCTAACGGTCGGGATAGCTTGAAGAATGCACGGTCCAGATGAAACCTCGATCGGTGGAACAGCTCCAGATCGTGACACGTGGGGCTCAGTAGTCGAGGAGTTATAGCGCGTGGGATTCACGCCCGCGTGGGATATCGAAGGGTCCGCGCGTGGATCGAACGCGCGCATGGCATTCGAACAGTCCGAGCGTGTAATATACGCGACCAGCTGGATATTTTTCCCTCCTTGATCGTGGCCGTTGGATCAACATTTTGATCCAACGGCTCCTGGTTGGCTGCGCAAAGACAAAGTAATTAGGGTTAGATATCTAATGGATATTAGGGTTCTGCTAGGGTTTTGGGCCTGGGCCGACCGGGCCTTGTAATTTATGGGTTTTATAATAATATGGACATTTAATTTAAGTGGGTTTTTTTATTTTCAGATTTGTCCATATATATTAATAATAATATATTAATATAATAGTAAATGCATACACATACATACTTACGTACACATACATACAATTGTAATGAAATACATTCACACGTAAATACACTTAATAATAATACATACAATTCATGCAACACTCATTCGTATAATAACAAGGACATTAATAATATATACATGCAAACATATATAAACATACTGATAAATGCACATATACCAACATATATTATATGATACCCCTAACATAAATATAACCATATCACACACATATTAATAGGTACGTAATACACAACATAAATATATGCACCATGCATACATTCACACATATATCATTATGTAATATTAATAACATATACACGCACACACATATATGTAATCATGCACTAATATATTAATATGATACTTAGAGATTAGATAAAAATGAGTGATTACAATTCCCAACCCACATCCCGCAAAATTTATAACCATCTTTGCCCAATTGAATGCATAGGGAGCGAATCCCCGTAAAACCTGCCCCTCTTACATCTCTAGGGATTACTATACGAGGGAGATTAATGATATAATATTTTAAGATGTATTTACCAAGTTTTGTGCTGTATTTTGGTTATTTAGGCTATTAACTATAGGTTATGTAATGATTTTTACAGGAAAATATGCTAGGAATTATGGAAGTAACAATATATCTGCAAATGTTTTAACTTTTAAGTTGACCAGTAAAGAAATATTATTTTATTAATTATTTGCAGCACTTTTGAATAGATTAAATTTTATGTTTTTATATTTTCTTTATATTGTTTATGATGTTTTATTCATATACGATAAATATACAATATATGTATTGACATAACAATTTATTAAATATATTATTACTTATACTTTATTCTCAAGTTTCAATCAATTCACTATTTTGAAATTAATATCATCATTATAGGTTTATGTTGGTATTTTAATTTTATGAGATTAAACTTTTAAGAGGTTCCTTTAATTTCAAGTGTCATCTTTAGGAGAAAAGATATTATTTTTAAATGAAGCATTCAATGTTGGTTATATAACATTACATTATATATTTTCATAAAAATGGAAAATGCAAAATATTTCATATTATTGAAAATTATGAAATATGAAATATTTGTTGAAAGAATAAAAAGGTATAAACACATATTAAAATTATAAAAACTATAGAGATCCAATAATTGGTTGAGTGGTCAAGGATGTTTATATTGTCATATCTTGTATGAGTTCGAATCTCGACACTTGTCTTAAAAAATAAATATCAAATGAGTCTAGAATGGGCGACGCACATCACTGCACACCATTAATTTTTAATGACTTTTAAATAATTATTAAAAATCTCAAATGCTCGACATGCAATTAATCATATTTTAAAATAAAATTAGAATAAATTATTTAATGAACTATTCACACCACCTCATCCAAGGTCCTACCTAATTAAACAAAACCACATCATTTTTATTTTTCACATAATATTTTCTTATAAATTAAAATTTACAAATCGTCGTCTTCTTCCTCATACCTCATATATTAGGACTTAATTTTTATTCTCAATTCTAATATGTCATGAGTATCGACGCTACTCAGCAAACGATTTCTCCGCAAGAAAATAAGCAAACCCAGAAAACTCAAAGTCGCACAAATCCTAAATCCCACTCCCCAACTAATACTATCCTCGACATAGACGATACCTATAAAACTGACAGCACAGGCTGCATAGAATGTGAAGAAAAAACAGTTGAAGAAACTCTCTTAATCTGTAGGATTATCAAACTGATTTGCTCCTAATGTTGTTGGTAATGTAAAATTACGAACCACCCTCAGGCCTATTGGTAATGACCGAATATAGAACAACTAAGTGAAGCTTCGATGGATCGTGGCACAAGCTTGAACCTGTTTCACAGTGTGGTCTCAAATAACTACTCAATAACTACTCACTCTTTATTAACATGCAGAAAAGATGTGAAGATTCACTTTGGATGAAAATAAACCTTATTAGCTAGGACCAGGGATAACATGATGAGCCGGATCCATTTAATAATTTTTCGATCGAAAGAGTTAGCCAAAACAACTCCAATATTTGGGGCCAAATTTATGGAACCGTTGACCACAATGGCTACTTGAGTAGCGTGGATGCTCATGATATCGTTTGTAAATTTGTGAATTTTACCTAAAATTTTAATTGAGTAGGATCATAGATGAGATGTGAGGAAGAAGATGATTTGTAAATTTAAATATATAAGAAAATATTATGTGAAAAATAAACATGATGTGGTTTTATTTAATTAGGTAGAACCATTGATGAGGTAGTGAAAATGGTTCATGAAATAATTTCTTTTAATTTTGTTTTGAAATATGATGAATTGCATGTCGAGTCTTTAAAATTTTTATAATTATTTAAAAAATATTATAAATTAATGATATACGACTATCCTTAAATCATATACTTTATGGTAGCTGTTATGATGATTATTATCGGTATCGTGCATGTCCCAACCCTCATTCAAATATCTACACCAGTGATTTTAAGCTATCCTACTCAATTCTAATAAAAAAAAAATTAAATTTGAATTTCAGCTTCCTTTACACCAAGGCAATCATAATGTCTGTTGAATTTCTTAAATGAAACGTAAATTATTCTTTAATAAAACTGAAGAAAAAATCCTCAATGTTTATGATAAACCGTAAAAAAGAGAAAAATAAAATTGCTTTTTCTGATATTATTATGATTAGCTTGAGATTACGGCAAAATAAAAATATATAAATAAAAATGACGGTGTGATAAACAAATTAATGTTGAAAACAGACTGAAAAAGAAAGTAAAAATAAAACCCTAATGCTTTGAACTGAAAACCCTAGTATTACTATTTCTCCATTGCCCTATGGTAATCCGAGCGGCCGGCCACCAGAGAAGGGCAACCTGGTCGTGGTAGCTCAGTCGCTGGATTGTCTTGCTTCCCCAACGCCCCTAGAGGGCCAACTGTCCGTCAAGAAGGGTCGGAATGATTTGGAAGTGGTGTCGGATGGTACTGGTGATGATATGGATGCGGAAGGCCCTCTCCCTGCTTGGGTTGGGGTTCATGGTGGGGATCAGGTTCGTCATGGGGAAGGGCTGGTTGAAGGGGAGGTTCGTCCTACAGCCGCAGAACATGAATCGAGCAAGGCTACATATGCAAGTGTTGTCGATAATGGTCAGGACAAGTCGGGATCTTAGAAGTCTGATGTTAAATATGTAGAGGATGAGGTTGTGGTTCTGGAGGAGGATGTGATTATTGATTGATCAGAGCCGATTCCTTCGATTCATTTTTCGGATCGGGTTCATGATCAGATTGATAGAAATATGCGTAATGCCATTATTGTTCGTCTTCTTGGGAGGACGATTGGCTATGCGATATTGTTGAATCGTATGCGTGAGATGTGGTCTCTCGTTGGGGATATCCAATTGATTGATATAGAAAACAATTATTTTATTGTTCGATTCTCACATGCTAGTGATTATATGAAGGTACTCACGGACGGTCCATTATGGGAGTTATTTAACGGTTCAACCCTGGAGTAGAGCGTTTTCTCCATCTGAAAAACACCCATCTCAAGTCATTGTTTGGATTCGTTTATCTGGCTTGTCTTATCGTTATTACACGAATACGTTATTTTGATGCGTTGCGGCTCTAATTGGGCGAGTGTTTAAAATTGATTATAACATCCGGGGCGGGGGACGTGGAAAATTTGCAAGATTAGCGGTGATGGTGAATCCGAACAAGCTGTTGTTATTTAGTATCCGGATTGACGGTAAGGTGCAAAGACTTGAGTATGAAGGGCTGCAGCAGGTATGTTTTGGTTGTGGTACTTATGGATATTCTAAAGAACAGTGTGAAAGTCTCCGTGCTCAAGCGGAAGGCGCGGGGGTTGCCAATACTACAGACCAGGCAGTATATTCTAATAATGGGTCTTCCTCGAAGGATACGAAATTGTTTAGGCCTTGGATGGTTACGAAAACGCATCAACGTTGCCCCCCTTTGCGGTCCACAAATATTGGTTCAGTCGAACCGCTAATGACTGGTAGTTCACGGTATGCTGTGTTAGAGATTTCAGAAGAGGAAAATGTGGCAGCTGGTAGTTTGAGGCCTGCTTTGACCTCTTAGAGTGCGGAGGTCAAGAGAGCCTCTACTGGGCAACAAGGGATTGATGTGGGTAGTCGGGTGATTAAGAATGCGGTGTATATGGCATCGACCCGGACAAGCATTCGAAGGCTGCCTCCAAGAAGACACAGGCTCTAGACTTGGTACCTACTGTGGCTGGTCAGAGTGTCAAGGTCATAGCTCATGCTCCAAGGGTTAAAACTAGTAATCATTCTGCTGTAAAGATATTGGAACCAGGTGTTAAGGGTCATGAGGGACTGACTGGCTCGATCGCAGAATTTGAAGGGAAAAAGTGCAAAGGAAAATGTTGGTCGGGGTCTAAAGGTTAGGAAACCAGGGGATTTTTGAGCTTTAATTCGACCGATATTGGCCGAGTTGGGTCAGAACATATCACAGCAGTTTTAAGATGCTAGTGTACAGGAGATTTTAGATCCCAGTAATCCTTCATAGACTGATGTATTGGGCTTGATGCTTCACTCGTCCGATGAGGAGGATATGTTTGAGTTGTATAATGAGGATAAGATGACGGATGTGGATGACTCGAAGTGCTTTGATGCGTAGTATGGTATCGTTTGTCATTTTTTATTTTGTTATGATGATTAATATCATGTTCTGGAATTGTCTGGGTGCGGCAAGCTCTGCTTTTAGGAGATATTTTCAGACGTTTTGCATGGCTCATAAACCATGGTTGGTTACGTTGTTTGAGCTGCGGATCAGTGGTCATCTTACGGATATTGTGGTTTCTCGGTTGGGATTTGCTAATTCTATGAGAGTGGAGTCGCATGGCTTTAGTGGTGGAGTGTGGTTGTTTTGGGAGGATTCAGTTGTTGTGGAGATATTGCATATATCGAACCAGTTTATTAATAAGAGAGCTTGTGACCTTAATGGTGATTCTTGGGTGCAGTTCAATGCGGTTTATGCTAGCCTATGTTTTACAGTACAAAAGCATGTTTGGGAATAACTAGAGGCTCTTGCTCCTAAGGATGATGTTCTTTAGATCTTGGGAGGTGATTTTAATGTCATTCTTTCTGCGGATGAGCGGTCTAGAGGGGCTTCGCATCATACGAGGGTAGTCGCCTCTTTGTTGAATTATTGTTTTGCTCTGGTTTGATTGATATGGGATTTAGGGGCACTCTTTTTACATGGAATTGCGGGGATTTATACCAAAGAGTCGATAGATGTTTGGTTAATTCGACTTGGTTTACATGCTTCCCTGATAGCCATGTGTTATATCTTGAGAGACTTGGCTCGGACCATTGTCCACTGTTTCTTCAGTCTGTTGAAGGAAATAGTGGGCCACATGCTCGTCCATTTCGATTTATTGCGGCATGGCAGGATTATCATAATTTTTAGGAGTTCTTGCAGTCAACATAGAATGGTGATGTGTCTGTGGTTGAAAATGTGAACAATTTTTGTGTGGAAGTGGAAATGTGGAATACGAAAGTGTTTGGACATATCGGTAGTAAGAAACGCAGGTTAATGGCGAGGCTCAGGGGAATTGACAATGCTTTGACGGTACATCATTCAAACTCTTTGGTCCGACTTGCTTCCAGGTTGCAAGCTGAGCTTGAACTGGTGTTAGAATAGGAAGAGAGTCTTTGGCGTCAAAAGGCATGTTCGCAGTGGTTTCTGGTAGGGGGACCAAAACACGAAGTTTTCATGCTTCGATACAAGCTTGTCGACGGGCAAACTACATTTCCACGTTGAAATTGGATGATGGGAGTTGATGCTCTGATCAAAGTCAGTTGTCAGATTTGGCTTTATAGTTTTATAAAAAACTGTTCACTAGTGAGGCTGGTCAACGTGAGAACTATGCGACTAGGGGCTTGTTTCTCTACGTGTCATAGGTCGAGTTGGACCAGCTAGGTTCCGTTGTCTAATAAGAAAGTTTATCGTATAATTTTTGATATGGGATCGTGCAAGGTACTTGGGATTGACAGCATGATTGTCGCATTCTATCAACAAAATTAGAGCATTGTTGGGCCTTCAGTTTGTACGTTTCTTCACTCAGTCTTTGAATCTTGTTTGGTTTTGCCAATCATTAATTGTGCATTGCCTGTTCTTTTACCGAAGGTTAAGATCTATCAGTCAGTCCAATTAGCTTGTGCAATGTCTTGTACAAGGCTATTACAAAAGTTATTATAAAGCATCCCAAGCCTTTTCTTCCACGTTGGGTTTCCGAGAATTAGACGAGTTTTATCCCTGACCACTCAATAACAGATAACATAATCATTGTTCAAGATGTGATACATTCTATGCGACGAAAGAAGGGATCGAAGGGTTGGATGGCGATAAAAATTGACCTTAGAAAGGCATATGATCATCTCGAATATGTTTTTATTGTTGACACTCTCGCTGATATTGGTATACCGAGTAGGTTGAGTGCGCTCATCATGCAATGCGAGACATATGTATCTACGCAAGTCTTATGGAATGGTTCTATGTCAGACTTCTTTTCTCCGTCAAGGGGTATCTGGCAGGGTGATCCATTATCACCTAATTTATTTGTTCTTTGTATGGAGCGTTTAGGGTAAAGTATTTAATGTGCGATCTGTCAGAGCAATAGAAGCCTTTTCGTACCTCAATTTCTAGTCCCGAAATATCTCATCTTTTCTTCACCGACGACATGATTCTATTCGCGGAAGCATCGACTGAGTAGATGATTGGTATCTGTATGATTCTGGACTCTTTCTCCAGAGTATCAGGTCATAAGGTTAGCCATGCAAAAATAAATATTTTTTATTCTAACAATGTACATGTGAACCTTCGACAGAGTATCAATGCTGGGTTTGGTTTTCAAGAGGTGGTTAATCTTGGCAACTACCTTGGTGTGCCTCTATTACATCAGCGGGTTACTTCGGCTTCTTATCGGTTCTTAGTCCACTCTGTACAAAAGAAGTTGAGTGGATGGACAGCACATTCGTTATCTTTAGAGGGTCAAATTACTCTAGCCAAAGTTATCCTATCAGCATTTCCTATGTATACCATGCAAATGGCTGTTCTTTCAAAATAGATATGTGCAGAGTTGGAAAAAAATTATACGCCGTTTTGTTTGAGGGATTATGTCAGAATGGGGTGGTATGCACTTAGTTAAATGGGATAAGGTGTGCGCTCAATGGAGCATGGTGGTCTTGGTTTTTAGAAACTCGAGGTTCAGAATAAGGCATTCTTAATGAAGCTTGTAAGGAAACTTTTTGGGTTCGGTTTCTTCGCGCAAAGTATAAGTGCGGTGACACTGTACCAGCTGTCTTAAGGAGGCAGAATTGTTTCTAGTTGTAAAAAGGCTTAAGCATTTTTTGGAATGATGTTCGCCAAAATCTTACTTGAAGTATTGGTAATAGGGTGACGGTTGATTTCTGGTTCGATTCATGGGTTGGTGAGCTTAGCCCTTTGGCTAATTATGTCTTGCCTTCTATCGATTCCATTCTCCCATATGTTTCGATTGCTTCCATGACAGACTCGTTTGATAATTGGCGTTGGAACCTCTTCCAACATATGTAGTCGCACTATGTGCTTCTGTATATTGCTACGGTCAAGGGTCTCATTTCGCAAAAGGGGAGCGATGTTGTGGGTTGGAGAGGCGACATGGTGAATCGCTTCTCCATCAAGTCTGCTTATTTTGTGCGTATAGGCAGCTCTCATATTGATGTAGATCATGTTTGGAAAATCATACATAAGCATAGGGGGTTGCAACGGGTTCGCGTCTTCTTGTGGCTTGTGTGTTTGAATCGTCTCATGATGAATGTTGAGCGTGGGAAGCGTCATTTTACTACTGATATTCTTTGTCCGATATGGCGCGTTGTGCCTGAGGATGTTGACCATGTTCTTCGCTCTTGTTCGTCGACGGCTGCGGTATGGTGCTCTATTATTAAGCCTGACCGATTATCTGAGTTCTTTGCTTTGGTTATGCATGATTGGATTATTCTTAATGTTACTAAGCCGGATTATTTTGTGTCACATGAGCCGAATTGGGACATTTTATTTGGTGCGCTTGTTTGGAATTTTTGGAGGGCTCAGAATGCCATTATTTTCAACAACCCTATCGAGGGCTCGGTTTGATAGTCGAGTAGAGCAAGCGCCTGCTGGCTGTTGCTCTCCAAGCGCTGGATGCACAACATCATGATATTGTGGCATCCGGTTCAATCCTGCGTGGGGCGTCGATTTGGTCTCCTCTTAAGATCGATTGGATAAAATTAAATACTGATAGGGCGCGGCATAATTCTTCCCAGGTTGCGT
This sequence comes from Hibiscus mutabilis, assembly GCA_019671005.1. Classification (NCBI taxonomy): domain Eukaryota; kingdom Viridiplantae; phylum Streptophyta; class Magnoliopsida; order Malvales; family Malvaceae; genus Hibiscus; species Hibiscus mutabilis. The sequence goes on from CM033751.1 coordinate 13,723,144, forward strand.
CATGTGGTGGTGTCCTTCGTGACCATGTTGGTGGTTGGATTCGTGACCAAATTCATAAGGTCTTGCTCGGTACTTGATGTTGAGATGTGGAAGTACTTGTTAGTTTGGAGAGTGCTTGGGATCGAAGTTTTCGGCAGGTGATTCTTGAACTTGATAGCTTAGAGGCTTTACGCTTATTACGGTGTGATCTGTCGATTCAGCAGGGGTTTTCTTTGTTGATGCATTTGCATAAGTTACACAAATGAGGGTGAATCGTCTGACTCCAACATATTTACCGAGAAGGAAATAGTGTCGCGGATGGTCTTGTAAAGGAAAAATGTTCTAATAATTTTAATATGATTTATTATCTGACACCTCCCACTAAGTTTGTAGGGGTGTTAAGTGCGGAGGTGGTTGCTTAGTTATGTAGCCGATTGCTTTGTATTGACTTTAGTTATTTCACGGGCACTCTTTTTTCTTAATTTAAGTTTAGGGATATTTTTTTAATGAGGTACGTGTGAATAATTTCTTTTTACCTAAAAAAGTAAATTAGTGTTGAAATTTAAAATTGAAGGTAATGTAATGTTATGGGAAGTTCTTCAATGATAATATCAAGTGGGCCGAAAAAAATCGATCAAACTAAAACTCGAATTAAATTATATAAATTTATTTTTTATTCGAATTAAGCTGAATCAAATTTACTTTTGTATTAGAATTAGAATTAAAAATTAGTTTTCATTTTTTATAATGTAAAAGTAAGTAACAATAACTTTAAAATAATATATAATAATTATTAATTGTTTCTATTTATTTAGTTTTAAATAAATATTTATTTACGTATTTTTTAAACATTTGACCATTTTACTGGTTGGAGCGTGAAGACACTCTCCCTTATTCCCGCGTGCAACGTGGGTGAAATAATAAAAAAGAAAAACTATATAAATAGTCACTAAAATTTTAGGGCATTTTCGTTTTAGTTACCAAACTTTTAAACTTACAATAAGGTCTATAAACTTTTAATTCGCTTTCATTAAAGTCATTGTCATCAATTGTTGTTAAAAAATACTAACGCAATACATTAGTGTCATCTTTTTCTCCAAAAAAAATCTCTTAAATTTTTGAAACAAAATTTCTGAACTTTATTACGCTCTTGTTTTTCCAAATTAAGTCCAAAACCGAAAAATCATTCTTTGACATTACATAGTCTCCATCACCAAGCTTCAAACATGGGCAAAAATCACCAATCCCGTCACCAAGGTAAATTATTGTTTTCTTCTAGTCCTCCACTGATAGAAAAGCTTATATCTTGTCAATCACAGTACCATACATTTTTAAAAAAGAATTTAACTATACATTTGTAATCACTCATTTTTATTAGGGTTATAACTATTATAGCAGTATAACAATTATTATATATTAGTATGTATGTATTAATGTTTATTTGTATGTGTAATAGTATGTGCATATATGTGGGTTCATGTGTATGTATTTGATTAATTATATATATCGGTATTAAGGTATGCATGTGTTGTTATCATTTTGAGTATACATTACTATTGCATGTATATGAATTTGGGCTTGCATGTAGTATATGTATGTACATGTGATTATTATAATGCATGTGTATGTCTATTATATGTGCATCATTATTATTGTATCTGTCCGTACGAGAACATGTATTAATGTGTACGTATTAATATATGTGTCTATGTGTGTCAATGTGTTTGCATGTATATATGTTGATTCACATATATGAATGTTTATCTTATTAATTATTGTATGTACATGAGTATAAGTGCCTATGCATATATGAATAAATATTAATGTTATATATGTTATTATTATTAATATTGATGGGTTGGGACTAAAATAGATCTGATATAATATTTAAAACCCAAATATTACTTTAAATGTCCAGACCAAGCTACATAAAACCCAAAAAATTAATTAAAATAATTACACAAGGCCCAACCGGCCAAAACTCAAACCTATCCAATTAACCAAAAAACCCTAGAATCTTATCTAACATCCCTTCATCTTTTGCAGCCGCCGCCATCCTAGCCGTTGGATTAAATATTATCCAACGACCCAGATCAGAAGGAGCCTATCTAGCTGGCGCGCGAGTGATATACCCGAGGGGCTCTTCACTTCTCAAACGCATGCGCGAGACCGTTCGCTTTCCCACATGCCACACGTCACAATTCGAGGCTACCACGTCACCCTCCAGAATACATCAAGGCCGTCGATCTTCAAAAAATCCTAGCCATTAGATCAGATCTGATCCAACGGCCAGGAATAAATCTGGCCAAGAAAACTTGTTCATCTTCCTGTCATGTGGCCGTCTCGCCGGATTTCTCGCGCCGCCGTACAACCTCCCATCATCGGCTCAACCACCGGCATGGCCGAAACACACAAAAAGGAAAAAAGTTAGTCAATCAATCCAACGGTGATAACATTTAATTTGGGGATTCTTGTAAGCAAAAAAATCAGGACAAACATGCATATATATGTAATGAGATCTACCATTTGTAATGAGTTACCATATTCGAATGAAATAAAAAACCCTTTTCAGAGGTATCAACTTATCCCTCTTTGCATGGATTCGATACAAAAAGTAATAACAAAAAAATAATAATAAAGGCTTCTAGTTCTTACTCTCGCCGTTCTAACTTCTCTCCGTCGATAACAAGTTGTAGGGCCATTGAGGTGAACATGGTGAGCCGGTGAGGGGATGATTTTTAAGATTTCGTTCTAGCTTTTTCTTTTAAAAAATAAAGGGGTTTTATTTTAAATTTTTAAAAAAGGGGCGGCTTTTTGTCTTCTCGGCACCGATTAGCGGTGGCTAGAGTTTTTGGGCGGTGGCCGAAGTAACCGGACTACTGCCGTCCTCTGGAATTAACGGCGGTCGGAGGTTTTTTCTGAGTTTTGGTTTCTGGTTTGAAAAATAATAAGAGAATGAGGGAGTTTATTTTTAGAACAAAAATTTTAAATGCCAAAAGAGTTAAAATGGGTCTGATGAGGTCATTATATAGACGATTTTTGTTTTAAAAATGGTGTAATTGCATCTTAAATCCACCGCCCTTTCAAACTTTTCACTTTGAGCTTGCCGCATGGTCCAATTACAGGATCAGTCCCTCCATGTTTTCTAAAATTTTCGATTTCATCCCTGAATTAAAACTAATCAGATTTTGAATGGGAAAATCTTGTTCTAGGTCCCTCCGTCCTTTTGCATTTTTCAAAATACCTCTGCTGCATGGTACAATTACATATTTGGTCATCTTAAGTTCAAGTCGGCTTTCAATGTCACCCCTAAACTTGTTTTAATTGCTTTTAAAATGATAAATTACATTTCAGCCCTCTTTCTTTTTACAATTTTTCAATTAGGCCACCTTTTTCTTCTAATTTTAATTGTTTTATGGTAAAATTGCATTTCTGACCCTCCGACCTTTTGTTTTATTTAATTGCAGTCCTTTATTTTATATGTTTTGTTTAAAAGTTTTCTATATATTCAATACGTGACTCACGTTATTTGAAGTTAGTTTGTTACATATATGTTTTTATTTAATTTGTAGCAATGTATCTATGTATATGAATGTATATATATGTGGTATATATTATGTTATATATATATATATGTGTGTGTGTGTGTTTATATGAGTATATATATATGTAAATTTAGTGTTTTTATATATTTTATATTATACTTTTATTTTGTCATACATATATTGTTGTGCAAAATTATTTTTTACTTTTTTATGTAATATATATTTTATATATGTATTTTATATTATAATGTATATGTTAGTCCTTTTATACTTAATACGTATATATTAATTTTATACACCTAGTGTATATATTATATAAATTAGTGTTTTGTAAATATTTATGTTATGTTGAATATTTTATACATATATGACTATAGTGTATTGTTTTAATTCTATATTATAGGTTACCTATTACTTATACCATATGTAATATTTTAGTTTGTTGTATTTTCTTTTTATTTTATTATTATTTGTTTATAATAACATATTAATTCCAGGTATTTATTTTTGCCTTGTTCGATTAAGTTGCATATTTGACATATTTAATTGCCAATGCGGCGCTCCCTTTTTCGACGGTAAACTTGGCTATCAGTCAAAGACGTAGATGGTAGTTTCCGTTTATCCCTCGAACACCGGAGCCCTTAAAATATACTTGCGTATATAACCAAATTTTAATTTAAGAGTCACTTTAACCCGTAAAATCTGATATTAATAAAGCGGTAATATTTTAATACCAATTTTGGGCTGTATGGGGGTGCTAATCCTTTCTCATCCGTAATCAACTCCTAAACCCAAACTTTTAAAGGAATCTTTGATTTTTGTTTTCGGTGCCCGGTCTACCTTATCTAAGTGACCGGTGGCGACTCCATATTTTTTAAAATACGAGTTTATCCCCAAATTCCCCTTTTAATCAATTGTCAAATAAAAACAATATTATAATATAATTTATTATTTTCGTAGCGACTTGTAAAAAAATAGTCCTACAATATTTAATCAATTACGTGGCAAGAAATTAAGATGATAACACAAAAAAGTGGTGTAGGAAAAATACCGTTTTAATTTTTTTAAAAAAATTCTTTTCCTATGTCATATCATATACAGTGTCATTGTTATTTACTTTGTTTTTTCAAGTTAAAAAGTTATTGTATATACCTTGTACATATTAGGTGAACAGCTGGGATGAACACATTCATAAGAAGATTTGGTGAAATCATGAGGGAATTAAAAGTTCAGAAACCTAGTTTCAGACATTTAAGGTTTTTTGGGGAAGAAGCAGACTATAACGTGCCACGTTAATATTTCTTAACGGCAACTGACATCAGTGACTTTAAATAAAGCGAATTAAAAATTTAATAATATTGTTGTAAGTTTTAAGTACTCGGTAATAAAAATGAATTCTTCTTAAAAGTTAGGTGACTATTTATGTAATTTATCCATAAATAAAAAGAGGAAAAGAAAGAATAACGTTGGAGTGGTCAGTTGTTCCACAGTTGGCCGTTTTCTTTTAGTTTCTCTCTCAAACAAAGCATTCATTCGCTCTTTCCTTTTCCTTTGTTTTCAGGTTTATTCTTGGAAAAAACTTTAATATATAGGTCGGGTAAAGTTTAATTTATACGTGTCTTTTAATTTTAGGGGTTAAAGTTTAGGGTTTAAGGTTTAGGTTGTAGGGTTTAAAATTTAAGGTTAGTGTTTAGAATTTAGTGTATAGGGTTTAAGATTTAGAGTTTAATTTTTAAAATTAATATTTTAGAATTTAATGTTTAGGGTTTAAGGTTTAGAATTTAGTGTTTAAAATTAATTTTAAACATTGTATCAAAATTTTATGCTTTATTTTTTCCGTAATATATATCAACTCTCTTTTTCACTCTACTTTCGAGAGAAAGAAGCCATTCACCCTAGTTTTCAGATTCATCATCATTGGATACAACAGAGATTTTGAAAAGGAGGTCGAAAATAAAGTGACAGATTTTAAAAAAAAAAGTTTGGGTTTTTGTTTTTTTATAGGAAATTGAAATGGGATCATCTTCGGGGCAAAGTAGTGGAAGCTATGATCTTTCATTCAAGATCCTGTTGATCGGAGACTCTGGTGTCGGCAAGAGTAGCTTGCTTGTTAGCTTCATTTCATCTTCTGCTGAAGATCTAGCTCCCACCATTGGTTCAATTTCCTCTTTCTTTATTCTCTTTTTTTACTTAACATTTTTTTCAATCTTGGATCTTTGATTAGTTTGCAATGGTGAAAATATGATTTGGGTTTTCTTCAAATCTATGCTTTAGGTGTGGATTTTAAGATCAAGTTGTTAACAGTTGGTGGGAAGAGATTAAAGCTTACTATTTGGGATACTGGTATGAAATTTATACTAATATTGTTTTCTTTTTCTTTCATTTTAAGTCTCAACAACTTTGAATTCTTTGTTAAAATCGGTCGGTCTAATTGAAGTAAATTGCCTATGTTTAGAATTGACTTGTTTATTTTGCATTGAAGAGGGCTCATTTTTACTGACTTAGGCAATTCAGAGGAATTATGTTTAGAATTGTATAGCTTATTTTGCAAACTAAACGTCAATTCTAAACATAGGCAATTATGTGTAATTCATTTGTGGTGAAAAGAGCTATACAATAGATGATATTTACGAATCAGTTGAAATGAGTTTCTGGGTTTTAGCTTTCTTGACCTGGTTAGCTTGATGTTGCTTCTTTAACCTTTTATTAGCTGTATTCTCTTTTTTGTTTTGTTTCATTGTTTTTTATATAGAAGTACATTAGAATTATTGTCTTGCAACGTGGAGAAATCATGTTTAATTTGTGAAACCGAGATGCTTCTTGTAGCTGGACAGGAAAAGTTCAGAACCTTAACAAGCTCTTACTATAGGGGTGCCCAAGGAATCATTCTAGGTAAGTTCATCTTTCCTGTGTATGGAGCCTATCATCGGTTTCAACTCGCAAATTTCAGCAATCTGATATCACTGCAAAATTGTTTCACCATCATCATGTGGTTGATAATAAGGTTAGGTTGGTGAAGCTTTTCCTCTTAGACTGGCCAAGAAAAAACTTGGTGGCTTGAAGGAGCTCATTGTGCTGCAATTTCATGAAATTTTCATTTAATGGAACAAGCATTTGCCACTTTTTCAGTTGGCTCATCATTTTGCAATGGTTAATGGGATCCTAAAATTATTATTCCTGACCCAAATGAATCATCAATTGTGATTATTGTCGATTCATTCAAGGGGTTGTGCTAAATATTATATAGTCTGTGCATGATTTACATTGCCTTATTTGTTTGACTTATTTCTTGGCTTTGGTTATAGTCTACGATGTAACACGGAGAGAAACATTCACAAATTTGTCGGATGTTTGGGCCAAAGAAGTGGAACTTTACTCTACCAATCAGGACTGTGTCAAGATGCTTGTTGGAAACAAAGTTGATAGAGTAAGTCTAGTGTTTTTCGGAAGATATTGAAAAGGTTAAGGATAGATTAAATAAGCTGATAATAGACAACTTCATAATCTATTGGGAAAAAGCTCCTTGGCTCTTTTCATGTTCTAGGAAACCTCATGGAACAAAGTTGTGAATATAAAGTCTATCAGTCATACAGGAGTCATTGCACCGATTAATGCTATAAGTTGATTCACATTTCACGTTATCTTAAATCGTTGCATAGCTAATAAGAAAATACCCAACTTAATTGCCAGTATTCTCCCCTACCCATGTGTTGTTGATATTGCATTATTTTATCCGACTTATTTTTCCGTCATTTTTGCTTTAATTTATAGTCTGCTTCATTACATCCGGTTTGCTTACATTTCAGGATTCTGAAAGGGCTGTAAGTAGAGAAGAAGGCATTGCGCTTGCAAAAGTGCTTGGATCTATGTTTCATGAATGCAGCGCTAAAACAAGAGAAAACGTGGAGCATTGCTTCAAGGAGCTTGCATTCAAAGTAACCCTTTGGTTTATAACACCAATCTTGTTCCGTAACTTTCCATTAATATATACAACATATTAGATACAATTTGTGTTTGAGTTAGTTCAAAAGCATTAATCATGCAATAGGATAAAACTGGTACCATGAACAAAGAAGCCGTGGTGTCTCAGTTCTTACCAGCTACGAATTTCTCTTACAGATAATGGAAGTTCCAAGTCTTTTGGAAGAAGGGTCTTCGGTAGGAAAGAGAAACATATTAAAGCAGAAGCCAGAGTACCAGACTTCTCAGGGTGGTGGTTGTTGTTCCTAAGTTGACTAATTTTGACATGATGGGATGGCTTACATTATCAATAGAAAGCACAGGCAGCCATTTTTGGCGGCTTTAAGCTTGACAGATTGTGAACAAATCATGTATATGATTTCTTTGGATTGTCTATACTGCTGTTCTTTGCAATGGAGTGGCCATAGTTTATTGTATCCTTTCCACTCAAATTAACTTGTGTAAATTTGTTTGCCTTTTGTTTTTGTCTTGATTAAGGTTTTAGTTTGCTATTCATGATATTGTATTTGGATTGTCCTTTCATTGATTAATTGAGTAGATATTGTTGAGACTATTACTTACAACACTATTTCCCCTCAAGTAAAAGTAGGGATGGCCCTTCGACCCAGACCCGACCTGAACTTATAGAGTCGGGTTTTTTTAAAAGAAAATTTTGGGCTTCGGGTGTGATTTTTTGAGGATGAGGTCGTGTTTGGGTTTAAGGTGAAGAATACCCTACTCGACCCGAAATAATAGTTTAATTTTATTTAGGTATAATTGCTACAATACCCATCTCTTTATATAAAATTTTCAATTACCTCCTTATTTTGTCTAATAAAAATAGAATAATTATTATAATGCTCCCTCTCTATTTGTATTTTTTTTCAATTAGCTTCCTATTTTATTGAATAATAATGAAAATTGATAATATTTTTATTTATGTCTGGTTGGGTTGAGTTCGGGTTTTTACTCTAGAATTTGTGTCGGGTTTGGATAGGATGGAACATCATGAAATGTCGGGTCGGGTGTTAAATTTTCGGGTCGAGTACGGATCAACCAAAAATCCGACCCAATCCAACCCATGGCCATCCCTAAGTGAAAGCTCAACTAAGATTGATAGAGATATATAAATATATGATAAGATTAGCTTCAAATGCTCAAAACATGTCATCTCTTTAAAAGTAGATAGACATTTATTTAAGAGAGTAATATATTCAGGACTGATAGATCATATACTAAATCCTCTCCCCACACTAGTTGGAACATTATAATGTTCCACTCCATACAAAACAAAATATAACATATGCAAGGAAAGGGATAAAACCCCAAACGTTATATGGTGAGCAAATAACAAAAATCAGCTGGTGATGACAGAACAAAGAAGAGGAAAAGAGGAGCCAAAATGTATAAAATAAAAGAAGGGAAATCTAGGGGGAGGTGATACATTGTCGACGTCACCGAGGCGACGAGGGGCGTTGAATTCTGATAAGGTCAATTTCATAACTGTTTTCTTTAAAAAAAAATGGCGTTTTCATCCTCGTGTTTGATATAAAATATGATGACAATGATGAGTATAATAATCGCACAATACAAGTAGACAACAAAATTTTAAAACAACGGACAAACAAAAGAAAACTATTATAATGTTGAACCCTAAACCATAGTACATATTTATAGCATAAATAACTAATTACAAAGAAAATTTGTGTAACAAAAAATTTATTCAAACTTCAAATCAAAGTCTAATTTGATTCGAATCACAAATTGTAACAACCTCCCTTTGACACGAATTTCTTTTAAGAGCAAGAAGTTAAAAAGACAAAATTCTCAACTGATCTCCCACTACACGCCCACACTTGTATATGCTCCTCTTGTTAATTGAGTGGTCTTTGGTCAGCATGCATTTGAATAAAAAGGGATGGAGACCACCACCATACATGTTCTAATATCAAAGGAAATGAATCCTTATTTCTCGAAAAATTATTAGATGGGTCTGGCTCACTATGTCATCTATAATTTTACCCAATAACATTTTTCTATGTCATTTTTTTTCAAGATGAATCTTCACCTCTTTCCTACTTGTAAAGAAAAAATAGATAGTTATTTAGAAGTTAAAATGAGGTGGATGAACCTTATTGACAGGTACCACGAATGACGTAGTGAGTCGAGTCCATCTAATAATTTCTCTCGTGGATATGGCAAAGTGGGTCACATGGCGTGGCTTCTTAATACCCACCAAATGTGCCCATTACTCCCATTTAACAGAACTCTACAAAAAAAGACTTTAATATTCTCTTATAGGGCTATAAATGAGACGAGACAGATCGCGAGCTACTCGAGTTCGATTTGGTCAACGCTCGACTCGATTGGACTTGACTCGAGCTCGAACTCTACTTGAGTTCTTAACGAGACGAGATGAGCTACTTGATACCCGACTCAAAAAGCTCGAGAACTACTAAAAATCTATTATATTATATTACATCGATTAATTAGGATTTAATTTTAGGTTTTGGTGTTAATTTAGGGTCCTACAGTCTGGTTTGAGATTTAAGGTTAGGTTGGGTTAATAATGGCTTATGGGTTTTGGGAATATGGGTAAGTAAATTAGGGTTTAGTTTGAGCTCGAACTCCAATTTTTGTTTTCGAGTTCGATTCGAGCTTGATAACTTTGAGCTCGCGAGCTTTCGAATCAAGCTTGAGCTTCAATCGAACTTGATAATTTTAAGCTCGCGAGCTTTCGAGACGAGCTTAACCTTGAGCATTTCGAGTTCGAATCGAGCTTAACGATACTCGAACTCAACTCGACAGCTCGTTTACACTCCTATTCTCTTACATATTCATTCATACTTCTCCCTATCTAGAGGGATACTATTTGCATGGAAAGTGGAACAAGACAAAGGAAAACGAGTCTATTGTCCTATTTTGATATTTACCATGAAATGGAGTCTTTGTATATCCTTATATACCACACAACACATAAAGCTAAATATTCACTTCAAGACAAGTATAAACAAATATGGGTTCAGAGAGATAAATGGACTTTTCTTTTAGTAGTGAAAACATCTAAAATTATTTAATGCAATCACGTCTTTATTTTGCAAACCCCTTTTTGAGTCCCAACCATCTAATTTTATCAACCTTGCTGCAACAAGATGTAAGCTTTACTCAAACTTTTCTGCTAAGAGTAGTATACTTCAATTTTTCAAAATCCACCTAAATCAAAAGATTGCAACTTTAGTAAGTGTCAATCAAATTAAAGCTCACTCGATCAAACTTCAAGTCTCGGTACCCAAACTACAACATGCTTTGTACCATTAAAGGTGTGTCTCGTAATATTTTTTTCTGGAATGACGTTTCCCTGATTTAGTTTGAGAGCATTCTCTTTCTGGGTAATAATTTTTCTCAATAGTGTCACTTTTTCCCCTAAACGGTTGGGACGTCAATTCTCACCCCATTTGAAGTATATTGCCCCTGAGTTGATGGATTTTGTTCATATGAATCCTTTGTTGAATTTTTAATTACATGATTAATTGTTTGTGGCGTAAATCAATTAAATATTTTTATTCAATATTAATTTAATATTTAAATAGTGTTATACATTTAAATATTATTTAAATATTTAATATATTTTTATTAATATTATATTTATGATGTTTATAGATTGTATGTTAGCATTGCATATTGCTTGAGAATTAATAAGTTATATGTTGAGATTGCATATTGCTTGAGAATTAATAAGTTACTAGCTTTTTTAATTTTATTCTTTAATTTATAAGATGTTTATCACCTTATAAAACATTTTAGTATGTTAAACTTATTATTTCAAATTTTTATCACTTTTTTTGAATAGTCTAAAGGTGATTACATGGTAGTATTTGTTCATAGATATTCTTAATCCTTGGACAATACACGCATCTTGCAGACAAAATGATTGAACATGAGTCTTCTAAGATAAACATCATCCGCTTTTTCACTAGGACCACTTGTTAGGTTCTAAAATTTTTATCACTATTTTATAACTTTTAGATTTATTTTATTATTTAGTTTAATTTTTTTACATTCTGTCATAAGTAATAAAAAATTAAACATATTAAACTTTTAGCATTTGAAAATTCACAAAAATATTTTAATAGAGGATAAGAAGGACATGAAAATATAAAATATATATATTTTAAAATATATTTAATATGATGATTATATTAATAATATGATAAATATATAGTTTTTATAAATTTTAGATAGTGTAACAAAAATAATTATGTTCCTCCAACTAAATATAACATGTCAGATAGTGTAACAAAGATAGTGTAACAAAAATATATTTAATATTGAAAGTTTAACATGTTAAAAAGAAAATATAATACATAGACAATTTGATAAATTTTTTATTTTCTGATAATCTTATATTCCTCCAACTAAACTCAACAATCTTACATTCCTACCAAATAAACCAAACAATGTAATGTAACATTCCCAGTAATGTGTCAGATAATGTTGTATTCTGGGAATTCTATTCTCAGAAATGATCTTACATTCTGTGAAACAAACGCACCTAGAGTGCCTGATTCGTTTGGTTCACATGGGCCAACATGTTATCTATGTGTAGTTTTAAAGCTTCGAGTGTGGAACAAAAATTCTTTGTCCCTGTTCAGTGCCATTTCTATGCTCCAACACTAAAAAATAAATTCTAAGCCATAATCCTAATTTCTAAATCCTAAACCCTAAACTTTAAACCTTAAAGGGTTAATTACCCCATTCATACATGAACTATACAAAATTCTTAGTATCATACATAATGTTTTAAAATTCTCGGTTTCATATGGTGTTTTATGCCGTTAACGGGTTCACCCACTTCTGTCACAGAAGGGGGCGTGGAACCCTGTGACCACTAATAAAATAATACGTAGCACTTTAAAAAAAATTAACTTTTTAAAAATAAAACCCATTTTCCCTCTATTTTTGCACGTGGATTTTAAACAGTCAGATTTGCGACGAGCAGTTTATATCAAGGCTTTCTTCAAAAAAAAATGAGAGATTTCATTTAGGTTTTTGTTTGGGTTTCATTTGGATTATAGAAAGATTTTTCATCTTTTGCTTGGAATCAATCAAGGCTTTTGCTCGAAAAGTTTAGGTAAACAAGTGTTTTCTATGAACATTTAGGTTTTGCGTTGATATTAAATGATTCTAGGGTTATTTTCGATTTTATTTGGGTATTTTTCACAAATTTGTTTCTAGGATTCTTTTCGATTTTATTTGGGTTATACGAATTTTGACTTGCTTATTCATTTTGAATTTGTTTTCCATTCGATTGTTTTAAAGGATGCCATCATATTCCTCAAACTCAAAGGGAAGAAATTCTCGAGAAATTTTCTACGATTGTGGGAATAAAGCTAAAATTCGTACTTCTAGAAAAGAATTAACCAAAGGCAGTTATTCTTTGGTTGCCCAATTTGATTCCAGGTTAATTCTTCTTCATGGATTGATGAAATATGACAATGTTATGAAATTTGTGACAATGGTAATGAAATTTTATTTATTATTTTGAACTGGATTTATGAAATATGATGCAGGAGGATGGATGTAGCTTCTTTCGTAGGGTTGATAAAGATGTTGACGACAAATATGAAAAGGATATTTTTCTCGAAGTTATGACAGAAAATAACATATTGTTAAGTGAGAATCGAGAGTTGAAGGTTGCTCAAGTATTGCTAAAATGCAAAAAATATTGTTATGTAAGTGATGGTTCAAAATTGTTAGAGGTGGGGGAGAAGTTGAGGAATGTTAAGTTCGTGTAAGAGATTGTTATGTAAGTGAAGGTCAAATGTGAAGCTTGTATGTATAAATTTGTGTTATTGTTGTTTTGTTTTTTGGTGTACGTTTTTCATGAGTGATTCATAGATTAAAATTACTCCCTTTACGAAGTGCCCAAGGTTGATGTAGTGTACAAGGTTGTTTTAGTACTTGTTAACCCTAAACTTGTTTTAGTTATTTTCATGGTGTACTTTTATGTACTTGTTAATCTTAAGCTTGTTTTAGTTGTACAAGGTTGAAATACTTGAACAACTTGATGCTTATGAAATGTTCTTTATTATATATCTATTGGAAATTTACAGTACCAAATATGTTTGTGCTATATTGCATTGTTAACCTTCAACAGAGTTGACCAAAATTTATAGTTGCATTGTTAACCTTCAATAGGTTGACCAAAATTTCCATTCAAGATTGAACAAAATATATAAAGCTGACCAAATTTTCATTCAAGATTGACCAAAATATATAAAGTTATTACTGCCTCCTAAAGTAAAGTTGCACAAAATATGATAAAGGGCGGTTCATTTACTAGTTCCTTAAAAAGAGTTTAGCAAAAAATGCAAAGGGATAGTGCATCTACGTCCATGGTTGTTTTATCTTCTGCAACCTCTCTTTGGTGTCAGCATCATAGAATTTCTTCTTTGGCCTTGTAGGTTGAGTTCTAGGTTTTTCTTTAGTTGCTATATTTTTACCCTTATCCTTGTCAGTAGTGTGTTCTCTGCCTCTTGTTGAACATGCAATTGGTGCTGATATTTGGGTAGGAATGCTTTTCATGCTATGAAGTCTTCTTGTGACAACATTCAGTTGTTGTTTAGAGGTAGGAGGGTTGGGACTATTTGAAGAAATTTTCAAGTTGGGACCTTTTAAAAAGGCTTTCAGGTTGGTACCCTTTGCTTTCAAGTTAGGACTCTTTGCAGCAAAATTCAAATTGGGGCCCTTTGAAAAACCTTTCAGGTTGGGGGCAAGGGTTTTACCCTTTGGAGAAAGATTTGTATATTTAAGACTTTTCTTAATATTCACCTAAAATGAACATTATAAATGTAAAAAACAACATGTAAAATTTTATGTAAAAAACATAATTATGTAAAAAATAGCATGTTGGTTAATTGTACAAAATAGCATCATAAAGCCTCAAGTTAAATAATTACTGGCAGCATGTAAAAAACATCATCATGAAACATCATGCCTTACCTGATCACTTGGATGAGGAGTATTTGATGGTGGAACATGTTGGTTAATTGTGGAAGAAGTAGGTAGAGAGATCTTATTTTCAACTTAAATTGAAATATAAAAAACATGTTAAAAAATATCAGTACATAGTTAATAGAGAATTACTGGCAGCATGTAAAAAATTAGGTGGAAGTCTTATTTAACTTACATTTGGTCTTGTTGCCTGTTGTGTTACTGCTACCTGTTGAGGTTGTTGTTTAGTAGAATATTTTTTTGAGTTATGTCCTTGTTTGAAATATATTTGACACTTTATCTTACTCCTCTTTTAGACAATCTTGTCCTACAACTACTTTCACCTGGTTCTTTCCTTTTCTTCTTTTTTGGTCTCTCAGACATTTTTTTCTCAATAGGTAAATTTAAAGGACCCAAATTTATTTTCGGCCAGAACTTATCACCAGGTAATACAGGGAGGACACAACTATAAAGTTGCTTATTAATTTCTTTCTTGTACAAATGAAACACATAATCCTCAATTGACTCTTTTCTCAATAAAATGACACATATAGAATGAGAGTAGAGTATACCACTTAAATACCATGCCCTACAAGAATATTTTCTTGCATTCATGTCAACAGCACAAGTATCTTTCCCCCACCACTATTTCATTTCCTTCAAAACCATTCCAAGTAACATGACAGTAAGAACTCAACTTCTTATTGGCTTAAACTTTTCCCATAATTTTAGGCCCAAACTTTGATTTTCAAGGCACAGTTTTCTTTTTTTCCACAATCCTATTCATTATATAGTGTCTAATGTACTCAAACATGGGTATTATGGACATGAACCTTGATTGCAGAATAATAGCATTAAATGCTTCAGCATAATTATTATTAATTACATCTCTATGAGAAGTTGTTTTGAAAAAGGCCTTACACTAGTGTACTGGCCTTTTAACAACAAACCCTCTAAAGTTTTACCTTGCAACTCACACAATCTACATGCATGATAATAAAAATCACCTTCATTGGTGCTCTTATAACTAGTCCAAAACAGCTTTTGTAACTCAATGCCCTTGTGCTTTTTTTTCAAGAAGCATAGAAGTGTATTAGACAAAAATAATGTTCCACAGCTGGCAAAGCTATAATAATTTTTTTCAGTTAAATCATGTATTTAAAAAAAATTATAGTTAGATAATATAGAAAATGTTAATAATTTATCTAAGAAAAAGTTTGATAATTTACCTTCTGCGTGTCACTCATTATAGTGAACCTTGAACCATCTCCTAAATGGAGATCAGTCTTCAAGTTCTCCAAAAACCATCTCCATGATTTCCTTGACTCTACTTCTATAACAGCCCAAGTTATTGGATAAATCTGGTCATTTGCATCTCTTCCAAAAGCTGCTAGTAATTCTCCAGTAAATGGACCTTTCAAAAAGCAATCATCTAAGTTGATAATTGGCCTACAATAGTTTTTGAAGCCCTCTTTAGTTGCACCAAAACATATATAGATCTTTCTGAAGATCTTAGGGTGATTAGGACTGAGCCTCACAATCATTAGATCTATATTGCAATTTGGGTCACCTTGCCTTAATGTTGCAGCATAGTCAAACAACCTGTCAAACTCATATGTAACCCTTCTATTAATCTCATTCTTTGCCCACATCCTTGCTTTACTACATAAATTGATAGGGACATTCATATTTAAATCATCCTTAGCCAAACGTTGCATCTCTTGCAAAGTCAACTTTAGTATGATCCTCAACCTTTTTAAAAAATGTTTACCTATATACTTATAGTTTGCCTTTGAATTTATGAAGGTTATTGAACAATCATGCTGACTAATCAGTTTTTTAACCTTAAAGAATCCATCATTGTTGTCGGCATAGGCATAAATCTCCCAATTACACCTTTCACCCTTGCATTTTGCACTAACTTTGTCACGCTCATTTCTCATAAGCTTATAATCAAACCTTTTTAACACAACATAGTTAACTAAAACATCTTTGAATTGTCTTGTGCTAGAAAAAATCAAATCAAGAGCTAAACTAGGGATTGGATCAGAAAGGTCATAAAACACCTTATTACTTTTTTGTAAACAACTTTTGCATCTTTCTCACTGTCATAACTTCCAACATCTAATGAATGAATATAATATGTGTCTTCTCCACTATCAACATCCATATATTCCTTATTATCCCTATCATCTTTTTTTCACATTTAAGGCCTGACCAGTTGCAACATCTTCAAAAATTGTCAAGTGATGACAACTTCTTATTGTTTTGCTTTTCATAGAACTTAAGACAATCTTCCCCTATTCCCCTAATTTCATCATCATCATATCCATAACCATGTCTCTATGCAAAAATAAAACCCCAACTATCTATATCAGAATAGCCATCAGTCTCACTTTTAGCTTCAACCTCACCCTCAGCCTTAGCTTTAGACTTCTCAACCTCTGCCTCAAGCTCAGTCTGAGATTTTGCCTCAACCTCTGCTTTACCCTCTACTTCAATGTCTGTCAGCTCCACTGTCTCACCATCTATCTCATTATTGCACTCACCAACTTTACTAAAGCCACTAACTTTTGCATCAATTAAATAATTTTGGTTATTCAACATGTGAGACCCAGCAGAATTTATTGTTTCACATATACAACTGTTAGGTCCACTAGCATTATCACATGTGCCACCAATATGTGACTCAGAAAGCATCTCAATATCTTCACTTAATTGGTCTTCATCTATATATTCTGTGATATCCATTTTATGTTCAACATACACATGCAATAATCCATTCTTATTATGTGAAATCATTGTCCTAAAAGATGCATCATCATAATAAACTATAGGCCCATCCTTTAAAGTATCTCCTGGTGCCAAATAGCTAAGTCGCATTACTACTCTATAACTAGCCTTATGTACCAAGTCAATTAATTGAAAATAACTTAATAAATCTCTGTCAATTGCCCACTTAACCTTATCTCCACCAACATATTCTAAATATGGGTTCTTAACAAAGTTGTCACCCATGTGCATAACATCTAATGTTTTGTCTACAGTAATTTTGCAATTCAAACATATCATATACAAGAAACATACATGATAAGAGATAAATTTAACCTAATACTATATACGATTTTTTAAGCATTTCTATCGAAAAGATGAAGAATAAAACAATACTTACACTTTCAAAATATTCCCTGCTTTGCAGTCACTTTCCCCAAATCACCACCAAAATCGAATCTCTAAAAGCAAGACTAGTCACTTTCTGAAATCAATCAAAAAGACAAAGAATATTACAAAAATATTAACAAAACTAAGACATTATCTCAATTTAAAACCGCTGAAAAAACCCTAAACACTAATACCCATTCGAATAACAAATGAACAAATACTCAAAAAATCGAATACATTATCAAAATTTAGATAATGGGTATTTAGCTCCAACCAGATGCGAAGATGAAGAACCTCGCTCAAATTAAACCCTTTTTTAGATTTGGAAAATTCCCCTACCGAGAAAGAAACCCCACTCTCTCATAAAAACCCTAACCCTCTATTTTAAAAAGCTCAATTTGAAAGAAACATCACTAAACTTCAGACACGATTCAACTCAAATCATGGAACTTCTCTCCGATGAACAGAGATTTGAACTTTGATTTTGCAAACATGTTTACTCCATCCTAAAACCCAAAGTAAAAATTTGAAGTGGGTAATTTCAACTCAGTTAGAAGGGGTAATCTGACCGTTTAAAATCCACGTGGGAAAATAGGGGAAATGGGTTTTATTTTTAAAAAAAAATTAAAAAAATATTTTTTTAAAGTGCCACATGTCATTTTGTTAATGGTCACAGTCACCTTCCGTGACGAAAGTGGGAGAACTCGTTAACAGCAAAAAACGCCATGTATGAAACCGAGAATTTTAAAACATTATGTATGAAACTTAGAATTTGGAATAGTTCATGTATGAATGGGGTAATTAACCCAACCTTAAAAATACATCTTATCCCCAAATCCCTAAACCATAATCATAAACACTAACCCTAAATATTAAACCTACTTTTTAGTGTGGGGCATAAATAGGGCAAAAAAAGGATTTCTATTCTAGAATGAGAGTGAATAGTGTGTACTTTTACCTAAATGCATAGGTGGATCCAAGGGATGGAAATCATCTTCCCCTTAATTATGCCTCTTTTGGTGTCCTATTTAAAAAAAGTGGGTTTAGGGTTTAAAGTTGGGGTTTATGGTTAGTGTTTGGGAAATTATGGGTAGGGTATATTTTGTAGGGTTTAGGGTTTAGGATGTGAAATTTATGATTAGGGTTTATAATTTAATTTTTAAATATTTTTTAGTGTGGGGCAAAGAAAGTGGCATACTTAGAGGTAGATGATTTTTTGTTCGGATCCAAGTGGCAATTTGGCTGGGTTGCCATCATTTAGTGGAACAGATAGACAGATACGGAGGCTCTTAGCTTTCTTGCAAACCAATTCAAGAGAACCTAATCCACCACTTCCGGTTGTGGAATTGGTCGTTCATCGCATGTTCACATGCTTCTCCAACTCATAAATGAATAAAAACAGGTCTAAAAATCCAAAACAAGAAAAATGAAAATTACCTCTACCATGCCAAAAGCTTTTGTGCTTTTAACCAATGAAATTTTCAACTTCAGTGACATGGAACAAGGTTAATTTTAAAACAATCGAAAGAATGAACAATTATGAATGATATTAGTGAGGAAACAGTTAAATGTTAATGATAATACAAGTTCATTTTTGGACTTGGTATTTCTAGTAATGGCAATCAACCAAAGAAGATGCAGAAAAGACCAGTAGTTTTTCCTTGGAAGCAAACTGAAAATTTGATTCCTTGTGATGATCATCTTCCGGGGCTGAAAGATTAAGATCAAATTGCAGAACAGTTCCCGGAAGAGAACTCAGCGCCACATGTCGAACACTCAAGAACTCTGGATTTGCCGGTGTTGCTTGGAACAACAGCCTTACTCATCACTCGAAGCGAAAGGGCTGTATTCATATAATCATCCTTGGGTTTCTTGTGGCTGGCTCTATGTCCACCGAGCGCCTGGAATGACGGGAAGCACCGATGAACATACGAAGAAGCCGGTTCGGATTGTTTCCTTGTTTGACCTTGAGATAGAAGCATTAAACAATAAGCACCGATTGCATGTCTTGCACCGATGAACATACGAATAAATGCTTTTGTTAGGGTCAACAAAGTTGGTAAAAATTTTAATTTTGATTTTAACAATTCAACTTCTTCCATTTTCCTTACTCCATTTTCATTATAAGAGAGAGAAAGAGAGAGAGGATTCCTATCCAAACTAGAAAACGCGAACATGATTTTCAAACTAAATATTGGAAAATTTTAGAATGACACAACTTAGGGTGAGACTAAAATGAGGTAGAATTTGTGTAATTGTATACATTTTTATTATTTTGTAAGAATTTGTGTAGGATTAAGTAAGAATTTGTGTAACTACATAAATTTTTATCATTTTTAAGAATTTGTGCAACTACATAAATTCTTATCAAGTTGATAAGAAACTTCATAAGAATTTATGTAATTGCACAAATTCTTAAAAAATGATAAAAATTTATGTAGTTACACAAATTCTTGGTAAGAATTTATGTAGATTTTGTATTAGGTAAGAATTTGTGTAACTACACAAATTCTTATATTACAACCTAAATTCTTACCATTTGAGTAAGAATTTGTATAGATTGTAAGGATTTGTATAACTACACAAATCCTTACCAATTTAGTAGGTATTTGTATAAATCCACCTCATTTTAACCTCACCCTAAATGTGTCTCACCCTATAATCACTTCCAAATATTATTTTTATTTCCATCTCCACCTTCTTTTCATTATTTTCCTTTTTATTTTTAATATATAGCACACCCAATATCCCCCAACCGTTAGATCAATCCCCTTATTCCACGTGTCAAAATCCCATAGCATCATGACAGTGTACCCAATAAGATTATGAGAGGAACCGAGAACGGAAACAAAAAATTCGGCTAAACACGATTGGTTTAATATTCTCTTTAGGGATTTTAATTGGAAATGTACCCCCTTTGAACAACATTTGGAAAAATACCCTCATTCGGTTTACGTAATTAAAACTCGCGACATGTCAAACGCGCTTTTAGAAATCGCGCTTAGGCAGACACGAGTTTCAGTCTAATGTGGCGCCACTTATCCATTGGCCTATTTTTTAAATTTTTAACAGAACTCGCGCTTACCAGGACGCAAGTTTTGCGAGATTTTAAGACGATGTGGCACGAATTTATCACGTTATCTTGATAGAACTCACGGTTGGTGGGGCGGGAGTTCCTGGATAATTAGTTGAACGGTTGAAAATTTTATTGTCGCGTTAAATTCCTGCAAAACTCTCAGTTGGTAGAGCGCAAATTCCAGAACTCGTGTTTGGTTAAACGCGAGTTTCACTAAATACTCGCAACCCAACCGGTGCGATTTGCACTATAAAATGGACTCCCTACCTACCTTGTACCCCACACCAAAATTCACTCTCTCTCAATTTTACTCTCTCTCAATTTCTCAGTTGTGTTCTTTTGTTTGATATAATAGCGAGATTGATAAGGTTGGATCACAAACACTTTTTCGATTATCATCGAAAGAATGTAAGTTTTATCTAGTTTAGTTTAGTATTTTTTTATTTTCTTATTTTGTTATATATTGTAATTAAAAATGGTTTTAATCTATATTTGTTTAATTTTTTTAGAATAGGGTGGAACGACATCTAGATATTTCTTACAATCGGATGTCGAATGGACCCCATCCGCAGCTAGAACAATATATCAAGGAGGCTGGGTTTCTGCACGCATCCAGAATTGTTGGAGATGCGAAATTGGACATTGATTTGATCAACGCTCTTTTAGATAGGTGGAGGCCGGAGAAACACACATTCCACTTTCCGTGCGGTGAGGTGACGATTACTCTGGAGGATGTCTCTCGTATCCTCGGTTTGATTGTTGATAGAGAGGTTATCACCGGTCCCAGTAGTGGTGATTGGCACGGCCTATGCTTGGATTTGCTAGGGGCTGCGCCAGAGTCGTTAGACGGCGGGCGTGTGAAACTAATGTGGCTGCTTAATACTTTTAAGAATTTATCGGATGACGCGAACGAAGACGTGAAGATGGTAAACATAAAATTTTCAATTAATTTTAGTAAAATAATTAAATTTGCATATGCTAATATATTTTTTCCTATTGTAGGCATACGTTCGCGCTCATATTTTACAAATAATCAGCGGGATATTGATGTCTGACAAATCCCGCAACAAAGTGCACACATCGTGGTTGCAGCATTTGCAGGATTTTAAAGATGCGGGTAAATTGAGTTAAGGATCGTAGGTTTTGACATCTCTGTTTAGGGAGGTGTGCAAGAATACCGATCCTCAGAAGTACAACATTGGAGGTTATTTGTTGTTGCTTCAGTCTTAGGCGTGGTGGAGAATGGCGTTTTTATGCCCTCAGCTTAGCCAGCCTAGTCCTTATATTTTTTATATGTGCTGGAGGTAAGAAAAGGGTATATTTTTTATTATACATTTTTAATATTAAAATTATCTTCTTGTTTTGTAGGTGGAGCAATCATTTAGTTCATGTTGGTTTTCCCAATGGTCTGAGCGCTATCAGATAGGATATTGAGAATGAATCTAGGAATAATGTAACAATTTCAAGTAGAGGTGGCAAACTGGTCATTCATTTCGGTTTTGGTTTGGGTCATTTTGATTTGGGTCATTTCGGGTCTGATATTATTCGATTCAAATTCGGTTTCGGTTCAGTTCAGTTTTAGTTCAGGTCATTTCAGATTGGTTGATTTTTGGTTCGTTTATTTTTGGTTTGGTTATTTTCAATTCGGTTGATTTCGGTTCGGGTCAATGGGAGATCGGTCGATTTTAATCGAGTTTTTAGGCCGGTTAGTTTTTTACACCCTATATATAGATTTATAAAGTCAATATATTTAACTTTTTGGTGAGTTGTGCGGTTGTTCATATCCTATCTTTATTTATTTATATTAATATCTTTTCTATATTTCGGGTTGTCTTTGGTTCGGGTCTATTCAGTTCGGCTCTATTCGGTTCAGGTCCATTCAATTCGGTTGAAAATCGATTCGGGTCCATTTCGGTTCAACTAAAATTTGGATCGGTTTTGATTCGATTCGGTTTGTTTCAGTTTCGGATCAAATTTTAGGTCATCATGTTCGGGTCGATTTCGGGTCTCGGTTCGGGTAAATCGGTTCAGTTTTTGGGTTTCGGGTCAAGTTTGCTAGGTCTAATTTCAATTGTATTTGTTATTAAATTTGGTGTATTTATTTAAATAAAATTTGATACGTAGTTATAATTGTATATTGTATAGTTTTTATGGACACCATACGCAGATTTAGAAGTCCACGAGTGCCTTCCAGAATTTTCGAAGGACACGAGGCTTGTTTGGATGGCCACTGTACCACTCATCTGCTACGCTGTAGTTGAGTGGCATCCGAGCGACTGCATCCTAAGGCAGTTTGGTTGTGTCCAACGAATTTCGGTGGCCCCTCTAAATTTGGACGAGTTACACACGTTCACTCGACAAGGGAAGCTCGAGGTAATCTTTTTTATTTGACTCAATATTTTATTAATTTGAACATAATTGATATCTAACAAGAATGATAAAACTTTTTTATTTTCTGATAGGTTGATTGGGCTGTGAAGCACATAAATTACGTCGCTCAGTGGAAGGACAGAGCGGATCTGCGACATTAGCCTTACCGTGACTACCGCATGTTCGAGAAAATGGTCAGCCCGGATTACGAGGCATGGTTTATGATGAATGGAAAACCATTTATTTTGACTCTGGATGAACGAGCCATCGTCTATCAGCGTACGCAACGCAACCGCCCACCGACTCAACGTACGAGGGGAGCACGAAACACCTCTGGCAGTGCGTCATCATTGACGAGAAGGCATGCTCCTGCCTCCTTGGCACCGGGACCATCACAGGCCACCCCACCGACCTTCAACCACTCGATGCACTCATTATTTCATCTGCCGCCGAGTCCGACCGAATGTTTTTTCATGCCTGTTGTGTCAGACCCTTATAGTCCATTTTCGACGATGATTAGTAGGACATTGAGCGTTCCTCCAGCCTACCTTCTATTGATGTTGTTTTTTCCGGTGGCAACCGACTTTGGAATCGAGTTTGTCCAGCAAGCGCCGCCGCAATCCCTTTTTCTTCACTAGTGGGCCGGTGGAACGAGTGGTACTGTTGGAGCTGGAACCGAGAATGATAATGACGAGCAACCAGTTGCTCTCATCAGACTGAAACTCGCATCAATTTTATTATTTATTTTAAAATTGATATATTTTATACATGATCGTTTATAAATTATTTTTAGTTTTTCATTTTAAAAAAACTGTATTAGTATAAACAAGTTAAGCTTAAATACAAATACATGTGGCTAAAAAGTACAAATATAACGGATAATCAGTTGATTTAGTGGGATAAGATATTATATACTTCAAGCAACATCAAAAGTTCGAATCATAGAATTGTCAATGGAACAAAATGGGTTGGAAAGAGTTAATTCTCATAATGGGTCACTGTAGTACTCGGTCCAAATTAGCATGCTAATAAGATGTATATTGATAATTATACAAAAAAACACAAATCTACGTAATCTCGAAATTTAAAGTCGTGTTAGCATCTGCTTCGTTAAGAGTATAAAATTATATATGGTTAGCATATCAAATAAAAATATGTTGATGTGTGTTTCTTTCCTTTGGAGAAATTTATGAGATATTACTCATCGAAAGTGGTACGAGTTTATAGAGTCATGATATATATCGAAATTGGGTATTATAATAGTAATTAAATTTCCATTCATCCAATTACATGAGAGACTTATTTAATTAAAAGTTGATCAAATATAAATCGATCCTTAATATACCTACACACATTAGAAACAAACAGAAAACCGTAGAGCTCCATCCTTAAGGGTTTGGGTCAAAAAAGAATGTAAAGGGGGAAAAATAAATTTATTTCTGTATTGTATTCTTTTTCATCGATTCCAATGGTCGACTCAAATTTCACATCCGGTAACTTTATGGAACCGGTTTACATATTAAGTGTCATGAATTATTCAAAATATTTCAAGAAAGTCTCAGTGAAAATTAAAATTAAACCTCACATTGTAAAACTGTCCTAAAGATGATTATGGATCGTTAATTATTAAAAAAATATATGTATGAATAAGAATATGCACTGTGCACAAATACTTTCAACTTATTAAAAAATTATTCTTTCATTGTTTTATTATGAGTATACAAAGTTGTCGTTAATTATAATAAATTAGAGTTGGTGATGTAATTACTGGATAAGCATATTAGGAACATTCTTGTTTTGGATGTACAAGGAAGGCAGTTGTGTATGTTGGAGTGAAGCAACATGCAGGCACTCATGAACAGACCAAACACCATATCCTTTTTCTTTTCTTTGTAAACAAACATTAGAAAGTTGAGGACGGCTGGAGCTGTTCACACAAGAGCTACAACAGAGGTGGTCTACACATATGTTTCGTTTATTTCGTATTTATTACGGTTGCAGACGTAATAAATGTTGTTATGAATAAAAAATAATATAAACTAGGATCCAGCAGTTGTTACTCGTATAATGTAAAGCATCAAATCAAACTCAAATGCATTTTCATTTATTTACTATATTTTCTTTCATCTATGGATTTGGATTGCTGAACTTAAACTAGGATTTCTTTCTCTTTAGATATGTTCTTTGCTTCCTTAACTCTTCTTTTTCTACTAGGTTGTAAATGAGACGAGGCAGATCGCGAGTTACTCGAATTCGACTCGGTTAAAGTTCGATCAAAATTCGAATCGGTTAAAGCTCGATCAAAGCTCAACTCAATTTTTTAACGAGCCGAGATGAGTGTTGAGATATTAATTTTGATATAACTTAAAATGAAAAATGTTTTTGGACTTACTAATTTGCAAAAATATTTCAAAAGCCCATTAACTTGAAAAATATGTTTAAAAGGTTTTCAAAGGGTTTTTGACATGTTTAAATGCTTTCAAAATAACTCAATTGTCAAAAATAGGCTTTGAGTACCGATACCCTTTCCCCGGTATCGATACTCAAATAGTTGTACCGGTACTTGTTTGATCCGTACTGATACGCCCTTTAAATCCCCCATGGTTTCCAAAATTTCAGTAGCCATCTTTCGTACCGGTACATGCTTAGTCATACCTATACGAGAGGAATCGTACCGATACCAATTATCGTGTACCGGTACCCAAAGTAATAAAGGCCCAACGACTCTTTCTATTTAAAGCAAGTATCAATACTGAAGGTCGCGTACTGATACCGACGAGCCCAAAACTACATTTATGGCTGGAATTAAAGTCTCCAACATCTAGTAACGGTCAAGAACTCCTTAGAAGGTTTAAAAGCAAGCTTCAAGCAGCTATAGAACAACAAGAAACATATTGTCAACATTCTTTGTGTAGAGATATTGTGTTTGTGCTTAATATTGTCAAATCCCTTTGTAGAAAACACTAGTGAGCCAAATTGTCACATTTGTTCAAGTGTTAGGAATTTGGGTGAGAGCTAAATTGTGCAAACTCTTTGCCTTGTGAGGTTTTCCTAGTTTGCTAAATTTGTATTCTCTTTGTGAGAGTGTTCTTAAAGCTTTGGGGTATAAGCTTTGAGGGTTATAAAGGTTATCTCCTTGAGCCTAAAAAAAAGGAAAGACAAATTAGTGAATTTGTGGAAAATTCTTAGTGTGGATAGCTAAGGTAGTGGAGGTAGACTTGGTTTAGAAGTCGAACCACTATAAATTATTGTGCAAATTTTTATTTTCCGATTGCTTCCACCACAATCCTCAAAGGCTAATTTACCCCATCTTATATTATATTATATTGGTTAATAAGGGTTTAATTTTGGTATTTGTGGTTTATTTAGGGTTTAGAGCTTGGTTTGAGATCTAGGGTTAGGTTATGTTAACAAAGACTGATAGGTTTTGGGGAATAAGGGTTAGCAAATTAGGGTTTAGTTCGAGCTTTTTGAGCTCAAGCTCCAATTTTATTTCGAATTTGATTCGAGCTTGATAACTTTGAGCTCACGAGCTTTCAAGTCGACCTTGAGCTTTAATCAAGCTTGATAATTTTAAGCTCGTGAGCTTTCGAGTCGAGCTTAGCCTTGAGCATTTCGAGTTCAAGTTGAGCTTAACGATACTAGAACTCGACTCGACTCGTTTACACTCCTATCTTCTACTACTGGCTATTGGCTACAACCTACAATGTATTTGGATAAATTTATCTGAAACTTGCATTAATTGTACATGGTTTGTTTTACTGTTTAGTTTTAGTTAGCTTTAAAGGAATGACAATATTAGAAGCAATGCTTTGAAAAGAAGCCTGTTAGAGCCCTTACTTGTTTCGGTATTTGATGTGATGAATATTAAAAGTATATCCAGGTTGTAGTGATGATAGTGGCAGAGGACCAAAGCTCCTTTATGAAGGGAATGTTTAAAAGAAATATATAAAATACTGAAGGACTTGTTTAAAGTTAAATTACAAGCTCAACTAAATTTTAATTACTTTGTGAGGGATGGTAAATTGAGCTTAATAAATTGAATCTGCATTTTACAGTCATAAACTCATAATTAATAGGTAAAGTAATCACTGACTTTTTTTAAAAAAACAGTAATCGCTGACTTTTAATCATAGTTAGAGTGATAAAATTGTTGAATGTTGAAATAAAAAAAATAAACGTTGAACCCAACAAGCGGTTTCATTGGAAAAGCGAATGATGTTTATCCTAGGATACGGGTTAAGAATATCTATGAATAGATCCAACAAGCGGTTTCATTGGAAAAGCGAATGATGTTTATCCTAGGATACGGGTTAAGAATATCTATGAATAGATACTACCTTGTAATCACTTTTAGACTCTTCAACAAAAATAAACGGTCAAACTCTGATAACCATATATTATTTCCTAAATTTATAATGATAAAAAAACAACGATATTAATTTCTTGGTACATGAACATAGATGTGAAAGAGGAATAAGTTGAAAATGAATGGTTGGTAGTGTTGAAGTAGAGATGGTTTAGGAGTAAAGCAATTTGTATAAATTTACATGTCTATTTCGCACTGTTAGTTTCACCCTTAATGTTAATTTATTGGGTTTTTTTTTCCAATGTCACCATTGGATTGGTGATAAAAATTTAAGTAACAAATTGGGCCACTGGTGGATCAATCTTAGGACGCTGAAGTGAAAGAGATGTGCACAAACCATTAAGCCATGTTGAATTCGTGGTTAAAAGTTGATAATATTTTTTATTAAAGATTTTTTTGTGAAAATTAAAGGAAAATGGGTTTAAGGTGATGCAAAGCCAGGTAACTTGGTTACTTGAATGCATATAAAAGTGCATTATCACGATTCACTAAGTCGAATCCAATACTTGGGTAAAAATGACTATATATATATATATATATATATCTTTTATTTTTTGAACAATTCCTACTTAAGAGAAAAAGGAAAAATTTACTCTTAATGTTACTGAACCCACAACCTATGGGAGAAATAAGGGTGTCAATTGAAAGTTTTTAACCACATATTATAGAGATTGTTGACGACAATATATATATCTTAAATTGCAGTTAATAAATTATTAATATAAAATTTCGTCAACAACCTAGTGAAAAAGCGGATAATATTCATCCTAGGAGACACGGGTTCAAATCGCTTTGTCTACAAGGTGTATGCGCATTGTCAAAGGGTTAAGAATATCTACGAATAGATACCTTATAATCACCTTTAGACTATTAAAAATAATATATTATATCTTATATATCTTAAATTGTAGTTAATAAACTATTAAAATGATACTTTATAATATTATATTCTTATTTCAATCATATATAATATTACATTATTTATTACTTTTTATATGTCATAATTTGATTGGATGATTAAATTTAAATTTAATTTGATAAAATATGTAAGTAAAGAGAATTAAATGTGTAATTATACAAATTTATTTAATTGTCTTATCAGCATTTCCGTTTACTTCTAACGTTTGGTGGCTTGATTGACAAAATTGAAAGAATGATGGTCAAAATAGAACCTCCCTAGTATGTCGGCATTTCCGTTGACTTTTAATGATTAATAACTTTTTTGACAATGGCAACTAAATTTTATTAAAAACCCATGGAAGATATCACAAATACAACGCATTCAGAAGGGAGAATAATGAGGACTAGTCCACCAAAATCTCATACAAAACTTTAAAAGTGCAAAAATAAATAAATACTTCCATAGAGATTGGCATACCGTCAAAATTCAAAAGCCTTATTGAATTTTCTTGTCTCTATCCAAAAGAGATTCATTACGGGGTGAAAAAGGAGTGGTGAGCGAGCCAAACTATCAGGTAGATTGCTCTGCTACCTAGGACTGATTACATCGGCAAACAACCATCAATCGAGTGGGGATATATCTTTCTATAACCACTGAAAGAAGCATAATCAAAAACTAGCGCCATAAAGATTTATGTACGAGCACCAAACGACCACTAAGGTATGCTGAAATCATGCCAAAATGACTGATGAAACAAAACCACAAAAACAAAGAAAAGCGTGTCACAAAAGCATAGATTCTTATTAAAAATATGAAAAACAAGAAAATAATGGACCAGGTGGTCGACAACCAATATTAAGACTTGTTGCCGACAATCGACTAAAAAACAAAAGAAATAAGGAGGTCGCGGCCCTAAGAATGGTGCAGAAAAAAATTAGGTTAAAATTTTTGAGCAACGGTTAGTGACTTGAATCTTGATTGATATCATTTAAATAATTAAGTAGTATGATTGACAAAATTAAAAGAATGACCAAAGTAAAAAGAATCATAATTAAATGACTATAAAAATAATTTACCTTAAAAATAATTTGAAATATAGTTATTATTTTAAATGATAATTAATATTATTCAAATTACATTTTTACTTTTTATATTTTCATTCACATGTGAAAAAAGACGTGTATTTGCTCTACCTTTCCAACAACAACAAAAGGACCTACATATTTTATTAGTGTTATATTTTGATACGCAGTTTATATAAAAAAAATTACAACCCTTCCTTAAAATTTAAAATCCTAAACTCTAAACTCTAAATTTTAACTTTAAATCTTAAATTCTAAACCATACAATATAAACCCCTAAACTCTAAATCCTAAATTAAACTCTTAACCCTTAAATTTGATAAGCATGTATAAATTAAAGTTTACAGGAATGGAACGTGTATTAAAGTTTATTTTATTTTATTATTAGTGATTGAGACCGAATTGGGATCTTTAGTCGTACCATATAATATTTTCATTGTCCAATTAATCAAAGGGGTGAGTTTTGTTGGGTCGGGCCTTGACAACCTTTATTCTGTACATTAGCAAAGCAAAGCATTGGGCCATAGAATGATTATCCTACATTCAAACCCAATAAATTTCCAGAATTGGACCTTTGAGAATAACCTAGCGGAATAAGATTGAATGATCCTTCGGTGATGACCCATAAGTATTACTCTTTCTGTCTCACTCAATATATTTTTTTGTGTTTTAAAATTGTCATACTTAAAATATCTCATTAAAAATCAATTTTTATAAGACACATTTCCTTTTACACCATTTTTTTTAATTTTCCAACAAAACAAAATTTAACTTTTTAAAGATAAAGTTGTCGTTTCAATTATTTTACATCATCTTTCTTACACATTCTTACACGAACTTTTTTTTCCTAAAATTATATGAAAAGTCAACAATGGACAAAATAAATGGGAAGGAGGGAGTAGTAAAGACATTCACATTAATTTGAGGCTTAATTAGGGTATAAAACTAATGTTTCCTTGCCAAGTTGCCGGACAATATTTCATGCTTTCCCTATCATGCTTGACTCCAAAAATTAACATATTAATTATTTCTTTGGGTAACAGATTAGGTTAAAATATTTTTATTATAATAGATGTACGAAACGACCCTTAGTTATGTTTTAAAATTTTTCCTCTAAAATTTTGTCAACAATTCTTAAAGCATGTGATTAAAAGCTTTTAATTGACATTCTCTTATCTTTTATAAACTGTGGGTTCAATACCTATTCAGAGTAAATTTTATCCTCTCTTCCCTCGGTAGGAATTGTTCAAAAAATATTTTATCTACACTTTCTAAAATCACAAATTTATATTTTAAAAAAACTATATAAATAATCACCTAAAAATATTTTATTTTGACCCCTAATATTTTTTACAAACAAAACGCCAAAAATGAACTTTTACAAAAAAAATCATTTTGATGAACGAATTTTCATATTTACCAATTTAAGTGACGTTTGAAAATAAATAGAGTCTTCTTAAATATATTCGGACCTGTGCAAAAACTCAAAATGGGTTCTTATTGAACGAAAGTATGTTCTATTATTTTAAACAATTAATTTAATATTTCATTAATAAATCATAAAAATATGATTAAAATTTATCAAACACATTATGTTTATTGTTTTGTTAAGAAAACATTATAAATACAACTGAAAAATAAGGGACAACGACTAACTTATTAGATTGCCACTAAAAAAATAAAATTAATAAAATAAATGATGAAGACCCTAAACGATCATGCTCATGCTTCTCCTCTTGTCAAACATCACTGAAAATAAGTGTAGTCCAAGTTTAATGCAGGGCATGTTTAAGTTGTGGTTGATCAACTTGTAAAAGCTTCGCCTACCACCAGGGGCGTATCTATCATAGGTCAAGGTAGGTCACTTGACCTACCATTAAAAATTTAGGTAAATTACATTGAAGGTCACTCAATAATTAGTAAAGTTATAATTTGGTCACTCATTTATTAAAAGTTTCAATTGGGTCAATTAAAGTTTTAGTTACAATCGGATCACTCATCCGTTAATACAAACGGACATATAAAAAGATTTGGTATAACAGTTTTAGTCCTCAAACTTATATATTCTACCAATTTAGTCCTAATTCAAAATAATTAAATAAATTTAACCATTCATATTTAAATAAGACATCAAATTAGCCATTTTCTTCTCCCAAATTGATTGCATGCCCTAGTTAACACCACAATATTTCATTTAAAACCTAATACACAAATTTATAAATGTAAATATATTTATAATTAATTTTTAATGTTAGATCTATAATTAGTATCTACATTAAAATTAATGAAATCTATTTAAAATTATTCATGAAAACCTTCAGTTTATTTACGGTTACCACGTAACGTTCTACAAAAAATTCATGTTTTCGTATTATTATACAATTTACTTAGTGATTTTATATTTTTGAATGACTTCGTTATTTCCCTTTTATTTTAAAATAAATTAATAATTAAACTTTTTTAGTTACTGAATTTTTATTATTAAACATATTTCATAAATTTTTAACAAGTTTGTGTATTTTCATTAAAAATGTTGTATAATTTTTAAAATAATTTTAAAATTTTGTTATTATCTACAAATTTTCTAATTGTTAAACAATTTTTATTATTATGAAAATTTATAATAAAAAAATCTGATATCTTACTATCTACTCAAGTCTTTCACTTGTGAAAAGAGTAAAGAACTCTTTTAACAAATAAAAATAAAATATTTTGTAAATTAATAAAGATTTGGTAATAGATTTGAGTGAACATTTATATGAAAGTGTTGAAAGTTATTTAGATATTTTAATTACTTATAAGTAATATGAAAAGTTTTATGTTCAGAGTATTACTTGTAAAAATAATCTTTTGGAATGAGTTGATTAGGGAGAAGATTCATATAGACTAGTGTGCTTCCTCTAAAAATGTGTTTTATTAAAGAGAGTTAGTAACTAAATCATATTAGACTTCTTACATATACATTCAAGTATGATTGAAGGGTCTTTTGCCCTCTCATTATGAGCATCTTTAAGTAATTTTCAATGATTTACTCAATTTGCTAAATTCATATAGACTAGTGTACTTCCTCTAAAAATGTGTTTTATTAATGAGAGTTAGTAACTAAATCTTAGTAGACTTCTTACATATACATTCAAGTGTGATTGAAGGATTTTTTGTTCTCTCAGTTATGAGCATCTTTAAGTAATTTTCGATGATTTACTCAATTTACTCGTATCTCACATACAATTTTACTGAGTAAACTATTAAGTTTAAATTTTTAGATTCGCCCTGCCTACCACAATCTTTGGACGGTGGATTCTACGAAACATTCAAACCTACAAGTTTCATAGATGTTGGCTGATTGATTGGCCGAATTCTATGTCCAAAATATCTCATCAGTCTCGCTGTATGTCTGTCTTTTCGTAACCCAACCTCGTTTTCAATGAGCCGCGTATTTATCATTTTCATTATAATTAAAATAACTAACGGGAAGTGATAAGCAGTTTGTATCACTTAAATAAATTTTAAGTTTAAGATCTTATATATATATATATATAATTCACGGTTGGAAGTTCACCTATCAATGTTAAATGTGCGACACAAGTCGATCCAAACTAGTCAAGTAAAGGTATAAAAAACAACCAAAAAAGTAATCACGTATATGTTGAATTAAGTTTAGAGTTATTTTGTGATTTTATAATGAAATGGAGGGTATCTTTCATTGTGAACGAGAGGGAACAACAACATAGGCAAATTAAACTTTTGCTCATTTGACAATGAAAACCCAGGCAATGGCAAACTTTATGTTTGTATGGCCGAAAGGTTCCCCTGATGATTGATGAAGACTTTGATTTCAATTTTCATGCCAATGGCCAACGGCCCTAATTAATTTATAACTGTGGGTCCCACTTTAGATTCTGGCAAAAAGAAATGTTGTTTGTATGATAAGAAAAATTGTTAATATTCAATCCGGAATTTTTTTCTGATTTTTTTTGTATTTTTATTAACTAGAAATATATTATATTCTTGTAAATATCGAGATTCGAACCACACAAGGCATAATATTAATATTTTTGATTATTCAATCAATTAATGGATCATATTTTTTTGGTAATATCATTCTTACTCACTTTATAATATAATATATCTTATTATTGTTTGTAATCCAATGAGTGACTCTAGTGGAAAAGATTAATTTTCATCTTAAGGAACTCGACTCGAACACCTATGTTTGTAAGGTGAGTGTTATCAAAAAAGATAAAAAAGATACTACCATATAATCACATTAATATTTTTTTAATAATTTGTTCATTCATTTTATAAGTCCATTATTAAAGGTGGTCTGCTGTCTAGTTATTTTCACATTCAAGAAGAGGTACATCCTTTTAGTTGAAGTTTTTTTTTTCAAAATTGAAATATTTGTATGTTCATTATTAAATGTGTCTAGTGTCTAGTAATTTTACGATTCATGAGTTATGTCCAAATGGGCGAGGACCCCAAGGGAAGTGGGTGGGGACCATGACCATGAGCCAGCTTTAGTGGTGAAGCTGGCTGTGGAGTCAAAGGGGCGGTTTTGGTACATAGTGTGACCGACCAACAACCCAATGCCAGTCAGGTTTATAACATGCCCTAAATCTTCCCTTATATTTCGGCCTGTCCCGTCCCCCCACCTTTCACTACCACTCTCCATTCATTGTCTCT
This sequence comes from Hibiscus mutabilis, assembly GCA_019671005.1. Lineage (NCBI taxonomy): Eukaryota > Viridiplantae > Streptophyta > Magnoliopsida > Malvales > Malvaceae > Hibiscus > Hibiscus mutabilis. The sequence continues at coordinate 13,757,264 of CM033751.1, forward strand.
TAGTTTATTTTCTTGGTCGCTCTTCCGAATTTTTAAGGTTTCACTCTTATTAATCTAAATCAATCCGTATCGCATACTTAGTTTTAGTGGGTGAGTTTTTGAACGGAATTTTTTTACATATACAACGCCTTGAACTCGAGTGTAACACCCTGTTAAAAAAAAGAAAAAAAGAAAGAAAGAAAGGGAGATATGTTACCATGGAGTGCTGAACCCACAACCTGTGGGTGATGAGGCTGTTACCCAGCCAATTAAGCTAAGTGCTCTTAATGTTATGGCTGCCCAAAAATTATTTTAAACCGTACTCAGTTTATTGTTCCGGAGTTAATAAAATTTAAAACCTATCTGCACATTTATTGGGTCTGGAAAACCGATCAGTTTTTAGACCTTCTGGATTTTTCCCAACCCTCTCACCTAACCCCCACCGTTCATCGTCCTCGATCCTGGGCACCGTCGCGGCGTGCACATCACCGTTGCTACCAGATTGTTCGTCGCCTCACCCCAGTCACAACCCAATCGACCACTCACCGTCATACCTCTTCGATCGCTGTCAAAATTAGGTTATAGCTACGACTAAAACCCCCTTTTAAACCACCTCTGTCCCTCTTCGTTTTTGGTCGATTGCGGCGCTGTTTGGGTGCATCGACGGTATGGGTGAACTCAGCGTGGTGTGGCGATCAAAACCTGACCGGCCAAGCACTGTCAGACGTCGGAGTGGCGTTCATCGGAGCTACGTTTAGTCTACCAGCCGAGGAGGCTTTTGGTAAGTTTGGTGAGTTTTCGATTGATTTTTGGCAATAATTTTGTTATGGTTGAATATATTCTAGAAATATCGACATTTTGGGCCTTTTATGGCTGTTTTGAGGCCGCGCGTGGGTCTCACGCACCATCTGGGGTGATTTTCGGCCACCCTGGACGGTGGCCCATGAATCGAGCCGGTCTTGTGTTAAACCAACCTGGCCAGACCCGGTCTACCTATCTCGAACCGAATCAAACCGATCCGAGTCCGAACCAACTCGACCTGACCCAAACCGACCCTACCCGTTGATCCGTTGACTTGACCCGTCTGAGTCAACTCAGTTAACTGAGTTAACCCGTTTGAGTCAACTCAGTGAGCCAACCCGTCCAAGTCAACTCAATGAGTTAACTCGCCCGAGTCAACCCTACTGATTGTTGATCGATTGACCATGACGTCAGTGTTAACTTCAACTATGACATCAGCGTTGACTTTGACCATGACGTTAGTGTTGACTTTGACCCAAAAAGTTAAAATTTTCGAAAACTCCTATTTTACGTTTTTCGACGTCCTAAGCCTATTTTTGAAGTCTATTTCGCAAAATTTTGACCCGAAAGCCTTCAAATCTGACCTTGAACCTGAGAATGCATGTGTTTAGTTTTTCAATTTAAGAGTTGTGATAAAGCTAAGGATTGATTATGGATTATGTTTAATTGAAGGTATTCGCATATCTTCATATTCGAGAGGTAGAAGACGTCGAATTCGGTTCGAGAGTTTTCGAATGTTGTTTCAAGGGTCGATTAATATAGCAAGGATTCAAGGTAATACTTTACTACTTCTTGCATGCTTTACGGAACTGGTTGGTATTAGTTAATACATGAATAAATTTGATTAATGCCTGGATATTTTAAAGTCATATTGATTACGATAGAAAGATAATAATTTGGATAAGACTCGAATGACTCGAATAAGGAATTGATGATCGGTAAGTAATCCAAGTTCAGTGAATAATCGATAAAACAATTTTCCTTGAAACTTCCAATTTAGATTATTTCTTGATAAAAGATCTAATGCTCAGAATGCTTGGATAATAAATGACAAAAATGCCCTTGAGGTATAAAAATGACTAAAATACCCCTGACAATAAAAGCGCTCTAGAAATCTACACTAGATCTGGTAAAAAATTGATTCATCTGAAAACCTTGTTTTGCTTGAAAAGTTATAGTAACAAAACTTAAACCTTTGAAATTGTAAAGTACTTAGATTTTTCTTGAATTCTAAATAAATCTCCGAATATTGAATTGATTGAAATGACTAAAAGGATTGAAAATACTGATAAGGCTGAATTGATCGAAATGACCGTAATGGCCAAAAAGATTGAAATATTCTCGGGCACTAATTGCCAAATTAACTGAAATGATGGATATACCCTCGAGTTTTGAAATGAATGAATAGTTGAAAGGATTAAAAGGCTCAAGATAATTGAAACACCTTTGGACATCGAAAATGTCCAAAATACCCTCGAATATTTAAATGCCTGAAGGCACCCTTAAGATTGGGATTTAGAATTTCCAATAAAACTAAACTAATGTAATGGCTCTAAAAGTTGTAAGATACGATCCGCGTTCGCTGGTCGTTTCTGATATGGATGTAATAATGGAAGAATACTACATAAATAACTGTTAAACTATTCGGGGCTCGTTAATGACGATTTGAGATGTCGAACTATTCTGCTATAATGCTATCAGCACCAAGTTTCGAACATGCTTGGTAAGCAACGCCTTGTTGAATGTGTTTAACTTGAATGGACTTGAAAGCCTGGCAAGTCGTTAGCAATTTTCTATACAGCAAATCAAAGACTTGAAATATGATACTGGGGTTTCGGCATGAATACAGGTTTAATTGCTCGTAGTAGGTTCATATGGTTGATAAAGGTGACCTGTCTTGCTATTTATCGTGGTCGGTTATAAGAAGGAAAATCTGTATGGATTTACATGTCCAATTATCGGTTAGAACAATAACGATGTATTTTGATTTGTTAGTGAAGTATGGTGATTCGATGAGTAATTAGAAATCATGAATTCTACAAATCACTGATTTAACTCTATCAGATTAAATTACTAAATTAACATTGAAAGTTAAAAAGACCAAAATACCTTTATAAGCTAAATTGTTTAGAACCCTTCTGTTATATCCTGAATCTTGAATGATTGTGGACTATCTAAATTCCTGAATTCATTCCACTATATCTGAATTACTACATGATTGTTATATTTTGAAATTCTAAAGGGTTATGATGAATTAAGTTCCCAATGTCGTAATGTCGTCATTATTCATCATACCCCTTTTATAAGGATCTCTTTCTGAAACTTGATCAAAATCTGTAAAATAATCTCTGAAGTGAAACTGTGACTATCTGCTCTGAATTAAAAGTATGATTCTGTTATCCGTAAAGAAAGCTCAATTCTCGGCTTTTATCTTCAAATACAAAATATATTTGATACATGTTTTCTAAGATTACTGTTTACTAGATAAAAACTGATTTTATCTGGGGGTATACTATCTGGGATACGATGGAAGTTATGTAGGCTCAACGCTGGTAAGCCTTTTTAGACCTAAGCTCCTACACCTAATGGGCCTAGGGTAAGTCTTTTTGGATATTGTTCTAGAATACTACATATCGGTGTATGGTTGGAGGGTAGTCAGGTAATTAAAATAAAACTTTCTGCTCCCTTTTATAATTCTACCCTATTGAATTAATTTACTAAAGTCTGAAAACTCTCTGTATGCTCCCAATCTGCGATTAATGAAACATTAATGTCCACAGTTTAACTTTTGAATTCTGTATCTCATCTAATTTTTCGGACTATAGGCACATTTTTTGGTACTCAAGTGATCAGATAAAGAACAATCATATTACCTAAGTATATTAATATCTTGAATGAAACCTGTTGTTGCTTGGATCATCATGTTAGTATTATTGCTTTGTCATTTACCTGCTTGTGCCTACAACATCAGTTGGTAGCTCTGTATTATTGAGATTTCCCAAGGTCACGTTGTTTTTACCATCTCAGGATAAAAGAAATCTATCATGGTATAGTGATCGACACCAGTGGTTGGAGTTCTATCGGCATTATTTTCGGAGTACGGTACTAGTACAGTTAGTGGGCATGTATGTCGTGTCTTATTTTATGTCAGAGTCTGTAATATGTTTTTTGAAATTTTTGTTATATGTTTATATAATTTTTGAAATGGTATTTAAACAAAAAGTTTATTTTACAGTTTTTAATGTATTTAAAGAATTTTATTCGATTTTTACTGTGGGTCGTTTTTGGGACCCTAATTTGACCTCCTAGAATTAGATGTAACGCATTGGCGGGTCTAGGGGGTTACATCGAGACTTGCTTAAGCAATACCAAACTGCTTACCACTTAGACCAACCATGTTGATTTTGTCTCTTAATTTCTAGTATTTGTATTTATCAAATCTTCCTTTCTTTAGTAATTTTCTTCTTACATAATTCATTTTTTTAATTTAACTTGGCCCTAATGGTGTTAAAGAATTTAAATATCATTTTAATATATATTTTTAGCTTATAACATAATGTTTAGAATAGTGTTGGTACCAACAAACCACAACCATACGAATACCCAAATACAACTCTCTGCGAACGTACTAGCAGACCACGACCATGTGAACAAACCAATTATGACCTGTTGCAGCCTTGACATGTGAATGCTACCTTAGGCCATGTGACAATGCACGTGGTCTACATCGACACTCGAGCCACAAAACTCACCAAGACATTTGTCTTCTTCAATTGACACGTGCTCTTACCTCAACCAGTCCCTTATAAGGAGTCATATACCCCCAAGCAAAGACAAGTTCTGAGAACCCTCAAAGGACCATCAAGAAACACTAGACGGAGGATCCCCGCTTTTCTGCCCTAAAAATAGCCCAAAACCATCGTCCAAAAGGGTTGTTCACTTAGGTGATCAACAATGGTACGGTGAGCATGGAACCTTCACCCTTTCAATCTGATTCTCAAGAAATAACAAGAAACGATCCCTCGTAGGAGTATAAATAGAGGAATATACGGAGACAGAAAAAATTGAGAAGATGTGGAGGAGGAAACCTCCTTTTTAAGCCAAAAGCAACTAGTTAGCCAACATGTAGAGTCGGCTAGAAATCATAGAGGAGTACACCCATACCACACTAAAGTAACTTCGACAATAGTAAGAGTATATCAGGAGACAAATGTAACACTCAACAAGAGACCATGACGAGAAGGTTCTAGAGGAATCACGAGCGATTACATCTTGAATGACTAAGGAGGAGTGCATGCATGCAACAAAAATCAACCAAGATGCCACAACAGTATGTCTTTTAAAAATTTTAGCTAAAAATATGCAAAGTCCGGAGCCCTCAAACCCTAAAAGGAAGGAGGAGGCCTACCATCCTGTAAGAGCGGAAAAGAATCACGAAAATAAGTAAAAAAAATTATAGCGTTAATCAGAAAGGGAAAATAAAGAGCTAAAACGAAAAAATGGGCCACCAGCATGTAGAAAATCGAATTGAAAAAGGCACTCAAGCTCGATAGCCACTACTTGGTTTCTAAATGTGCCATTTTTTAACAAACCTGCATATCGTATCCTACACCAAGTAAAACACTTGGGAATTTTAAAGCCTCTACCACAAATGAGGCCAAACAAAGTCAGAGAAAGGTCGAGTAAAAGATATAAATTTTATGATGAACAGGGGCATGACTCAGATGAATGTATCTATTTAAAGGATGCAATAGAGTTTGTCGTTAAAAAATGACAATTAGAAAGGCTCTTTAAAGGAAAAAAGGATTGCGTTCAGCAAAAATAGAGGTAAAAATATAAGAAGTTCGGATGAGAGATATAAAAGACAGAGGGTCACGAGTGGTATGGGGGAGACATTAGGCACAAAAAACAGGAAGTCCAGATGATGGATGTAAGGAGCCCACATGGCCTCCTTACTAAAGAAAAGAAGTAATCACTGCTGATGAAATTCAAAGTTATAAAGCCTAATAAGAAAAACTCCTCCCCTGTGACCTCCTTGGTAGTTAGATGGAGTAGTTAAATATGATGTTTGATGCAAAGCTCTAGACTATTTAGTAGCTAAGTATGGCAGCGATGATATGATAAAATGAAAACTTGTCACCAAGCTTATACTAATAATTAAGATGGAGTAAAGGAGTCTCTGGCACGCGTTTGTGATTTCCTGAAAAATAGAGGAGGTGCAGTTCAAAAATATGCGCAGCGAAAGCAAAAACGTATCAAATAAGCAAAAGTACAATCTAACTCATGTTATTCGATATGTATTCCACTTTAAATTTCTAGCCCCATCAGTATTCTATTTTAAATATTTTTTATATAATCAAGTAAGATAGAGTACAAGCGAATACCTATGCATGTTTTTAATTAATCTTTACATGTAATTTTCATGTGAAGCAGGCGCGCATAGTAAAGCGACTGAAAACTATTTACTTTGTTCTTATTAACATTCATATTCCAAGATGACTACTGGAAAATCAATGAAAAGCGAAAACTCTCCTACTTCTCTAAGTAGCGTAGCGATAAAAAGCGAAAACTCTCATACTGCCCCAAGTAGCATAGTGATTTAAAGCAAAAACTCTCATACTACTCCAAGTGACGTAGCGATGAAAAACAAAAACTCTCTTACTACTCCAAGTAGCATAGCGATGAAAAATGAAAACTCTCCTGCTCCTCCAAGTAGCGTAGTGATGAAAAGCGAAAACTTAATAAAGCGTCCACCAAAAAAGGTTCGCTAGCCACTTTTAAGCAAGTTTGCATAGTAAAACGACCGCCAGAATAAAAGGTTCTCTAGCCACTTCCAAGTAAATATGCATAGTAAAGCAATCGGAAAAAGAAAAGGTTCGCTAGCCACTTCCAAGTAAGTGTGCATAGTAAAGCGACCGAAAAAGAAAAAGTTTGCTAGCCACTTCCAAGCAAGCATGCATAGTAAAGCGGCCGGAAAAGAAAAAGTTCGCTAGCCACTTTCAAGAAAGTATGCATAGTAAAGCGGCCGCCAAAACAAAGAACGAGCCACTTCCAAGTAAGTGATCGATATTTTTAAGAAGTACGCACAATAGACACAGCTCAACGATCACCGCTTCCAAGAAGAGCCAAACTATTTCCCAATTGCACTTACCATAAATTTAAAGAGAATGCTAAGTATCCACCACTCCCAAATAAGCACGTAATAAATAATAAATTAATGGATGTGTGAATAAAAACATAGCAATAAAGATTATCTCACCCGGGGGAACTAATCTTCCCAACTCAAGGTAGCTATGCGAATATATATATATATATATAATTTAGTCCACCCCAAGAGAGCGGTATAAAAGACAACTCTCCCCCTGTCACAAGTGATTTTCACTTCCAAATAAGGGTACATAAATAATCATCTGATTTGGTGTTCTTAGAAAATATGGTGTTTGTAATATGACAAATATGTGAAGATAATGGTTTGACATATCCAAATAAGAGGCAATAGTCTTCTAAAACACTTCCAAGAAAATGAGCTTTAATAAACAGTATTCACAATATTATACGAGCAAAGACTTTAAATATTCTTACATAAAGCGTCGTTGACCGCATTCTGCGAATGATTTGTCAAAAGAGGGTAAAGTATTTACACCAGTCAACAAGCATACACAAAATATGTTAAAACACAGTTCACATTCTGTGAACCCTCCTACGAGTTATTTTCAAAATGGGGGCAAGCATTTGCTACATATTTATCTTATAAATTTTCAAATATTAGAAGTTTATAAGTCAAATGGGAAAACACATCACTCCCAAAGTAAACAAGTATAAAACGGATTGTCAAAACGATTAACACTCCCAAACTATGCGAGCACATAGAAAAACGAATCATTTAAACGTTCGTCGCTCCCAAGTGAGTGTGCACAATATCTAAACTAAGCATTCGCTAGCGACTTCTCGACCCTAAAAGATAACATATGACATCACAAATTGGGGACAAAATTACTTCCAACATTTACAAAAAGCCAAAGAACAGGATCCTCAACTTTAGTTAGTGATGTAAAAAATCCACGGGGGCAAGCATTCATATATTTTGCTCCAAGAGGATAATGGCGTTCGTAAATATCAATATGCGAATAAGTATATAATAATCAAGATTATCGCACCCTGGGGGCAAGAATTTTCCCATCCAAAATAAATGTCGCTTTTAAAAAGTCTCATGGAGTGAATATTTGATTCAAAATTCAAGTTATGAGAGCTAAAACGTCAGAGTATAATGGAAAAATAAATTAATGGAATCCAAGTGTTTATACCGCTTCAAGTAGCAATCTAAAGCAAACTCTCTTTTATATTTGGGGACAACAATATATTATAATTTTAAACCCTTTAATGCGAGCAAGAAAATTCTTGAGAATTTCTTCTAACAAACTCAAAAACATTTCAAACACAAATAGCACCACAAGGTTATTTTGTCCACATATTGAGAATTTATACTCTTATTTTATTTCTCAAGCCTAATCCCTCTCGCTTGAGTACTTCTACTTTGATTGGTTCACATTATGGTACCAAGCTGAACACATGAAAATGTTAAATTCTTCTTTGTTTTCTGGTTCAGTGGATCAGCCCTGCGGATCATTTCGAGCAAATTGTTTGTTGTCACGGTGCCAGGCATCAACTTCGCACCTAACTGACAAACAAACAGCCACCTTGATGATATATATATATATGGAAAGCGGGCAAACCCAAGCACACATCAACAGCTTCGATAATCTGCTTAACAACGGCCACTTTCCAATGTAGTCACAAATAACAACAAACAATAATATTTGGAAAATCTTGAGAGCAAGGTTTTCCAAATACACAGTTTGGCGACGTTCACCGCTACAAATGGGTAATCATAGCCTTCCAAATGCCATTGTTTGTCGACATAAACAACCTCGATGAAAAGCCAGCACTGCCCCAGGATCTATCAAATAAAACATATGTATACTAGTCATCGCCAAAAATAAATTTCCCCAACCTACGCATATAAAACTAAAAAGAAGAAAATCGCAAAGGAAAGAATAGACACCTCACAAATTGGATTATGAAAATTTAGACCCAATGGCGTGCCATTTATAACGAAAATGAGAAAATACCGAGATTTAACGATTAAATTTCAAATCTTTGAAACCGTCTCGATAAGCAATTAATTTCAAGATTTTGAAGTCTGGAACATACGCCTAAAAACACGCATCTTGAAACTTCCAATCAATAAATGCACGGCTAAGAACATTCAAATGTTATAACGAATCCGAGCTTTTCTCTTTCATTATAGTCTATCTTAGACCGTCTAATCACGATGACAGTGAAATACTACTCATTGCTAAAAGAAAAAAACCGCCACACTGCCACAAAAGACCAATAAAATAGTAACACGAGGAATCTGGTAAACATCCATTCACCCACAAAACTGCACAAACACATCATATAGTTCGCTACTAGGCCAAACTTATAGAGCCTACAACAAACATTAATAAACGCTATTTATTCTCCTAAAAGCGAGCACACTAGAACAAGTTTACACAAAATATGCTAAACAATAATCTACATCTTGTGACTTCGAATTTTATAATTTAAAAAATCTATATTTCTCTCGTCATTGGGGACCAAGAATTTACCACAAAGGAAAGCCAATTTCTTTCTAGAAAACATGTTCGCGTTTCCAGGCTTGCGAAGGTCACTTTATAACCTTCCCTCGCCTGGGGGCAATTGTTGGTACCAGCGAACCACAAATATACGAGTACCCATTTACAACCCTCTGCGAACGTACTAGCAGACCACAGCCGTGCGAACAAACCAATTATGTCCTATTGCAACCTCGACATGTGAATGCTACCTCAGGCCACCTGACGATACACGTTGTCCACATCGACACCCGAGCCACGATAATTCACCAAAACATTTGTCTTCTTTAATTGACACGTGCTCTCATCTCATTCAGTCCCCTATAAAGAGCCATGCACCCCAAGCAAAGGCAAAATTTGATAACCCCAAAGGACCATCAAGAAACACTAGACAGAGGACCCGCTTCTCTGCCCTGGAAACAGCCCAAAACCACCATCCAAAGGGGTTGTTCACTTAGGTAATCAACAAATAGTCATTTATTTTTGACAAAAACATATTTTTGGCAAAAATTTTAACCACTTAAATACTAAATAAAATTTTTAAAAAATAATTTTACATTATACTATTTAAAACTAATGCCAAACTAGCCTTAAAATGTTGAAGCTTTATGATTTTACCCCATTATATATATATTAGATCTCTTTCGTAATCTTTTGGTACTTTTAAAACTTTCAAACAAATATAATTTTTAATAGATTTAAATTCAAATTTTACTATTCAAATAATGCATGTCGACTGAAAACCTTGAAAGCAACAACAAAAGGGCAATTAATCACGGCCAAAAGTTGCTCGCACCATTAGAGAGTACTAGAGGTTTCTAGCTCGCTAATAACATGTCACGTGATTAAATAAATATTATAAAACATCAAATTACCGACAAAAAGCTGTAAAAAAACAATACACAAGTTGATAAGAAAAAATCATGAGGAGAGAAGGGAGGATTAGTTGAACTTGCTTACTAATCTTGTAATTAAAAGCACCAAAAATTGGTATTAATTTAATCCTAATCAATGACGCATGGGGCATGCCCTTTCTCTTTACAGTAAAGAGTAGGGGTGTTCAATAATACACGACTTATTTATCCGACTATCCGAATATAAATAATTGAATATTTATCTAAAAAAAGTCGGGTCGTAAGAATATCTATTATCAGATACCCGGTGACCCAATGACCCGATTTCTTAATTTTTTTATATTTTAAATATAATTATTATTTAAGTAAAATATCCTTATATTCACTATATTCCCAAATCAAACAACTTAATTATGCATGTAATTTTTAAGAATTATAGAATTTACATTCTAAAGTTGTTTGGGTTTGATATTTTGAATCTTAAACTCTATGATGAGATTATATAATTTAAAATTTTATTAGTTATGAGTTTTTTTAATAAAATTTAATAATTTTTTTAAAAAGTAAAAATTTGGGTACCCGCTACTTGAATTTTTGGGTATCCGAATTTCGAAGTTACCGAATGACAGGTACTCGATTAAAGTAGGTTAGGATACGAGCCGAATAATCTAGTTCCCGAAACTTCGGGTACCCGATAATAAATACCCCTAACAAATACCTCCTACTCCACCTTTTTCCTTTTTAAATATTATTTTATAATTTTGAAAATGGGTCTGGCCGAAACAAAAAACAATGAGTTGGCTTTTGGACACAGCATCTCATGTTTAGTTTATAATTAGATCAGATCGCAAGATTAATTAAACGTTAAATTCTGTCCTGTAATTTTTTGGATCAGACCCAACCTACATAATTACAAAATGTCTTAATATTCTGCACAACCCCTGTATTCGGTTATTCCAGATGCTAATGGATCTGTAAATACTTTATTTTATATTTTGCATGTTCAAAGGTTACATATTTGGATAATATATGAGATTTTGGTAACGTAATTACTATATGGATCAGATTTAAAGTATGTATTTTTTTTGTAAAATACATGTTTATTTTATAGTTTATGTTTGGGATTTGTGACTCTTGCTCTAAACAATATTATCTTCAAACAGTGGCGGGTGTACAGAAGCAATTACATCCCCATTTTGGGGAAATTTAGTTTAGTGTTAATTTTTTTTAAAAAAAAATTAGTTTAGTCATTAGTGTATAGAGGGATAAATTGAAAATTTGCATACTCATTTAAGGAAAAAATATTTTGCACTCTCATTCTTATATTTTTAGATCCGTCATTATCTTCAAGTTTCAAACCTAATTTTTTCTTGAGAGAGCAATATGTCTTATCATTGTATCAAACTCCTACTGTCAGTAGATTTAAAGTAAATGTCGACATTAATCTTCCGATATCTATTATTTAAATTATTTTTTATGAATAATTAATACGAATTCAACTACCATTTTATGAATATGTTTATTTTCGCAGTTAATGGACTTGGGTTTAGATTTTTTTGGGGGTGAAAATGGTATAATTTAATAGACAGAAAAATTATACTAACAGTATTATCAAGTCCTCGATAAAAACTTCTCTAAATTTAGATGAAAAAAAATATTATGATAACACTCAAAGTTTAACAATAAGACGAGCTTGGGAAATTAAAACACAAAACCACCTAACAGTAAAAAAAAAAAAAAACACCCGTATGGCCAACTACGAACCATGGCCGGACACATCACACATCGGCCTGCAGCAAAGCACAAACATCACTCGGGGATGCTGGATATAGTGAACCTCAAGATCCTCATGCGACCAATGGAGGATCCAGGTATAGTGTATGATGGGTCGTACACACCTTAAACTTTTTAAAGTTATGCATTTATCCTTAATTTTTTAATTTTTATGAATTAATTTTTAATTTTTATAATATTTAAAATTTGTGTCTACCTTAAAATTTTATCTGTATTTACCCTCAAATATATTTCTCGATCCGGCATTACACGCAACACTATTTTCACTAAAGCATCGGTAAATTTATTACCCGAGCTTAATACATGGGAGATTCGAACATTCCATTCCCGCTACCACAAATCCTAGATATGCATCAACAGTGTGTGACCACCATTCCCATGCTTGGCAGCCTTAATGACCCGCATCACCTCCAAACTATCGACCTCCAGATGCACCCGGCGCAAGCCTAGACCTCCAGATATTTAAATCTATCATGTAATTATTTTCTATAAAATAAATTATTTATTTATTTACTTACTAAAATTCGGATACTTTCTAAATATAGATATTCAAAGGATAATTTAATTAATTTAAATTTAGATTTTAATGATGATAACGAGATATGAGGTGGGTAATTAATGAATTAAAGAGAATGACCTGTCAGAAATGTGGATTGGCTGTCTTCGTTGACTAGTGTGAGGGTTCACTCCAGTTTAAGTTATAGGAGTATATAAAAAAAGTTGCCTATAACTATGCAAATATAATGTTTGTTTTAATGGAGAAATTATCACATGTCCGTCTCGTCATGTTATTTATGGTCATAATTAATGTAAATTATTTATTTTCTTAATTTTTTTATATTATCTTTTTTATCAAGTGAATCTCTACTCATATTTACTATAAATTAAATTTAAAAAATAGTTTTTACCATGTAAAGATTCAATTGGTAAAAAGATAACATAAAAAAATAAAAAAAAATTATTATTTTTATTAGTTGAGACCATAAATAATGTGGCGGGGTGAGCCTATAATATAATTTCTCGTTTTAATGGTTAGGAGTGCTAATTATACAATAGAGATCTATGATCAAATTTAGGGATAGAATCAAATTCCGTCGTTGGAGGGATAAACTTAAATATATAAAAAAAAATAATAGATTAAATTATAACAAACTATTAAAAATTATATATAACAAATATAGAAAGTATTTGGGATGGGGCATGGCCCCTCCACCCTTAACACATCCGTCTGTGATCAAATCCCCTTATAATCATGTTTCTATCATTAATTTTCACCAATCAAATAAGTTATATATAAAATCTTGTCGACTTTTAACTAATAAGTGAGCTTGGTTCACTAGTTTAACTATAAGTATCTTGATTAATACTATTTAAATAGTTAAGTAATTTAATTAAAAAAAATTATAATATGTTGACCAAAATAGAGCTTGTAGCGATGTCCTTTTCGCTAAAAAAGAAAGTGTGTTTTTTATTTATTTTGAAAATATTTTCTTCCGCGTGGAGTTTTAGAAAACCCGCATTTTATTTAAAATTGGAGTCGTCACCGGCCACTCAAGGTGGACCGGACACCGTAGAAAACCAGAGATTTCAAAATATCGGGTTCGGGAGTCGGTTACGGATGGGGAAGGATTAGCACCCCCACACCGCCCAAAATTGGTACTTTAATAATTACCGCTTTATTAATATTAAATTTTCCGGATTAAAGTGACGATTAAATTAAAATTTGATTATAAGTGCGAGTAAATTTTAAAGGCCCCGTTATTCGAGAGTAAACGTCCAACCACTATCACTACGCCTGATACTGGCCCCGTTTACGCTCGAATAAAAGGGCACCGCATTGATAAAATATGTGTTCGTTATGCAAACTTAAAAAACATGGCAAATATAAATAAATACATTGCGATAAAAAAAATAAATAAATACTAACATAATAAAATACTAACATAACATAAATAAAATACTAATCTAAAACATACATACATAAATATTAATTTAACACATAAATAAAAACAAATCTAACATAAATAAAATAATAATCTAAAACATACATACATAAATATTAATTTAACTTATAAATAAAAACATATCTAACATAAATAAAATAATAATCTAAAACATACATACATAAATATTAATCTAACTTATAAATAAAAACATATCTAACATAAATAAAACACTAATATAAAACATACTAATCTAAAACATAGATAAACATACAAATTAAAAACACAATTTTAAATTAACTACTACTTCATTAAAATATAAAAATTACAACATAAATAAAAAGGAAAGAAAATATACCTAATTAGGAGTTCGAATGACAAACCCCGACGAAACCCCACCAAGATCTACCACGACCTCTCCAAAAAAAATTAACTAGACCGGACCCAAAATAGGACTCCGATCGAACCGGTTATGACCGAGGGGACTACCCCTAGGCCCTGGGGTAGCCGAGAGCACTGCTCTCTTATTTGGCACCCCACCGATCCAAATTCTTGCTGCCATTTCAATTCCAATTTTATTGCCTATTTATAGGCAAAATCAAAGGGGTGGGGGGAATTTGAGGTGACGTGGAGCATGTTGCTCCACGCATTTTCCCTTTTTTTAATTATTATTATTATTTATTTATTTATTTTATATTAATTTTATATTAATAATATTACTATTACAACAATACTTAAAATACTAAAACCCGGACAAAAATGAGTGATTACAGTTGCCCCTCTTTGCTTGTTCTTGTGAAACGAGAACAAAGCAAATATCAAAAGCACTCATTTTTGTCTTATCTGGCTAAACTTCTCTCCTTTTGACGCGTCTTCTTTCTTTTGTAGATCTTCTTCTTTTTTGATGTAGGTCTTCTTTCTTGTCTTGACAGATCTACTTTGTCACTCTTGGGGAAGCAAAGCCTTCAAAATGGGGGTGGTTTGTTGGGGAAGCCAAACAAAGTCCCACTTGCTTCATTATTGATAATAAGCTAATACCTAAAGAGAGTTCGACCCGGCTGCAACACCGACGAAGAGACAGGGTTTACAAAATTCGATCCAGCTGCAACACTGACGAGGAGGCAAGACCGGTAGGTAAAAGTTCTGATGTCTGATCTAGCTACAATTCTGACGAAGAGGCAAGATAAAAAAACTGACAATTTTTCTCTTTTTTTCTCTCTTTTTTGTTTCTTTTTCTCTGCTTTTATTTCTTTTTTCATATTTTTTTCTTTTTCCTTTTCTCTTTTTGTTTCTTTTTTCATTTTTCATTTTTTCTCTTTTTTTAGAACAATGATACAACTTGAAAGTTGGTGAATTTTGACCAAGCTACAACACTGACGAAGAGGCATGGTCTAAAGTTAGTAATGTTGATCCAGCTACAACACTGACGAAGAGGCAGGATCAAGAGTTAGTGAATTTGGTCTAGCTACAACACCGACGAAGAGGCAAGACCGGGAAGTTAGTGAATTAGGTTCAGCTACAACACCGACGAAGAGGCAGAACCAAAAGTTAGATTTGACCAAGCTACAACACCGACGAAGAGGCAAGGTCTGAAGATTTGATCCAGCTACGACACCGACGAAGAGGCAGGATCGGATAGTTGTTCTTTTTTGTGATCAAGCTACGACTCTGACGAAGAGGCATGATCAGAATTTGGTTGAAAGCTTATTTTTCATTTTTTCATTTTTTGTTTTTGTTTTTGTTTTTGTTTTTCTTTTTTTTTTCTTTTTTCTATTTTTCTTTGATTTTTTCTTCTTTTTTCTTTTTTTGATCTGTTTTCTAGCTACAACATTAATAAAGAAAACTTGAAAATCAGTAAAGTTGGATCTATCAACAGAGAAACAGAAATATTAACTGGAACCCTACTACACCATCAGCGGATAAGTAGGACAGCAGCAACTGGGACCTAGCCACTCCATCAGCGGAGGATTGGATCGGATAATGATGACCTGGAACCGGCTACACCATCAGCGGAGAGCAGGATCTGAGGGGCGGCAGGAGCTTGGACCCGGCCACTCCATCAGCGGAGGACTGGATTGGGCAATTACGACCTGTAACTGGCTACACCATCAGTGGAGAGCAAGATTTGAGGACGACGGGAGCTTGGACCTGACCACTCCATCAGCGGAGGGCTGGTTTGGACAATGACGACCTAGAACCGGCTACACCATCAGCGGAGAGTAGGATCTGAGGGCGACAGGAGCTTGGACCTGACCACTCCATCAGCGGAGAGACTAGATCGAGCGACGAAAGTTGATAAAATTTCTTTTGATTTTTTATTTCATTCATTTTTTCTTCACTTTTACCTTTTTTATTTTTTCGACTTTTCAAATTTTTTGAATTCTTTTTTCTCTTTTTTTGATTTGTTTTCTAGCTACAACATTAATGAAGAAAACTTGAAAATCAGTAAAGTTGGATCTATCAACGGAGAAACAGAAACATTAACTGGAACCCTACTACACCATCAGCGGATAAGTAGGACAACAGCATCTGGGACCTATCCACTCCATCAGCGGAGGACTGGATCGGATAATGACGACCTGGAACCGGCTACACCATCAGCGGAGAGCAGGATCAGAGGGCGATAACTTGGACCCGGTCACTCCATCAGCGGAAGACTGGATTGGACAATTACGACCTGGAACCGGTTACACCATCAGCGGAGAGCAGGATCAGAGGACGACAGGAGCTTGGACCCGGTCACTCCATCAACGGAGGACTGGATTGGACAATGACGACCTGGAACCGGCTACACCATCAGCGGAGAGTAAGATTTGAGGACGACGGGAGCTTGGACCCGGTCACTCCATCAGCGAAGGACTGGATTGGACAATTACGACCTGGAACCGGCTACACCATCAGCGGATAGCAGGATCAGAGGACGATGGGAGCTTGGACCCGGTCACTCCATCAGCGGAGGACTGGATTGGACAATGACGACCTGGAACCGGCTACACCATCAGCGGAGAGCAGGATCTGAGGGCGACGAGAGCTTGGACCTAGCAACTCCATCAGGGGAGAGCAAGATTTGATAATGACGACCTAAAATCGGCTACACCATCAGCAGAGAGCAGGATCAGAGGACGACGATAGCTTGTACCTGGCTACTCCATCAGCGGAGGACTGGTTCGGGCGATGAAAGTTGATAAATTCATTTTGATTTTCATTTCATTCATTTTTTCTTCATTTTTTCATTTTTCATTTTTTGATTTTTTTCGACTTTTGATTTTTTGATTTTTTCTAACTTTTTTTCTAATTTTTTTTTCAACTCTATTTTTTTTGGTAATTTTTCTTTTTTGTTGAACTATACAAAGAAGTAAGACTTGAGGAAAATTAGATCTGGTTGCACCGTCAGCAGAGAAACAAAACTTGAATACAAATTTGATCTGTTTGGGGAAAGGTTCGGATCTGTTGCACCATCAACGGAGAAACGAGATCTTCAGGATGTCTATATTGTTGCACCATCAGCGGTAAAACAGAATCTGAAAATTGTTGGCCTATCAACAATGATGAAGGCAAGATCTGGAAGAGTCTATATCACGCTCTCTCTTGGCGGAGAGGTATGACCTAAAAATAAAAACATTAATCAGTAAATGTTCACAAAATTTGTCACTGTTACCTTTTACTGATGTTTCAGCATCCTCTTTGTATTTGGCCTCCTCTAAGACTAAGGTTGGCTGTCGCGTTGTTGCCCCCATGGCTGAGGATGTTCGGTCTCTTTTTGAACATGTTTGTAAGCAAAAATGCCTGAATTTTATGCCTAAATGCATGGTGACTTGGTGTGACCGAACATAGATGTATGACGTTTGCAAAAATGGTTTAATGCAAGATGAATGCAACATGATTTGATTTTTTTGTCTTCAAAGGGATGCCCCTGACTCTCGACTGGTCCTATCATGATCTTTTTTTCATGTGGCGGTGCCCCGACTTTGTCCTGGGTTTAATCACTTTTCTTTGAATTAGCTTTCATCTGAGAGCATGCCCCAAAATTTTGTTCATTTTATGCCATCGTCTGAGAATATTCTTATAGCAAATTTGAATCCCTAGAGCACATTTTGTTTCCCTCTAAGTTGGTTTTATAAATTGTGTGTTGGTTCATGGCAGCTCATTATTATTATTTTTGGATTGGGTGCAATTTTGCAGTCTGTGGTCAAAGATGCAAGAGTTTGACTCGGCAATGAAGGCTGGACCTTGGCAAAGAATGCCCCTGGACTGGGACCTTGTTAGAGGCACACTATTTGTAAAAGATGTGGGGGTGCTTTTGGACATGCCCCAAGACCAAACTTTTGTAAGAGGCTTTGTAAGGTGCTAGATCGACCATCTTCGTTGTATTTAATGGGGCAACCCGAGGATTAGTTTTATTATTCTGAAAATGAATGCATGCAAAATGTGTCCTAAATCGATGCAATGCAAATTTAAGATTGTGATGATGTTGTGCAATGATGCAGGTGAAATCAATGCGATAAGAATAAAATGAAACAAGTTAGTACCAAATAAAATGATTAAATAAAACAAATGATAAATATAACAAAATAGAGTAATAAATTGTACATAAACAAGAAATAAGGCACCAGAGCCTAAATAGGGTGTCCACTAATCGGGCAGAGTTTCATATGGCTCTAAAGGGGTTGGCTCATACGGCTCACTATATGCAGTTTTGGTGCTAAGAGGTACCCGAATTGTCCTTGTTGTCCTCTACTAAGAGTAGCAAGGCCCCCGGTCATCACCCATTATAGGCTCCTTTCAACCGAGTTCAATTCAGGGGGACCCATTCGCTTATGCCTGCACGAAGGAACGATATCCTTACGAAAGCATAAGGTACTCGAGCCCCGAAGGTACTTGCTAGGCCTACACGGGAGAACGATATCTCCACGAAAGCATTAGCATTTCCCCCCACTTAAAAAACGGGTTTATATGTCATATTTTAAATGCGTTAAAACAAACGCGCAATTATAACAGAATGTTAGTTTAATAGTCACTTTAATCCGGAATTTTTGATATTAATACAGCGGTAATTATTTGAAAAAGCTCGACTCTCATTTGTTTTTGAAAAAACAAAAATATCCCCAGCGGAGTCGCCATCTGTAGCGATGTTTTTCTGCGCTAAAAAAGAAGGTGTTGTTTTTTTATTTTGTTTTTGAAAATATTGAAAATGGTGTCTTCCGTGAGATTTTAAAAAATCGTATTTTGTTTTGAAAATGGAGTCGCCACCGACCACTCAAGGTGGACCGGACACCGTAGAAAACCAGAGATTTCAAAATATCGGGTTCGGGAGTCGGTTACGGATGGGGAAGGATTAGCACCCCCATACCGCCCAAAATTGGTACTTTAATAATTACCGCTTTATTAATATTAAATTTTCCGGATTAAAGTGACGATTAAATTAAAATTTGATTATAAGTGTGAGTAAATTTTAAAGGCCTCGTTATTCGAGAGTAAACGTCCAACCACTATCACTACGCCTGATACTGGCCCCGTTTACGCTCGAATAAAAGGGCACCGCATTGATAAAATATGTGTTCGTTATGCAAACTTAAAAAACATGGCAAATATAAATAAATACATTGTGATAAAAAAATAAAAAAAATACTAACATAATAAAATACTAACATAACATAAATAAAATACTAATCTAAAACATACATACATAAATATTAATTTAACACATAAATAAAAACAAATCTAACATAAATAAAATAATAATCTAAAACATACATACATAAATATTAATTTAACTTATAAATAAAAACATATCTAACATAAATAAAATAATAATCTAAAACATACATACATAAATATTAATCTAACTTATAAATAAAAATATATCTAACATAAATAAAACACTAATATAAAACATAAATTTAAAACATACTAATCTAAAACATAGATAAACATACAAATTAAAAACACAATTTTAAATTAACTACTACTTCATTAAAATATAAAAATTACAACATAAATAAAAACGAAAGAAAATATACCTAACTAGGAGTTCGAATGACGAACCCCGACGAAACCCCACTAAGATCTACCACGACCTCTAAAAAAAATTAACTAGACCGGACCCAAAATAGGACTCCGATCGAATCGGTTAGGACCGAGGGGACTATCCCTTGGCCCTGGGGTAGCCGAGAGCACTGCTCTCTTATTTGGCACCCACCTATCCAAATTCTTGCTGCCATTTCAATTCCAATTTCATTGCCTATTTATAGGGAAAATCAAAAGGTGGGGGGAATTTGGGGTGACGCAGATCATGTTGCTCCACGCATTTTTCTCTTTTTTTAATTATTATTATTTATTTATTATTATTTTATATTAAGTTTATATTAATAATATTACTATTACAACAATACTTAAAATACTAAAACCCGAAAAAAATGAGTGATTACATACGTACCCGTAGTTAAGTAACTGTAAAGGTAATTTACCCTTAAATAAAAA
Organism: Hibiscus mutabilis; assembly: GCA_019671005.1. Classification (NCBI taxonomy): domain Eukaryota; kingdom Viridiplantae; phylum Streptophyta; class Magnoliopsida; order Malvales; family Malvaceae; genus Hibiscus; species Hibiscus mutabilis. The sequence continues at coordinate 13,777,772 of CM033751.1, forward strand.
ATTATAAAACTTCAAATTTACCGACAAAAAGCTGTAAAAAAATAACACAAGTTGAAAAAATGGGTGTCGGTAAAGGGGAAAAAAACATGATGGTAGAAGGAGGATTAGTTGAACTTGCAATAATAAGCACCAAAAATAGGTATTAATATAATCCTAATGATTAACGGATAAGACATGCCCTTTCTCTTTATGGTTGTGACCTCACCACTCCTCTACTTTTTCCTTTTATAAATTTTTATGTTTTCAAAATGGGTTTGGCCAAAACAAAAAGGAATGAGTTGGCTTTTGGACACAGCGTCTCCTTTTTTAATATTTAGAGATATGAGGTGGATAATGAATAAAATGGGGTTTGGGGGACCTATTGTTTACTAAAAATCCACTAATTTAGGCTCCACCAGCCATGATTGATTTCACCAAAGTAGCATTATATGGAATATTATCATTAACAATATATGTTGGAAAATGGAATATGCTGCTGGAGGAAAATACAATTTGAATTGTAGGAAATATAGAATATGCTCGCATCAATAATTATTAATAAATAGAAGAGTCTAAAGAACCACGGCCTAATTTAAGGATTTTACAGTAAGTTTTAAAATTTGTTCATCAACCTAAAATGTTATACTTTTTATGATAATTTATGTTATTTTTTTTAACAAGTTTCGAAACTTGAATTTTTTTTAAGTTGGTGGTTTTTTTAACAAGTTTTTAAACTTGTTTTTAAGTTTCGAAATTTAAGAAAAATCAAGAAAAAACAAAACTAAAATGCTAACCAGACGTATAATATTTTAAGCTGTTTAAATAATTTTAAAACTTATAATTTTTAACATTAAATTATGTATTGTACAGTAGAACTACCCTTAATAAATAAGTTTTTATCATTTGAGTCTGTCATTCTTGGGATGGGACCGTGTTTGGTGATCGACTATCATTTGCATTTGAAAACTTTTTTAAAAGTTATTATGGATTTTTTTTACAGATAATGATTTTAAATTTTTTTATTTCATAAAATATGTATGTTTTTTATTATTCTATAATCATGAGTGTTTTTTTAAAGACGTTAAAAAATATAGACGACTTTTAAAAATCGTCAAAATATAAATAATTTTTAAAAATTATCAAAAAATGCTGATGAATTTAGATAAAGAGACAGATCAAAAATACATTAAGGTCGCTGAAAAGTATAAACAACTTCTAAATTATCTATACTTCACAAAATAAAAATTAACTCACCATAAATTGTGAAATCTTTACTCTAACATTATTATCTGGATAAAATACTCATTATTATGCTTTGATATTCTTATTTTATCTTTTATATTAAAATCATAAAAAATATATCATGTCTTTTAGAATCACTCTTAGGTTTGCATTTGAAAACTTTGAAAGATTACTTCATCCGATTATTATTGGACTATCCCTTCACTTTTTAAATACATTCTCTACACTATCATTTTTCTGAAAGTCTTTTAATAAAATTGTTATTAAAAGTAGATAATTTAATTAGAAAAACAAAAGGTTAGCAATAGATTGTGACACATAGGGCTGTAAATGAGACGAGACATATAGCGAGTTATTCGAGTCCGACTCGGTCAAAACTCGGTCAATATTCAACTCGGGTTCTTAATCAGTCGAGCTACTCTATACTCGATTCGAAAAACTCGCGAGCTACTCATAATATAATATATTAATTTTTTTTAAATTAAGTTAAACAAAACAACATGTCGTTCGATAATAATAATAATAACAATAATGTCTTGATTGAATTAACTTATTAAACCTATGATCTAATTGAGCTAAATTAAAACCCATAAACATAAATCACGGACCTAATTAAAACAAATCTAAAACTAAAGGTCAAATTTCAATTAAATTAACCTAAATTGGGACTAAATTAAATTAAATTAAATTAAAATTTAAAATTGAAAAATCGGGACTTAAATATAAAACATCAAAATTTAGAAGGGCTAAAGAAATTAATTACCCCTAACCTAAAAGAAGACGCGGGTTCTTTCCCTCCAATTCCAAATGCACCAATTCATTTTTAATTAAAAAGGATTTAACCTTTTTATTTTTAATATATTTACAGAATTGCCATTTTTTATATTTAACTTTTAGGGTTCTATCTTTCAATTTCATTTTTTGCTTAAGTCTACTGCCGTCTCTCTCTCTCTCATCTCTCTATTTTTCTTCACTATTCTCTTCATTTTTATTTTTTCTCCATTTTTGTTTGGCAAAATTGGCTCAATATTGCATCCAATTTTATTTTTTTTTTGAAATCTATAGCAATTCCCAGATTATTTTAAAATTTATTGTGTTTTCTACAGTAAAATTTGAAGTCGGGTTACTTTCAAATTGTCTTCTTAAAAAATAAAAAAAAGTTAAAGACCCATTGCTTCCAATTCGACTTCATAAAAAAAATGAAGTCCAATTGCTTCCAATCTGACTTCATGCATGGCAGGGGCACTTTTTAGTATATTGTAAGAGTATCCTTCACGGCAGGGATTCCTTTAATTACCGAGAGAAACCTGGCCAGTATAGGGTTGAATTTTATTAGGGGATAGGGTAATATTTTTGTAAATTAGGTTTGATAATAGGTTAGTTAGGGTATTAAAAAATAATTTAAAAATATTTTTAATTGTGTAGAGGTATTGAATTTAAATTTTAAATGGTTATTAAATAGATTGTAAGGGTAAATAACGAGAGAAAACTTGTATTATTTTGTGTGTGGTATATTTTATGTTAAATAAGTGCGGTGTAAGGTAAAATGTGGAAGAAAGTTTAGAAAAAAAATTGAGTGAAGAAGAAGAAGAAGAAAATTTGAGAAAATTTATAGTAAGTTGATTTTTACATTTTATTTTGAATGTGTAGATTGTTTGTTTATTTTTATATTAGAATATTGTTTCAGGAGAAAAAAGTGTAGCAATATAATATAACAGTATGATCATTTTGATTTCTATATTTTGATTCAAAAGATAAATGATTTTGAACGTGTGAAGACAATGAGCAACATGTTTATGGTTGTTGTCCATTATGATGGACAAATTGTAAAAACTGATATCGATGTTGTATTTTAATTAGAAAACACTACAAAAGATTAGGTTTTCAAAGAACATTTCCCTTCGAGAGCTGAAGCATGACATAGAAAGAAAAATAAGAGCCAAGATTGTTCGTTTGCAGTACCGTTGGAAGACTTATGATGATCCAGTCATATATTCTGCAATAGCTCTTAAAGATGATAATGATGTTGGAATTGTGATTACAGAGCATGATTCAACATGTATTCAAAGTGTTGAGTTACATGTTGAGTTGCGTGGGAGATATGACGTTCTGGGCTCATCCAAAAATATATTTGAAAGTTCTTCTCAAATAGGTTTCAGCAGTGCGATTGAGGACCAACCATATAGGTTTGGAGACAGTTTTGTTGCGATCTTGGAAAGTGGAACATTGAATGCATTTCATCCATATGTCGAACTTTCGACGTTCCCAACGGTTGAGCCGACAATTGATTCGAGTGTTGGCATTAACATTGAAAATCTTCAAGGTAGATGGGGAGAAACGCTTGTTGATTCTAGTGAAGACGAAGAAACAACATATCCCGATTTGAGTGATGATGGCATTGGTTATAAGCTTATTTTCGGTGGTGGTGAATTTGTTTCGGCCGGGGATGACATTACATGGTATGAACCTCTTGTTCACATGAACTTGATAGATTACGATACGATGGTGGCACCTAAATTTTTGATCATGCCACAATTAAGTTCAGGTTTCTCTGATGAATTATCGGTTGTGATACAATTTGAATACAAGCAAGAAGCTACATTGGCAATTAAAGAGTATTCCATCAAAAAGCATGTAGACTTCATTGTTAAAGAATCCAGTCCGAGAACTATATTTGCAAAATGTGTTAAATATGGACAAGATTGTTATTAGAAGATCCGAGTGTCTAAACTTTAGAGGAGAATTGCTTGGGAGATTACAAAGTACAATGGTCGACACACTTGTTTACAAAATTCTATAAACCAAGACCACCGTCAGTTGGACTCTGATGTAATATGTCACCACGTAAAGATGTTGGTTAAAGCAAATCCTAGGGTTACTGTTTCAACGATTATGGCATATGTGAAGCAACAGTTTGAATACCAAATAGAATATGTCAAAGGTTGGTATGCAAGAGATAAGACACTAAAAAGGTGTACGATAATTACGAGAAGTCATACAATAAGCTACTAGGACTATTAAAAGCAATGATATATTTTATTCTGGGGACCATAGTCAGGTACCAAACCTTGAATGCAAGCAACTGAGAAGGTCAACTTCTTCAAGGAAAGAAAACATTCCACCGACTATTTTGGTCATTCAAGCCATGTATCAAAGGCTTTCCATTTTGCAAATGGATGGTCCATGTCGATGGCACATGGTTGTACGGAAGATACAAACATGTTATGTTGATTACCGTTACACAAGATAGTGATCAAAATATATTTTCGATTGCATTCGCAATTGTTGATACGAAGTCAGCGGCCTCTTGGAATTTTTTTGAGTAATTTGCGTGAGCATGTCATCCAAGAAGATAGGGTTTGCTTGATTTTGGATAGAACAACAAACATCTTTGCAATAATTCATCGAGAAAATAGCCGATATACACCTCCGCACGTATATCCTGCATACTGTGTACGCTATATTGGCAAGAACGCTATTAAAAAGTAGAAAAAACCCATCTTCACAGAGCAATTTTAAGCATGGGTAAGTAATTTTCATTTTCTTAGACGTGATTATTTATGTGTTATGATTTTTGTCGATGATAACAACATATATTATGAATCAGGATACGAACTATTGCGGCCAAATTTTGAGAAAAAGCTGGCAAATTTGATGGAGTACAATGAAGATGTTTTGTAATGCCTCAAAATTTTGGCTAGTGACCAAAATGAATAAAATAAAAGTTTGGTGGCTAAAGTATAAACTTAGGTGAGACTAAATTGTATTTTTCAAAAGTTATGTATATTAGTCCCGTAAATGAATAGTTTTCTCCCAAGAATTACGTTTCTGAGTTACTCGAATTTATCGTACAAAATTTATGTTAAAATCTATAAAGGGTTGGGTTCGAGAAAAATTTAAATAATCGGATCGAATCGAATATTTGAGATATTTTGTTAGAAGATAAGGCAAGATTAATAATATCTTTTCCATGCCTTGATTTGGAAGGATTTAGCATGGACCATTGGATTTAAGTTGATTTTCCATGTTAAATATGAGTCGTTAGATGAATAATGGCAATATTATAATTTTGGAAAATTACAAGGTCAAAATTGGTAACTACTAACTTATTGGTTTATTTTTTGACCATTGGATGAATATTTTGACAAGTGGTAAGCTTTGGAGTATTGGATATCAAGGGTAAAATAGTCATTTGACTATTAAGGAGATTTTTTTATTAAATATGATTAAATAATGCCATTGGGCATAAAAATAAAGAAAAGAAAAGTATAAGATTTTCTCATCTTTCTTCTCCAACGTGGGACACCAAGAAGCAAAGGTAAGAAAAAAAATTTAATTGAATTTTAAGTTCCTAAATACTTAGATTTGAGGTTTGAGCATGAAATATGAAATTGTTCTCCTTTGAATTCTCTTTCATTTGGTATAAGAAATTCATGGAATAGTTGAAGACAACTCTTTAATTTTGAGGAGAGATAATTTAGGTTTTAGGGATTCAAATGAATTAGGATTGTTATGTGATGTTCTATCATTTACATGCTTGATTAAAGTTGAAATTGATGTATTGTTGATGGAATATCATTTGATTAATTAGGGTTTAATTTGGGGTTTAAGGATTCAAGTTGAATTTGGAGTTTTCATGAAAGGAAAATACTGGAACAATATAATTAAATGTTAATTTGAGGTGTTGGAATGGTTAAAGGATGCTAAAAATGTGAATTATGAAATCTGCCCAAAATTTTAGTCTTTGGCAGTGAGTTTGGAAATTCACCAAAAATTTCATAAAAATGATTAAGAAGTAAGCCAAATAACATTGTATTCCTGGTTCAGTTTAGTTTTGTTTAAAACAAACGTTGACTGATTTCGATTGAGATATCAAAAGATATGAATTTTTAAGTGACAGAAGCTTAGAAAACATAGTAGCAGTCTGCACCGAAATTCAGTACTAAAATTCGACTTTGAAAATTCGTCATAAATCGTCCGAGTTGAATTTGGGCTATTAGTTTATATGGTTGAACAAATTATCGAATCTAGTTTCTGTCAAAACAAATAGAATCGAATTTTGAGTTGTGGATTATTTTATATAAATATTTCTTTAAAGGCAGCGCAGATTGACAGATTATAAAATGAGTACCTTATTGGTGTTATTAATTTGTGCATATAAGGGATGAATGTGAAGCATTCAAGTAAACACGAGAAATCAGAAATTTAGTAGATAAAGCAATGACCAAGCTTGAACTTCTCTTAATACACGAATTTTAGTTTGGGATAAGAAGTGTCAAGGTGAGTGCATTTATTTGTTTTAAAACGTATTTAGGAAGACTTGCAACAAGCCGACCTATATGATTTTATCGAATTAATATTATTGATTTTCATATGAAATATGATATTTTCACAGTCATAAAGTAAATGTTTAGTATATGATGGGGTATGAACTGCCCTATTGTGTTTTACTTATGATAATTTTTATTATCATATATCGATAATTATGTTACCGGGGTGATTTATCGTATAATTAATATTGATTTTTATGTGTGAAATATAATATTTTTATAAGCAAAAAGAGATGGTTTTGCACATGATAGGGTATGAACTCCCTTATTATGTTTTGTTTATGATAATCTTATTATCATACATCGATGATATGTTATAGAATGATTTATGGTATAATAGAGTAAGAACTTCTCTATTATTTTGATTTATGATGATGAGATTTTTACCATCTATAAAATGATATATTGCAAAGGTAATGGTATTGATTTATTGCCCAAGATTACCATGAGAGTTACAGTATAGTGGCATGCCTTAAGAGACTGGCAGTCTGGGACTGCATTGTAGCTACACTTACTGTGACTAGCATTCTGGGAATGCATTGATCCTCGGATCTAGTAGTCTGGGACTACCGCCACTTCGGTGACTAGTGCTCTGGGAGCACAACGAGCTCGTATTAATGTAATGTTTGCCTTTCTCCTTAGGGGAAATGGCTTGTACTCTGGGAGTACACGATTTCGTATACTTAGTTTCTCTCTATATGTATTTCTTGGGCTATTGTTATAAAAGAACTTTTACAAATATATTCATAAATATTTCATCTTTACTTTAAAGCAATATTGATTTCAAATAGTTTTATAAGGGAATTGTTTATACTATGTTATACTTAAAGACTTATTATTATTTAATTTTATGATTACCTTATAATGCCTCACTAAGTTCGTACTTAGTGTGTGTTTGGCATGTGCACACTTAGGTGGTTCGAGACATTGGGAGTAAGTAAGGAGTTGCATCAAGTTCAGAAAATTTTCATCAAGCTACTACAGTAATGGCATCCTACGTGAGGTTTTTAATTAATTTTAGTGGCATGTATAAATAAGCTAAAGTTGTCTATTTTGGTTCAGAGTCTGTTATTTATCAAATAGTTAATTTATTTTTCGTAAAGTAAAGAAGCTCCGATTTTGTGTACAAGTTAATTTTAAATATTTTTAAAGGTTTTAAATTTATAGAAATTTTGAATAAAAAAATCATGTTATTGTTCTGTGACATCTCTAACTCATATTTGGTAATCGAATATAGGGAAGTAGGTGTTACATGTTTGGGCGTGGGCAAACAATATTCAGAGGGAAAGATGGACCCAATTTTATGATGAAGGTCGACGATGTGGGTAAATAACAACCAACCTTGTGGAGTGCATAAATGGTGTATTAAAAGAAACACGCCATCTCCCAATAGCAAGCTTGGTGAGAGAGACGTACTACAAGTTGACAAGATAAACCAATATGAGCTCTAAACACTCTAACATTGTTGTGTGCTAACTGCATGTGAGCTTTTTTTACATCCGATCTACAAACACATCCAAATAACATTCATTTGATTCTTTTTTCAGATAAAATAAAAAATATTTTTAAATTGAGTAAATTTAATAAACTTCTAAATCAAAGTAAAAAAAAATTACCTACCAACAAGAAAAAATTCCTCGAACTTCAAGTAATCGGTGTAAAAAATGGAAGTCGTTCCCATGCCCAAGCTTGCAATAACAACAAACATCCACCAACACTCTTTGGCTTCACACCATTATTATCTAATAGAGTGGCCTTGCACAACTCACGGTACAAAAAAGCCAATATTGCTGATACCCAACTATAATTACCAGTTTCTGAAGACGATGACAGATATAGTAGATACCGTGTGTGAACAAGATTGCCAGATTTATTCGGCATCAGTATCCCCCTAATGAGCTGTAAAATATATGCTCGATTTGCAAAAATAATCTCTTCAGGTGTATTATCGCCACTAAGCATGAATTTTCTCTGCAACCAGCTCAATTTGATACGAGACTCTTTCATGTCGGTTCCAGTTGGAACCTTGCTGAGGTAATCAAAGCAAAGATTTTCAGCTAAATCCTCGGTATGCTTAACCAATGGCCTCCCATTTACCGGGATACTGATTAACATTACCACGTCTTCAAATGTAACGGTACATTCTCCACACGACATGTGAAATGTATGAGTTTTTGGTCTCTAGTGCTCAATTAGTGCGACAATTAAACCGGATACCAGCTTGTAGCCACGAATAAATGTGGCATGATAAAATCCCGCATCTTGCAACCATGGAATCATATCATTGTGTGGGTGATTACTCCCCATTCTTAGGTGAAGTTTAAAGGTTTCCTCGGGTGCCTGTATTAATTTTAAAAATTTGTTAATAATAACAAATAAAAAAATAAAATATTAGTAATCTCAATATTAACTTCTTTAAAAAAATTGTACCATATCATCAACCACAACACTAGTGATGTGTCGATTCTGTAATCTCAACATAAGGTTTTGATCGGCCATCCATTTAACAAAGCTACATACATGACAAGTAAGAAAATATTAGTAGAAATAGATAACACTAAATTTAAACTTAACTACTACTTTAAAATATTATAATGAAAAAAACAAGTATTCGAACTAAATTTAAAACAAAATATATAAACTTCAAAACTTATAATATTTTCTCCAAGTCTTCTTCTTTCTTCTACTTCTTCACCCAATTTCTTTACAAATTTTGTTCTACAATTCTTTACCTTCAATCCCTATTTAACAACTAAAAATTCAAACCTCAACTACTCAACCTACCACCCCACCATCCAATCAAATACAATTTAACCCCATTCCCGAAAAAACCAATGCTGCCATTGCCATGCATGATCAACTTTTTTTACCCATGCATGCAAAATATATCACCTTTTTCAATGTCGGTCACTTCTCCTTTTTTTTAACTCATGCATGCAAAATATATCAGCTTTTTTTTACCCATGCATGCAAAATTATGAAGCCTTTTCAATGACTGGTCACTTCAACTTTTTTTAGCACTGAAAAGTGCCCCTACCATGCATGAAGTCGGATTAGAAGCAATTGGACTTCAATTTTTTATGAAGCCGGATTGGAAGCAATGGATCTTCAACATTTTTTATTATCTTTTAAGAAGACGAATTGGAAGTAATCCAACTTCAAATTTTATTGTAGAAAACGCAATAGATTCAAAAATAATTTGGAGTTGTTATAGATTTCAAAAAAAAAAAAATTTTTTTTGGATATAATATTGAGCCAATTTTACCATTTTTGTTTTATATTTTTCCCTTTACATGTTCTTTGACTTCTCTTAGATTTTAGTTTCAATTTCAGTTATTTTATATTTTTAATTTTCGGTTTTATTCCTATTTTTATCAATATTTTCTTTCTTTGCAAGTTCTTTAATTTGTTTTAGTTTTTTAATATCTGAAATTGTTCTCTCTCTATATATATTTTTCGTTTTGTATCTATATTTTCATTTTAGATTTTGGTTTGCATTTCTATCTATATTTTCGTTTTAGTTCTAGTATCCGAATTTGGTTTTATTTCATCTATATTTTCGTTTCAGATTTCAGATTTTTAGTTTTCGTTCTATGTTTTTTATTTGATTTTTTTTTTAGGTTTTGTTCTTTCTCATGATTTTGATGCTAAATTTTTATGTTTTGTTTTGTAAAGTTTTGTTTGGCGACTGAGAAAATGAGAGAAAATTTGAAAAAAAATATTTAGTTGGAGTTTCAATCGAGCTTCAACCGAGCTCAAGTTCGAGCTTCAACTGAGTTCGAGTTGAGCTTGATAATTTTAAGCTCGCGAGTTTTCGAGTCGAGACGAGCTTGATCTTAATTTTCTAGTTCGAGTCGAACTTCATGATACTAGAGCTCGACTCGGCTCGTTTACACCCTTAATGACACATATGCTATGAGAATTATTTTATTTTGGACTTAAAGGGTCTTTTAAGCTGCAGGACTCGTGAAAAAAAAATCAAACTAATGAACTTTTTTACATTCAATTGGTCCTTGTACTTGAGAAATTAAAGCGATTAAGTTCCCTCGTAAATTGAACTAATTAAGTTATTTGATCAAATTTGGCCATAAATCTTAAAATTTTCTGTATATATTTCTGTCACGTGAAATACTATAAATTTTCCCATGACATTTACATATTGTTTTTTAATATATTTTTTAAAAAATATGAAAATGATAAGTGCTAACACTATGATAGGACATGTGACACAAACTAATCCAAAAAATCTATTGGAGGACTTTATTTTTTATTTAATTAAATCAATTTATTTTCCTTCTCCAATCAGGATCAAAGCATTGCACAAATGTAGTTGGGGGAATCGAACCAAAATTCCCTTGAGTGTAGGGGGAAAGCCTCTGCCACTGGGCTAGACACATATTTATGACATGAAACACAAAATTTAATATATGAGTTATATGATTGTTAATGCCATGAAAAAATAATTAAATGTGATTTTAGGGGATTCGAACATGACACACTTATGATGCATAAAAACATCTAATCCAAAATTTTATAAACCCTAAACCCTAGAAATTTTATAGACCATAAAACCTAAAAAAATTTATGAACCCTAAACCCTAAAAATTTTATAAACCCTAAAAACTATAGTTAATGCAAGATTTAAAAAAATCTCTAAACCCTAAACCCTAAAAAATATAGTTAGTACACGATTTAAAAAATTTATAAACCCTAAACCCTAAAACTTTTATAAACCATAAACCCTAAAAATTTTATAAACCCTAAACCCTAAAAATCTAAAACCCTAAACACTAAAAACTATACACTCTAGAACCTAAAAATATTATAAACCCTAAACCCTAAAAATATGTAAACTCTAAACCCTAAAAATTATAGTTAATGCATGATTTAAAAAATCTCTAATCTCTAAACTCTAAACCCTAAAAATTATAGTTAGTACATGATTTAAAAAATTTATAAACCCTAAAACCTAACAATTTATAAACCATAAACCTTAAAACCTAAAAAAATTATAAACCATAAACTCCTAAACCCTAAAAAATATGTAAACTCTAAACCCTAAAAATTATAGTTAGTGCATGATTTAACTTTTTATAGACCTAAACCATATACCCTAAAAATTATAGTTACTGCATGATTTAAAAAATCTCTGAACCCTAAATCCTAAACCCTAAAAATAATAGTTAGTGCATGATTTAAAAAATTATAAACCCTAAACACTAAAAATTTTATGAACCCTAAATCCTAAACCCTAAAAATATAGTTAGTGCACGGTTTATGATTTTTAACTTAATTAATAAATTTTAGGGTTTATGGTTTATAAAAATTTTAGGGTTTAGGGTTTATAATTTTTTAAATCATGCACTAACTATATTTTTAGGGTTTAGGGTTTAGTGATCTTTTAAATCATACACTAACTATAGTTTTTAGGGTTTATAAAATTTTTAAGGTTTAGGGTTTATAATTTTTTAAGGGTTTATAAAATTTTAGGTTAGATGTTTTTATGCACCATAAGAGGGTCATGTTCAAATCCCCTAAAATCACATTCAATTCTTTTTTCATGCCATTAACAATCATATAACTCATATATTAAATTTTGTGTTTCATGTCATAAATATGTGCCTAGCCCAGTGGCAGAGGCTTTCCCCTACACCCAAGGGAATGTGGGTACGTGTCACCACCTAATTGAATAATTAATTTATTTTATTAAATTGAAACTAGGACTAAATTGATTAACTGTGAAAATCACAGGGACTAAATGTGTAATTATACAAGTTTCTGTTAACTGCCACGTTAGCCTCTCCGTTAGGTTTTAACGGCTGGTGGCTATATTGGAACCATATCAATAGTTGAGTGGTCATTTTGACAAAATTAAAAGATCGATGGTCATTTCGACACCAACTCCAAAGATCGGTGGTCTCCCGTATAGTTTACCCTTTTCATTATAAGAGAGAGAGATGATTCCTATCCAAACTAGAAAACGTGAACATGATTTTCAAACTAAATATTGAAAAATTCTAAAATGAGACAGCTTAGGGTGAGATTAAAATGAAGTAGAATTTGTGTAATTATATAATTTTTTACCATTTTTGTAAGAATTTGTATAACTTGGGTAACATTTGGAAAAATACTAAATTCGCCAATAAGTAATTTAAAAATCTCCATTTTGAACAACATTTGGAAAAATACCCCTTATTCGTGCCACGTAATAAAAACGTTTTTTCAAACTCCCGCTTAGGTAGACACGAGTTTCAGTCTGATGTGGCACCACTTATCCATTGACCTATTTTTTAAACTGTTAAAAGAACTCGCGCTTACCAGGACGCGAGTTTTGTGTGACTTTGAGACGATACGGCCTGAATTTATCGCGTTTTCTAGATAGAACTCGCGTTGTAATGAACGCGAGTTTTATGTATTTCTTTCGTTAAAACAAGGCTCGATAGGCATATTTTAAGTGAATTTACACGGTGTTGGGGGGTAATTTTTTGTATTTTTGAACTTCGACGTGAGACATCTCTTGAAAATGGTGTAAAAATATCCAGTATAAGACATCTGAACGGGTGTAAAAATCGCGTTAAAAATGCTATGTTGCCATGTTTTTATGCATAAAGAACATGGAAACAAGGGTCGATAAGCATGTTTAAGTGGATTTTGGGGTATGTTGAGGGATATTTTTCTAGTTATTTAACTTTTACATCGTAGTACGAGAACATATTTTTACAATGGTCCAGAAATCAGCCAGTATAAGGTATTCGAACGGGTGTAAAATCACATTAAAAACGCTATGTTGCTATTTTTATTTGCATGTAGAACATGGAAACAAGGGTCGATAGGCATGTTTAAGTAGATTTTGGAGTATTTTGTGGGATTTTTTTCTTGTTATTTAACTTTCACGTCGTAGTATGTGAACATATGTTTAAAATGGTCCAGAAATCGGCCCCTATAAGGCATCCGAAAGGGTGTAAAAATATGTTAAAATGCTATGGAAACCATAAAATACAACTTGAAAGATTGTTTATGATAATTAGAAATAAAACATTACACTTAAAAGTACAATTAGTTGATTCGAGGGCCTATCCTAAGAGGACATTTTCTCCTGTCGTGCCCAGGGTTCCAACATTTAGTACAGAGCCTAGGTTTCCCACTCCGTTCTTGTGGAACCATATCCTCGGCACAATGAATCCTAGTTGAACGCATGCGACCTTTTTTCTTGCTTTGCAGGGAAGGATCTAGCCGTACCTTAGGTTTATCGTCAACTACATCACGATCATGTTCATTTATGATCGAAGGAAACTCATATCGGTATACCTTGAATACGTTTTCAATTCAGTATACTGGATCAACGAGTGTCATTACGTCGAAATAAACGAATACACATGCAGCAAAAGTGTGCATGCACGGGTACTTGAATGTCTGAAAACGTCCACAATCGCATATTTTTCGGTGTAGATTAACAACGTAATTGGTCTGCATTATTCCTTCAAGAGGTCGTGAATATTCAGTAACCTAAAAGTGATGTTCGTGACGAGAGAAGTATATCGCACTTATTGCGCTTGCGTGCGAATTGTATATTTGAAATTTTTACTCGAGATCTGGATGGAACCTGTAGCCACCTTCCATCTAGTTTATTGCTTGTTTTTCTGAGGGTTGCAAAAAAGGGTAGTCAGTCGACAATATGTCACTTTGACAATAGATATGATAGGTAAATGACGCATTCCCTTCAAAGACAAATTGATCGCCTCAGCCAAGTTCGTTGTTATATGACCATATCGATGACCCCCATCATAACAATACAACCATTTCTCCCTTGAGATATCAACAAGATAGTCATATCCATATGAATTTCTTAATCTCAACTCTTCTAGTAGCTCCCCAACCTCATCAGCTTGGTGTGCATTACCTATTTAATAAAAGACGGAATAGTTAATGAGAAATAATAAAAGCCATGTTAACTAATAATTTTGATAGTAGAAGGCGTACCCACGAGAAGAACCATTATACATTCATCATTATTCTTATATCTCTGGTGCAATTGGCAGCAATGTGTCGCAGACAGTACTAGTGTTGAATATATGGAGGTTCCCAAGACGGGCAAAAAGATCAATTGATCCCTATATCCCTGCACCTCTATCTAAAATAATACATATCCCAGTTTTTAGTCTTGAAGACCATTCCAAGATGCAGTTCGCCCTCATTCTGTTTATTGTACTACTCTAACTGTGGGAATTCTGGAAATTTTGTAGCGTTGAATCCTTCCATATCTATTGTTATAAATTGGGATGGTGCTTCGTAATACGCTGAGCTACTGTATGCTGCAGTCAAACTACGCGAGGTAACAACTTCCATATGTTCTTCCTCCATAACTTCCTCCGTATCTTATTCTATAGCATCTTTTGCATCACTCTCTGCATTTAAGGGCTTGTCAAGGCTTGTTGGTTCTTTAGGAAATAAACCTATCTCGTTACCATCAGGCTCGGGCTCCCTAAGCGGTTCCTTACTAGAATTATCTCCGTTCAATATGTATAGTTCTGCTTCATCAACAACATGTACCCTATTAGGTTTCGCAGTGATAACCCGTTCACGAGAACACTGATGAAACCTATATCCAATATCTAGGTTGACAACACCAACGTATGAATGTCTTCCCATTGACGAGAAATTACCTACGTTTGTCTCACTAGGGATATAAGTTGAGTGTTGTTTGGCTGAGAAATCATCCAACGGGTAGAACTTTTTATAATAGGATGACCCCATAGATGATGATGGCCATACACCAGGGATATAAGTTGAGTATTGTCTGGCTGAGAAATCATATATGTTTTCCTCACTAAGGATATAAGTTGAGTGTCTTTTGGTTGAGAAATCATCGAATGGGTTAAACTTTTCACGGTAGGATGACCTCGTAGATGATGATGGCCCTACACCCGCATTGTATAGATTGTACATTGAGTTATGGGTTGGTGGCATGTTCAGGTCAAAGTTAAACCTAGCCACGCAAGAATGCCTTGGCCTCAATGCAGAAGACGATAAAGCCTGGTCATCACTCGTATTTAGTAAGTTGAAGCCTTATCGTAAACTTGGTGTTGGACTATGAGCATTTGGGTCGAAGTCAAGATTTGCTCGTAGCCAATTCAGAACCACAATATGGCCTTTGACATTTCGTTAAAAAATGTTACAAAGAGCTCTAGGGGCCATTCCATCGAATACTGGGTATAGTTATCGATCATCATTTCTACAACTGCATCGTCCAAAACATCGAATATTATAAAATACAATAGATCTAACGAAGAAGGTAGTCGATACCTCAGTGAATGTAATTTTCTTTCAGATGTATATGGAACTTTTTGCGATATCGTTCCCTTAAGCCTTTTATACATGACTCCCCTCAGAATCTATATTGTAACAGTGTTAGGGGACTAGAATACGACACTGAGTTTGGCATCAGGGATCATCTCACCATTGCCGTATACTAGAGCACCCACTCTTTTTGCCATTATTGAAAGAAACAAGCTATCAATCTTCTTCATAAAAAATATTCCGTCGCAGATATTTTGTTTCTCCTTCATTTAACAAGGATTTCATATACGACCGAATTGACATGACGTGACATTTGAGCGACATATGTCATAAATGCCTAACTTTTACAGTTGAACCCGCGTTCATCTAAACGCATGTTCGGTCAGCTTTGCAGGATTCTTGACGTGTCAGGGAAACTTGCACTTAACAAAACGCGAGTTTGGCTAGCCTTACAGGATTACTTACATGTCAGGGAAACTCGTGTTTAACCAAACGCGAGTTTGGCCAGCTTTGCAAGATTCCTAACACTCGCGTTTATCTTTTACCGAAAATCGCCCTAGTCCCAATGCGAGTTCTATAAATGACCTCGGCTATAAATATCCCAGCATAAATTTTACGACCACAACAACATCATCAACCTATAACATTTTGCTACTTACGTTTCGTACCTACAAAATAAAAATTATGGCAAGATTTTCTGTTATTGTTTTCTTCTATGGAACTTACACTATACATCTTTTAATGACAAAATCACAAAAGATGCTTTATTTGAGTTGATTTCAACACAGGTTTGCGAGTTTACAAGCAAAAAAAATTATGCCTTGCATGTCAAAATGCCAGTCGATGAGTCGGGCCCAAAAGAACGTTGCATGCTAACACTATCTAATGAGAAAGATATGCGCAAGATGTTTCGGTCATACAAACGTGTCAGGGGTACAAATATCGAGCTCACTGTACAATTTGATGGGGGGTTCTAGTTTATCAAGCAGGGCAGTAACAGGCCCCCATTTCCAAGACGAAGATGCGTTCTCAACGCCAAATTATAGGAGACGCTAGGAGAAAGAACAAATAATTGATGAACTAAACTTAACATTTGACATAAGTACAGACTACGAAGACAGCGAATCAGATTCCTCATCTATTCATTTTAACTAGGCTTAGTAATTTAAAGTTGGTGTATTTATTCCAATTAATTATCGTATAGCACATTTCGTTAATTTATTTTTGTGTATCTATCCGATAAAAATTGTTTACTTACATCACATATTCTTATAAAATCATAAAATAACAAAAAATGACAGAAACATCCAATCACATTGTAAGAACTAACATGTATGAGGCCTGTTGTATCTTACTATCTGCCGCACGTTGTTCAGCCTCTTCATTCATGATACACAGATCCTCTAATTACATCGTGGGTCCTCTCGGTCACGTTCTGCAATATAGTTGTCTGCATTCGTTCTCTTCACTATCGATACAACCAAGCGACGTATATTGTAGTTCTTAATTGCACCATTCGCTAGTTTCTTTTTCGCGAATATCATTCCAACTTCTAATTCAGCATTACTATCATATCGACATTATTTAACTGTCTCTCAATAGATGGGAAATCATCTACGTTTCCAGCTATTGTAGAGCAGATTAGTAGGAAATTGAGTAAGAGGAATATAGAGCGAATTAATATGAAATTGAATAAGAGATATATAGAGTGAACTACTATGAATATTTAAGGACTGAGTTTTTGAAGAAGTGGGAGGGCTATTTATAAGGTTGCAAATGAACCGACCTTCAAGGAAGAAGACTATGTTCATGTGTTTATTTTTAAAGGCGTTGATGTTCAGTTTGAATTCGTTTAAATTTATAAATTGTGTTCGCGTTCGTTTTTTTATTTCTGAAATGTTCATGTTACACCAAAGCTTACATTTACAAATGCGGTATTGTAAAACACCTATATATTTACCTTAGAAAAACTTACATTTCACCATGAACTTATATAACATCCTTAGAAGCAACAAAATAAAACACCTATTTTCTTGTAACCGGTAACCCACCAAAATCTGTAACCCATGAGGTATTATAACTGGTAACCCATTGTTACCTCTCCAAAAGTATTGTTTTTAATGCCAATCTTACAATACTTTTGCTTGTTTTTAGTTGCATTAGGATACTAAAATCATGCATTTGCATAAGGAGTTTGGAATTTTGTCTATGCCAGTGTGAAGGGTTGTTTTGTTGGCAATTTTGCAGGTTTGACAATGGATTTGGCCTAGAAAAGCACCACATGAAGGAATTCCAGAGAGAATGCTGAGTGCTATTGGCATAGATGGACCGGACAATGCCAAGCAACGGATGGCAGAGAAGTGAACTTGATGCCACGCTAAGAAGCTGTTGGACCCCAAAAAAATAGGATATGATCAGGCTCCGAAAAGATAGCAATTGGAACAATCTCTGAAAAAATAGCGGATAAGATGGTGCCAAGACTTGTTGGCATATTCATGCCAAGCTTGGACGCCAGGGTAGCGTCGGCAATATGACGTCAGCCCCTAATCAGCTCTCATTCAAATTTGGATAAGAAGATAATCCCTTATCCCTTGGGCAGTTGAAATTCAAAATTTGAAGAGCTAATCACATTCCTTCTGCGCACGCCTATTTAAACTCCAACCAAGCTAGACTTTGGGACGGAACGAAGAAGATTGGATCGTGAGGAGTTGGTGTATAAGGATTGACAATCGGCTGCACCTAGGAAGGGTAGTCCTACCAGCTTGGCCGAGAAGCCTAGATCTTGAATGGCTGCATCGAGAGACCCCTTCTAGCCCATTTTCTCTTTCAAGTTATTTTATTTTGTTTTTAATGATGTTGTATCTCAAAAACGTTTGTGGGTTGTTGGTTAAATCCCTCACCATGAACTAATTTAATAGTTGGTGGGGGATGTTTGCGTTGAACGCTATTTTTATGTTTTAGTTTTTAATAATAAATCTGCCTTGGCAATGTTTTCACTATTCGGCATACTTTAATATTTCCTAAATACTATGCCAAGCAAGAGCTGGCACTGTTGTCCTATTGCGCCTCAATATCTTAATAGACTTGGGGTGGCAATGAATAAGTTGTTGAATACTGAGGAGAGAAGCTTCAAGAGAAGTTGTTCAAGTAGATGAACTTACTTCGGGAGTGAAATCTACCCCTTAGGAGTATAGATTGGATCTTAATCAAATTGGTTTATTTAAAAACAAGCACTATAGAGATATAGGGTTTTTTACATGATCAATTTAGGGCAATGACCATCGAGAGAGGCTTTTCTAATTTTGAATCTGCTCGACAAACAATGCTAAGACAGGTTGTTATTAAAGGCTGGAACGACATGAATAGCGTGAAAACTAGGCATTCCCTGCCAACGCTCATCATTCATTAAAACACTTTCCTCACCAACGTCTTTATTTTACTTTCATTCATTTTCTTTTTAATTGTTTTCGAAACCAACTTCAAATCAAATCAACTTTTTCTTAAGGCAAGTAACAATCAAGGCAATTGAATTCCAAGTCAAACTCTGTGGGATCGATACTCAGCTTACTAGCTGTATTACTTGCAGACCGTGTATACTTGCATGCAAAAGACTCATCTTGGCACTGTTTTATACTTTTCCACATATTTTCTGTCCCTTTTGCCAACATTTACCCAGAGAGTCTACAAGTTTTTGGCACCGTTACCGGGGATTGCAACGGAATTGGTTATTTTTAAATTTTTACTTGTCTTTCTTTATTTTTATTTTTTGTTTTTTATTTTTATCGGTGTATGACCAGAAGCCATCCTGTGGTGGACAATTGGCCTACGATTCGAAAATTGAGAAAACCATGTGGATGTTGAAAAGAAGATTTCGAGAGATGCAAAACCAAGGTAATGGAGGGAATGATGTGGTGAAAATGGAGGAAATGCACTTAACAATGAGATATCACCACCACCTGCTGTCCTAGTTGTTAATGAGAGACCTATTAGAGAACATTCGGCACCAGCCATTGACAATTTGATGCCAAGACTTGTTGGCACAGAGGTAAACGCTGTCAACTTTAAACTTACGCCGGTAGTGATTCAAACTCTTTTGAATGTAGGTCAGTTTGATGGAGCACTTACTGGAGATCCGAGGCAAAATCTGAAGCAGTTCATGGAGATTTGCCAGTTATTTCAACAAAATGGAGTACCTGAAGATACCGTGAAGCTGAAGTTATTTACTTTTTTCTTTGAGAGACAGAGCGAAGGCTTGGCTTAATTCCTTGCCACCTGGCTCAGTTACTTCATGGGCAGACCTATGCCAGAAGTTTTTGACAAGATCCTAGCCGCCAACACTCACTGCCAAGCTGCAATGTGAGATCATCACATTCAGGCAGGCTGAGGATGAGACCTTATATGATGCATGGGAACGATATAAATACTTATTGAGAAGGTTTCCTATGCATGGATTCCCGAATTGGACCTAAATACAAACCTTTTACAATTGACTAAATGCACAAACAAGGACTGTTGTTGACGCTTCAGCAGCTGGCTCGTTGCTTGACAAGACGTATACTGAGGCTGTTGACATTCTAGAGAGGATTGCAATCAATGATTTTGAATATCTTGTTGCGAGACTTGGGGCCGAAACTAAAACCAATGGGAAATTTTAGGTTGATGAGCTAACATCCATTCATGTCGAGATTTCCAACCTTACTAGCATGGTAAAAACATTGCAAAAGAACAATGAGTCCCAAAAAGTCAAAGCACTAGACCCTTTCTATACAATTTGTGGAGAGAATCATCATGTGGATGAATGCCCTGCCAACCCTGAATTAGTAAATTTTGTTGGCAATGTTAATCGTTACTATAATCCTAACTCCAATACTTATAATGCAGGTTGGAGACAACACCCTAACTAGCATGGGGAAATCAAGGAGGTAACCAGTACAATGCCCAGCGCCAGAATACCCAGAGGTAGAACAACAATACTATGCCGGCATTTTATCAGAATGCCATGCCACAGAAAGCCCAAAACAATTTTCAGCAAGGGCAGAGACTCAACCAAGGGGCACTCTCATAGAGTACATGGAAAGGAATGATGCCACAGTCTAGAGTTTGGCAGCATCAATGAGAAATTTGGAAGTCCAAATAGGGCAGATTGCCAATGCACTCAGCAATCGACCTCGGGGAGCATTGCCAAGTAACGCAGAAGATGCTCGACACAAAGACAATAAGCAGTGAAAAGCTATAACTCTTTGGAGTGGTAAGCAGTGCGAGATGGAGAAGGTTGCTAAGCAGCCAATTAATTGCCAAATTGAGAAGCCTGTGCCATCAAATAATCCTAGGGAAGTAGTGAAATAGGAAACAAAAACAGATGATGCCAAATAGCGTACTGATGCCAAGACTGATGCCAGACAACATACCGATTCCAACACCAAGGTCAAACAGACTGATGCCAGCACTGCATTGGCAAAGTCGGTAGAGCATGCACGTATCTATCAGTCACCACCATTTCTAGCAAGACTTTAAAAGCATAAGCAAGATCAACAGTTCAAACGCTTCTTGGAGGTTCTTAAGCAATTGCAAATCAACATTCTGTTTGTAGAAGCCCTTGAACAAATGCCCAACTATGTCAAATTTATAAAGGATATTCTGTCCAAAAAGAGAAAGTTATGAGACTTTGAAACTGTTACTCGAACCGAAGGATGCAGTGCCATGATCCTAAACCGATTGCCACCAAAGCTGGAAGATCTGGGAAGTTTTACTATTCCCTGTACCATTGGCAACAAATTCATGGGCAAGGCACTGTGTGACCTAAGAGCCAACAACAACTTAATGCCAATGTCAGTTTTCTAGAAGCTTGGCATAGAAGCAAGACCTACCACGCTGACACTTCAGCTGGCAGATCGATTCTATGCACATCCCAAGGGTAAGATTGAGGATATGTTGGTAAGGGTAGACAAATTTATTTTTCAAGCTGATTTTATCATTTTGGATTATGAGGCTGATATTAATGTCCTGATTATTTTGGGGAGACCTTTCCTTGCCACGGGTAGGGCTTTGATTGATGTTCATAAAGGGGAACTAACAATGCGCATGAATAACAAACATGTTACATTTAATGTGTTTCAAGCTTTGAAATGTGCAGATGAACCTGATGAGTGCCAAGCAGAGGAGATTATGGAGTCCATTTACACTTTGTACACGGCATAGTTATGCCAGGATACATAATTTGATAGCTGATCTATTTGAGGAACTAGAAGAACCAGTCTTAGAGGCTGAAGATTTTGAGCTACTATAGTTGGCCGACAGAGAAGTCAAGGCACCTAGACCATCAATTAAGGAGCCACCAGCGTTGGAACTGAAACCACTGCCAGATCACTTGAATCATGCGTATTTAGGTGAACAATCAACTCTGCCGGTGATCATTGCCACTGGGCTCACTAATGATCAGGAGGAAAAATTGCTGGCAATACTACGTGATTATAAGTAGGTGCTAGGTTGGACTTTGGCAGACATCTGAAGAACTTGCCTAACCGTTTGCATGCACAAGATTATCTTGGAGGAGTACCATGGCAAGACCATTGAAGGCCAAAGAAGGCTAAACCCCAAGCATGAAAGAGGTAGTGAAAAAAGAGATTATAAAATGGCTTGATGTTGGGATTATATATCCCATTTCTGATAGCTCTTGGGTTAGCCTGGTGCAATGCGTGCCAAAGAAGGGTGGCATGACTGTGGTACAAAACAATGAAGCTGAGTTAATCCCCTCCAGAACTATCATAGGATGGAGAGTGTGCATGGACTATAGAAAGCTAAACAATGCCACGAGGAAGGACCACTTCCCATTGCCATTCATTGACCAGATGCAAGACAGATCAGCAAGTAAAGCTTTCTATTGTTTTTAGATGGTTATTCAGGTTATAATCTGATTGCCATCGCCCTTGATGATCAAGAGAAGACTACGTTCACGTGCCCATATGAGACGTTTGCATTTAGAAGGATACCATTTGGCCTATGTAATACACCAGCAACGTTTTAAAGTTGCATGATGTCCATTTTTTTCGATATGATCGAGCACAACATGGAAGTGTTCATGGATGATTTCTCAGTGTTTGGCAAAACATTTGAGGAATGCCTTCTGAGTTTGGAGCAAGTCTTGAAGAGATGCATAGAGACAAACCTAGTGTTGAACTGGGAAAAATGCCACTTCATGGTGAAGGAGGGCATTGTTCTCGGGCACAAGGTAACTGAGAGAGGGTTAGAAGTGGATCAGGAAAAAGTTGAGGTAATTAAGCAGCTACCGCCCCCAATAAGTGTCAAAGGTATAAGGAGTTTTCTAGGACATACCGGGTTTTATCGGTGTTTTATTAAAGACTTATCAAAAATTGCCAAACCTTTATGCTTGTTGTTAGAACATAATGCCACTTTTGCATTTGACAATTCTTGTTTGAGAACATTTCAAGAGCTTAAGGAGAAGTTAATCAATGCCCCGATAGTTGTGGCACCAGACTGGAATGAGCCCTTTTAAGCTCATGTGCGATGCCAACAACTATGCCGTTGGAGCAGTCTTGGGACAAAGGCATGGCAAGGTTTTCCATGCCATCCACTATGCCAGCCGAACCTTGAACGAAGCACAACTGAACTACTCTACGACCGAGAAAGAATTTATTGTTGTTGTATTTGCTTTTGACAAATTTAAATCTTATTTAATTGGTAACAAAGTAGTGGTTTTTACAGATCATTCGGCATTGAAGTACCTCGTGGCAAAGAATGATGCCATGCCTAGACTAATCCGGTGGACGCTCCTACTTCAAGAATTTGATCTTGAGATCCGAGACAAAAATGGCAGTAAAACCTAGTAGCTGACCATCTCTCACGTTTAGAGCATCATCTTGAAGATGGTAAGACTAATTCTATAAGAGATGAATTTCTTGCCGAGTATTTGCTTGCAGTTAATGCCATGCCATGGTATGTCGATATTGTCAACTAATTGGTAAGTAACATTCTACCACCAGACTTGGCATACAATGCCAAGAAAAGGTTCTTACGGGAAGTCAGGCCATACTATTAGGACGAGCCAATATTGTTCAAACAGTGTGCCGACCAGTGATCCACCAGGGTGTGTCCGAGGATGAACAACATAACATATTGCATCTATGCCATGCCGCACCATATGAAGGTCACTTTGATGGGGTAAAGACTACTGCCAATGTACTACAGTTAGGATTCTTTTGGCCCACACTATATAAGGATGCCCATGAGTATGGGCATGTGATCGATGCCAACGGACAGGGAACATCTCTAGCATACACCAACTACCACTGCAAAACATTATGCCTGTGTATGTATTTGATGTATGAGGGATAGACTTTATAGGTCTTTTCCACCCTCATTTGGTAATGTATACATTCTTGTGGCTGTTGACTACATATCCAAGTGGGTAAAAGCTGTTGCTCTGCCAACAAACGATGCCAAGGCCGTTGCCAAGTTCTTGTATAAGCATATTTTTACTAGATTTGGCGCCCCTAGAGCGATTATTCATGATGAGGGCACTCATTTTAAATGTAATCTGATTTCTAAAGCCTTGTGCAGGTATGGTATACAGTAGAGAATTGCCACGACATATCATCCACAAACATGCGGGCAAGCTGAGATTTTGAATAAGGAGATCAAAAACATCTTAGAAAAGACTGTTAATCCATCAAGGAATGACTGGTCCTTGAGACTAGACGAGTCCTTGTGGGCTTACAGGACTGCTTTTAAAACTCTTTTGGGTACTTCACTATTTAGACTTGTTTTTGGAAAACCATGCCATCTGCCAGTGGAGCTTGAGCATAAAGCCTACTAGGCCATCGGAACACTTGGCATGGCATAGAGAGTTGCTACAAAAAAGAGGTTACTAGACCTAAATGAGTTGGAGGAATTCTGAACACAAGCCTATGAGAACGCCAGGATCTACAAAGAGAAGGCAAAACGTTGGCATGACAGTAGGATAATGCTAAGACAATTTGAGGTAGGTCAACATGTTTTGTTATTCAACTCACAGCTTAAGTTGTTTCCAGGAAAACTCAGATCAAGATGGACGAGCCCTTATGAAGTTGTGAAGCCCTATGCTCATAGAGCTGTGGAAATCAAGAACTTTAAGACGGGAGAAATCTTTAAGGTGAATGGCCAATGTTTAAAGCACTACATGGAAGGTGATCAGAATAATGCCAAAGAGGTGATCCTCTTGGCAGAGGTAACATGAAAACACCATTAGGTTTGAAATTTTGTAAATATTAGGTTAATGTTTTTCTTTGTTTTTAGTTTTCAAGATTTTTAATAGTTTTTCTTTCTTTCAAAATTCAAGTTTTTATTCCTTTACTGTGTTGAAAGGTTTCCTTTGAGTTGTGCAGATTCATTATGCCAGAAATTATGCCAGGAACACTGTCAGGATTATTGGCAGAAGTTGATACCCCAATAGAGAAATCAGCCAGGCATAGTGCCAGAACATCTTGGCATGCAGCGCTGCAAAAGATAGAAGGAAGAGAAAAACCCTAGATTGATCGGCCCAGTAAAATAAGATAGTTTTTTTATTTAACTTTAAACCCTAGCCGCCCAAAATTTGGGTTGAAATTTAAAATTCAAACCTATTACCTTATCACTCCAATCCTTACCCTATCCCATCACCTATCACCTTATCACTTCATCCTTATCACGTCACCCTTTTTAAATTAATTCTTTTTGTTTTTCATCATTTTCCCTAATTACTATTCCTATTAAAACACTCAACCGACCCAACTTTTCACTTTCTCACCCTAGCCGGTTAAATAACCAAACATCTCTCTCACATTTTACTTTTCTTTCCAAGCAAGAACCAAAAATTCCCAATCATCTTTTTTTTCATCTTTCAACACCGTTTCAAATTCCTTCAACGATTTTCAATGGCTTCATCCTCTATCCCTTTCAAATGATTCATCAACGATGAGATTTAGAAAAAGTTTGAGACCAACTTTGCCTCGAGAAGTTTTTGCTATAAGAAAAAATTCGAGTTCAAAACATAGACAACCAATGGCTTCCCTCTAGAAGTCATATCCACAATCAACTTGCACAAATGGACTCAGCTCTGCCAGCAAAAATGGGAGATTTATGCCACCATCGTCCAAAAATTCTACGCGTATCTTGTGACCAAGGATGTGCCCTTCTTGATGATTAGAGGTAAGTGTGTACGTTTTGATGAAGGGTATATTAACGATATGTTTGATTTGGATGGTGCAGAGGATGAGTATTTTGAGTACGCTGACTCAATGAATACTGCCAAGAGAAAGAGGCTGCTTGCAGATTTGTGCGAGCCTGGCACGACCTGGACACTGTCATCTAAAGGACACCGTACGGTGAAGAGGTTGGCATTGAAGCCCCAATAGAGAGGATGGAATCACTTTGTGAAGGCGAATCTGATGCCTACATCCCATAATGAGACTGTGTCGGAAAAAGGATGATCCTGTTGCACTTCATTGTTATGGGGTGCAAGATCAATGTTGGCAAGCTTATTATTGAGGAAACTTACAAGTGTGCAGCGAAAGGTAATGAGAGTTTGTTCTTTCCTTTGTTGATCTCTAACATTTGCATGCTCCATGGTGTGCCAAAGCTTGATACAGATAAGGAACAAAGGATCAAGGGAACAACGATTACTGCTGCTATACAAAGAAATCTCATTGCTGCCGAGCCAAAAGACAAGGAAAAAGGGAAGGCAAAGGCACCCACACCAAAGCCAAAGGAGACAAAGGCTGTCCCAGACACTATGCCTGAAACTGTGCCAGACAGTTTGCTGGCAATGCTGTCACAAATTTACCATCGCCAGGAAATCATTCTTCAAAAGTTAGAGAAAGCAGAAGAGCTTAATGTCAAGCTGAGATGTTATACATAGGGCATGGATGTTGTAATCAGGGAGGTTCTTAAAAAGTTGTCCCCTGATTTTGTGCTAGATTTTCTAGATTTTCCTGCCGAGCCCTCTGCCAACGATGATGTCATGCCAGCCAACCCAGTTCATACCCCATCCGATGCCATAGTCCTACTGTCTCCAGTTCAAGTCGAGTCTGCAAATTCTGATTCTTCATCTAAGTCGAAGAAAACCAAAGCCAAGTCCACCAAAGCCAAATTGCCAGTGACACCTACTGTCCATACGCCATCTGATGCCACCGATACACCTGCCACGTCGGAACCTGCCAAGAAAGTGGAAGAAGTTGGAGTCTCCACTGTCGCATCAAAACTGAGCATGAAAGGGAGGAAGCAAATGGCCCCTGATCGAGGGCCATTTGTGAAGAGAAAGACCCGAGTCACACGAGAAGAAGTCTCCGAAGGGGAGTCCTCTTCTTCCTAAACTCCTTTTACACTTCATCACATTGCATTACATGATCATGCATTTTATTTTATTATGTTCTTCTGTTGTCTCATGCATTGAGGACAATGCACATCTTGGGTTTGGGGGTGTGCATTTCTTCGCATTTATGCCATGCATTTCATGTTTAATTTTTTATTGCCATGCCATCTAGGTTATTTAGAATAGATGCATACCGAACCACTAAAAAAAGAAAAAGAAAGTTTTGCCTCGATTTAATTTTGAAAAATGTTAACACTTGTTAGGCAAGTTTAATTTGATCTAGGTGTCTGTCCAACGAGGAAACTTTAATATTAGTTGTCATGCCATGCCAGCGGAGTAGTATGCCAGGTTTGCTTGGTAATTGATCTCTAGTTTAGGGAATTGAACTTACACTTAACACGTGGTTGCATCTAGTCCATTAGCAAACTTAGACTTTTTAAAACTATGCTCAAATTAAAAAAAAATTGATGCCAGGGTAAAAGGAAATAAATAAGGCAGCAATGTTCTGCTAAGGCAAGAAAAAAATAGAACTCCCCTCTACCATAGGGATAATAAGCTACTTGCGGCTTCGTGGTTTGCTCCATCTTAGTTCTCAAGTCCAAAACCATAGGGTGTGAGTTGAAGAGAAAGCTTAGTTGTAACACCCTTAACGTATACTCGTAAATCGAATAAACATTAAAGATATTACAGAGTCGTTTAAAGAAATCTCGACTTATAAATTTATTTTTACAAGTATTTACAAATTTTAGTTTGTAAATCTAATCCTTTCTCGGTTTTCTTGAAAACATAACCTATGTGCAGTTAGCTAGTTTCAACCCTGAATTAATTATTTTAAAACATATTTGGCAATTATTGAAAAACAACAGTTCAATTCAGGGTGAAAACTAGGTTCACTATCTCTAGGCCCTTTCTTGACTTTAAAATCTTTATGCGATTACCGGTTATTCTTATTAGCAAAGTAATTATCCTTGCTATCTTAGCTTTACTCTGTTACAATGCTAATGCCTTATTTTGCTTTATTCATGTACGATTCATCATCAAAACTGATTACTTATATATCCTTTAGTCTAATTTAATGCATCATACTCTACTAGCAATTAAATAGTTACATGCCCACTAGAGATTATCATAAGATAGAATATCTTACTGATGTTTTGCAGATTGAAGCTTGATCAGCATGCTCGACTCCTCTTCAAATACTTCATCTTAATCTACGTGTGAAACAAACACACGCTAAGCACGAACTTAGTGAGGCAAAACTTATTAATCAAATTAAACCACTTTAATTTTAATAAAAAATACATAATAAATAAAATACTGAATATAACATATAATAATTTAGAATCGTATAGAATGACTTATCGAAGTCGTTCCTTTGTCATGTAACTTGTAAAAATCAACATCTCATATACATATATAAGGCAATGTCATGTCAAATCAAATATCCAGTAAATCACTTATTTTCATTTGAATCATATCACTTTCACTTTACTTTAGATCACTTGTACTTGTTACTTTTTATTCATTTCATAGCCCAAGGTAATGTAATTGAGAATGCATGGTATGCGAGTTTAATGATGAGTAATGCACATGTGCCCTCAACAACTAATCAGTTGTGTTTGGATCAATAGATCAATGCTAGTGTATCACTAGAAATACTACCGTAACTTAACGGCATTAATAACCTTCACTGGATCATAGTTGTAAAACACAACTCACCGTCTCACATGCCGTAGCAGTATTAAATGTATCGCCTTCTTAGTAGCAGTATTAAACCAATATACTCTAACTCTTTGGCATGCCAATATACCAAGACTCTCAATAGACATACAATGGGCATTCAACATTTCAATAATATGAACTTTCCTTTTTATTAATAATACCAATAAATCATAAAAAATCACTTTCATATATAGAAATTTGCATTGGGTAGTTCATACCCTAAATCATTTATAAACCATTCAAACATTTCAAATAATTCAAATCCTTTACCTTTAACCTTTGAGATTGACTTATCACAAGTCTATCTCATAGCATAATAATAAATAAATAAAAATGCACTCACCTGGGCCATTTATTAGCTTGCCTCACTAAGCTCTACTCGATCTTTTCCTTCATAATACCTCGACCCTTCTTTTGATCCAAATCAAACTTCGTTGATCATATAAATATGAATAACATTCATTAGATTCAAATCTAACAATACTTTAAACATGCTATCGAATCTAGTCATTCAAATATACATAATTTCCAAAGTTTTTCATTTCTTCCTTGTATTGTTCAAAAACTCATTATGGTCCTTAGTGACCAATTTGAACTTCCATTAACCCTTTTCAAGCTTACTAATCAACCTTAGATACAAAGTGTATCAATTCTCATTTCCTGGCAGTTTGCAGTACCTCCAAAGAAATATTTCTATAAAATAATCTACAACTCGGAATTCGACTCCGTTTATTCTGAAAGAAACTAGATTCAATAAGCTTTTCACCCATATAAATTAATAGCCCATAAATCAAAATTACTATCTTAATTCCATCATTATAACTAAAAATCATATTTAATCCTTCTCTAAAACCTCATTTCCGAATTGGTCACTTAACTTTGACAATTTGTCAAAATGGTCACTAACTCTATTTAACATCAGTTTTGCATTCTAACTTCAATTTCATATATTCAACATCCATAATAATATAAATACACACCAATTCCATAAAAATCAGATTTAGTCCTTCAACTTTTAAACTTGCTGAATTGGTCCCTAAACATTTAAATTAGGGTTTTGCTTCCAAACAACAAATCAAGCTTACTAGATCATTTATCCAACATCACAAAACCTAAATCAAACTTGAATCCATAAACCATTATCATCTTCATAACAATCAAAACATGTAGAGTTTAAATCCCAACTCAATAACATGATTTTAACATCACAAAAGCTTTATTTCAACTTGAATTTCAACATGGAATCATAAAATCTCAAAACCCCCAATTGAGTCCATAAACCCTAATTTCTTCTCATACAAAATTCTCATCAATCAAGCATGTTTTCCACAAATTATTTACACCAAAAGATAGAGCTTGATGAGTAGAACAACTTTGTAGTTCGAAAGATTACCTGAAAATCGAGTTTTGGGGCTTGAATCGAACTTAGAAAATTTTTCTCTCTTCTCCCCTCTCAAATTTCGAATTTTTGGGATGAATAATTGTCTTCATCTTTGTTATTTCATCCAATTAAGCTACTTGTAAAGTATAAATGAATTTTAAATTCATTTAAATAGTGAAATTACTAAAATACCCTTTTAACCCAACAGTTGAGATTGATCTTATCATCAATCAAGGGCCAAGATTAAATCTTCCATTTCCTTCTTCCAAAAATGCCCTTGTAACTTTTTAAATATTTCAAAAATGCCATTGGGTCAAAATGACCAATTTGCCCTCCAACTAGTTTTTATTTACTAGCTTGTTTCAAAATTTCCATCCCATTACAATCCAACTAAATTAGTTTATTTCCAACCATCCTCTATTCCATAAATATTATTTTATGACTTTTCCATGGCTTATGGAACAGCCTCTGAAATTTTGATTCAATCCGATCTCCCGATATTCGTAAAATACTTATTCTGCAATTTTACCTTTTTCTGAGCTATTAGATTTATTCCGAAAATTCTATATTTCCATATTCAGGAATAAACTCTATTATCCTATAAAACTTCATTTTCTAGGACTTATACTGAATTTTCTTAACTTAGTCTATTTTCCTGATACTTATCGAAAATCTTCATAGAATAAAATTCCTCTTAGAATTCCTTTATCGATAATCCATACAAATTTTCTCTACTCATACTGAGTCCAAAATATCGATTAGAAACACTTTTATGGGACCTTCCCGAAGGTTACCCATCCTTGTATTTCTCTGGCCTGAGCACGCTTAACAATTTTATTCGATCCAAATTCGGTACCTTTTTCTGCATCTTAATTTTTAAAACCGATATCAAGGTACTTATATCGATCCGATTCACTCTTCTACTGAATAAAATTACTTGTTGGGGAAATTTACGCTTTAGTCCCCAAACTTTTCCAAGGTTTATACTTTAACCCTCTAAACTTTCAAAATTTACATTTTAGTCACTAGACAAAATTTGGGATATTACAATTCTCCCCCTTAAGAAAATTTGTCCTCAAATTTTCAATGCGTACCTGTTCCAAACATTTGCGGATATTACTTCCTTATTTTCTTCTCAGCCTCCCAAGTGGCTTCTTCGACCTTGTGATTTTTCCTCAAAACTTCAGTAAATGAAATTTCTTATTCCTTAATTCTTTAATTCCATAAACCGATATTTCTACTAACTTTTCTTCATGTATCAAATCTAATTGCATCTCAATTTATTCAGGAGTGTTGACATGTAAATAATTCAGTCAATGCCCCCAAAACATAAGTACATATACTATAGACTTTTGCTCACTTCTGAAGATAAGATCCATTAATATTCCCTTGGCATATTGGCTTAACCTACTGATCTCACACTATTCCTCATAAATAATGTGAGTACCTTGTCAAAGTTCAGAAATTAGTGAAATAATTTCCTTATGAACAATTCACCATATCCAATTCTTTATCACTTTTCTAAGAAGTTTTCCAAACTTCCTCCTCTGTATCAACATTACTTCTTCTAACTTTTCAATATTAATACATCTCAAATCTTCTATAGAAGTTTTGTCAATTTTCGTCTTCAAATAAGCAGTTATAAATCCTCTTTCATCATAACCTTTAAGGTTCCCAAAACTTAAACTTTTTCACAGTCAATGCTTTATTATATACAGATGCCGGAAGTTAAAACCTCTAACTGATTCATACCTAACATATTCTTTTTGAGCTTCAAATATAATCTCTTTACAGATCAATTTCTTTTTTAGTTTCTTTTCTAATCATCTCAGTAGTATCATTACTTAACTTTCCAACTCTCCCTTATGTACTACAGTACAAACATCTTATAATAAGATACCATTGAGTTATTTCCATCATAACTTCAATCCTTAATTTATCTTGAGTATATCACCAGATTACTTCTGCGGCATCTAGTGACATTGTTATCTTCAAACATATATATTTCTAAAGTAAAGATACTTCATCTTCTTACTCTTTCGTATCCGAGTATCTTATAATTACTGTATCATATCCTCTATGGGTCCTTTCTTAACCTCTAAGATTCGTCAACTGACGAAATTCATTATCGTTTTACTTTCCTTATTCTAGTATCATTTCACCTTATACTAATGAGGAGCAGCATCAAGTCATACAATCAGTACATCAGTAATATGACATCCTAGGGGCATGTATTTACTAATACAAATCATATCATACTCGGTAAAGCATCCAGAACCGGCTAAACCTTTGCTCTGATACCATTAAATGTAACACCCTTAACGTATACTCGTAAATCGAATATACATTAAAGATATTACAGAGTCGTTTAAAGAAATCTCGACTTATAAATTTACTTTTACAAGTATTTATAAATTTTAGTTTGTAAATCTAATCCTTTCTTGGTTTTCTTGAAAACATAATCTATGTGCAGTTAGCTAGTTTCAACCCTGAATTAATAATTTTAAAACATATTTGGCAATTATTGAAAAACATCAGTTCAATTCAGGGTGAAAACTAGGTTCGCTATCTAGGCCCTTTCTTGACTTTAAAATCTTTATACGATTACCGATTATTCTTATTAGCAAAGTAATTATCCTTTCTACCTTAGCTTTACTTTATTACAATGCTAATGCCTTATTTTGCTTTATTCATGTACGATTCATCATAAAAAATGATTACTTATCTATCATTTCGTCTAATTTAATGCATCATACTCTACTAGCAATTAAATAATTACATGCCCACTAGAGATTATCATAAGATAGAATGTCTTACTGATGTTTTTCAGATTGAAACTTGATCACCATGCTCGACTCCTCTTCAAATACTCCATCTTAATCTACGTGTGAAACAAACACAAGCTAAGTACGAACTTAGAGAGGTAAAACTTATAAATCAAATTAAAGCACTTTAATTTTAATAAAAATTGCATAATAAATAAAATACTCAATATAACATATAAGAATTTAGAATCGTATAGAATGAATTATCGAAGTCGTTGTCCAACCACTAGGTCTACTGGGTCGGACCCCTCATCGGCGGTGGACTTGCTGGACTCATCTACGAGTTCTTCTTCATTAGCAACACCCACGAACAGCTCCCCACCACCGATTATTAGACCTACACGGTTTAATTCACGGATTTTCTCCACTCGTTGAGTTTTATTGGTTTTTCTTTCTCTTTGTAATTTGTGTTTAATTTGTGGTCGTTGATCTTGTGTACTTTTGATTTTCCTATCCTCTATCATGATCATCATGCGTGGCAGATGTTGTCCACGATTGCATGCCCTGGAAAATGGTACACTGAGACGACTGTGACTTTTTTTAAATTATTGAAAACCAGCATCAGGGCTGTACTCTTGTTTCCTTTCATTTTCGCAATTTTATCATTATTAAACATTTTTATCGGTTATATATACATTATATATATATATAAATAAAAGATCCACTAATTTGTCATGAGAATATTATTATAAATATTACTTAATCAAAAAACACATAGTATATATATATATATATATATATCGTGCTAGTGGGGAGCCACATATATTTCTGAGTGGGCATGTGCTTATTTTAAACTTTTCAAAGTTCATATATTTAATTTTTTTTATAGATTAGTCATTAAATTTTATCACTTGTATCTACTCTAAAATTTTACAATTTTTATTACCATTCTAAAAAATATTTTGACTTGTGTTCACTCTAAAAAACATTATGGATCCTCCATTGCATCGTGTGTATTTTTAAACCAATGGATTTAAAAGATAAACCAATGAGGTTGATCCAGCTGGTAAACAGTTTGGTATCGTTTAAGCATGCCTCGAGTTCAAGGTATATATGTAAAAAATTCTCGCTGAAAGACTCACTCATCAAAATTAAATGTACGACAGACTCAATTCAGATTAGTCATAACAAAATTTCAAAAACTCAGACACAACCCCCCTCCAAGAAAAAGAAGAAAAAGCCTAGATAACACTCTCATATTTTGTTTACAGTGGCAAAATTAAAGGAATATTCTTTTTAAAAAAAATTGGAAATAATATTTTTTTTGAAAAAAAATTGGAAAACTATCCCATTAATGATTATGTAGAAAAATATTCTCTTTCAGTCAACGTAAGGTAAATTAGCGTGCGAGTTATGTGTTGAGTGGGTAGGTAAGAAATAAAAAAATTGATTTACTAAGTTTTTTTTTACACAGAATTCGCTTTTAGCTAAGCACGGGTTTATCTTACGTGGACTGAAAAAGGATATTTTTTTACATAATCATTAATGAGATAGTTTTCTAATTATTTTTCTAAAAGTAAATGTAAGATGACCAATCAATGTGATTGGCCAAGATGAGGTGAATTAGAAGTTAAAAATTTTGGTGGAGCTAAAATAAAAAAATATGAAAATTTGAGACACAAGAATTTATAGTGGTTCAAGCTTCTAAACAAGCTCTACATCCACTACCTTAGCACCATACTAAGGATTTTCAACAATTCACTAAAAATTATTCCTTTTGAGGACAAAGGGCTAACCTTACAAATTCTCTTAAGATTTTCTACCCAAATCTTAAGGACACTCACAAGAGAAAGATGCAATATGCAAACTTGAAAATCCTTACAATGATAGATGTTTACACAATTCTAGATCACTCACAAACCCAAAATTTAAATAAAAAGAGATTACAAGAATGAACACTCAAGTAGGTTACAAAGATATGACTCTAAAGCTCAAAAGAAGTTGAATGATTGATTGAATAACTTTAAATGGCTTTCTTGATTTTGTAGTAGCTTTGGGAACTTATTAAATGATGTTCTGAAGCCTTGAGTATTGGTACACGTATCAACGTATCAGTACTTGCCCAATATAGAAATAGCCATTAGAAAGCAGAGCGTACCGGTACTCGAAGTCGAGTATCGGTACGGATACAAGGGAATCGGTACGCAAAGCCTGTACCGGTACGTAAATTGCTCACTGGAATTTCGTAAGGCATTAGAATATCGGTACTCAAAGATATGTACCGATACACGTTTGAAAAATTCTAATTTTTGCTTTAAGGGGTATCAATATGACAGAGGCGTACTGGTACTCAACTTGCATTCGATGTTTGAATAAAAAGTTTGAGTATCTATACAAGTGGGGCGTATCGGTACTCAAATTGCATTCGATGTTTTGCTGTCCAAATCCCGTATCGATACGCTTGTTGTCGTACCGGTATTGGTTTTACATTTGATGTATTATGTTTGTAAAGGTCGTACTCGTACCGGTACTTATTGTACCGTATCGGCACGATGAGGTATTTTTGGCATATTTTACTTGGAAAAACTCATCGAATGCGTTTTAAAACATTTCAAACATTTGATAAAGTTTAAGACACAAATAACTTTGTTCGAATGCATAGTGAGTAATTCATATCGGTTATTTAAAATTTATTTTGAAAAGATTTATTATTTTAAACCTATTTGTTATATCAAAATTAATTTAATATAAGTTTAACAGTAAATATTCCCTTAATTTCGCCAATAAAAGTCAATATTTTTTGGGATTATGGCCGGAGAAATTTGTGGAATATTGCACCTCATATTTTTATTTTTCAAATTATTGTATTTTTTCAATTATTTTCGGATATATTGTTGTTTTTACAATAAATTTAAATTTGAATCGCTTACGATCCAAATATGAACGTGCTTTAATTTTTTGAATTAAAAAATCTAAATCCCATGGAAAGCAAACCAACTATGAACAACAACATCCATTTGCTAAAGGTTGAAGAATATAGGCACTGCTCATACTCGGGGTGTTTTTCATGGGGTTTTAATTTTTTAATTCAAAAAATTTAAATCACTATTTATATTCAAATTGTAAGCAATCCAACTTCTAAAACACGGAAGAAAGTGCAATAAATCTGAAAATAATTGAGGAAGTATATTACTTTAAAAAATAAAAATATGAGTTGCAATATTCCACAAATTTTTCCAAAAAAGGAGTGAAAGTTATTTAGCGGAGTGGTTTCTAGCTATTTTAGAAATTATTTTTGAAGTAATATATGTAATCACTCATTTTTATCTGGTTTGCAAATATTATGTAATTATTAATATATATTATTATTGCATACATATATGATATTATTATATGTTTATTATGTACGTGTAATTAATATATACGTAAAACATGTGTGTGATATGTGTGAGTGCATGTATGTTATGTATTATGTATGTGTACGCATTAATAACTAGTATGGCATAGGTGTGTCGTATGTTTGCATGTCATGTATGCTTTAATTGTTTGTATATGTACTAAGGTGTATGGTTATGTTAATTATGTACGAACAAAAATGTATATATATACATGCTTGAATGTTATGTGTTTAAATGTATGTGATGAATGTGTTAATTTGTATGTATGCTTGCATGTACGTATATTGTATGTCTATGTGTGCATGTATTATTATTATTATTATTAATAGGCTAAATTAAAATGAAATCCAAAAAAAATAAATAATTAAAACCCAAATAAATAATTAAATGTACAGTCCAATTACAAACATTAAGTGTCCATTACATAAAATACAGGCTCATTTGGCCCAAAACCCTAATCCATATCAGATAACTAAACCTTAATTGCAGCTTTCTCTCTTATGCACAGCCGTCCCTGGGCCGTTGGATTAGATCTTGATCCCACAACCACGATTGAAGGAAGTTGACCCTCAAGCTGGCCGCATGAGATCGCGCTTGGGTCATTCAGCTCCTCACACGCACGTGACGTCCACGCATCAGACCGCTCGGCTACTGTGCGCCACGTGGCTTCATCTCATGCGATCTCGCCCATTCCAAGATCTCATCCGAGCCATTCGTTCTTCAAGAAATTTCAGCCGTTGGATCAAATCTGATCTAACGACCCAGGATGCTACTGGTCAAACGGTCACCTCCACCACTCCACCATACCGATCTTCACCGACTCTCTAACCACCGTGTTCATAGGCGTGCAAAAACAAAGGAAAGAAGTTTGTCAATTACCAATTCACAAAAAATATGTACTTTATGTTCTATTTCTACCAAACAAAAGGAAAATATATATGTATCAAACTGAGAACAACAAGTTTTCAGTTTTTCCAGTTTCTAGAAATAAAAATACAGAGAGTTTCCAGTGGTAATTCTTCTTCCCTCCCTTCTTTTCATGCATGCGGGTACAAAAATAAAAAAAACAAGTAAAGGGAATAAGGGTTTACCCGAGTGATTCGGCTCCTTCTCCTGTGACAATCTCTTCCATGGGTGAATCGGAGTAGGATTCAATGGAAATAGTGTGTTTTGGTTTCTAAAAAAATGGGGGCCTTCAAAGATTTTTGTTCGATTCTGATAAAAATAAGATTCTAGGGTTTTAACTAGGTTTTTTTAAAAAAAGGGGTGCGGCTTTTCATCGTGGCGGCCGGTGGGGTTTTGTTTTGTTTTTTGGGTGGCTGTTCTGGAAACAAAATGAGAGAATGGGAGAGTTAATTTTGAGGGTAGAAACAAATGAAAAAAGAGTCAAAGGGGGGCTGATTGGGTCGCTTTATAGAACCAAATAAAAAAGAAAATGGTATAATTGCCCAATAAGGACCTCCGTCCTTTCTGTTTTTTCACTTCGAGCGTGTCGCCTGGGTAAATAGCACATTTGGTCCTCTATTGTTCAAAACTTCGCAAAATCATCCATGGATTTAATTAAATCAGTTTTTGAATGGCAAAATTACCTGCTTAGTCCTTCCGCGCTTTTAATATTTTCAGTTCGAGCTTCCCCCTTGGTTTTATTACATTTCTAGTCCTTGCTGGTTTATTTCGGTTTACAATTAGATCCTAAAATATGTGCTTTTTCTGTTGTTTCCGGCCTGTTGGTTTTATTTTTATTTCATTGCAGTCCTGTATTCATGTATTATTTTAAGTCATCATGTTTGAGAGTATGTTAATATTATGTTTTTTGTAGCATGATTTGTGATGTTCTTCATGTATGTATTATATATTTTTTTGTTTTCCTATTATATCATGTTCATTCATGTTTTTTATGTGTATTATCAGGTTAATATGTCATTTAGCTTATTTATTCATGTTATATATATATGTTTTAGCATGTTTATTTTATTCTTCATGTTTTATTTTATGTGTGGTTTTTTAGGATGTTTGCATTACCCATTTGTGTTTTTATATGTTTTTTTATTTCATGTTTTCATGTTTTTATAACGTATGTTTAGTTTATGATATCATGTTTTTGTATTTTCGTTCGTTCGTTCATATCTTACATGTTTTATTTGTGTTTATTTTAGTTTATTGGTATTTGGCATGTTTTTTTGTAATTTAGCATGGACTTTATGTTCACCTTGTTTTTAGGTTATATGTTAGTGTGGTGTTATTTGTCACGTATACGGTCATGTTTTTAATTTGTATGTAAAATGAGTCATATGTTAAGTATTAAGTATTAGTTTTGTATGTTAAGTTTTGCTTTGTTAATCTAGTACCATATTGTATGTATGTCATGCATATGTTGCATTTTGTGGTGTTTTTAGGTGTATAAGCATGTTATGGTTATTTTATTTAATTTTAGAGGCGTGTTTTTCTTCATTTTCCATATTTATGTTTACGCTTTTTTTTAATTTATTATTATGATATGTTATGTTATTCATGTTTATACATTTTATTATTTTTGTTTAGTATTGTAATATTCATGTTTTTTTTTTTATGTTTTAGTACCATGTCAATGTGAATGTATATTTTTTTATTTGTTTTATAAGATTGCATAACGAAATATTATTTGTCAATGCGGTGCCTTTTTATTCGAGCGTAAACGTGGCCAGTATCAAGTGCAGTGATGGTGGTCTATCGGTTTATTCTCGAATAACGGTGCCCTTAAAATTTACTCTCACTTATAACCAAATTTTAATTTAATCGTTAATTTAATCCGGAAAGTTTAATATTAATAAAGCAGTAATTATTAAAGTACTAATTTTGGGCGGTGTGGGGGTGCTAATCCTTTCTCATCCGTAACCGACTCCCGAATCCAACATTTTTTAAATATCTGGTTTCATGGTATTCAGCCTACCTTAGTGGCCGGTGGCGACTCCATTTTTGAATAAAACGCAATTTTTCTAAAACCCCGCAGAATACATATTTTTAAATACCCGAAAGACCTCCAAACGCAGTAAAACAACCGTTTTTTAGCGAAACACTCATAGAAATGATCGCTACAGATGACGACTCCGCTGGGGACCATTTTTTGTTTTTTTCAAAAATAAAAGAGAGTCAAGCTTTTTAAATAATTATTGCTTTGGTAATATTGGAAGTTCCAGATGAAAGTGACTATTAAATTAACATCCGGTTATAATTGCGCGTTGATTTTAACGCATTTAAAATTTGGCATATAAACCCGTCTTTTTTTAAGTGAGGGGAAAACGCTGTTGCTTTCGTGAGGATATCGTTCCTCCGTATGGGCCTAGCAAAGTACCTCCGAGGCTCGAGTACCTTACGCTTTCGTGAGGATATCGTTCCTTCGTCTGGGCATAAGCGAATGGGTACCCTTGAATTGAACCCGGTTGAAAGGAGCCTATAATGGGTGATGATCGGGGGCCTTGCTACCCTTAGTAGGGGACAACAAGGACAATTCGGGTACCTCCTAGCACCAACACTGCATGTAGAGAACATAAAAAAACCCACTCTTTTAGAGCTATGCAGATAAACTAGATGTTTTAGATGGGATGTAAATAGGGTTGTTTTGTTTGTTTATCTTACTTTAATTTTCCCTTTATTTATATATTTATTGATTTTATTCGGTACTGACTCGTTTTCCTTTTTGTTTTACTTTTTTTTGCATATATCATTTCATCTGCATTACATAAAGGTACTGGATCAAGTAGTTTGCCTGATCAAAAAATCTTTCATCATGGAAAAAAGGTATCTTAAGAAGGACGACCTCAACTCAGCCGTCAGACATTGGCCAGAAGTCAATAAGAGGATCCAAGGTAATAGTATGCCGAGTGAGCGCATAGTGTCAGGGTATACTTACGTGAGCCTCCAACAGAATGACCTATGAGATCTTACAAGGATTTGGGAAGGATGGGATCGAAGACTACAAGATTTATTCTTCGATAGTTATGGCGACATAGCACAGTTGATGTATGTCTGGGTCAACCAGCCTTTACTCCAAGCAATCTTCCAGTTTTGGAATCCTGATTTTTGCTGCTTCACTTTCAATGGGCAAGATATGGTGCCTATAGTAGAGGAATACACGGACATACTTAATCAGAAGAATGTCCATAAAGATTGGATCTATGCGAAGCCGCCAAGGAATCAAAACTACCCTTCGAAGCTCAGAACTTTTACCGGGATGAGTGTCGATTGGGTTAACGACCTGATTCAAAATTGAGGAGACGGCCTAGCCTTTGCTTGGGAGAGTATCCCAGACATCATACCGATGCACCCAGATGAGGAGAAGAAGATGGACTTATTCGCCTTAGGGATATACGGTTTGGTCATCTTTCTGAGGGTTCTTGGAAACATCGATGTAGCCATCGTAGATCTATTTGAGCGTATGAAACGGAAGGTGAATCCAGTACCGGTAATCTTCACTGAAACTTTTATTTCTTTGAATGCAAGCAAAAAGCATGAAGAGGGATGTTTCAGAGGGTGTGCGCAGTTACTACAGGTTTGGATTCAGAGCTATATGTGGAAAACACCAACATGGGTTTTTCCGGGAATATCATTTCGAGACTTTTCACCTTTGCGAGAGTACTTAGCGAAGGAATGGCAAGAAGACTTGAACATGAAGAAATGGACCCCGATCTTTAAGAACATTCAGGACGAGGACATAGTGTGGAGAGTTCATTGGCTCGGCAGGGTTAGTTACTTCTTATACAG
This sequence comes from Hibiscus mutabilis, assembly GCA_019671005.1. Classification (NCBI taxonomy): domain Eukaryota; kingdom Viridiplantae; phylum Streptophyta; class Magnoliopsida; order Malvales; family Malvaceae; genus Hibiscus; species Hibiscus mutabilis. The sequence continues at coordinate 13,818,970 of CM033751.1, forward strand.
TTACAACGATTATGACTGGCTAATATGTTAGGGCTATCTGGTGGAATTGCTTGTGCTCTGCTTTTGGTGTCCCAACAATTCGAATCGCGACAGTTTGTTCCAGTCACCGCCGGTTTAAGTCGAAGTGAGTTTCCTTTCAAGGGCGATTTTAGGGTGAAGATTCAGACCATTATGAGAGCTTGGGATCACTGCTATTGGATAAGAGTATAAGGAGATACCAAATGCATGACCACCCTAGATTATGATCTTTGGAGGCGCCTGAGGATTAACGAAAAGATTCCAGAACCTGACCAAAGACCAACCATGTCACTTGAAGAGCATATGAGGATAGTACCGTCCGAGGCTGACATTTTGCGAAATGAACTCGAGAAGGTTAAAAAGAAGATGGAGCTTTACAGACTCAGCATATGAGTGAGCTCTACAAGGAAAGTTTGGATGTCGACGAACGAGATGGGACCATTAGGCAATTGAAGAAGCTAAACGCAGATTTGAGTAAGAAGAATGCTCTTTATCAGAAAGATACTCTTCAACTTCAAGAAAAGGTGCAGAATGCCAGCCGAAGCCAATTTCTAGTCGTGGAGAAGGAAAGAATGAATGGTATTCGTTTAGTTAAAGAAGAACGAGAGAAGGGCAAGCAAGCAATTGAGAAAGAGGTAGAAAGCTGCAAGTTAGCCATCGAAAGTGAAAGACGGTCTTTTAGGGACGCCATTAACCAAGAGAAAGAAATGGCCAGGTAAGAGATCTACAAAGGCAAGCAAGCAATCATCTACAAAAGAGAGAACACTGCTGTTTGGATGAGGGAATCCATGGGGAGTAGGAATAGGCTACTAGAGATGCAAAACTTGTACAACGACACCGTTCAAAGCCTGAATCAGAGCCAAGATCAGAATGCGGAGTTAGAAAGGAGACTGACAGAGTTGGAGCAATCATTTTAGACCTATCGTCGAAGGAATGGTTTCATCAAACTACAAGAACGAGAGCATGAAATTGGTATGTTACGAGCCCGTATTGAGTCACTCGAGGCAACAGTTCAGGATTACATGGGGAGAATTAGGGTATTTGAAGAAGCTGCAGCAGGTGGAGACAATTATTGGCGGCGAAGACTTCGTGATGCCTCCCAGATGATTCAAGACAGAGGCCAGTATTACACGACCCTGATGGTAGAGATACAACGAGTTGCAGGACATGTGACGGATTTAGCTGCAGAAGTCGAAGCCCTTCGACCATTCATAACCACAGATATGAAAGAAGCGCCTAGGTTCATCAAGCTGCTCAGGGCTATGGAGAAGTTAGGAGCTAGAGCTAGGGCTTATGTGTAGCACTGTACTTTACTATTTTGTAATCTGGACCCTTTAATTCCCATGAAAGTAGTTCAAAAGGGTGATTACCAGCGAAATTAGTACCTTTATTTGCATACATTCTTGCATTGCATCATGGCATTTACATCATTATACATGCATTCATCTTTCTTTGCAAAAATATTAATAGTGTAAATACTGTGGTAGTGTGAAACTAAAAGATAAGCCGCAACCATTCCGCATCCATACTTTACTCGGTTCTAAAACAAACTAATGGAGGACAAAATAGTCAGTTTGGAAAAAGGGCAGAAGGATTTGGAAGCACGTTTTGATGAAGCTAGACAACGCCTCAGCGATCAGATCGCTCAATCACAAACCACGATATTATCCGAGTTAACTGTATTGCTGGAAAAAAACTATGGGAGAGACAAGGTTAAAGACGAAGTCACCCAAGAGCCAGAAGGTATCGCATCTCACAGCAAGGTTCAACCAAAGACGCCTAGTCCGACAATAAGAGTATACATTGACCCTGTTGGGATATCTGCTAGTCTCCAGGCAGGGGCATCTAAAAATCAATCTATTGATACAGAGGCATTCTACGAAGAACAGGTGCCGGATCTGAACTTGGTTGAGAAAATTAGAACAGAAGTGGAAAAGAAATAGGAGGAAATATTTTTTTTCATGAAAGAAAAATTTAGAGCACTGCAAACCACAAATGAACCAGGGAATGAGGCTAGTGATCTGAGCCTGGTATCTGACCTTATTTTACCACCAAAATTTAAAACTCCAGATTTTGACAAGTATGATGGAACTTTATGCCCTTCTGCGCATATGACCATGTATTGCCAAAAGATGGCAGCCTTCATCAAGGATGAAAAACTTTTAATCTATTATTTCCAGGATAGTCTGACTAGAGCAGCACTTCGATGGTACACCCAATTAAGCCGGGTAAATATTAAGTCTTGGAAGGATCTTTCAAAGGCATTCATTGAGCAGTACAAACATGTGACAGATATGACCCCAGTAGGATCATGTTGGAAAACATGGGACATAAGTCTAACGAGAGTCTGCGACAATACGCCAGATGTGGCGAGAGGTAGCCGCTCAGATCCAGCCACCAATCCCTGAGCACGAGATTACGCCCCTATTCGCAAATACTCTGAAGGGAATACTATTCGATCGCCTTATCAATAATACAACTTAGAGCTTTGCCGATTTGATCAGGACTGGGGAGTCTCTCGAATGGCAATTAAGAGTGGCAGGATTGACAGCGAGGATAACTCTTGAAAGTACAACAAGAAGAGAGAAAATGAGGTAAATACTATGAGTACTTACAACTCCCTAAAGAACTTTACAGTCTCTCAGCCGCAAGCATCAACAGGGAAGGTCTATAATCCAAATAAAAGAGAAGGAAGAGCTCCAAGAAAGGAACAAGAGAAAGTACCTTTACTCCATAGCCAGTTTCGTACACCGAGCTTTATTCTCAGTTATACAAAGCTGACTTGGTCCGCCCATATTATGTTACTCCGTTCAAACCTCTCTCTCCATCATGGTATGATCCCAACGCACATTGCGATTATCATGGCGGTACCCCCGGTCACTCTATAGAAAATTGCCTCGTATTCAAGAAACTTGTGCAGAGTCTGATTAATTCTGGGGTATTAAAGTTTGAGGAACTGAATGTGGCTGCTAACCCGTTGCCTAATCACGGGAACCGCGAAGTGAACGCTATCGATGAGTACTTTGCTAGGAAGGCTAAGGAAGATGTGTTAGAAATCAGGTCTCCCTTACAGTGGGTATTCCAACAATTATGCATGGCCCACCTGATTGACAGAGGCATGGTAGTAGTGCAAAAATGATGTAGAGCTTATTGCGAGTTCCACCAAGACGGAGGGCATAACATCCAACAATGTGAAGAATTCAGGAGATTAATTCAACAGCTGATGGACAATAAAGAGATAGAGTTCTTTGAGGAGGTTGCAGGAAGGAAGGGGTTGGATGTATGCACGTCAGATAGCCCCAACATCAAGTATGGAATAGACAGACCCTTTATCATCTCATCCAAACCAAAGGAAACAAGTTCATCTCAAGCAGAAGCTATAAAGGTGGCCCCCAAAATCATCATCCCAGCACCAGCCCCATTTTCGTTCAAAGACACGCGGTGAACCCCTTGGAATTATGCCACCAATGTGACTATACCAGAGAAGTCGGAACCACGTGAGGAGAAGGAACAAATGGTAAGAGATGAGCCAACACAGAAAGATGAACATACAGAAGAAGATGAAATTGTCAATGAGGTAGGTCACTTAACGAGGAGCGGCATGTGCTATTGTAATGCCCCAGTTTTAGGGCTTAGCGGTTTAGAGGGTTTATTAGACGGTTCGGTGAACCAAAATAGAGATTCGAGTCAGTTTCAGGAACATATATTTTTGGTATTGGAAAAATTATGGAAAAATGCTTAAAAATAATTATTAATTATTTATTTAATAAGGGAGGAATCAATTTTGAAAAATGAGTTTTGGAAGATTGACATTTTGATTAGTGACCAAAATAAAAGTTTTGAAAACTATGATTTTCTAGTGACTAAAACGAAAAGGGTCAAATACTTAGAATCTTTAAGGAGCTATTTTACCAATTGGCTCTGATGATTTCTCCCTTGATTTAACTGATTTTAACATGTGATTTAATTAATAATTAAAGTGGATTTTGTTAAAAAGTTAGTTATCTTTTCTAAACAAAAATCACGTCATTTTCTCTCAACTTTTTCCTCTTCATTCTCTCCTCAGTCAAACACTCAGATTTCATCAAATTTTCAGACGTGAGGTGGTTTGTAACTTGATTTTATTGTTTTAAATTGTTTTATAAAGATTGATTACACAAAATCTTACATTAATCTTGTGTTTTCTTAGCTTTTCACAAACCAATTGAGGGAGAAACTTCATAATAGGGGTAAGGTCCGAGATCTCCTCTATTGTATGGTTCTTTATTGAAATTCCCAAGCATTTGATCCTTGTTTTGTGTTTCTAATTTGATTTTGATGATTTTCTAATGATTTAATGAGTTCTTTGAGGAAAATAATTTGATTCGCGAATTGGATCCAATTTCCAGTAAGTAATGGTGATTTGATTTATATTTTGGATGATTAATAATGTTGATAAGTGATTTTTATCAATGGAATCTCGAAACTTAAGAATCTCTATTTGTTTAGGTTGTTAGTTTTGAGGTTTTGTGGTGTTTTTGTGGTTGTAAGGTTGCTGGAAGTAGTAGCTTGTTTTGGATCTTTTTTTAGATGTGTTTTGATGTTGGAAATGATGCTAGGTTGATAGAAGTTGGCTAGGTTGTGAATAGAAGTGTTTTGGTTATGTTTTCTGTTGTTGTGGGGGGTTAATTGTGAGGATTTTGTGGAAATCTGAGATGGATTGTGTTTGCCATGTTTAGAATGCATTACGATTCATTAATCCTCTGTTATTGTGTGGTAAAAATAAGGGAGGTTGATCCGGAAGTGATTGGAGAAGCGTAGGAGGCTTTGGATGATTGGTTTCGCATCGGCGAATCGAAGTTTCGAGTATCGGTGAGTGAAAACGTGGTTTAAAGTGTTTTTCTATTTCGAGAACAGAGTTTTGAAGTTAAGGTAGAGCTTGAAATGCTTACCTAGACTCAGAAGTAAGTATAAAGTGGTTGTACTCTCTCGGTCGTGCTAGTTTGAAATAGTTTTATGCACTTGTTTTAATTACATGTTACATACTGTTTAAGCATGTTTTAAAGTATTTGATATATTGTTTTTAAGCATGAAATGCTGAAGGATGCACATGGTAAGTGATCCTCGTAAGTATGGTTTATACTTGTGTTTTGAAGCATGGTTGTTGCTTTGGAAATGGCGTGGTTTAATGCTTGTTAAAACAGTGAGGTAAATGTTAATTGGTTAATTATATTAGCAAGTGATGTGGTTTTAAATTGTTATCAGATATAGTTGGTCGGCCATAGGATTGAGTGCACTGTAAATAAGTTGCCTTGGATGTTGAGGGGTTTATATTGTATACCGAATACTCCATCCAAGTACCCTAACGGTAGAGGGGTTTAACGGTACCGAATACTCCCATTAGTGGGTTAAGCATCTAACCGATGAGAGGGATTGGTATCCCTGTGGGTTGAGATTGTACCCGGTTTTTATTGTACTCAGTTGTTATTATACCGCGATTGTGATTGTATCGCTATTCCGATTGAGATGGCTTGAAGTGTTGGGTTAACACTTGTTGAATCCGTGTATCCGATAAACTCTTTTGGTATTGGACTGGCTAAATGATCACTTGAAAGCCAATATAATTGTTAATGTATCATTGAAATGTTTTATGATGTATAATGTTATTTATACATGTTTCTCCTTAAGCTTTGCATTTGGTAGTAATGCATGGGAAGGCTTAAGTGGAGGGTTAGCAATGTAACTTGCTGTTGGTTAATGATACATGTGGCATATGTTTAGTATGCTGGTCTTTAATGACATAAAATGCATGTTTTTAAAGAGGCAAGATAACGTTTTAAAGGATGATGTTAAGTAAATGGTTTTAAATGCATTGATGGTGTTTGCTTTCGAGAACTCCTCACTAAGCCTTGTGTGCTTACGCTCTCGTTGTCCATCAATGCGGATAATTGAGGTCTTGGAAGGCAGCAAGAAGCAAGGGGATCTTGGCAAGCCTTGTTTCCAAAGTATGTTAGAGACTAGACTATAATGAATAAGGGCAATGAGGTACTTACTGTGTATTGGGAGATGTTTTGTGAAACTCCTTGTTTGAGCATGTTTCTTTATTTGCTCTTGGTTTGTAAATGGCCTTTAAGGTTTTTTTTGGTGCTGGTTTACCTTTTGATATGTTGGTTGGATGCATATTAGGAAGCATGCCTATAGATTTCTTATCTGATGCATGAATCCTTGTGGTGTTGTTAGATATGTGGTGTTAGTTAGTATGAAATATGTTTGACAAGTTGGTATTGAGTTTAAAGCATGTTGGAGTGGTTTGAGTATGCTTATGAGATGAAAAATCAGCCAAATATGACATTACAGGCCTAGGCGTACCGATACGCGGGGGACCGTATCGGTACGTCTAGGCAATTTTAGGCTTGTGGGATCAATACAGGTCTGGTGCATTTCGATACGCCTAGGCAAATTTGGCATGGCATACCGGTATGGGGATGGCATTTCGATACGAGTTTTAGCCACTAAATTTCACTTTTGAACTCGAACCCGCGTATTGAAACACCTAAGGAACCGTATCGGTACGGTTGTAAAATTTTCAAAAGTTCGGTATTTCAATTAGGCGTATCAAAACGGCTTGGTGGTCTATCGAAACGGTGTGCTTAAAATCGTAATGGTACGGGCTTACCCGTTTCGATACGGATGGTCGTTTTTCCTGTTAATGTTATTTTGGGCAGTTTTGCTTTCTTTGCTTTTTAGTCCCTAAATCTTGCCAATGCAATTATATGTGGTAGAATGATCAGATTGAGCTGAAATTTGTGATTAAGGTTTGGAATCTATCTAATTAAAGATTAGTAACTTAAAAATGAGTTTTAATCCTGAAATGTTCTGTATTTGCAATTTGGTCCCTAATTTGCATACGTGATCAATTGGATGTTAAATTGATGCCTGATTGAGTTGGGGTTGCACTTGATGTCTGGATGAACATGTAGGGTTAATAAATGGGCATCTAGATAAGATAAAAAGAAAAAAATGGACCGGGTTTGATTGAATCTCTTTGGTTTGCTACGACAAACCTAATGTAGCCTTCTTGGTTCGGTTGGACGTCTAGGCCGGGTCAAGAGGTTTACATTTGGTGGTATTAGAGACAAGTTTAGTTCATTTGGGAGGTGGTTGTGTTGTTACTGTGAGTTATGCTCTGTTGTTTGATTTATATGGTGATTGTTGTATGTACACTGATTGATGTGCACGGTGATTGATATATGAATGTTGATTGTTGTATGCTATGTTGGGGATGTTTTGGGGTACCCATTGCCTTATTATTATAGTCTAGAAAGTTTTGATTTTTGAAATGGAAAGTCTTGGATCCTTGCTTGAGGCTGGCCTGACTATTTTGTTTTGAAATGATTATCGTGCCCTAGATATAATTTAGCACGACAGGACCGATAAGAGAGTTGCGATCTAGCGTGATTGCTTCTACTGCTGGGCAGGATAATGAGGGAGAATTTGTACCTCCTAGAGGGTTGCCACCGCCCCCATCTAATCCACCTAAGGGAGTGGAGCAAGTACCACCTGCGTTAGTTGGGCTATGGATGGGTTATGTGGCACCGTTGATTCAGGCCATGACCGGTGCGTTCCAGGCAGCAATTACGGGTGTTCGTGTGCCAGCACCACTGGTTGATGGGCAAGGTTTGCCGATGGAGTTGAGTTTCGAGGGTTGTCTTCTGAGGGTTGGTTAGCCAGTACTGAGAGGATATTGTGCCAGATGGGGTGCACCGATGCACGCAAGTTGGGTTGTGCTATTTTCCACTTGCAGGGTGATGCCTATACGTGGTGGACTACCACGATATCGGGTATGGCGACCGAAGATGTGTCTTGGGAGTTCTTCTATGGGGTTTTTCGGAAGAAGTTTTTGGGAGTCCGATATCAGGACGAAGGGAAGCATGAGTTTATGGCATTGGTGTAGGGCAGTATGTCTGTTGCGGAGTATGAGGTGTAGTTCGTAAGGTTGAGTCGGTATGCACCTGAGTTGGTTCTTAATGAGCGTACTCGATGTGATCGTTTTTGTTATAGGCTTGTGCAGGATGTTAAGACATACATGATTGCTGCTGATTATACGATTTTGATGTGTTGGTTTCACGAGCCAAGGATGTGGAGCAGAATTTGGGTTTGGCTTCTGGATTCTGAGGTTCTAGCTCGGGTAAGAGAGCTACTGATTCGGGTTATAGCGGTGGTTAGACCAAGAGACACCGTGACAGGAGGTTTCGCCCGGAGCTGAGGCATGGTAGAGGTCCAGGTGGACGTGGAGTCTAGGAGCAGAGAGCCTAGGCTAGAGCGCCATTTAGCACATGTTGGGTTTGTGGATCCCGAGATCATTTGAGGCAAGATTGCCCGCGTTTGGCCATGGAGGGTCAGGCACCTGCACCTGTGGTGGCTAATGCTTATTGGAGTTATGGTCAAGCGACCATCAGAGGCGTGATTATCCATTGTTGGTTCGAGGTGGGCAGGGTGCTGCACCTGTTATTGCTCTACAGCGTGGTCGTGGCCACGGACCGTTTTAGCGTTGAGATGGTGGACAAAAAACTGTAGTTCATACTGTTTCTATCCAGCCTGAGGGAGGTGGACGAGCTAGGGTGTATGCGCATCGTGAGGGTCACAATGACACCAATGTGATTGCAGGTACTTTTACCCTACAGTATTTGTTGTTGTATTTGTTGGTTGATTCCGGTTCTACTCATTCATACATTTTGAGTGAGCATGCTGAGCTGCTTGGTATATCTGTTGAAATTCTTAATGTGGGTGTTAGAGTAACCAGTTCTCTTGGGGAGACAATTATGGTTAGGAGGTTGTATTGTAGGTACCCGTTGATGGTTCAGGGACATGAGTTTGTCGTGGACTTGATGGAGTTACCAATCCATGGTTTTGATGTGATTTTGGGTATGGATTGGTTGACCGAACATCGGGCTGTGGTGGATTTTGAGACCAAACGGATATCCTTGAGGTTGTCAGATGATTATGAGGTGGTGGTTGTTGGCGAGAATGCCAAGTTTTTGTCTAATGTTGTTTCGATTTTGGAAGCAAGACGAATATTGGATTCGGTATTTTAAGCTTATTTGGCCTATGTTATGAATCATGGATCAAAAGAGTTGAGGGTGCAGGATGTTCGCACCGTATGTGATTTTCTGGGTCTTTTTCGAAAGAATTACCAGGGTTGCCACCTGACCGTGAGGTAGAGCTTGGCATCGAGGTTTTTGCAGGTACAGTACCGGTATCCATTGCTCCGTACCGCATAGCTCTGAAGGAACTGAAAATGCAGTTGCTTGACCGTGGGTTCATTAGATCCAATATCTCACCGTTGGAAAAGCCAGTGTTGTTTGTTAAAAAGAAATATGGTACGTTGCGGATGTGTATAGATTACCGACAGCTGAATAAGTTGACAATAATGAACAAGTATCCCTTATTGCGGATAGATGACTTGTTTGATCAGTTCAGGGGAGCTTTGGTGTTTTCAAAGATAGATTTGAGGTCGGGGTACTACCAGTTGAAGGTGAAGGAGGTGGATGTGCCCAAAATAGTTTTTCGTACAAGGTACGGGCATTATGAGTTTCTTATGATGCCGTTTGGTTTGACCAATGCTCCAGCTGCTTTTATGGACATGATGAACCGTGTGTTCATGAGTTTTTGGATCAGTTTGTGGTTCTATTCATCGATGATATCCTTGTGTACTCCCGTAACGAGGAGGACCATGATAGACATTTGAGGATTGTGCTTCAAACGCTGTTGGCTAATCAGCTTTATGCTAAGTTAAGCAAATGTGAGTTCTGGCTCAAGGAAGTTGTGTTTCTCAGACATGTGGTATCGACCGAAGGAATCTGTGTTAGTCCGCATAAGGTTGAGGCTGTAATGAGTTGGAAGGAGTCTAAGTCTGTGACAGAGGTTAGGAGTTTCCTTGGTTTCGACAGGTTACTACTGGAGGTTTGTGGAAGGGCTCTCTAGTTTGGCGGCTTCGTTAACAAGGTTGTTGCAGAAGAATGTTCGGTTTGAGTGGATGGTGGGTAGACAACGAGCTTTCGAAAGGTTGAAAGAAGCCTTGACGCGAGCTCTGATCTTGGTTCAACCAGAATCGGGAAAGGAGTTTGTTGTATATAGTGATGCGTCGTATGTTGGGCTTGGTTGTGTGTTGATGCTTGAGGGCAAGGTGGTGGCGTATGCATCTAGGCAGCTAAAGGTGCATGAGAGTAACTACCTTACTCATGATCTTGAGCTTGTAGCGGTTGTGTTTGCCTTGAAGATCTGGAGGCATTATCTTTATGGTGAGAAATGTGTAGTTTATACGGATCATAAGAGTTTGAAATATCTGATGTCACAGAAGGAGCTGAATCTTAGGCAACGTATATGGGTAGAGTTGCTTAAGGATTATGATCTGGCCATTGAGTATCATCCGGGAAAATCCAATGTTGTGGCGGATGCTTTGAGCAAGAAAGAGGCTGTGGAGTTGAGAGCCATGTTTGCTCGGTTGAGTGTAACGAATGACGGAGGTTTGTTGGCTGAGTTACAAGTGAAGCCGTCCCTGTCTCTGATGATTAAGGAGAAGCAACCGTATGATGGGAGTTTGGTGTCTCATGTGGAAGATATCATGGATGGAAATCCTACGGATTTTTATTTCAACGATGATGGGGTGTTATGTTTCAAAGTTCGAATAGTGGTGCTTGAGGATGAAGAGTTGAGGCGTACTATTTTGACTGAAGTGCATGGTAGTCCTTTTGCGACGCATCCCGGTAGTACTAAAATGTATCGGGGTTGGAGGAGTACTATTTGGTGGGGCTGAAGAGAGTTGTGGCTGATTTTGTTGCTCGGTGTATGGTTTGTCAGTGGGTAAAGGCTGAGCACCAGTTTTCTTTTGAGTTGTTGCAACCGTTGAGGATACTGGAATTGAAATGGGAAAGAATCACCATGGATTTTGTGTCTGGGCTACCTTTGACGCCGACCAAAAAGGATTCCATTTGGGTGATTGTGGATCGGTTTACGAAGTGTGCGCATTTTGTGCCAGTGCATACTACGTATACTTTGGACATGTTGGCTGAGTTGTACATCTCTGAGATAGTGCGTTTGTATGGGGTGCCCAAATCTATAGTTTCGGATAGGGATCCGCGGTTCACCGTAAGGTTTTGGGTGAGCTTGCATCGTGCTTTGGGAACCCGGTTTAGTTTCAGTACCTCATACCATCCTCAGTCGGATGACCAGTCGGAGCGCGTGATTTAGGTTCTCGAGGATATGCTAAGGTGTTGTGTTATTGAGTACCAGGGAACGTGGGAGAAGCAGTTGTCGTTAGTAGAGTTTGCTTACAATAACAGTTATCAAGCTAGCATCCAAATGGCACCCTATGAGGCGTTGTATGGTAGGAAGTGTCGAACGCCTATGTGTTGGGCAGAAGCGGGGAAAAAGTTTATATCTTTGCCGAATGTTCTAAAAGGTACAACCGAAAAAGTAAAGTTGATAAGCGAGTGCTTGAAAGCAGCCGCTGATCGCCATAAATCCTATGCGGATTTGAGGCGTAGGGATATAGAGTATGTTGTGGGTGATAAAGTGTTTTTGAATTTGTCGCCCTGGAAGAAGGTGTTACGTTTTGGCGGAATGGGAAGCTTAGCCCGAGGTTCATCGGACCATACGAGGTTGTCGAGCATGTGGGTCCTGTTGCGTACCGTTTGAGGTTACCTCCGGAGTTGGGAAAGATTCATGATGTGTTCCATGTTTCGGTGTTGCGGAGATATAGGTCGGATCCATCGCATGTCATGCCGGTGGAAGAGATTGAGTTGAGATCAGATGTATCTTATGATGAAGAACGAGTAGAGATTCTTGATACCAGTAGTAAGGTGCTCCGTGGCAAAACAGTCGAGCTGGTTAAGGTGTTGTGGAAGCATCGTGGTGTTGAGGAGGCCACGTGGAAGCGTAAGTCGGATATAGTAAAACAGTTTTCGCATTTGTTTCCTCCAGGTAAATTTTAGAGACGGAATTTCTTAAGTGGGGGAGAGTTGTAACGCCCCAGTTTTAGGGCTTACGGTTTAGAGGGTTTATTAGACGGTTCGGTGGACCAGAGTAAAGATTCGAGTCAGTTTCAGGATCATATATTTTTTTGTTGGAAAAGTTATGGAAAAATGCTTAAAAATCATTATTAATTATGTTTTTAATAATGGTGGAATCAATTTTGAGAAATGAGTTTTGGAAGATTGACATTTTGGTTAGTGACCAAAATGAAAGTTTTGAAACTGTAAATTTCTAGTGACTAAAACGAAAAGGATCAAATAATTAGAATCTTTAAGGAGATATTTTATCAATTGGTTTCTGATGATTTCTCCCTTGATTTAACTAATTTTAACATGTGATTAAATTAATAATTAAAGTGGATTTTATTAAAAAGTTAGTTATCTTTTCTAAACAAAAATCACGTCATTTTCTCTCAACTTTTTCCTCTCCATTCTCTCCTCAGCCAAACACTTAGATTTCATCAAATTTCCAGAGGTGAGGTGGTTTTTAACTTGATTTTATTGTTTGAAATTGTTTTATAAAGATTGATTACACAAAATCTTACATTAATCTTGTGTTTTCTTAGCTTTTCACAAACCAATTAAGGGAGAAACTTCATAATAGGGGTAAGGTCCGAGATCTCCTCTATTGTATGGTTCTTTATTGAAATTCCCAAGCATTTGATCCTTGTTTTTGTGTTTCTAATATGATTTTGATGGCTTTCTAATGATTTAATGAGTTCTTTGAGGAAAATGAGTTGATTCGCGAATTAGATCTGATTTCCAGTAAGTAATGGTGATTTGATTTATATTTTGGATGATTAATAATGTTGATAAGTGATTTTTATCAATGGAATCCTGAAACTTAAGAATCTCTATTTGTTTAGGTTGTTAGTTTTGAGGTTTTGTGGTGTTTTTGTGGTTGTAAGGTTGCTGGAAGTAGTAGCTTGTTTTGGATCTGTTTTTAGATGTGTTTTGATGTTGGAAATGATGCTAGGTTGATAGAAGTTGGCTGGGTTGTGAATTGAAGTGTTTTGGTTATGTTTTCGGTTGTTGGGGAGGGTTAATTGTTAGGATTTTGTGGAAATCTGAGAAGGCTTGTGTTTGTTGTGTTTAGAATGCATTATGATGCATTAATCCTTTGTTGTTGTGTGGTAAAAACAGGGGAGGTTGATCCAGAAGTGATTGAGAAGTGTAGGAGGCTTCGGATGCTTGGTTTCTCGTCAGCGAATCGAAGTTTCGTTTGTCGGTGAGTGAAAACGTGGTTTAATGCATTTTGCTGTTTTGAGAACAGAGTTTGGGAGTTAAGGTAGAGCTTGAAACGCTTACCTAGACTCGGAAGTAAGTATAAAGTGGTTGTACTCTCTTGGTTGTGCTAGTTTGAAATGGTTTTATGCACTTGTTTAAATTACATGTTACCTACTGTTTAAGCATGTTTTAAAGTATTTGATATATTGTTTTTAAGCATGAAATGCTGAAGGATACACATGGTAAGTGATCCTTGTAAGTATGGTTTATACTTGTGTTTTGAAGCATGGTTGTTGCTTTGGAAATGATATGGTTTAATGCTTGTTAAAACAGTGAGGTAAATGTTAATTGGTTAATTATATTGGCAAGTGATGTGGTTTTAAAATTGTTAAAGGATATAGTTGGCCGGCCATAGGATTGAGTGCACTGTAAATAAGTCGCCTTGGATGTTGAGGGGTTTATATTGTGTACCGAATACTCCATCCAAGTGCCCTAACGGTAGAGGGTTTAATGGTACCGAATACTCCTATTAGTGGGTTAAGCATCTAACCGATGAGAGGGATTGGTATCCCTGTGGGTTGAGATTGTACCCGGTTGTTATTGTACCGCGATTGTGATTGAATCGCTATTCCGGTTGAGATGGCTTGAAGTGTTGGGTTAACACTTGTTGAATCCGTGTATCCGATGAACTCTTTTGTTATTGGACTGGTTAAATGATCACTTGAATGCCAATATAATTGTTAATGTATTATTGAAATGCTTTATGATGTATAATGTTATTTATACATGTTTTTCCTTAAGCTTTGCATTTGGTAGTAATGCATGGGAAGGCTAAAGTGGAGGGTTAGCAATGTAACTTGCTGTTGGTTAATGACACATGTGGCATATGTTTTGTATGTTGGTTTTTAATGACATAAAATGCATGTTTTTAAAGAGGCATGATGACGTTTTAAAGGATGATGTTAAGTAAATGGTTTTAAATGCATTGATGGTGTTTGCTTTTGAGCACTCCTCACTAAGCCTTGTGTGCTTGCTCTCATTGTCCATCAATGCAGATAATTGAGGTCTTGGAAGCCAGCAAAAAGCAAGGGGATCTTGGCAAGCCTTGTTTCTAAAGTATGTTAGAGACTAGACTATAATGAATAAGGGCAATGGGGTACTTGCTGTGTATTGGGAGATGATTTGTGAAACTCCTTGTTTGAGCATGTTTCTTTAGTTGCTCTTGGTTTGTAAATGGCCTTTAAGGTTTATTTTTGGTGCTGGTTTACCTTTTGATATGTTGGTTGGATGCATATTAGGAAACATGCCTATAGGTTTCCTATCTGATGCATGAATCCTTGTGGTGTTGTTAGATATGTGGTGTTAAATAGTATGAAATATGTTTGACATGTTGGTATTGAGTTTAAAGCATGTTGGAGTGGTTTGAGTATGCTTATGAGATGAAAAATTAGCCAAATGTGACATTACAGGCCAGACGTGCATATACGCGGGGGATCGTATCGGTACGGCTAGGCAATTTCAGGCTTGTGGGATCGATACTGGTCTGGTGCGTTTCGATACGCCTAGGCAAATTTGGCCAGGCGTACCAGTACGGGGATGGCGTTTTGATATGAGTTTTATCCACTTGAATTCACTTTTGTAACTCGAACCCGCGTATCGAAACACCTAAGGAACCGTATCGGTACGGTTGTAAATTTTTCAAAAGTTCAGTATTTCAGTTAGGCGTATCGAAATGGCTTGGCGGTATATCAAAACAGTGTGTTTCAAACCGTATTGGTACGGGCTTACCATTTTGATACGGATGGTCGGTTTTGCTGTTAATGTCATTTTGGGCAGTTTTGCTTTTTTTGCTTTTTAGTCCCTAAATCTTGCCGATGCAATTATATGTGGGAGAATGAACAGATTGAGATGAAATTGGTGATGAAGGTTTGTAATCTGTCTAATTAAAGATTGTTAACTTAAAAATGAGTTTTAATCCTGATTTTTTTTGTATTTGCAATTTGGTCCCTAACTTGCATACGTGATCAATTGGATGTCAAATTGATGCCCGATTGAGTTGGGGTTGCATTTGATGTCTATATGAACATGTAGGGTTAATAAATGGGAATCTAGATAAGATAAAAAGAAAAAAATGGACCGGGTTTGATTGAATCTCTTCGGTTTGCTACGGCAAACCTAATGTAGCCTTCTTGGTTCTGTTGGCCGTCTAGGCCGGGTCAAGGGGGTTACAGCTACTCTTCGGAAGCTTTGAAATATGCTAAAGCTAAAAAGAATAAGGGAGAAGGTGCATCAACTGGTCATGCCCAGATATTTGGCGAGGAGTTCCCTTCCAAAATTAATGAGCCGGTAACTGAGGCTCAGGCATAGGAATTTCTGAAGTTCGTGAGGCACAGTGAGTACAATGTAGTGGAGCAGCTGCAAAAACAACCAGCAAGGATTACGGTGTTAGAGTTGCTTTTGAGTTCAGAAAAGCATCAAGATGCATTGTTAAAGGCGCTGAACCAAACATTTGTTCCCGGGTGACATTTTTGTGTCTAAACTGGACAAAATAGTGGGGCATATCACCGCGTACAACTACATCACGTTCAGCGATGACGAGATCCCAAAAGGAGGTATGGGGTCCACCAAAGCTCTCAACATCACCACCCACTACAAAGGGTATGTTTTGCTAGGAGTACTGACTGATAATGGGTCGGCATTAAACGTACTACCGAAGGTGACTCTGCAAAGGCTACCGGTAGATGACTCCTACATGAAACCTTGTCATAACTCCGTAAGAGCCTTTGACGGTACTCAAAGGGGAGCACTTGGAAGAATTGAGGTACCTTTATTGATTGGGCCGACAGAGTACACAATTGATTTCGTGGTAATGGACATAAAGACGAGCTACAGTTGCTTATTGGGAAGACCATAGATTCACTTTGCTGGAGCCGTTCCCTCATCACTCTATCAGAAATTGAAATTTGTGATTGAAGGCAAGTTGGTCACTGTAGAAGCTGAGCAAGAAATCATTGCCTCAGTAACATCGGATTACCCCTACATCCAGAACGATGAAGATGCTACAGAATGTTCTTTTCAAGAATTGGAACTTGTAAATGCTACATTTGTAGCGGAATGTAATCGGATCCCCTGTCCCAGGTTATCCAACTGCACCAAGATGGTCGTTTCTGAAACTTTAGGCCAATGAGCCAAAATAGGAAGAGGGCTAGGAAGGAGATTGCAAGGAAGCCTATGACCCAGAAGTGTCATCACCAAGAAAGATCATTTTGGGCTTGGCTACAAACTGAGTATTCAGCAAAGGAGAGAGGAATATAGAAGGAAAGAGGAACAAATGAGGGCTAGACTCAAACGAGAGGATATTCCATGGAGACCGATGTCTTTCCCTCATGTAAAAGATATTTTTGTCTTTGGAGGAATTGACCATATAGAACAGAAAGTACAAGAAGCAATTCGATAAAATGACATACTTAACGAGGATAAGATGTTCAGTGAATCGCTTGAAGGGATGTCCATCAACATGGTAGCTAAAGGTGACAATGGTAGCAACGTGTTGACCAGCATCTGCCCTTGTCGTCCTGAGGAAACTCTCAATAACTGGAGCTACATTGATCTACCTGTAATCTTTAGGGCTAGATCAGAGTAATGATCCAAACCAACCCTTTTGTTTTGCCCATAGGCAATATGGATCTTTTGTATGGGGCATCTATGTTAACTTTTTATTTGCAATGAAATAATGTCTTCCTCGTTTTCTCAAATGGCAAACATCTCATTTACTTCATTCATTCATTTCTTAATCATATTCATTCACTTCATTTAAAATCATTCTCTTCCCAATACATTCGTTCTCATTTCATGCAGGGTCCCCATGATTAACTGTATGAATAATTTTGAATCCAATCCCGAGGTAGACTTTGAACGCCCTGAGATCTCAGCAGAAACTGAAGAGGAGGACGATGAGGAAGAATGCGAGGCTCCTAAAGAGTTGGTAAGAATGATGGCCAACGAAGAAAGGCAAATCATGCCCCACCAAGAAGAAACAGAAATTGGGAACTTGGGAACCGATGAGGAGAGAAAAGAAGTGAAAATCGGGACTACATTTTCCTTAGAAACCAGGCGTAAACTGATAGCCCTACTCCAAGATTTCAATGACGTCTTTTCTTGGACTTATCAAGATATGCCGGGGTTGAACACAAACATAGTGGTGCACAAGCTGCCAACAAGGCCAGAATGCAAACCAATCCAACAAAAACTAAGAAGAATAAGAAATAACATGCTGTTAAAAATCAGAGAAGAGGTGAAAAAGCAGTTTGATGCTGGCTTTCTGGAAGTTTCCAAATACCCTGAATGGGTTGCAAACATCGTACTAGTGCCAAAGAATGATGGGAAAGTCTGCATGTGTGTAGATTACAGGGATCTCAATCGAGCCAGCCCTAAAGACAATTTCCCTTTGCCACATATTGACACGTTGGTGGACAATACCGCGGGACACTCATTGTTCTCATTCATGGATGGTTTCTCAGGATACAACCAGACAAAGATAGACCCAGAGAACATGGAGAATGCCACATTTGTAACTATGTGGGGCACGTTTTGTTACAAGGTGATGCCTTTCAGACTCAATAACGCGAGGGAGACTTATCAAAAAGCAATGTTGACTCTTTTCCATGATATGATGCATAAAGAGATAGAAGTATACGTGGATGACATGATTGCTAAATCTCGAACCGAGGAAGAGCACTTTCGAAACCTGAGAAAGCTATTTCAAAGACTACGAAAATACCAGCTAAAGCTCAATCCGGCTAAATGCACATTCGCAGTCACATCTAGAAAACTCTTGGGGTTTGTAGTGAGCAGGAAGGGGACTGAAATCGATTCAGAAAAAGTGAAGGCTATCCAGAACCTCCCACCGCCTCATACTCAGAAAGAAGTCTGAGGTTTCCTGGGAAGGTTAAACTACATTTTCCGTTTCATCTCTCAATTAACAGATAAGTGCGACCCTATCTTCATACTACTTAAGAAGAATAACCCAGGGGTCTGGGATGAGGAATGTCAAGAAGCTCTAGAGAAGATTAAGAAGTACTTGACGAATGCCCCGATTCTAGTCGCACCGGTACCGAAAAGGTCTTTGATCCTTTACCTGCAGTTTTTGAAAACTCGATGGGTTGCGTGTTGGGGCAACATGATGAGTTTAGGAAGAAGAAAAGAGCCATCTACTATCTAAGCAAGAAGTTCACCGATTGCGAAGTACGATACCCGCCAATTCAGAAACTATGTTGCGTCTTGGTTTGGACTACCAAAAGGCTTAGGCTGTACATGTTATACCATACCACCTGGTTGATATCCAAATTAGACCCCTTGAAGTTTCTAATGGAAGCACCGGTATTAACGGGGAGGATGGCCCGTTGGCAGATGCTCTTATCCGAGTTTGACATCATATATGTGAGCCAGAAAGCTGTGAAAGGAAGTGCTATAGCAGATTTCTTAGCTAGCTGTGCTTTAGATGATTATGAATCGTTGAACTTCAACTTTCCAAATGAGGACTTGATGTGCATTACAACTGCGGAAGACGTTGTTTCAGATGATGGCTCGTGGAAGTTTTACTTTGATGGAGCCTCCAATGCCCTTGGCCACGGGATATGAGCCATACTAATTTCTCCAGAAGATGTCTACTACCCCTTCACCAACAAACTATAATTCTTTCGCACAAAAAACATAGTTGAATACGAAGCTTGTGTTATGGGACTAAATGCAGCCATTGAAAGAAAGATCAAAGAACTTCGGGTATTCGGAGATTCGTCCTTAGTGATCTATCAGTTACAAGGAGAATGGAAAACTAGGGATCTGAAGCTATTCAAATACTACGAGTTGATCCAAGAGCTCATTAAAGAATATGAAAAGGTCAATTTCACCTACCTTCCTAGAGAAGACAACTAGATGGCAGACGCCTTGGCAACCTTGGCCTCCATGTTCAAAGCAAATACGAAAGCAGAAATGAAACCAATTGAGATGCAGACTTTTGAGAGGCCAGCTCACTGTTATAATGTGCAAGAAGAAATAGATGGAAACCCTTGGTATTACGATATCTTGCAATATATCAAGTATCAAAAGTATCCGGAAAGGGCAAACGAAAATGACCGAAAAAACACTCAGAAAGATGGCAAGAGGATATGTTTTGGACATGGAGATTCTGTACAAAAGAGGCCATGATCAGGTGTTATTGAGATGTGTAGATGCCCAGGAGGCGAGAGAAATTTTGGCAAAAGTGCATGATGGTTTGTGTGGAACACACGCTAATGGTCTATCAATAGCCTAAAAAATCATGAGATATGGCTATTTATTGTCGACTATGGAGGGAGATTGCATCGATTACGCCAGAAAATGTCATAAATTCTAATTATATACCGACAAGATCCACGATCCTCCTTTACCTTTACACACCATGAACTCGTCTTGGCCGTTTGCAGCATGGAGCATGGATGTCATTAGACAGTTTGATCCGAAGGCTTCTAACGGGCACCATTTTATTTTGGTTGCCATTGATTACTTCACTAAATGGGTGGAGGCAACATCTTACGCCAATATTAGAAGGACAACGGTGTGCAAGTTTTTGAAGAATGAGATCATTTACCGATATGGGTTACCGAAAAGGATTATCACCGATAATGCTTCCAACCTGAATAACAAATTGATGATTGAGGTGTGCAACCAGTTCAAAATAACACACCATAATTCCACGACCTACCGTCCTAAGATGAATGGGGTAGTAGAAGCGGCAAATAAGAACATAAAGAAAATCATTACGAAGACAACAGACACCTACAAAGATTGGCATGAGAAGCTGCCATTTATTCTGTTCGCCTATCGGACACCTGTTCGCACATTAACAGGGGTAACACCTTATTCCCTAATATACGGCACAGAGGCAGTACTACCCATTGAGTTGAGATTCAGCCACTCCGGGTTCTGAATGAAGTTAAACTGGATTAATTAGAGTGGGTGCAAACTAGACTCGACCAGTTAAGTCTCATCGAAGAGAAGAGGTTGAAGGCCATTTGCCATGGTCAAATGTACCAAAGATGAATGATGCAGGTATATGATAAGAAAGTGCGCCCGAGAGAATTCTGAGAGAGATATATGGTGCTTAAGAAGATTCTCCCGATTCAGAAAGATTTTTGAAGAAAATGGATGCCTAACTAGGAAGGGCCATATGTCGTCAAGAAGGCCTTTTCGGGAGGAGCGTTGATTTTAACTGAAATGGGCGGAGAAGAATTGAAAAATCCTGTGAATTCTGATTTAGTTAAGAAGTATTATGTTTGAAAAAATTTTGAAAAAAGGAAATGAAAAATGATGAAAAATGAGGCAAAAACCTGAAAATGCGCTTCATAAAATAAAAACCTAAGGTGAAAACCCGCAAAGGGCGCCTTAGGTGTAAAAAAAAGCTCAAGACGAAAACCCAGAAAAGGGCGTCTTGAAGCAAAGGAATGATCTGAGTTCAAAACCCGTTAAGGGCGGCTCAGATAAATTTTGAGATTTGGCATTCGGCAAGTAGAATTACCCTCACGGGCACCAAAAGAAGGAGCTCCAGGAAAAGATTCTATTTCGATAGATGGGATCACGCATCATTCATATAGTAGATTTTGGGGGCTTTGCATTTCATGTTCTGCTTTCCCTTTTCCTCATGTTTGCCATGACTTTTCCAAAACTGTTCCAAGTCCTTAATGTCAATAAAATCTTGTTTTTGCCTTCCCTTCATTGTCTTCTCATTGTTTTCATAAGCATCATGCAAACAGGTTAACATAGACTTATAATAAACAAAAGATTTGTAAGCATTATTGTGATCTAACCCTAAGAATGCAGGTGATTAGAAAACAAAATTAACTTTGATCTCAAGCTTTCTACATAATGTATGTCGAGGCACGACGAGGGGAAGACTTCGAGCATCAGTATAAGATAACCAATGTCATGCACCATTCATACTTGTCTGGGAAAATATTTAAGACGGCAACAAAGGACTCCCAGGTGAAAACCCGTAAGGGCGCCTAAAAAAATCTAAGACAAAAACCCGAAAGGGCACATTAGAACTTAGAACCGAAAACTCAGAAAAGAAAGACTGAAATGGTTGAAACCTAATAGTGAGATGGGGTACCGTCACCAGAAGAAGAAAAGGAAAAGAAAGCAAGCAGAGGGTCGAGATTAACTGACTGCAGAAGCAGGTACATCGAGACATTGACACTCGTGCATCATGTATAGTTAGGCATCCCTAGGGTTATGAGCATGCTAACTTATTTATCATAGCATTTGTCTATTTTAAGCAGGTATTTGCAGATCCAAAAAGATCGGTAGCCATTTTCAGCTTGAATCCCCAAATTTGAAGAAAGATTTCGACAGCCTTAGTAGCGTGGTTCCATAAAGATTAGTAGCCATTTTCGGCGTAAATCCCTAAATTTAAAGAAAAACTTCGGTAGCTTTAGTAGCGTGAGTCCAGAAAGATCGGTATCCATTTTCGGCGTGAATCCTCACATTTGAAGAAAGATTTCGGCAGCCTTAGTAGCATGAGTCCAGAAAGATCGGTAGCCAGTTTGATGTGAATCCCTAATTCAAAGATAAAGGTTCTATATAGGAAGAGCCTATATTTTTAAGCCCTCACAGTGAAAGGTTCTATATAGGAAGAACCCGTAACTCCGAGATTTCAGAAGCTAAAAGTTCTATATAGGAAGGACTTGCGGCTCCAAGGTTTGAAGACTCGCAGTTCTATATAGGAAGAACTCCTAGTCAGAGGAATCCATCCGTGACACATACTGAAGGCGATGAGTTCTATATAAGATATACTCCAAGCTTTACCGTGTCAGAGTCAAAGGTTCTATATAGGAGGGACTCGTAACTCAAGACTTCAGAATGAAAGGTTCTATATAGGAAGGACATGTTGCTCAAAGATCAGAAGGTGAAGAAGTTCTATATATGAAGAACTTACGAACCTGAAGATTCAACTGAGGAAAAGCGGAGAGTTCGAGAAGAACACGTGATTCCGAAGCTATAAACAGGGAGTCGGATAAAAATGAGTGCTTATGATCTTTGCTTTATTCCCGTTCTACGAGAACAATCAAAGATGGGCAACTATAATCACTCATTTTTATCTAGTTTGCAAATATTATGTAATTATTAATATATATTATTATTACATACATATATGATAATATTATATGTTTATTATGTACGTGTAATTAATATGTACGTAAAACATGTGTGTGATATGTGTGAGTGCATGTATGTTACGTATTATGTATGCGTACGCATTAATAACTAGTATGGCATACGTGTGCCGTATGTTTGCATGTCATGTATGCTTTAATTGTTTGTATATGTACTAAGGTGTATAGTTATGTTAATTATGTACGAACAAATATGTATATATATACATGCTTGAATGTTATGTGTTTAAATGTATGTGATGAATGTGTTAATTTACATATATGCTTGCATGTACGTATATTGTATGTGTATGTGTGCATGTATTATTATTATTACCGGTATTATTATTATTATTAATGGGCTAAATTAAAATAAAATCCAAAAAAATTAATTAAAACCCAAATAAATAATTAAATGTCCAGTCCAATTACAAACATTAAGTGTCCATTACATAAAATACAGGCCCATTTGGCCTAAAACCCTAATCTATATCAAATAACTAAACCCTAATTGCAGCTTTCTCTCTTATGCGCACCCGTCCCTGGGCTATTGGATCAGATCTTGATCCAACAGCCACGATTGAAGGAAGTTGACCCTCCAGCTGGCCGCGTGAGATCACGCACGGGCCATTCAACTCCTCACGCGCGCGTGATGTCCACGCATCAGACCCCTCGGCTGCTGTGCGCCACGTGGCTTCATCTCGTGTAATCCCGCCCATTCTAAGATCTCATTCGAGCCATCCGTTCTTCAGGCAATCTCAGCTATTGGATCAAATCTGATCCAACGGCCCAGGATGCTTCTGGTCAAACGGTCACCTCCACCACTCCACCATATCGATCTTTACCGGCTCTCCAACCATCGTGCTCAGATGCGTGCAAAAACAAAGAAAAGAAGTTTGTCAGTTACCAAATCACAAAAAATATGTACTTTATGTTCTATTTCTACCAACCAAAAGGAAAATATATATGTATCAAACTGAGAACAACAAGTTTTCAGTTTTTGCAGTTTCCAGAAATAAAAATACAGAGTTTCCAATGGTAATTCTTCTTCCCTCCATTCTTTTCATGCATGCGGGTACGAAAATAAAAAAAACAAGTAAAGGGGATAAGGGTTTACCCGAGTGATTCGGCTCCTTCTCCAGTGACAATCTCTTTTATGGGTGAATCGGAGTAGGATTCAATGGAAAGAGTGTGTTTTGGTTTCTAAAAAAAATGGGGCCATTAGAGATTTTTGTTCGATTCTGATAAAAAGAAGATTCTAGGGTTTTAACTGGTTTTTTTTTAAAAAAATGGTGCTACTTTTCATCTCCTCGCCATGATTGGCAGTGGCCGGAGTAGCCGGACCACCGCCGGTTTCTGGAAATAGCTGTGGCCAGTGGGGTTTTGTTTTTTTTGGGGTGGCCGTTCTGGAAACAAAATGAGAGAATGGGAGAGTTAGTTTTGAGGGTAGAAAAAATGAAAAAAAGAGTCAAAGGGGGGCTGATTGGGTCGCTTTATAGAACCAAATAAAAAAGAAAATGGTATAATTGCCCAATAAGGACCTCTGTCCTTTCTGTTTTTTCACTTCGAGCGTGCCGCCTGGGTAAATAGCACATTTGGTCCTCTATTGTTCAAAACTTCGCAAAATCATCCATGGATTTAATTAAATCAGTTTTTGAATGGCAAAATTACCTGCTTAGTCCTTCCGCGCTTTTAATATTTTCACTTCGAGCTTCCCCCTTGGTTTTATTACATTTCCAGTCCCTGCTGGTTTATTTCGGTATACAATTAGGTCCTAAAATGTGTGTTTTTTTTTCTGTTGTTTCTGGCCTGTTGGTTTTATTTTTATTTCATTACAGTCTTGTATTCATGTATTATTTTAAGTCATCATGTTTGAAAGTATGTTAATATTATGTTTTTTTTGTAGCATGATTTGTGATGTTCTTCATGTATGTATTATATATATATATATTGTTGTCTCATTATATCATGTTCATTCATGTTTTTTTATGTGTATTATCAGGTTAATATGTCATTTAGCTTATTTATTCATGTTATATATATATATATATATGTTTTAGCATGTTTATTTTATTCTTCATGTTTTATTCTATGTGTGGTTTTTTAGCATGTTTGCATTACCCATTTGTGTTTTTATATGTTTTTTTATTTCATGTTTTTATAATGTATGTTTAGTTTATGATATCATGTTTTTGTATTTTCGTTCGTTCGTTCATATCTTACATGTTTGATTTGTTTGTTTTAGTTTATTGGTATTTGGCATGTTTTTTTTGTAATTTAGCATGGACTTTATATTCACCTTGTTTTTAGGTTATATGTTAGTGTGGTGTTATTTGTCACGTATAATGTCACATTTTTAATTTATGTGTAAATTGAGTCATATGTTAAGTATTAAGTATTAGTTTTGTATGTTAACATGTTGTTTTGCTTTGTTAATCTAGTACCATATTGTACGTATGTCATGCATATGTTGCATTTTGTGGTGTTTTTTAGGTGTTTAAGCATGTTATGGTTATTTAATTTAATTTTAGAGGCATGTTTTTCTTCTTTTTCCATATTTATGTTAACGCTTTGTTTTATTATTATTATTATGATATGCTATGTTATTCATGTTCATACATTTTATTATTTTTGTTTAGTATTGTAATATTCATGTTTTTTTTATGTTTTAGTACCTTGTCAATGTGAATGTATGCTTTTTTATTTGTTTTATAAGATTGCATAACGGAATATTATTTGTCAATGCGGTGCCTTTTTATTCGAGCGTAAACGTGGCCAGTATTAAGTGCAGTGATGGTGGTCTATCGGTTTATTCTCGAATAACGGGGCCCTTAAAATTTACTTGCACTTATAACCAAATTTTAATTTAATCATTACTTTAATCCGGAAAGTTTAATATTAATAAAGCGGTAATTATTAAATTACCAATTTTGGGCGGTGTGGGGGTGCTAATTTTTCCCCATCCGTAACTGATTCCCGAACCCAACATTTTTTAAATCTCTGGTTTCATGGTGTCCGGCCTACCTTAGTGGCCGGTGGAGACTCAATTTTTTAATAAAACGCAATTTTTCTAAAACCCCGTGGAATACATATTTTTAAATACCCGAAAGACCTCCAAACGCAGTAAAACAACCGTTTTTTAGCGAAACACTCGTAGAAAGGATCACTACAATATATTGACGTGTTTATATGGCAATGTATGTCCATAATTTTTTAACCATTTGATAATGTATATATTTTGTACGTATATATGTTCGAATTTGAATATCTTAATATGAACATCATTTCCAAACACTTAAATTTTCAAGGCTTAAATGAAAATTCATCACTTAAACTATGTCCTTTGTTTGCTTATAGCACTTAAACTATTTTTGGTCAAAACAAGTACTTAAACTATTATTTTTGGTCGTTTTAAGTCCCTAAACTATTTTTTGGTCAAAATAGGTACCTAAACTATGCCATTTTTTACTTTTAGTCCTTAAACTATCTATCGGTAAAAAAATCTTTGTGACGTGTCAATATCTTATTGGTCAAAAATATTTTTTTAACTTAGATAACTATCGGGCTTAAAGTGACAAAAAATAATAGTTTAGATATTTATTTTGACCAAAAATAGTTTAAGGGCTAAAAGCAAACAAATGGTATAATTTAGGGGTTAATTTTTCCTTTAAGCCAATTTTTAAAGGGTTTTATTTTGATACACAGTCCGTGTAAAATATTTTTACACAACCCTTCTATAAAATCCAAAATCTAAACCCCTAACCCTAACACCCTAGAATCTAAACCCTAAACCATAAGCTCTAACCCTAAACTTTACATTCTAAACCTTACAACCTAAATTCTTAAACTTTAAACCCTAAACTAAACTCCTAACCCCTAAATTTGAAAAGCACGTGTAAATTTCAATTTATACGGACTGTGTATCAAACTTATTCTCAGTTTTAAATATACAGAACTTTTGTTTTAATTCGGCTGCATATTTAAAGAAACTAAATAAATGTAGTTTTTTATGTTAAACAATTATGATTATTTCCGTGTTCAACATTTTTAATAAAAAAAATAGAATGTACAGTAAAATCAGATTATATTCTTAATGATTTCACTTTTTATTATAGTAAATATTATAGATTAAAAAAATAAAAACGGAGTGCAATATTTAAAAAAATAATTTTCCCGCAATATTTCACCAAGAAAGCCGTATATTTGACTTAGATTTTTAAATTTTTGTGAATTAATTCTTAAATATTTTTAATCTTTATGAATTATATTACTAACTTTAGAATTTTGAGGTTTTATATATTTGTCTACAATTTTTTTTATTCGCCACTGGGTAAAGAGAGAAGAAAATCAAAAGCGTGTTCACTTTGTACAAGTGAGCAGAGCAGTGCATCCCTCTCAATGATGAAGAAGGACACGTGAAGATTCAGGACCAGCTGGCATGCACCGACCATGGCCCAATTATTTGTTCCGCAGGACCCACTTTTATTGTCGTCATTTCCTTAGCCACTTTTTCAGGCCTGTTGGGTTTCAAACGGGACAAAAGTTGAACATGTCCATTCCCCATCTTCCATTACCAAGACTTGAGCAACATTTGCTGCTTGATTAAAATTAATCGATCAAATTGAAACTTGTTTAAGTATTTTTAATTAATTAGATATTTAATCTATTAATGATAACTTTATTTTAAAATTTATTTGTGACTAATTTGGCTTGAAACGATTAATAAACAGAATCAACTGAAAATTTTGAATATTTGATAATTTATATATTCAATTTATATATTTTTAAGCCTAGACGTATTCAAATGTCAAGAGACCCAACTAATTTTTAATCCTAGACTTATAAATATTTTCAAGACCTAACCAAGTTTTAACCCATATAATTTTTTTTAAATTAGTCTAATATAACTAAAGAAAAACCGCAAATCCTGAAACTTATAATAAAATCTGGTTGATTCAAAATCGACCACTTTAACTAAATGTTTTTCAATTCAATTAATGATTTTCAAATTAATTTCAATTTGGTTATAATAAAATTCAGTTAATTTAAAATTTGATTGAATTGATTGATTTTTTAAATGCAACTAATAACTTTTAAATAAATTTTAATTTGATTAATAATTAAAAATTAACTTATTTAATTTTATTTGTATTTTAACCGATGATTGAATTAATCGAACAAACAAGCCCAAGTTATAGACTTGCAGTCGGTAGAAAGGCCTTTGGCAGTGTAAAATTTTTGTAGCCTTTTGGGGATATTCAATTCAAGATTGCTACACCGGAGAGAATGATACATTTTATAATTATGACTGATTGTAAATGAGATAATGACACATGGCTTTACACTCGCCACGAATTAGAAGGGGCGTCAAACTGGATTTCCAGGCCTACTAATAGAGTGCGGCTGTTCCGAATAAAACACACTTCTGTTTTAATTCAGGGTAAATTACCCACATGTTACTCAATTATTAATAGATTACAAAAGGGTCATTTAGTTTTAAAAAGTACTAAATTGATTGATTGTCACAAACATGTCATTTGACTGCTAAAAATTAATTGGGTTTTGTAGTAGAATGGTTTGTTCATTAAAAAATATTAGATTTCTGAAAATTACAATTATGTCATGTGTTGATGAACCCCAAATTTTATCATACAATTCACGTCGATCTCCTCACTCGATTTATCAAATTATATTTCAGAAAATATATCTCAAAAGCCATGAAATCACCCCAAAACTTTTAAATTTGTTGAACCTTGAGCTACACTGAACATTGTTAGATGACCTTCGTCTCAATATATGTTCTCCCTCTTACCAACGAAAACCTCTCTACCATTTGGATCTACCCGTCTACCATTAGATCATAGAATGTGTCCCTGATCTTCGAGAAGCCAAAACCCCAAAACAAATTTTCTTTTCTAATAATTGACTCGTTTGTGATTTTTCAAAATTAAGTGACCCATTTATAATCTTACTATTAATGGGATGAATTACGTGTAAATTAAGCAATTAAGAAAATCACATCAAAATGTTTCCCAACGGTACTTTCTAACGACCCAATAACTTGTTTATAATAATAGATTAGTTAAGTGATTCATTTATAACTTTTTAAAATTAAATTATTTATTTATGATTTTATTAATAATTGAATAATTTGTATTGCAAATTATTTTAAATACTATAACGCTGGAGTAAATGATTGAAGCACAGGACATCTCTATTTGAGAGCGACCCTTGACCAATTTCACATGCCTCGGATTATGAAGGTTTTTTTTTTATCATCAAACACTATATGATTTATTAAATATGGGAATCATACAGCTAACATCAATGAACGCCTCGTTAAAAATCTTCATAAGCCTAAAGGGAGGAAAAGAGTACGACTCGTTAATGAAGAGCGAAGCAAACACCAAGTAAAGCCAAACAAAATAGCAAATGTCCCACAACCAGAATCTAAATACAACCAATGCACAACAAACCCACAGCAGCAGCACCTCCAAAAACCCAAAGCTTCTCTCACCAAGCACGCATGCAGCCACTCACAAGCTTGCCTGAAATAACGTCCAACGCGTCACTCCTTCCTGGGCAAGGCATCAGCTAGGGCATTCACCTCCCTGAAGGTGTGATGAAAACAAACAGAACCAAGACTATTACATGCCCGATCAATGACCCCAAAAACCTCCCACAGTCTCTATGGCATGCTATTCAACT
The DNA here is from genome assembly GCA_019671005.1 of Hibiscus mutabilis. Taxonomy (NCBI): domain Eukaryota; kingdom Viridiplantae; phylum Streptophyta; class Magnoliopsida; order Malvales; family Malvaceae; genus Hibiscus; species Hibiscus mutabilis. The sequence goes on from CM033751.1 coordinate 13,848,122, forward strand.
GAAGCACCTATCCCAACGCGATCTTTGAGTCTGACTCCACCACAAGACACTGAGACGACCAACAAGACTCAATATAGAAAGACACGGTAAACTCAATTGTGCGTAGCTCGGCCTCATTCAAGTTAAGACAACCAAGGGGACCCAAGATAATTGCCAAAATCTTTCCCCAATCATCGCGCAACACCCCACCAAAGTTGTCGGCCCTAGATTACCTCGAGCTGACCTATCCACATTAAACGTCAAGGTACCCCTAACCGGAGGCTCCCAATACACCCCCACTCGGCATGACCTCGGGCTAGTGCACACACAACATAGATTCGAACAGCACCACCACATGGCCTCACTAATATTCGCCACATCCCTTAACGTCTTCACCCAGTAAAATGACCGTAGTTTTATCAAGAAGAAAATTTCAGCCATAGATAACCGCTTATTATTAAACACTACCTCGTTATGCGCCAACCATAGCGTCCACATAAGCGCCGCAACACACGAAACCCACCAATGTCGCAACTCGCCTGTGAATGAGCAATGGAAACCTGGTAAAAAGAAATCCGCAAACAAATGTGGCAACGACAAACTCACCCCCCACCAAAGCTTGAACCAATTCTAAATACTCTGAACAAAAGGACAAGTGTAAAATAAATGCTCAATCTCCTCTTCCACTACCTCACACCAAATACAAAAACCTTGGTTCTCACCAAGCTGAATACCACGAAGCCTTAAAAAATCACAAGTTGGCAAACGTTTAAGCCTAACGAACCACAAGAATGCTTGAACCTTAGGAGGAACGAATACTTTTCAGTCAAAACATTCCCCAAACCATTGTCACCCGCATTGTCCATCATCAACAAACGAGACAAAACTTTTATTAAGAAATGGTCATGCGGATCATGTTTCAATATCAACGTATTACGACACCCTTCCTTAATCACCACATCCCCCAACAACGAGCACAACTCTCGTACTTGCTTTGATTCAAACGATCGAAGACCCCGACAAAAAAATATAGGCCAATACGCATGACTGAACACCCCATCAACTGAGTAATCACAAGCCAAAGCTAGCTTATTTGATGCAATAGAGAAGAGTCTCGGGAAAATATCCTTCAATGTCTATTTGACACACCATGGATCGAACTAAAACAGCATGCTACACCCATCACCAACATTCCAAATAAAAATTGAACTATCCATATGTGCAGCCACCCCAATCGAGCTAACAACTGTCACTATATGCTTCCAAATCAAAGACATAGAACCACGATAAGAAGTATTGAACCGCCACCACTGCACATCGACACCATACTTAGCCAAGATGATCGCTCTCCACAAAGAAGATGTATCTGCGGTATAATTCCATGACCACTTTGATAACAATGTCATATTACGAACCTACAAATTGGCAACCCTCAACCCTCTTAAATGGCGCGATCGACACACCAATTCCCACCTAACATGACTTATTTTTCTTTGTAATCCAACACCACCCCAGAAGAACGCACGTCGAATCTTATCAATTGCTGCAATTACACCTTTAGATACCACAAATAGACCCATATAATAAACTGGCAAGGAAGAAAACACCGAATTCACCAAAGTTACCTGAGCCGCGAACGAGAACGAAGATCTCTTCTATCCCGCTAATTTTTCTGTGAAAATTGGCTATCACCAGCTTCTAGACAGCTATGCTTCTCGGATTTATACCTAACGACATGTCCAAGTGCAAAAAAGGCATTTGTAATACCTTCGACCCAGATGTCACATTTGGGGCTAAAGCCCAAACCAAAATCATAAAATTACTCAACTTGGTTTAGCCCAAGTAAAATATTTTCCAAAAATATTTAAAGCCTACGATTCAAAATAAATGTATAAACGATTAAAACATTGCAAAAGAGCTCCAATTAAATAAAACATTTAAACATTTTACTCGATTAATACAAATTCAAAATAAGGATTACATACTTATACACGTAAAGTTCTATTAATACACTTCCCACTAAATATAAGTATCATACTCTAACAACGCCGCTTGCTGGAATCCCATACAAATAGTGCTCATTGATCCCGAAATCAACCTACACATAAAAATAATAATTCCCAACGTCGAGCTTACAAAGCTCAGTGGTACACATCTACTCTACTATACTTCATGCAAATCATAAACATAAGCATGCAAGCTAGTACAAGCAATAAAGAGAGATAAACAAACACGTGATGCTACCATTAGTCGCCTAAACACATGTTTTCAACATAGCAAAACATCATACATGGCCCACGAGGCCCAATCATACCCGGGATCTCACCAGATCACCCGAGAAAAAGTACACAAGTCATAACATAACCCTGGAGTGACGCCCGCGTCTACACAGCATCGGGATCGTACATTCTTGAGCGAGGCTCGCATCCACACAGCATCAGGATCCTACACTACGAACGAGGCTCGCGTCTACATAGCATCGGGATCCTACACTCGTAGTGATGAGGTTCGCGTCTACACAACATTAGGATCCTACATCCATGCTCAAAATCTCTCATCGAGCATCTTCGAATGAGGCCCGCATTCACACAGCATCGAGATCCTATATTTGAAAGTCTTTAAGGTGTTGCAACACAATTTTAGGGTTTCTAAATCCTAACAATAAGGGATGACTTGACTATCTAGGCATCCCATCAGCACACAGCAAGGACCCTAGTTACCACATAGCACACAACAACACATGATCCACCGAGGATTCCTATGATTCACTATTACAAGCAATCACCCAAGTTTTACCAAGTTATTAGTACATTAAGAAAGCTTGCTTTGATCATCTTTATTAAGTCCTCATTTATCCGTATTATCTCATTAATCAAGGAATAAATCAATTAATCAATATTCCGCTTTTACCCTTATCTTAGACCAACATTTTAGACTATTTAGCCTGGTAAAGTTAGTACTCGAATATAAGTATCGATACGCTACCCCTGGCTAACAGTACTCACATGTGTACCGCTAACACATTAGTTTATTGGGAAATTTCTAATTTCTATAAGTACCGATACGGTATCACCCCTACTAATATGACTCTAATTGCTTATCGATACAACCAAAGTTCATATTGATGCCTAACTCACGGGTTCATACAATTTCTTTAAATCACGGTGTTATAACGCCTATTAGGTCCTTAAAACTTATGAAAGGCATTAAGGTACGTTGCTAGCGTATTTAATTAATTAATACCATTTACCTATTTTTTACCCATTTAATTGAATATTTATCAGTATTGTCTCTTACCAATATTAAACCGAACATATTAATTTATTCAGCTAATACACGGAGCATCATCATATATTAATCAGTCAACCAATCATACAATCAGATATCATACGAATATTCAAATAATCCTACAGGATCTCTAAAGCTCATAACAGACTTGAACACTCTCAAGCTTATCAAGCATCTCAACAATTACCAAGCCTCGGACTATCGGTATCAACACATGCTTATTACTCATCTCCTAATTTGCAATTACTAACATACAAGACAATTATACTTATGATGCTCATAAAGCATTTCAGAGTTCGAGGTGTACTAACTTTAAGTCGATATCGCTAAAATCTTCATCTTAACTTCCTAAACAATCCACATAATTTGACATCCAAACCCGAACAACCCTTATATATCAACAAATATGAAAATACATTATTTCCATATATTTCGTATACCATCCTCAAGGTCAAACGAATAAAAAAGCTTACAGAGTTCGAATTTGATAAAACATATTGCGCCAATGGATCTGAAACATCAAGAAACCCCCAAGTAAGGTCTCTTGAAAAAGTCAACAGTTGGTCAACAGTCTTGCTGACCCTTGGGATATCTGGTGCGACGCAGGTGCATGGGAAGCTTGGTGCACCCTATGAACGTAATCCAGTGTGGACAAGTGCACTGTAGCCTCGGTGCACTAGCAGGTGTGTGCTCTAGTGCGATAGGGTGCATATGCACCCGGGTACCCTAATCTGGTGTGGCGTGGTGCACCGCAACATGATGCACCCGCCTGGCCAGGCGCACGCCCACCAGCAGCGGTGGTACGTGAGAGGCCCTCATGTGGCTGAAATGCGACAGTAAGCTCCAATCCCATTGTTTTTCGACCGCTGGTTCTGATGGTAGCCTCCGTTTGCGACGGCAATGACCAGAACAAGCTACCCCCAAAACTTCATCTTTCTCACTTTGACGAACGATAGCTCGGACAGTGATGCGATAACCACCGTTAGACTCGTCTCAGCAAGACATTTATAATGGTGTTGACAGTGTCGTGCAAGGCAGCTCTGATGATCGTAGATCGAGGTTCGAAGCCTTCCCCTCAATTTTTCTCTCTCCACAAAATATCTCATTTCCTTCTTTTCTCTCCCCATCAAACACCAACCATCATTTATTCAAAATAATATCAATTTTTATTTTCTTTCATCTTACTAAATAAATAATAAAAACACCAACCATCTATTACCATAAAGCCCATATTTAAATCTTAATTTGGGCTCTTAACGTAAAGGCCCAAATTAATTGGGTTCAAGGCTTAATTTGCAAAACCTAGAATTTGGGTCTTTACAACTATCCCCCTTTTAAGAAAATTTTATCCTCAAAATTTGTACTAGGAAAACAAGAAAGATACAAAACTTCTTAACTCTTCAAGGTTCTTAATTATAACCCGCCGTGCTACTCTAATCTCAACACTTATCAATAATAACATTGTCCTCGAATGTTACAATCATAGTCTCAATTGATTCTTCTCTGAAAAGAATTTCATTTTCGCTTGGTACATCACAAACGGCAAGTGAAATCCAACGGTACCTCGATAAAACCATCATACGAATACGTCAACAAAAAAACTTATCTTACGCTATAAAACCCAACAAATTTGTTGCACACAAAAATCCTTCCATAACAGCGTACAATCTAAAAAGAACAAGATGTTAAACAACCGCTGCAGCCAAAACAAACAATTTTACTTGTGGTGACTCCTTGAAGGAGTCTCTAACCCCTGATGGCCTCACAATTTAAAACATTGCTTGTTCGGTGCAAAACTTCAGAAAAAAGAGCATCGTCTCCGCTCGCCCCAAGAGCTTACCTTAAACTTTACATGATAACTCTTATCGATAACTGAAGCTTATCTCACTAGCTCGGTTTATGCAAGAATCTTACACTCTCAACTATAACGTGTCTAGAAACACGTCATATGTACCATTGGATCTGTCATTACATAGAAATCCTACCAAGGGATAAAGTTCTATCACAAACCTCGAATCTTGTGTCAAAAGGTAACATGTACACACCATAGTGTCGTACAACCTAACTAAAAACAATCTAAGCAGATTTTCAATCTGGATCTTACATTTGCCAAAAATATCAAACGGTACCTGCCAAGGAATGTATCATTACTCAAAGAAATCCCATCAAAACTGTGCAGTTATAATCCTTTACAAGTTCTATGGTCATCTATTTAATTTTCGCTGAAGAACATCGGCGCATCACAATAACTCTAAGAAATTTGATGTTTGACTCCCAACTGATGGTAAGTCAAACACTCATCTTAATTTCAGCATACTACTTTATACTGTTTCCTGAACACATGACGAAGGCTTGGTACCAACTGTCGCTCTCAAAATTTGTCGTATACTGACCACTATACTATAAAGGGAGAATCTCGCACAACAAGATCTCGAAGTCCAGCAGAAAGCATAAGAACCAAATCCAATCACAACATTGTGTCCCCTTAATCAGAATAAGAAGCTAATTCCCATGACTTCCAAAATGAATCAATTTTTTTAACTCGAAGCTTAACTAGAAAACACACGGGTACCAGTACTAACCGATCAGTACCAACACGGGATGAATCGAGTATCAGTACTACATAGAGCTAGCATCGGTGCTCCCTTACACGACCATCACTCACGATCCTTGATCTCCCCACATAGGTAGCATGATAATCTAACCTGAACTAACTTCGTATAATCTATCTCTTATCAAGATCACTTACCTAGGTGGTGACTGATCACGCGATCAACAACTCTTAATTATTTTGACTCGTGTCATTGTCCAAAACTCAAACTCCTTAAAGATCGAGCACCAGAAGTTTTACACTATTGAGGCGAACACAACATTCCCAGTTTAACACAAAAATACAGCCTAGACGATACGATAAAATATCTTGGATGATCTTGAAATCTTATTCGACTCTAATCGGTTCAACACCACTATCACAGCATAGCAATCCCACGCAGCTCGGATCTCTACTGATGTTTCTCGGTTGCCTCAACGAAACTGTGATACAAAACAAAAGCATTTATGAAGTCTTCAACCCTTGATTCCTTACTGATCACACGGTAATCAACCTTTCTCTTACACACAAGGTCCTTAAGGCAATTATCTTGTCAATGTTCATATTTTCATATTCTTTGTACATTCGCACGTGTCACACAGAGCATCAACTTACATTTGGGGGAGACAATACGGTGCCCATACCTTATCATTACTGAAAACCTCAAACATCACTACATGCATCCAACGTTACCACGACACGCCCAAAAGAGGGGAATCTGTATTCCAAAATTTATTTTAAAACTCTAAGCCTTTATCATTTCAACCACAACTATCTTATTCTTGAACCAATCTCAAAAAAGCACACAAATACTTCACAATTGGTTAAACGAGTATCCATCTTAAGAGATACATAACGATCTTCTACTATCACACGACAACTATCTACGGTTTAAGCATTACTTCAATGAACCAAATTTTTACTAACGAACAAGCCCGCTTCTCCCTTGGATACACTCAGACAAAAGAAACTTCCTTCAAGTTGCACCTTCGCAATTGAACCTCTAACTTTCTTAGCTGAGTAGGTGTCCTCCGACAAAGGCGATGAGCACTGACATTCAACTCGATCTTACGTCAACATCTGCTCACGTTCTCGACAAAGAGGAAGTCCTGATGACTCTTTCAAAAGGCATAAGCAAACACTTTAACAATCTGAAGCCTCACAAGTGTCGAACTGCACACATTAGCAATTGTCGAACGGTTAAACATGTCTCACAACCCCGTGTGTCATTCTTAAAATAACAACTACAACAATCACGGTAGAAGGGTAATGGTCCAAACATTCTCGTTACCAAAGGTTGGGTTCCCTCGAGGTCTCAAAGCCTCAAGCACAACTCTTGAAATTACTGGCTCGCATCACATTTTATTAACCAAAACAATTCCACGGTGCCACAACTCCCAAGAAGGTAGCTCTCTTTCAAACCTGTAGAACGTTTAACTTTGGCCACACTCTGACGAACTAGTGGATCCCGAATCCACTATCTTTGAGAAACGCCTTCATAAAGGGCGACGACACTTCTCAACTATAAATGAACTATCTTTTAAGCAAACGAAAGGGTCCACCACCCAACGTGCATCCACTGACCGATTCAGGAACAAATCATCTATACTCGTGTCATAACCGTTATTCACACATATAACAATGAATATTCTTTGCCACAAACTCTTATAACGCATCTGAAGGCTCCAAAACAATTACACCATGCTACAAAAACACTATTTAGGTGGTGGGAGCTCGATTCCGACATTATTTGACTAACTCACATCTCAAGAATCTCGCAACATTGAACGCATCATCTTAATGTCGCAATATTGAACACATCATCGAGATTCCAATCTTAAGAAGTACGAACTCAATTTAAGGGCTTGTATTCACTAGACACCTCACCATAACACCTATACAACCCCAGGGTTTCCTAGAACGGCTAAACCTAAGCTCTTATACCACTAAATGTAACACCCTCGACCTGGATGTCACATTTGGGCCTAAAGCCCAAACCAAAATCATAAAATTACTCAACTTGGTTTAGCCCAAATAAAATACTTTTCAAAAACATTTAAAGCCCACGATTCAAAATAAATGTATAAACGATTAAAACGTTACAAAGGAGCTCCAACATTTGACTTGATTAATACAAATTCAAAATAAGGATTATAGACTCATACACGTAAGGTTCTATGAATACACTGCCCACTAAATACAAATATCATACTCTGATAACGCCACTTCTTAGAATCCCATACAAACAATGCTCCTCGATCCCGCGATTAACCTACGCAAGAAAACAGAAATCCTAAGTGCTGAGCTTACAAAGCTCAGTGGTACAAATCTATTCTACTACACTTCATAGAAATCATAAATATAAGCATGCAAACTAGTACGAGCAATAAGGAGAGATAAACAAACACGTGACGCGACCATTAGTCACCGAAACACATGCTCTCAATACAAAAAAACATCATACATGGTCCACGAGGCCCAATCATACTCGAGATCTCACCAGATCACCCGAGTGAAAGTACACAAGTCATACCATAACCTTAGAGTAACGCCCGCGTCCACACATCATCGAGATCGTACACTCTTGAGTAAGGCCCGCGTCCATACAACATAAGGATCCTAAACTCCGAGCGAGGCCTGCGTCCACACAATATCGAGATTCTACACTCGTAGGGATGAGGCTCGCGTCTACACAGCATCAAGATCCTACATCTATACTTGGAATCTCTCATCGAGTATCTTCGAATGAGGCCTGCATCTATACAATATCGGGATCCTATATTCGGAAGTCTTCAAGGTGTTGCAACACATTTCTAGGGTATCCAAATCCCAACAACAAGGGATGACTCGACTATCTAGGTGTTCTATCAGCACACAGCAAGGACCCTAGTTACTACATAGCACACAGCAACATACGATCCACCGAGGATCACTATGATTCACTATTACAAGCAATCACCCAAGTTTTACCAAGTTATTAGTACATTAAGAAAACATGCTTTGATCATCTTTATTAAGTCCTCATTTATCCTCATTATCTCATTAATCAAGGAATATATCAATTAATCAATATTCCGCTTTTACCCTTATTGTAGACCAGTATTTCAAATTATTTAGCCCGGTAGAGTCAATAATCGAATATAAGTATTGATACGTTACCCCTGGCTAACAGTAGTCACATGTATACTGCTAACAAATTAGTTTACTAGGAAATTTCTAATTCTATAAGTATAGGTACGGTCCCACCCATACTCATATGACCCTAATCGCTTACTGATACAACCAAAGATCATATTGGTACCCAATACAATTTCTTTAAATCATGGTGTTATAACGCCTATTAGGTCCCTAAAACTTATGAAAGGCATTAAGGTACGTTGCTAGCGTATTTAATTAATTAATACCATTTACGTGTTTTTTACCCATTTAATTGAATATTTATTAGTATTATCTCTTACTAATATTAAATCGAACATATTAATTTATTTAACTAATACACGAGGCATCATCATATATCAATCAGTCAACCAATCATACTATCAAATATTATACGGATATTCGAACAATCTTACATGGTCTATAAATCTCATATTAGACTCAAACATTCTCAAGCTCATCAAGCCTCTCAATAATTTCCAAGCCTCGGAATATCGGTATCAACACATGCTTGTTACTCATCTCCTAATTTGCAACCACTAACATGCAAGGCAATTACACTTATGATGCTCATAAAGCATTTCGGAGTTTGAGGTATACTAACCTTAAGTAGATATCGCTAAAATCCTCATCCGATCTTTCTGAACAATCTATATGATCTGACGTCCAAACCCAAACAACCCTCGTATATCAACAAATATGAAAATACATTATTTCCATATATCTTCTATACTATCCTCAAGGTCAAAAGCATAAAAATAACTTACCAGGTTCGAATTTGACGAAACGAACTGTGCCAATAGATCTAGAATGCCAAGAAACCCTCGAGTAGAGTCCCTTAAAAAAGTCAACAGTCGATCAACGACAGGTCAACATTGGTCAACGGTCTGGTAAATTCCTAGGCAATCTGGTACGGCACAGGTGTATGGAAAGATTGGTGTACCCCAGGTACGTAATCAAGTACGAGTAAGTGTATTGTACCCTAGGTGCACCCGCTGGTGTGCACTCTAGTGCGGTAGTGTGCATATGCACCTGGGTACCCGATCTGGTATGGCGCGGTGCACTACAACATGGTGCACCTGTCTAGCCAGGCGCACGCCCACCTGTAGCGGTAGTGAGTGATAGTGCATAGGAGGCCCTCCGGTGGCTGGACGACAGCGGCGAGATCCAGTCCCACTATTCTCTTGCCGCTGGTTCCGATAATGGCCTTCGTTTACGACAGTTGTGACCGGAACATGCTAAACAAGCTTCCCCTAAACTTCATCTTCCTCACTCTGGCGAACGGTAGCTCAGACGACGATGCAACGACCACTGTTAGACTCTTCTCAGCAAGGGCTTTCTAATAGTGTCGGCGGTGTTGTTCACGGCGGCTTCGACGGTCGTAGATTGAGGTTCGAAGCCCCCCTCACTTTTTCTCCTTTTTCTTTCTCTCTACAAAATATCTCTTTTCCTCCCTCTCTCTCCCCATCAAATCACCAGCCACCTTTTATTTAAAATAATATCTATTTTTATTTTCTTTTATCTTACTAAATAAATAATAAAAACACCCACCATCTATTACCATAAAGCCCATATTCAAATCTTAATTGGGCTCTTAACGTAAAGGCCCAAATTAATTGGGTCCGAGGCCCAATTTGCAAAACTCAAAATTTAGGTCGTTTCAACATCTCCCCTTTTTGACAATCCAAGATCAAAGAAGCCGAATCAAACAATGCACTATCAACACCAAAAGCAAAGAGCGAAGACTTACTAAAATTAATTTTTAGCCCAAAACACACTTGGAAACATCTCAGTAAACGATGAACACTATGAGCACATTCAACCGAAGCCTCGAAAAATAATATCGTGCCGTCCGCAAGCTGTAAATGTGAAATTGACACACTAGGGGCCAGTTCTACCCCAAGAAAAATCCCTGCAGCCTTAGCTTGAGCCAACATCTGGTGTAGAGCTTAAACAATAATCACAAAAAGCAAAGGTGACAACGAACATCCCTGCCTAAGCCCTTGACCCATCCCAAATTCCTTCGTTGTGCAACCGTTAAACAAAACTGGCATTTGCACTGTACTAATACACTCCCAAATCTACATACGGCATCTCTCATCGAAACCCATACTTAGTAACATATGATCTAAGAATTCCCACCTTACACAATCGTAGGATTTTGCAAAATCTAATTTAAGCACAAACCCGCCTACATTGCTTTGACGTAATGAATGAATCACCTCGTTTGCCAAAAGAATGTCGTTGACTATTTACCTTTCTCGCACAAAAGCCGATTGATGGTATCTAACTAAACCACCCAAAACAGACTGTAAGTGCCGTGCCAACAACTTAGCCAAAATCTTGTAGATTGAATTAACCAAACTAATCGGCCTAAGGTCTCCCAACCCCACCGGCGAATCCACCTTCGACAACAACACGAGGAACGTACAATTTGCCCAATGCGCCAATTTTCCTAAAGAATAGAAAGCCTCAAGAAAATGCATAACGTCCAATTGCACAACATCTAAGCTCTTATTAAAGAAAGTCATACTGTAACCGTCTGGACTCGGTGATTTTGAGCCATCACAATCACAGATTACCTCCTACACTTCATTCAGCTTGAATGGAGCCACAAGCCTAGTGTCAAGGCCATCCCTTATTGTATTACGATCCTGCCTTGACAAGCCCGTTTCAGACCGAGCAAAGGTTGACCGAGCAATGAGATGAGCAATCCCTGAGGAGCTACCAAGTCAAAGGTGCAAGTTAAGATGCTTTGGGAATGCGATGAAGGCTCTATCCAAAAAGTGTCCTCGTTTGGGATGAAGCAACATCTACTCGCGACATTCCTGGTAAGTTTATTTATCTCTTTAGGGGGAAGTGGTCTGGTGTCGGGTCTCCACCAACCCCCTCGCCTGGGCTAGCGACCGAGCTTCCTTGGTGTAAGTGACCTACTCCTAGGCCCAAGTGGGGCCTAGGTGTGCGGGCAGTGGGGCCTAGTGGTTGGCGCACTATCTTCTTGGGAGAAATAAGTAGGGACGGTTTGGGGCCATAGGGCCCCATATCGCGCTCATGGCTGAAGTACGAGGTTGGAGTGCAGCTATCGCTAGGCCCTGCAGGATTCGAAACTCTAAAGCCTTTAGCTCATTGTGACCCTGAGAAGGCTAGACCGAGATAACTTCTTGGACCAAGGGGGCTTGAGAAAAGACTGACTTGTTTGGGTAAAACCCATTTCAAGGGCCGCACGGCTTGCCAACCGAGTAAAAGGGGCATATCTGTAACATGTGGTATCAGAGCGAGAAAACGATGGGACAATGTAGTAATGTGACAGTGGTGTTTGGTTATGACTTTTGATACAGTGGTGCGTATTTGTTAGCCAAATGCCATAGTGCTCATGTGCCAACTTGAATATTGTGAAGCTTTATTCAGTGGCTGTGGTGCCTGGTGACGCCAGATGGATGTGTAGCAAAAAAAGAGTTGGTCTCACGCCAAGCGCTCCTACAGGTGGAGTAGTCAGGGTGGATCATCGTGACAGGCAAAAAAATGAGACTTTTTCTGTGCACAGAGGTGCTGGATTGTGGATTCTACGCCAAGCGCTCCGATAAATAGAGTAGGCAGGGTCGAATGACAGTAAACCAAGCACTCTTTAGACTAGAGTAGGTAGGGTAGGGGACTACGCCAACCGCTTCCACATGGGGAGAAGGCAGGGTGGTCGAATCCTACGCCAAGCGCTTCTCTTCAAGGAGTAGGCAGGTTGGTGTAATGTCACGCCAAGTGCATCCATCAGTGGAGTAGGCAGGGTGGTCTAGTTTCACGCCAAGCGTCTTGTGAGGGTAGGCAGGGTGGCTAGAACTTACGCCAAGCGCTTCCGCGAGTGGAGTAGGCAGGGTGACTCCCTATGATGCTAATTGATCAAGACTTAGTCAAGGCGTAAAGGTGTCTAATGGTGGGTTTTGGCATGGTAGTGCCGATGTGTTATATTAGCGCAGTGGCGCGTGTGAATTAGAGCACAATGGTGCTCATTTGTTCGTTGCAGGTGTAGCATTGTTGTTGGCTGATCGAATTGGTGATCGAGTTGAGACGCAAAGAAGCGCGAGAACTTTAGTGGACGAGATTGACCTTTGCACAATAATGCATGTCCATGATTTAGGATACAAGCAATATTTCTGGTTTCTTTAAAGGCTCGTTGATGGCTGTTTATGGGACATAAGGAAGTGTGTATTCCTCGTAACACAGTGGCACGAATTCTAGCAATATGGGGATACTTACGCGCCACTCGAGAGGAGAGTCATTCCCTATGGTGGCTATCGGTAATAATGATATTTATTTTGATACAGTACATTGTATCAGTAACTTTTGCTTATTGATGTTGTTTTGTCTTGTTAGCACAAGGGCGTGTGCAGCCCGAAACATAAAATGTGCTTATTTTGTTAATCTAACATATTGGTGCTAGTCGTTTCCAGGGTAAAGTGATAATTTCTTGACTGATGGAAGTTAATGGCATTATTGTTTATCTTAGCATTGTGGTGCTTGGTTGTTGCTTAACTATCTCTTTCCAGGTGAAAAGAGAAGTGTGTACAAATGGATATAGATTGATACAATAGGTAGTCATGGGTTCACAGACTGACCCTAGAGGGAAGAGTTGGAGACAACTTGAGATAGTTACTATAGTTGCTTTGTGTTCGGGGGATTAATGCGGCAGAGTCGTGTTCCTCAAGGATGTAGATTCCCTCATCGATAAAATCAAAGGATTATGATAAAGCACGTTTATTGTGGGAGTACTTTGGTACAGTGTGATCGTCTAAAGGTACAAGACAAGACTCTTATGACCATGAACTATCTAGTGAAATGGTCAAAGGATCGCGACGATCGCAGTATGCTGGAAGGAGTTACCTCCTCGAAACATAACGGGATAAAAAGGAGTGCTGAGTTATTGGTATGCTCCCTCCTGTTGATTTTGACTATTTTAGTGGTGGACACACCATGGGTTCTCGAGGGAAAAATCTGTTACATTGTCAAATGAAATCAAGGAGCCTAAGGGGAATGCTTCCCATAGCTAATAATTTGTCCGTAAATGGCAATTTTCTTAAGACACATTGGGTCTTAAGGTAAAAAGGAATGTGTTGCGATGTGGTAGTTTGGACCAGATTCTTCGGCGATAGATTGCAAAATATGGGATGGAAAAGGTTGTGCGAGTCAATGCGGTTTTATCTTGGATAGGAAAAAAAACTCCTTTTGGCACGGGAATCTTCCTTTGATGGGGATGCTGGCTATGGTAAGGCAGAATGCTATTTGTAAAGCTAGTCGTTTGGGTGAGAAACATAAGGGTGGTACAACTTGGTAATGTGGGTATATCTGAGAAAGGCTCTTCTCGAAAGTTCCTTCACAAGCAGAGCCAAAAAGTGAGCATGGGACAGACAAGCTCGAGGGGTATGTGGTGATAGTTCAAGTACAATTCGGATTTCATCCAAGTGTTACAAAATCCCCAATTTGGGCAGTGGTGATATGGGCTACTACCGACAAGCTACTTGATTGGGCGAGCTAATAAAGCCATGGCTTAGGTCAAAATTGATGCATGGGCTGAGAGACCAGAAGCAAAACCTCGTTACCACATATATGCTAGTGTTACCCAAAAAAAGAAATATGGTGGTCAAGGAGTTTACAAAGCACATCCCAGAGTTTGGTAATACGGAGCATGAGTTGCAGTGAGGGACGTACTAGAAAGCCCCATGGTAATGTGTAAGGTACATTTCATTTTATTGTTATGTAATTAAACTAACCAGTGTTATGGTCAGTTTTCTCTCTGTGTGTGTTATGAAGGCAGATATTCCTATTAATTCCTTGGGGGGTGTGAGGCAAATTGATTAAAGAACCTGACGGTTTGAAGGTTTGGCAGGTGGAAAAAGCCATGATCGTATGCAATAGAGATAAATGTCGACTTCATGCAACAAGGAAGGACACGACAGAAATATCACACCCGTTTGTAAAAGATGATGTCTGTGCAGGCACAATAATTTTGTGTATGTCAACAAAAATGGTGACAACGTGAAAGCGTGGAGTGAGTACTGCTCCTAGGGAGGGAACACACCCATGTGCTAGGTCGTCGACACAGGGTGGTGGGTCGATAGACCCAAGTCGGTTTAAGGAACTTGAGGTCGCAGTGGCTGCCATGAGAGCTGTGTCATCAAATGATCGGCTTCGAGCAATTGAGGAAACACATCGAGAGTTGACCCAAGCTATCAAAGATTTGGTAATGAAGCCAAAGAAGCATTAAGTCATGTGAAGTTCGAACTAGATGAGATCAAGGCTCAGGTTAACTTGCTACAGATAGCTATGAGCAATTTAATGACAGCAGATAAGGGTCCGAAGACTAGGATTCTAGAACCTCAGCGATATGAAGGGAACATAGATGCTAAGGAGCTTGAAAATTTCTTATTTGACATCGAGCAGTATTTTCGGGATACACACATTAAAACAGATGAAGACAAGGTCTCGGTGACCTCGATGTATCTAACAAGGGTAGCGGTCCAAGCTTATTAATGGTGTTTGTTCTGTCAAGATATGGGAAGAGCTGAAGAAAGAGTGAATGAGCTCCTTCTTTCTCGAAAATGTAGAGTGTAATGCTCAGAAGAAGCTGAGGGATTTGGCGCATACATGTTCTATTCGAGATTATGTAAGAGAATATAGAGGACTTGATCCTGCGTGAGAATGCTTTGCTGAGTAGATGTCATGGGCAGATGGGGAAGAGTTTGGTATCCTACAAAATCTAAGTCACATGTAGAGGGCACAAGTGAGACATCATTTTGAAGTCCACAACACGAGATGAATGTTGATATGATGTTTGTGGGGGGGGGTGCTGATACAGGTACACTTTGCTGGCGTGACAACAAGATAAACTTTTCTAATAAGTGGATAGTGGGGAGACATCGGTAGATGGGTAAAAATTAACTTATCTATAGTGTACAAGACAGGTGTGCCCATAGATCAATTTGCATTTTTTGTACTTAACCAACAGTTCCTTCTTTTTACGAAGGAAGTGTAGGAGAAACAAAATAAGGTGCAACTTGATTGGCTATTACAAGGGCCATTGGAGACCATTGAGAAGCTCTAGTGAGGGTATATGACTATCTTCTTGCTACTAGAACAAGGGAAAGGTTGTTCGAGTAAACATTGGTGTGCATTCACTTGGCAAATGGTGCAGGTATAATCGGGTAAGAAAAAAGCCTCGCGAGTAGATGATATGAGCTTGTCGTAGAGGCTGTGTTCTCAAATAGCCAAAACACATGAGGGTGTATTGAGAAAGACAAAAGACAAGTACAATTCTATACGGTGTTGGCAACTAGAGATCATCTTTGCATTATTAAGCAACCAAGTGCAACACGAGCATGTACTGGCAAACTTGGATTAATATGATGGTGAATGTATGGTGACACATTCAGTACTTTGAAGGTCTCGGTACGAGATGAGACAAAGTTGGCGAAGGTGCTTAATGCCGAGGAGCAAGCCATTGAGTGACGAGTCATAACTCGCTTGCTCTTGGCCAAGTATGATACTTTTGTATTTGTGTAGGTTAATGGGCAGATCGTGGAGCACAAAAAAACTACAAGGCACATGTTTGAGTGGATCAATAGGAAGAAGTGAAACTAGGTCATGATGACTTCATGATCAGTCTAGATGGTCACGAATGTGCAACATAGTCAAAAAGGAGATAGAAATAACCCATGATCAAGGCTGGAATTATGTGCTTGAATGTTCAAATGGTGGGACTAGAAAAGCGTATCAAATCGAGCACGAATCAAAGATGTGCTGCCAAAGAGGTCCATATCGGCTCATCAAGTGATGAAGAATTGGTGTCAACGTCTATGAGAACCATCCCTTCTTGGACTACATCGATGAGGGCATCGATAGAGGAAGTGGGAGACTACATCGATAGAGGAAGGTGGACCGATCAATGAGATGAGCAATCCCTGAGGAGCTACTAAATCAAGGGTGCAAGTTAAGATGCTTTGGGAAGGCAATGAAGGCTCTATCCAGAAGGTGTCCTCGTTTGGGACGAAGCAACGTCTACTCGCGGCATTCCTGGTAAGTTTATTTAGCTCTTTAGGGGGAAGTGGTCTGGTGTCGGGTCTCCACCATCCCCCTCGCCTGGGCTAGCGACCGAGCTTTCTTGGTGTAAGTGACCTACTCCTAGGCCCAAGTGGGGCCTAGGTGTGCGGGTAGTGGGGCCTAGTGGTTGGCGCACTGTCTCCTTGGGAGAAATACCTAGGGACGGTTTAGGGCCATAGGGCCCCATATCGCGCTCGTGGCTGAAGTACGAGGTTGGAGTGCAACTATCGCTAGGCCCTGCAGGATTCGAAACTCTAAAGCCTTTAGCGCGACCCTGAGAAGGCTAGACCGAGATAACTCCTTGGACCAAGGGGGCATGAGAAAAGGCTGACTTGTCTGGGTAACACCCATTTCAAGTGTCACACGGCTTGTCAACCGAGTAAAAGGGGCATGTCCGTGACACCTAGCACTATCTTCCACATTTATCCGATTAAACACTTCCGCAATAGCCCATTCGCACAGCCTGATATCCTTAGAAAAATGATTGGAAAATGTTCGAACTACATGAGATCGCAGCCTTCCCGGATCCGTCTCCCACCTCCCGTTCACTCGCAAACCCGTAGTCGAGTTACGAACTGCCCCTAACTTGGCAGCACGATGAAAATATGCTATATTTCTGTCCGTTCACTCGTATTATGAAGGTTGAAGGGCTGAAAACAGAAATACAAGCCTTATTCTGATATTAATATTACTGAAATTTTTTAAAAACCATGAATTTAACTGTTCTTAAGTATAATTATTTTTAAATTAAAAGTAAAAATTATGAATAACTTAAAAATATTAAATACAATTCGACTTTAAAATATTTTCTATAAAAATAATATTTAATATGTATTGTTTTTTAACCTTTATTTAACATGTATTGTTAATATATGATTCTATACAGTGTTATAATTTTTTTTAGAGTGAGCATACATATATTAAATATTAATTAATATAATTTTTTTTTGTGTACGGAGTACAAATAAAATTTTAGGTTGACACACTCAGTAAAATAGATAATAAATAAAAAATTAATATTTTCAAGATAGGCACAAATAAAATTTTAGGGTGCGCACAACCAATAAAATAAATAAGTACATGAAGAAATTTAAATTTTTAGAGAAGGCACGTGCCCACCCTAAACCCTCTTTACATCCGCCCTGTTCCCATTCCTTATGCAATCCTCTCTTCAGACCATCATTTTTCAAAACTAAGCCCACTAAAATTAGAACTTGAAGTTTGAACTTTCAGATCCAAAAAAACCAGGTGAAGGGGTGGTGATTGCTAGGTTTCATAGGAGAAGAAGAAGACTACTGATTAATATTATTTTATTTTATTTTTTGAATTTTTGGATTTTAATTCTACAAAATGAAAAATATTGCCACATGTTCTCATTTTATTGGATAACGAAAAAAATAGCATCCGTCACGGTAAGACACATATTTAAGTAACGGAAGAAAATGTTAAACACCTATTTAACCCAAAATATAATTCAGACACCTATATAAAAAATAAAATTTAAACACTTATTTAATTGTTAAGCCTTTTAGTAAAGCATATCATTTTTTTATATAAAAAAGTAACGCATATCATTTAATTCACTCAACTTCAAAATTATAGACTAAGCAAAACATCAGGAGCAAGTATGGTGATATGGATATATATATATTAATGAATACATGATCTAAATCCAGGTTTATGCTTAGGGATAATATATTTTAGTGGACCGATTTCTTGCGATTTACAATATTCTAATTAATATAATATAAACTTGGAAGAAATCATACAAAGCATAAACTTTACCACAAACATAACTAAATAACTCGATGACAATATTCTAGATCGCTTGTCAAAGATACTCGCTGGTAGCATGCTGGTTGATGCGATTCATGGCTTGATGCAACGCGTGTGGCAAGTGAGAGTGAGGCTTATTGGTATCGAGCGAAATAAGGTTGCGGAAAAGCTTGCCGCATTGGGGAGTACTCAAACAATGGAGGGTTCGTTGTATGTGGTGCCTCCAGTGATGGTGGCTGCGTTGGTGGAAGAGGATCAGCTGCGATGTGAGGAGCAATGGCTGAGGGCGGGGTCCTCGCCTGGGGCTGGTTCGGGTGGTGATTTGAATGTGCATGAAGATCCTGGTGGGTGATAGTCGATTCACACTGGACTGGTTTTGGTAGTTAGGACGGTGGGATAGGTTGTTCTTTTAATTTCTTGCCGAGTGGTTACTCGTTTGATTTTAGGTAAGTATTATTATGGGTACTCTTTTTCCTATTTAAATTTAAGAAAATTTTTAATGAGGCCCGTAGTAATACGTCTTTCTCTATCTATAAAAAAATAACTCGATGATATTTTTTATACTCAAACATTTCTGAAAGAGTCATTTTAATTTTTTAATCTTTTTAGGATTTTAGTTTTTTTTTATTGAATTCAATTATTTTACAGAAAAAATAATAGACATATTAAATTGACATCAATTATTTGTTTTTTTTCAAAGTTTTGTATTTCTTAAAATTTATTTTTTAAGAAAACAATCCAATTTTAAGAAAATATTAAAAATTTAAAATATTCAAATAACATAAAAGTTATAAAAAGTAATATTTTTTAAAAAATAATTCTAAAAATAAAATCACTATTAAAAATATCTAAAAATTAAGTGAAAATTATAAGTTATTAAATATCATAAGCTATAAAATTATAAATTACTCAAAAATTAAATTTAAAAATATTAGGAGTGCATGTTGTTTGAAATTTGTATATTAAAAAGTAGGGAATACATGACCCAAATGAATAGTCTAATTCTGCATGTCAACTGCTACTACATTGCTTTCCTCTAGGATGGTTGAGAGAATCACATGCATGTATGTGTAGATGATGATCAATTAACCATATTTTGAGATTCTTTTCCTTTACATTTTTTAAGATAAAGAAAACCAAAATTGTTTAAACTTTTTTGACGAATGTTTTCAAATTTTTAACCCTCTATAAATATTTTCAAATTTTAATTTTTGAAGAATTTATTATTTTATAGCTTCTTCTTTTTTTAATTTTAAAATTTTTACTTGTTTTTAGATTTTTAATAAATTCTTTTATTTTTGTCATATTTTAATATTATTTTTTAGAATGTTTATAATTTTATGTTATTTTATATTTTCTTAAATATATTTTTGCCTAAAAATGAATTTTGCCCTCAAAATCGGTCGAAAAATCAATTTTGTCCTTATGTCAGGTCATCTTCAAGCGTGGATTATCATGTCAACATCGTTGATTGCTTTGTCAGCATCATACAATGTCACGTCAGCACTGTAATAGTCAATATTGGCTTCCGTCGGTCGAAGGGCAAATGTTAATGCAATTCGACTAGTTTAGGGGTCAAAATCAATGAAAAACCATAGGGGCAAAACCAATAAATTGAGACTACTACAGTCGATAGAGGTAAAATTAACCTTTAAGCCTATATTTAGTAAAAAAAAGAATACCTTTAAATATGTATAAGATAAGATATTCTGCTGTTATTTTTTTAAGCAAAAGATTTAATTTATTATTCCATTATTTCATTTTAAAATAATATATATATATAACCACTAAATACGAAACCCCAATCATATTTTCTCTTTATTCTCACTAAATTATGCACCATCAAAACCCTTCCCCTTTTTGAACCGAATCGCGCTCTACTTGACAGAACCGATTGCCCTTGCCACGAATCAGGGAATCGGCTCGCACCACTACTCATCTCGGGACCCATCTCTTTTTTTTTTTGTTGCATCGCGTCATACCAAGTCACGCCACACCAATTCCATCGCGTCTCCAAGCCCCAACCCCCTATTTTGATCGGTACTTGTGCCTGGTTTTTTGCCCCTAACGTGTACACAATGTCTTCAGGAATGATGATGATGAGGTAGTGTTTCGAGACTTCGAGTCCTATTGCACCGGTGAATAATGACATTAATTTACTATGGGGACATCATGACTCAGGCTCCTATTCTGTGCGGTCCGGATACTTGTGGTTACAACGACCTTATCACGACGGGACATAGAGGTTTTCACGGCCCTAATTGGTTATTTCTCAACTGAGGAGTTATTGTTCTAGATAGCCAGGGACGGGTGTTAGGCGGCATGGCACAATGTACGGCCGTATGGTTGGAAGCTAGTCTCGCCGAAATCTATACATTCATAGCTCAGCTGGACTTCGCATGGCCTGTGACCAAGGCTGGACGTGTGTCTTGTTTGAAACTGATGCTGCGGTGGTCATTAATAAATTAGGCAGGGAGAATGGAGATCTCTTGGTTCATGATTTTCACATTTTCACCTTCGAGAGCTGCACTCGATCTTGGCCGCAAATCCACACTTCTCTTTTGCGTTGATTCGTAGGAATGCAAACAAGGCTGCTCACACTACTTGGGTCATTAGATCCAATAGTGCCATGTTCTTTTTGGTTTTGGTTTATCCTGATATTCTCTTGTTATTGTAATTGTTGATGTACCATAAACTCAATTCTTTTTTATATATCATACATTTAAAAAATAAAAATACAGAACTCAATAAGTGGTCTCAGTGGAAAATAGAATGATTTCATTTTAGGAGACCCATGTTCAATTCGTTTTTAGACTATTAGATGCCCTAACGTTTAGGCTATTAAAAAAGGCATAAAGCCAAAAAACGACCCTAACGTTTGACTGAATTGTCATTTTGGCCCCTATTCTTTTTTTAAACCAGTTTAACCCCCAACGTTTCATTTTTGGTCAAAATGACCACTCTACGGATGAAAACTGTTAGTCACCTGACAATAAACAACTTGAAATGACTTGAAAGAATGACGCACCAGAAGAAAAAATATTTTATAAAAATATTTTTTGACTAATGTGTCATTATGTAAAGTCGTCATATTTCTTTATATGACACTGCTATCACAGCTTGCACTGACATGTAAGTTTGTCGCATCATTTCAAGTTGTTTATCGTCAGTTGACTAACAGTTTTCATCCACAGAGTGGCCATTTTGACCCAAAATAAAACATTAGGCGTTAAATTGGTTCAAAAAAATAGGGACCAAAATAATTATTCAGTCCAACTTTAGGGACATTTTTTTGGCATTATGCCTAAAAAAACAAGCCAATAATACATGACAAATTTAAACCTCATTAACACAACACATTTAAATTTAAGGGTAAATTATATGGTTAGTCCTTTTGTTTTTAGGGTGTTTAATTTTGATCGCCGATTTTGGAAAAGTAATGATTTGGTCACTTACATTATCAATTTATAGCATTAAGTTGTTAACTCCCATTAGATTGATGACGTGACACGTTAATAAAAGAATATATATTTTTAATTTGACCCATGTCCTTTAAATAAAATATCAATTTGATCCCTACACTATAAATAAATATAAACTTGATCCACAAACTTTAGATAAGATATCAATTCACCAACCAACGGTAAACCTGAGCAGTAAAGCTTTCTATTCTGCTCTGCTATGAAACTTAAACGAAGAAGGAAAATGAAACGAGG
Organism: Hibiscus mutabilis; assembly: GCA_019671005.1. Classification (NCBI taxonomy): domain Eukaryota; kingdom Viridiplantae; phylum Streptophyta; class Magnoliopsida; order Malvales; family Malvaceae; genus Hibiscus; species Hibiscus mutabilis. Next base: position 13,870,712 of record CM033751.1, read on the forward strand.
AAAAAATCAACAAAGGAGCAAAATCAAAAACAAGAAGCACAACCCCCCAAACTAATAACGTTTTCTCAGCATGGGTAGTTGATGAAGAACAAGAGGCAGCTTGCACGTAAGCTGCTTCTGACGTTTTGATGGTGCTGAAAATGTTATTCCTAAAATATCTAGAGATTTCACCTCTAAGCCATCCTTCGTTTCAGCTGCACTGCTTGTATCCTGCAACACATGATTTAGGGTAAGCAACTCTCAAGTTGTTGAGTAAATGTTTCAAAAACAATAGGGTTAATGTCGACTGACTAATGCTTGGCAACAAATCAACGGTTCAGTGTAATTAAGCAAGTAAATAATGCCAAGAATAGGCCTTTTTGCGTGCAAGTATACACGGTCAGCAAGTAATACAACAGTAAGTTGAGTATCGTATCCACAGGGATTGTTCAGGAATTAAATGCCACAATAATTACTTGTGAAATGGAATGAATAAGAGAGCAATTGATTTCAGATTTTAATTAAGAAAATGACTAAAAGAAAATGAAATAAGAATTCAGGCATTTTGGCAAACAAATGTATTCAAATGATTGATTGGTGTTGGCAAGGGATGCTTGGATTTCACGCTAGCAAAGACAATACTTAATAACTTTCAGCCTTGGTTTTATTGCCGAGCAGATTTTAAGTTAGTATTGCCTCTGTCGATGACAATATTTTAAGTTAATTACCTTTAACACCTATATGTCTATAGTGATGCCTTCAAATAATTAACTTGGCAAAGTTTTAATCTTTACTCCTAAGGGGTAGATTCACTTCCAAAGTAAGCTCATCTGCTTGAACGTCTTCTGTCGAAGTTTCTCTCCTTAGCATTTGGCAATTAATCATTATCTCCTAAGTCTGTTAAGATATTAAGGGATAATGAGCATTAAATGCCAACTGTCGTATGGCATAAAATATGATAAAACTAAGCGCAAGCAAAATGGACAAAAATGCCAAGTCATTCAATTAATAAAAACCTAAAAGCTAAGCGTTCATCGCAAAACACCCCTAGCCAAATTTAAAGAATTAGTTCATGGCTGGGGGGAACCATCAACACTATATCATTTTTAAACATCATCATCAAATAAGAAATAAAACTAAGTGAAATGGACAAAGAAAGAGATCCGTCGATGCAGCCCTTCAATGGATCCAGAGCACGTCGCAAGTAATAAAGTGATATGAGTATCGAGTATCGTCTCCACAGGGATTGGTTTGGGCCACTTTGCTTAAGTTACTGCACTGTGAAAAGTAAAAACACAATTGATAATAGGAGTTCTACTTAACGAGTAAACTAAGAACAATAAACTAAAAGAATAGATGAAATCAAAAGAGAGAATAGGTTAGGTTATCATGAATTGAGGTGTGATAGCCGATTGGATCGTCTTGGTAAAAGAGTGCAAGGGCAACTCAGTTGCCGTGGCAACTTGCACAACGGGGTTGCCTTGGCAACTAATCGATGGTTGCCTGGGCAACTAGTTGGGCAACTACTTGGGCATCTGGGCAGCAACCTTCAAGGTTCGGCAGAGCGTTCTTCAATGGTTTCTTCTTATCCCTAAGTCGAAACTCTAGCTACTTGTGCATGCCTTGATAATACATCCATGCGTGAATCAAGGGTGAACAACAACCAATCTTGCGCTCCTCTTAGCCGTTGAAATCCTTAACTTATTCCTAAGCTGGATTAATCTTCACCATCAATAGATTGAATAAAGATCATATTCATTCGTTTCTTGAATCTAACTCTCCCGATATTAGATAAATAGATGAAATCACGAGATCCTCTCCCAATTCACTCGCAAACAAGAATAAGAACCAAGAATGAATAAACCTTGAAATAGAAAAGTGCAAACTCTTATTACCTAAACAAAATCCAATTGTTTCTCACAACAACAAAACACAATAACCCCAACCAATCAAGTTAGTTCATGGTTGGGTTCAAAAGATATACAAAGAATAATCCCCAAACCATGAATCTAATGGAAGCAAAGAAGAAGAAGAAATCGAACTCTCTCCCTCCTTGTTATCTTGTCGAAATCTCTTCCTTCTTGCCCTTTGGAGTTGTCGAAAATCCTCTCCTCTTGCCCTCCTTAGACTTGTCGAAATTTCCCTATTGCTCTCCCTCTGGATTGTCGAAATCTCCTTGTTATTTATAGGGCTAGGCCAAAGTCCTTCTTTGAGGAGGAGTTTGAGTTGGAATTAAATTATCTTTAAAGAATATAATTCTTTATTATAATTGTATTCCTACTAGAACTTCTCATATCTTCTTGGAATTTAATTCTTCTTTAATCTCTGCAAGGAAATCAAATTCCTTTGGGTTTGGGCTTTGCTCCACGTCATCTTGGGCTTGTATAGTCATTAATTTCGACATCCCTATTGCATTTTCTCTTTTGTCGACAATTGCCATGGCAACTGGCCCGCGTCGTCTCCTTCATGCATTGCCCGGCAACTAGCTCGGCATATCCTTCATGCATTGCCACGGCAACTAGCTCTAGCCTTGCTTTGGCAAGTGATCCCGCACACACACAAAAACACACCAAAGCAGCATCTTTTTCCACAAAAATCACCAAGTTATGTAATCAAGCTCAACGGTGGGAAAAACATGAATTAATGCATGAATGACTAATTATGCAACTACTATGAGCTTAAGTCTAACAATAATATGAGTAAAAAGGGTAATAAAAATAGTACTTTTGAACACTTATCACGCCCCCAAACTCGAACTATTGCTTGTCCTCAAGCAATGCAAACTAACAATTACCTGCCAAGACTTTAATCATCAAAGACATGCTTCAAACTTGAATTCAAACCTCGAAACCGTGGCACAAAGTATGATCACCTTTCAATTTTTCGGATAACACAAAAAATTACCCGGAACCAAACTATAGTGCTCGTGACAATGTGTGTGCGTAGTTGTGTACAAGTTGATTTTCAAGATTCTATGTGAACAATAGGCTTTTATCAATTTAAGTACCGAGGCATTTTTTTATTTTCACTAGAGCCAATTTCGGGCACCTCTAGCAAAGTAAGCAATTTCTCATTTTATTTTAGTCGACTAGAGCCAATTTCGGGCACCTCTAGCGATTCTTTAATGTGCATTAACTACTAGAGCCAGTTTCGGGCACCTCTAGCAAGAAAGTGCATTTACTACTAGAGCCAGTTTCAGGCACCTCTAGCAAGAATTTAACTTTTAATTTTCAAATTTACCCAAATTTTAAGCAACCTAAGTTCACTAAGTTTCTTTCAATCAACAAGTCACAACCGTGTAAAAAACATTCAGCGTCATAGTAAAATTTTAAGTTCTTTTCATGTAATCCTAAAATTAAAGGTTCTTTCAATTAAGTGCAGTGGCAAAAATTCATCATTGGATATTCAACAAGTCTTAAGCAATTAAATCAAATTAAAGGCATGGCAAGTAACATATGCAACCATATGTGATTGCTAAAGATGAATGCAACTAAACATGAAACTAACTAGAAACCAACACCCCCCCAAACTCGAGAGAAGCATTGTCTTCAATGTACGTAAAAGTGAAACAAAATTTAAAAGAAACTAAATGAAATGAGTTAGTCAGAGAGGTTGTCACCTCGAGTGATGAGTTTCCTTCGTGTCGTTTGCTTGATTCATTTTTCAATCGGTGGTTGAATGCTGGTACCGCGTGAATAGCATTGCTTTGATTTGATCCATGTTTGCCTATGCAGGTTCACTTGCATGGGCATCAGTAGTTGCCGAAGCCATAGTTGTTGCCTGGGCATCGCCAGTTTCTGTTGTGGTTGCTATGGCAAGTAGTCGGTAGTGAATTTCCTTAGCATGGTGGTTGTGAGTCTTGTTGTGGAAAAGAAAACCTGAAAACTAAAGATAATGAAGAAAAATAAAATATATCCTAAAAAATAAAGAGAAAAAATAACCAAAAATAATAGAACAAAATAGTTCAAAAAATAAAAATAAAAATAAATGTATCAGTAGTTGCCGTGGCGTCGAGGGTTGCCGAGGCATGCACATCCATGGTTGCCGAGGCGTCAGGGGTTGCCGAGGTATGCGCGTCCATGGTTGTCGAGGCGTGCGTATCAGGAGTTGCTGCGGTGTTGAAGGTTGCCGAGGCATGCGCATCCATGGTTGCTGAGGCATCAAGGGTTGTTGCGGTATTGAAGGTTGCCGTTTTTGATACTTCTTATAGTCCATCCGCACCCTCCATCGGGTGATAATATTGTCCAAAAAGAGTTTGGCCAATGTGCTTGCCACTACTCCATTTTGCGTTACCATAGTGGAGGTGTCTTTCTTCTTTGTTCGCTTGTAGTCCATGTATACTCTCCACCTTGCTACTATTCCTGAAGGCACAAATATATTAATAGGAAAAATTATATCCATTCTCAACCATTCAATTACCTCATTCTTGTCGACTTCTATCATGGTTGGATGTAGCCTTTGTTGTCGTGGTAATTGCTGCTCAAGCCAATTGTCGTGGCAATCAGTTGTCAAATTTTGCTTTAAGTCAAGGGAAGAACCAATTTTCTGAAGGGCTTTATGAATCCAAACACCTTTTTCTTTTGGCCTCTCAAACATCTCCATCAGTAGAGATTTTGATGGCTTCAAATCTACCAACCTCGGTTCCTCAAGACATACCTGCAATGGACGATGTGAGTTTTTAAAGAATTCGAAAGGTTCAACCATTACCTGCTCATATTCCATTGGCAAAGTATTATCATCTCGTTGATCTTGCACGTGGTCGTGTAATTGCCGTGGCAATTGTAGATGAGAGCAATCTCTGATTCCTCGCTTCAACATCAATGTTGTAACCTTATGGGCACCGGGTTCCTCGAATTTCTTTGTAGTATTGTTGTTCTCAGCTTCACCGAGTGTTGTCGCGGCATTGCTCTGTTCAAGCTCCTCAATTATTGCCGAGGCAATTTGTTGTTCAAGCTCATCATGTGTTGAGCAGTCTCTCTCATTGGCATCCTCTTGACTTTGAGGTTCTAGTTGTTCCTCACACATCGGAGAGATTTCTTTGTATTGCTCCTTATCCTCTTGCCTTGGGACGTCAGTATCCCTAGGAATGAATTGTTGGTGCATGTTATCCATGACATATGTGGATCTCCCCAATTGATCTTATGAATCCCCTAAGGTTGCATCCCACTGAGCTATCCTCGTATCCATAGATTTTGATAGTTCTCGAATCTCTTCAATTGATCCGTCAAGTCTAGCCAAGGAAGCTAGTAACGTTTCCTCCAAGGAATTGGAATGCTCTTGAAAAGGACTACATTGTCATGGCATATCTGTTGCTGCAGCAAAATTGTTATGGTAAAAAAATTTTGAGCTTTTTGACCATACCATGAAGAATTTTGCTGCTGGTTCCCCCTATGGTCCTCCATGTAGTTATATGCACCGAAAATGTGAGGGCAATTTTCAAACACATGATGTTCTCCACACATAGCACAAGATTTTTCCACGGTATAAGTTCTTTGGGCTTTTCTCGGTTGGTATAGGTAATCATCAAAGGGTGCAAGGAACTCTTGATTGGATTGATTCATATCTTCCAACATCATCTCTCGAATAGATTGCTTTTATTTCCCGACATGTTGATGTCCCTTAACTTGTAGCGCACCTAATTTTTTTTGATGAAACAAACAAAAAGAAAAGTTAGTAAAACTAAGAGAAAAAAATGCAATAACAAAAACAACTAACACCAATTGCCAATCCCCGGCAACGGCGCCAAAAACTTGTTGCGTGTGATAAGTGCTACGCAATTGTGCAAGTATACACGTCGCAAGTAATAAAGTGATATGAGTATCGAGTATCGTCTCCACAGGGATTGGTTTGGGCCACTTTGCTTAAGTTACTGCACTGTGAAAAGTAAAAACACAATTGATAATAGGAGTTCTACTTAACGAGTAAACTAAGAACAATAAACTAAAAGAATAGATGAAATCAAAAGAGAGAATAGGTTAGGTTATCATGAATTGAGGTGTGATAGCCGATTGGATCGTCTTGGTAAAAGAGTGCAAGGGCAACTCAGTTGCCGTGGCAACTTGCACAACGGGTTGCCTTGGCAACTAATCGATGGTTGCCTGGGCAACTAGTTGGGCGTCTGGGCAGCAACCTTCAAGGTTCGGCAGAGCGTTCTTCAATGGTTTCTTCTTATCCCTAAGTCGAAACTCTAGCTACTTGTGCATGTCTTGATAATACATCCCTGCGTGAATCAAGGGTGAACAACAACCAATCTTGCGCTCCTCTTAGCCGTTGAAATCCTTAACTTATTCCTAAGCCGGATTAATCTTCACCATCAATAGATTGAATAAAGATCATATTCATTCGTTTCTTGAATCTAACTCTCCCGATATTAGATAAATAGATGAAATCACGAGATCCTCTCCCAATTCACTCGCAAACAAGAATAAGAACCAAGAATGAATAAACCTTGAAATAGAAAAGTGCAAACTCTTATTACCTAAACAAAATCCAATTGTTTCTCACAACAACAAAACACAATAACCCCAACCAATCAAGTTAGTTCATGGTTGGGTTCAAAAGATATATAAAGAATAATCCTCAAACCATGAATCTAATGGAAGCAAAGAAGAAGAAGAAATCGAACTCTCTCCCTCCTTGTTATCTTGTCGAAATCTCTTCCTTCTTGCCCTTTGGAGTTGTCGAAAATCCTCTCCTCTTGCCCTCCTTAGACTTGTCGAAATTTCCCTATTGCTCTCCCTCTGGATTGTCGAAATCTCCTTGTTATTTATAGGGCTAGGCCAAAGTCCTTCTTTGAGGAGGAGTTTGAGTTGGAATTAAATTATCTTTAAAGAATATAATTCTTTATTATAATTGTATTCCTACTAGAACTTCTCCTATCTTCTTGGAATTTAATTCTTCTTTAATCTCTGCAAGGAAATCAAATTCCTTTGGGTTTGGGCTTTGCTCCACGTCATCTTGGGCTTGTATAGTCATTAATTTCGACATCCCTATTGCATTTTCTCTTTGTCGACAATTGCCATGGCAACTGGCCCGACGTCTCCTTCATGCATTGCCCTGGCAACTAGCTCGGCATATCCTTCATGCATTGCCCTGGCAACTAGCTCTAGCCTTGCTTTGGCAAGTGATCCTGCACACACACAAAAACACACCAAAGCAGCATCTTTTTCCCAAAAATCACCAAGTTATGTAATCAAGCTCAACGGTGGAAAGAAACATGAATTAATGCATGAATGACTAATTATGCAACTACTATGAGCTTAAGTCTAACAATAATATGAGTAAAAAGGGTAATAAAAATAGTACTTTTGAACACTTATCACGTGGATTGGGGAATTAATCCACAATCTTAGACAATATGATTTGGGGCATATAAATTGGAAGCTGTAATAATGAAGCAAAATTTGTTCATTAAATTGGATTGTTTTGTTTGTCTCTAAAAAAACAGTTGAACATCAGCTTTCAAGTTATATGCTTTGATTCTGTCAAAACCCAATAACCGGACTTAGATATTCTTTCAATTATTACATCTTTCAACTACAGTTAAGCGTGCTTTTCTTTTCCAATGGATAACAACAAACTAGAGCTGAACATCAGAAAAGACAAGTTGGAATTTGGGACACCGTTGGTTCTGTCCCTTGCTTCTATATAAAAAAAAATAGGGTGGAAATTTCTTCACATGCAACATGGCAATCTCTACTATATGAAAGTGATCGAAGCAGACAAGTTTGAGGACCAAATCATAGCTGTTTCCGATGTGACATTATAAATTCGTATACAATTTTAAACAGACATACATGATTTGTTGGATTAGTTGCAACCAAGATTTATTTCTGTTTGAAGTATATGTGATTTTAACTAGGGGTTTTAGCAACTTTGGTCCCAGTATTCAAGAAATATGACAAAAAACTGATAGAAACAATTCAATTTGCAAGACAAAGAAGATGGAATATTAAGACCAGGTTTGGACAGGAGCCATAATGTTAAAATAGTAGTTACTATCGATGACTCGGATATAAATGTCTGATATAAAGATTAGCACGAAGACTATTTCGGCACCATTAATGCATAACTGTAATGTGAGGAAACCGGAACTCGGTGTTCTTTTCATCGGATTGCTTTCATTTAACCAAACTGACCCACACAAAGGGTCCACAATCAAAGATACTTTACACACCAAGATATGCATAATATCTGCCTCTATGGTACAAATTTTAACTTTCAAGTATATATAGCCATAAGAGCTTACTGTTCATTTTATCTACTTGCTACCAACAGGTTCCTATATCACAAGGTTAGCCTCAGAAGCCGGAAGTGGAAGATGCGGAGTTTTTACTGACCTGATCCATAATTTACATTGACTGCATACGGCGGCGGAGCAAAGTATACTGTACAGCAGCACTAGGATTGGCTATACAGGAAGGGGCTAAGTTGGGATCATAGTTATTCCCACCCCATCAACCGCTTCCAAACTTCTTCCTCGACCTTTCGTCTTGGAGTGGATAAGCTAGCCCCTTCAGCTAGAAGAACTCTGTAAACTTCCCACTCTCGGCCTCCGATCATGTGTCTCCTACTCTCTGCCTGAAGAGTATGCCAACTCAAAAGGGTTACATGTGCAACTTGTAAAAGAAAAATGGAGAAACATTAATTGACTCCAGATATAACAAAAGTAATGAATTGGATTTTATGTTTGGACAGACAAAGACAGCAAGAGGAGTAATCGAGAAAAGCACACATGCATATTAATGCAGAAAAGATGTGGAAAACATACAGAGACATGGTATCAACTCTAGTGCAGTGTTAAGTTCAAAATGTCAATGAAGCGAACTAGTTTTAAGCAACAAAAAAGGCAATTATTTACACGGGGAAAAAAATACAGAAAGCTAAATAAAACTCCTACAGAAGCTTATACAGCAGAGAGCTGAGGAAGTACCGAGAATATGCAAATGTTAAGCATCTTTAGGGCAAGGGTAATGTCGTAAAAAACAAGAGGCCGGCCCTTGCTCGATAACTCTACAGGGTTTGCAACTAGAAGCTCAGTATCAGGACCCCGGCTCACTACAGCCACTCTGAGTGGTTGGAGCAGTTCCATCTTCAGACGTGAGGACAATGCGCTTTGCTTGCTAGGATCAACTATCTTCTTCCCATCGGCTTGCATTATAAACAAGTCAATCTCACACTTCTTTCCTTGTTTTATATAGAAGCGTCCATATGAAATCTAGTCACATTATGAAATTGAGGCATTAACATGGTGGAACTAGTTTCCGGCTAAGAATACTTCCCCTACCAAATTGAATATTAAACAAATAAAACGGAGCTTTTGCAATTTGGATAGGATTCGTGCTAGTTACAATCAACAGAAACACATCATAATACTGAACACTTAGAATAGAAGCACGGAAAGAGTAGTTTTATCAATTCATAGTGACAAGGTACTTGGCAACACACATAACTTAAGTACAGCGACATAAAAATAACTGAAGGTAAAAACGCATTGAACTGTAAATAATCCAAACAAGCATAACACTACTGTAAATAATTCAACCTAGAGTGATCTTAACATAAATCCTCATAGATAAAAAGAACAGAGAAATGTACATGATGAACTGTAGCACCAAATTTTTTCAAAAGTTTAGTAAAAGGTTGACTTGTTATATAGTAATTAGTCTATATACCTGAATGTTGTAATCCTTCAGAGTTCTCATTATGTCGTATAGAAGACCTTTATGATCTTGACAAATGATCTGAACAAGCGTGTGAGCAGGACTGAGTGAGTTGTCCATCGTGACACAGACATTGTTGGAAGTAAGTGATACACTTGGGAGATCATTAGACGCCTCTATGTTGAAAATATCTTCAGTTATTGCAAGTGGGAGAAATGGAGATGCTTGAGAACATGCAGTAATTTCGGGTCCAACCTTTTCAAGGTTAAAGCTAATTATAGCATCCTGCATAACATCTTCCAATGCTTTATAGGTCTCCTCCTGCCTATTTTTCGTATGCAATAGTTCCCTGGAAAAGGAAAATCATAATATTAACAAAGGTTTGTTCAAACTCAAGGCGGACATAGATTCTTGTCTACATAATTCAACTTAGATGTACATGCTGTTCTGATTCAAGATACATTTGTAGTTATTTCAAAGAAGCGTAACTGATCCGTGATAATGAACAAAATACATATACTGAATGGAGAACAAACACCGAATACATGAAACGTACAGCTAGTTTCTAAAGATCAGCAAACCAAGGAATTTGATTTGAAGAGATCATATCAAATGAACAAAACCTGGTATCAATAATAAAGAATAGGTCCATGACTGTGCCATCTGGAGTTGTTGATACCTTCACTTTCTTTATATTGAGTTCAAGGCTACACAGAACTTCTGTCACATCTGCCAAACATAAATATCAAAGATTGACCACTAAAACATTTTAAACCACAATTTAGTTCTCAAAGTATTCAGGAAAATGACCCTGTCATGAAGAAATGTCATAACTGGAGATATCTCCATTGAATGGTAAAAGAAACAAGCAAATGGGAGTTGAAAGTGTGAAACAAGTGGAAGAAGTTGTGAAAAGTTGAACAAGAAAGAAGAGAAATTCACCATGCAAAAGGCCTTTTCTATCATAACAACAAAGCTTGAGGAGAAAGACATCAGGGGGGCTTGGAGACTGCAACTCAGAACGGTAATAAGAAATCCCAGAAGCTGAAGAGCAAGAAGGGCAAGCCCCAACAAGTCTTTTCTTCAACAATTCCCATCTTGTTGTTGGCTTACAAACCACCCAAAACACTATATAACACCATTTCCCATCCGTAGATACATCTTCACAACACAAAACCCACAGATTAAATTAATTAACTTAAAAAAAAGAACAAGAATCATAAACCAAAATTAAGTCAAAGTATCAAACTTTTCATACACTTCTCATCAAATGCTCATCATTTGTTTCCCTTTAACTAAAGATAACTGAAACCATTTTTTTGTTTCAAATAAAAAAAATCATTCAAGTTAAACAAAAACTTCACAAATCAAATTTTATAGATACAAAGACATGCAATCTGGGATTAAAAAAGGGAAGAAAAATTGGGAATACCTCCTCTGACAATGTTAAGACCGAAAAAGAGCAAGATGCGGCATAAATCGCAGCCTAAACCAGTTTTATCAGGGCAGTTAACAGTGATAACACTGGGGTCTCCTTCTTTCTCTGCCTGCCTTATAATCACCACGTCGTCATGCAGAATACCCATATCTTTGTTCTTCAAAGATTGAAAAGAAAAAACAGTGAAGATTTGTGTTTTGGGGTTGCCTGGATTTGGTTCGTTTTAAATTTGAATGAGCTGTTGTGTTTGCAGTGCTGTGTTGAGGAGTGTTGTCATGGAGGAGACAGATAATAAAACATAAAAGGCAGAGAGAAACAGAAAGCAAAGCAAAGCAGAGAACAGAACAGAGAGAGATAGTGGTTTGCTTTTCTTCGCTTGTGCTTCACTTGTAGTTGTTTGTTTACGAGTCTATTAATTCGGAGGAATTATTGTTCAATTTTTTTTAACAATAAGGCCCTTTTAAGTTTATTTCAAAAAATATGGTTGGTTATTATAAAAGTTAAAAATTAGATAAATTATAATCCGACGTCAAACCGTGATTTTTATTTTAATATTAAAATAATAAGTTTGAATAGATTACAGTCCGACTTTACACAGTATTTTTCACACAAGGCGTGCATGAATCAATGGAGGACGATTGGAACCTCATTTTTTAATATTTTCTGGTAAAATACTATTAAAAAATGGGGTGAAAGCAGTCCGACTTTTGAATGCTACAGTAATCAACCATATTTTTGAAAAAAAACTTGAGAGGACCACATTGTTAGAAAAAAATTGGACAACAATATTTGAATAGATCCTCCTCCCATTTGGATCGATTTGAACTAATCAGAATAAAGCCATGATAATTTGAAAGGACAATAGCAGAAATTAATTAAATATATAAATACATTGAGTTTATTTCTATGATCAAACCAATTCAATAACTCAATTTGAGAAAACTATTTTAAATAAAACTCGAATCTTGAAAATAAAATTCCACTCTGCTTTAAACCTTGAAGTTACTCATTTGATTAGTGGGTTCAATTTATATTGGATTGTTGTTTTATTGTACTAATATCTAAATTCGATTTTTAATTGTCTAAAAAACGGTGTTGAAATTTTATTTGACTCAAATTATTAATTTTATTTAATTATTTTTTAACAATCGCGAAATAATTCTTACCATAGTCAATTGTATGACTTAACATACATAATACTAACAGTGGTAAAGTAAAAACATTTTATGCATTATTAGTATAAATTTTAGTTTACATAAATATATTTATTTTAGAAGTTAGATATTTTGTTTTATTATGTGCGTCGAAATATATAATACATTCAAAAACTAACTAAATTTCTTTTTTTAAAAAAAAAATTAATGAGTAAAAGTAAATTTATTTTTGCATACTCATTTTAAAAAATTATTTTAGACTGTATTCTTAAATTTTTATATTCATTTTGATTCACCAAAGTATCTATGTGGCACTGACGCGGTACAACACTATTGGACAGTTCTAAATCCTAAAAATAAAATAAAATATCTTTAAAAGGCAAGGGTTCTTTATGAACTTGACAGAAAATCCCATTATACGATTAATTTTATCTTATTTTAATATCATTATCAATCACTATCATATAAAAATTCTTGATTTTCATTTTTTTCTTATCGAGCAGTTAGTATTCAGGTTACCCGATGGTAAGTCACCCGCATACCCGGCAATCAGCCGCCATCACGTGTCGTATTTTTCTCGTCTTGCTTTTTCGTGGCCCCCATGGGTCACGTGACTTTGTACTGCCCACCGACCCATGTCTCCGGAAACCTTTGTGCATCATCCCATATGTCACTCCTCATTTGATTCACCAAACTCATTTTATGACATTAAAATTTTGATTTAACGTGGGATCACTTATTAATTTAGTGGCTAAAGATATTTATTTTATCTTATATTATATGAATTCAAAATTCGACATAAAAATATAATATTTTTTATTTAATCAAACAAAATCTCGATCTAATGTTATAAGAATTTTTTTTGGAAATTCAGACGTTTTATATTTATACTTCATTATTATATGTGAGTTTAGTTTAGATTTTTAATTTATCATTCGGTGTTTGTAATGATTTTATTTTATTTTTTTTGAAAGGGATTTGTAATGATTTTATTTGTATTAGTTTTTTTTATTTAATTAATAATTATAGGAGCATATCTTAAGAAAACATATCTGGCTCAAGGCCATTACTATCTAGATGCAAAAATAAAAGAATATTTCTCTAAATATCAGAATTTATTCCTCATACTTTATGAGAACTGGAAAATTATATAAAAAATTAAGTTAAATAGAGTACTTTTAAAAAAAATAGCAATTATATGGGAGGATTGAAAATGAGTTTGGATTAGATATTTATAAATATAGATAAATTTCGGTAAAATTTGAGGCTCATATTTCAAGCTAAGTTGAGTTTGGACAAAAATAAAATGAGTTAATCTCATGCATAAACTCGACCCAACCTATGTGCACCTATACACATAATTAACAAAATCCAATACCAATAATTGATATGAAATAAATTTATAAAATCAACTGTTTAAATTCATAAGTTTTTTAGTGTTATATTTGTTGGTAATGCGGTGTAAGAGCATGTAATTCTACATTCGTGTTACCACGTGTATTCAACACGGACCACGTGCGAATTTGTTTTTGGAGAAAAATCGGCAAAAAATTTTTCTTGAATTTTTAGAACAATGAAAAGTGAAAAGGTTTTCGTTCTCGTATTTATAGGGTTGATCTGATCGGTTTCTAATTTAAATCTAGATTAAATCATTGTCATTAAAGCGTGATTTAAACAGATTCATTTGCCTAATTAGCATCAGTTAACGTGTAATTAGTTGGCAGCCTTTATTGGTTTTAATTTTTTTGGCTTTAAATGAATATGACATTGACATTTTTAACCCTATTTCTAAACCTATAAATACCTCACTTCATCTGCTTTGAAATTATCAAAAAATGATTCAAAGCTTTTGGCTTTAAGAAACGAGTTCTCTTTTTTACAAAGCTTGATTTTTATTCTTTGTTCGAAGTTCACTTTTCGAGTTCCTTTTGAGAAGAGTAATATCACCAAAAGTTTGCTGTGGTTTTTGGTGTATGAATTCTAGGAGAGACTGTACTAACTTCAGGGGGCATTCGACCAATTACGGTGGTTATACATATCGGGCCAAATTTGCTTCTAAAATAATGGTTCTGCACGAAACGATTGTCTGTCTATATTTCATATTATTTTATTTTGTCCTGCCAGTACTAACTATCTATTTTGCAGTCAATTTTACCAACAATTTAGAAGCAACTTTGTACTGCAAAAATGTCGAACCAATCGAGCAAACTAGTTCCTGATTTGTCCAAGCTCGATGCACTTGACGGGTTCAACTACCGGAGATGGTCTCAAAGAATCATGATATTCTTTTTGAACAACTCGACCTTGACTACGTGCTGATCCAACCACAACCATCTCAGCCAATCTCAGACGATGTTGATGCCATTATCACCAATGAAGATCTCACAGTCGTTCAAGTGTCCGCCGATAAATTTCAGAAGGATAACAAGACGGTTCGAGGCCATCTGTTGAGTCACATGTCAAATAAACTATTTGACATGTTCCACACAAAAAAGTGCCAAGCTGATTTGAGACACTCTTGAGAAGAAGTACGGTGCCGATGACGTAGAAATTAAAAAGTATGTGGTTGGCGAATGGCTAAAGTTTCAAATGACGGATGAAAAACCAATAATGGAATAAGTTCATGATTACGAAAAGTTGGTGTCCGACATCCTTTATGAAGGAATGAAGATGTGGTTGGCCTCCGACTCGTTCAATGCCTCCGACATTGCTATTCAGGGGGTATCATTATGTTTGAAGCGTTTGAAAGTTTAACTCTTCCACTTAGCTTGCACAGACATCAGAACGTTAAGATCTTCTCTAAGAACACAGCGTCGAGACACCTCTGCAATAAACATGCATCCATTTCAAAACTAACGGATCAACAAGGTCTTAGACTCGTGCCACTTTATGACACTCCTTCAACTAAGGGGGATTAGTGTTGTACCTCCACCAAATGCCCCCGGAATACACCGCCTTAAAGAAAGATAGATCGCCTCCGTATTACACTACACTGTTTGCGACTCTCGGCCCCAAATCAACCATGGGTGAACCGTCTGATTCCATAGTCAACCATCGTCTCCCGTGGCTCTCGGCCCGTCCCACGACGGGTGAACCACCAGTCCTCGTCCCCAAACCTTCCTTTGGTCACCATCTCCACATCTTTGTCTGGTGTCGCCCAAAATTCGCATCAACAGACATAAATGTTAAAAAATATATCTAACGTTTAACTGGACAATCACTTTGGTCTCTAAGTATTTTGAAGCACTTTAACCCTCAACTTTTCATTTGGGTCAAAATGATCCCTCCGTGAATGAAATCTGTTAGCCAACTAACGGTAAACAACTTGAAAGGGCTTGAGTAGAAAAAATAATTTTTGATTGATGTGTCATTATGTCAAGTCAGTACCTTTTTCTGTATGACACTGTTATGTTAGCGTGCGCAGCCATGTAGGTTTGTCACGTCATTTCAAGTTATTTACCGTTAGTTGACTAACAACTTTCATCCATATTGGGGCCATTTTGGCCTAAAAGGAAACGTTGAGCGCTAAAGTGCTACAAAAAACAGAATTTGAGAAAAATGACTATCTAATCAAACGTTTGGAGATTTTTTTTTTTTGCATTATGCCAATTAATTGCATCTCTTTCAACAATCACCCACGACCAACCCTTTTGAATCGCAAGTAGGAGTCCCTCTATTAATGCATGTGCCTCCACAATCTCTACATCATGAACACCAATGACAAACTTTGCTCAACCAGTCAGTATTAGTCCCCATTGTTGTCTCGAACCACGACCCCTATTGCAACAACTCCACCAGCAGCCATATATGAGCCATCAACATTAAGTTTTACATAACCAACAATAGGTCACACCCAGCGAGAAAGAAAGAGACTGTCGTGAGGGACAAGATATGCCAACCAGATTTGCTTTAACGAACTTGTGCTACAATAGCTTAGCATTTTTCATAGTGAGACATGCAGACAATAGCTGTCTGCTTCTCATGTACCTTTAAGTTTTGCCAATTCCACATGTTTCCATAGAAACACTATCAACGTTTAGAAACAAACAACTCACTTTTTTTTCTTCTAAAAGTAACAATCCAGTCAGTCAATTATAGGATTAATAACAAACAAATCACCCAATTAAAATTTTGTGACAAATAAGTTATTCTGTCATTAAATTTGAAACGATGACTTGATATAATGACAATTTTAGTTCCTAAAACTTATGAATTCTATTAATTTGGTCTTAATTCAAAATAATTCAATAGACTTAACCCTTCATTTTTAAAAAAATTGACATTGCATAATCCTAACACACCTTTCGACCACTTACCACACTCAATGTTATTGTCCATCAGTATGATAATCAACATATGTGATAGCTCGACGAATACAATCACTTTACTACTAGACAACCAACAAACTAATGGAATAGACTCATTATGACCTTCATGTTGCCTGCTAGTATACACAATCACTTCATTAATGGAATCTTTAAATATGTAGGGTTAAGTTTATTAAATCATTTCGAATTAGGATTAAATTAATAGTATGCATAAGTTTTAGGGACTAAAATTGTTATTATATCAAGCGTTTGTTTTAATTTTAATGAAAAAGTGGCTTGTTTGTCCTAGAATTTTAATTGAGTGGCATGTTTTTTCCTAAACCTATAATTGAAAGGCTGAATTGTTACTTTTAGAAGAAGAGTGACACGTTTGTTACTAAACCTATAATTAAGTGACCTAGGAAGTAATTTAACTAATTTTTTTTACTAAACAATATAATAGTTTTTTTTTCCTATTTAGACCCATTTTAATTCATTTTAACTTTGTCCCTGAGTCCCTCCCATTTTTATGGTTAATTGTACATTACCCCTGATCTTGATTCTTATCTCCTATCCGTATCCGAACCCATTAGAAGATCCCATCTATCGCATCTTAATGAATCCACTATATACAATTCGACATTAAGTCAAGCGCGATCTCCTTTGCATAAAACCCACTCCATTCAAAAAGGGGAAATGCTCCATTACATATACAAAACACTAGCCAGTAGCTCCTCAAGCTCCTGAAAGTCTCCACTAACATCCCTCCACTTAACGATGTGAATCACCTTAAACCATCAAACCTCAAATTTTGTATAAAAACATTCTAATCTGAAACTTGATGTTTTATGTAAATAAATGAATAAAGTTAGTCAGCCATGGCCATGGGGTCGGTGCTCATGATTAACCAATCAAAGTCGATTTGAATTCCCAAGGACGGGGACCCCAATAACCCCTCATCCAACAGGTGGAACCAACTATTTCATTTTTTTAGATAAAAAGAACCAAAGAACATGGGAATTTTTTTTAGCAAATGTGGGTTGAAAACGATGGGATTTCATCAACTTGCTCGAAAACATTAAACGTCCATGTCTTTGTTCCCTTATAAATTTTAGAAATAGTAAAAGATTCCTCTGTAAATTATAGCTCAACACGAATCTGGGTTTGTTTCGGCTCATCGTCTTCATTTAAAAGGTTCGTTAATTATTCAACGTGTTCTAATTCAATTTTTAATATTCACTTTTTAAATGTGTTTGATGAAGCGTTTAGTATGATATTTAACGATAGTTGATAGCAAATAATAATAACAATAATAATTAAAGATTCCTCTTTAAATCACTCCATATAAATATAACACTCACAAACTTGGGTTTAACAGGTTCATCAAGTTAGTTTAAAATATTATTTAGTGTAATTATTAGGTTTTACTATGCTATCAATAAGAACTAAATAAACTTTTATCATTAATGTTTATTTTTCTTTCGATGAAATATAGTAGAATGTAGTTATTTATTTGGATAAGTTTGTTGTATTTTATTATCCAAAGAAAGCATCAAAAGATGCTACAAAGAACTTATCCCCTATAGCATGGGCGGAGCCACATGTACAATTGGGTGTCAACAATTTTTTTTAGAAATTATATTTTTGTATATAAAAAATTAAATATATATATAATTAACACCCTCTTTATAAATAAAATGGCACCCCTTTATAAATAATTAACTCCTTTTTACCAAAATGGTGGGAATGCCATTCCCACCCTATTCTTAGGTATTACACAATTTTCACCACTATAGACTAAAATACCCTTGAAATAATATGTTGTATTCATGTTAATAATTCGTTTCTATTTTAACAACAATATATTTTTTGTTTTTGATATATTAAAGCAATTCACTGCCTAAATAAAATTATTTTATAATAAAATACCTAAATCACACTCATCGTTAAAAAAACAAATAAGTAAACAAGTATATAGTAGATATAATTTTGAATATTATTTATATCTAAAAAGTAATATTACTTTATTTAAATGGCAAAACTTTGTTTTATTCAAATTTTTTGAACAATTTTTACTTAAGGGAGAGGGAAGGAAAAAATTTGCACCTAATGGGTCTAGAACCCACAACCTAAGGGAGAGGAAAATGTCAACTGAGAGCTTTTTAACTACTCGCTTTAGAGATTGTTGACCTATTTTTTAAAAAAATGACTATAGATTTTACGAGTAGTGTTTTGAATTTTATATTTTAAAGAAAGACTATAGATTTTAAAAAATGAATTTAGGTTTAAAAAAATAATTTGAGTAATAAAACATATAAATAAAATATTTGTAGTTAATTATTAGTATATATGATTTAGTAGCGAATATGATATTTATTGTAGAAGTTTATGAATTTAATTTTTTTGTATTTTTCAAATAGATAATTATAATAAATAATAAATAATTTATACATTCTATATGCATATATTCAACACATTTAGTCGGTTGACCAAATTGTTCATATTTGTTCTCTCATATTCTCTTAGGTCATGAGTTCTAGATCAACTAAGGGCTCTCCTCTTTCTTCCCCTAGAGTCCCATTTTCCCTCCCCTATAGGTAGGATTAGGATTAGATTTAGTATTTGTCAAAAAAATATAATATTATACTATAACATTAAAAATATATCAAATCACTTGTTTGAAAACTTTACGAAAGAAAAATGTGTAAATTACAAATAATATAAAAACATATTTCATATGAATTTTCATGCAAATATTTCCATTTTAATATTAGAAGTTTGAATTGTTAAAAAGAACATATATCATAAGGATATTTTGTAAAATAAGCATTATGGTAATCTTATAATTCACCAACCAAACACTGTAATTTTATATTCCTCCCAAACAAACCAAACAAAGTAATATAACATTCACAGTAATGAGTGATGTAATGAATCATTCTGGGAATCCTAATCTCAAGGGTAATGTTATATTAAGTGAACCAAATACCCCGTAAAGGTATTCCTAAAGAACCTATAATTTCGCTCCTCCCATATATTATAAACATACGTACCACATGCCATTTTCAAGATGAAAACAAGGAGGGACTTCCCCTCCAAATGATTTACAGCCCACTAAATTTCATCAACCCAGCTCATTTACCTGCCTTCGCAATCCACATGATCGAAGAATGAATTCCCAAATGCCTCGTGAATAGGCACATTCAAAGAACATATTATTCATGGACTCATGTTGCTCCCCACAGTTCAAGTACAAGCCATCAACAGCTTTTCCCATTTTCAACAGTCTGTCCTTTGTAGGTAGTCTATCAAGCATGACCATCTATAGAATGATAGCATGCTTAGGGATATGAAGTGGAAACCACACCAGCTTCTGCCATATCACATTCACCTTTTCCTGGATCTCCTCGCATATATTCTTAATCGTGAGCAGGTCAAACCCTTCAGAAATCATTGGAAGAGCCACCTCCCTTAGTTTTAAAATTCTTATCAAGCTCCAACTAAAATGAAGCTTACTGTCAATGTGCCAAAAATCAACCCCCTGAAATGCATATTCCCTTACCCATGCCACCCATAAGGATCCTTCATTTTCATGCAAGTTTTTCATTAAATGTATCTTGCATGCATGGTTCCAGGCCTGTAGATCCTTAATTCCCAGGTCACACCTTTAGCTTTAGGGAAGCAAATTTTTTCCCAACTAACCCTTGCCCCTTGAACTGGAATATCCTTTCCCTTCTAAAAAATGAGAACATAATTGCTCTACCTTTTTGGTAACAGACTTTGACAGTAAAATCTGTCTACACCAATAGTTAAGAATGCCATAAATCACATCCCTTATAAGTTGTAATTTACCAGCATAGCTAAGCATCTTACTAGATCATTAAGCCAGCTTAGCCCTGATTGCATCCAAAAGAGCAGCACAATCCTTTTATGTTAGCTTTCGAGTAACCAAAGGGATCCCCAAGTATCTAACATGCAATCTACCAATTTTGAAAGCAGAAGTTGCTTGAATGTCCTTCAATTGCTCCTCCCTAATCCCATATGCAAACAATTCTAATTTTTCTGCATTTAGCTTCAATCCAGACATAGCATAAATGTAACGGCCCAATTTTTGGGTTAGCAAATCGGGTCTTGAACCCAGGTTATGGGCCTTTATTTTGGAAGTCTGAGTTAAGGATATTTAATTTTGGGCCCATTATTTTGGGGAGAAGGTTTTGAATTTTAAATAGGTGTGGGTGGTTGAAAAAGTGGGAGAAAATGGTGGAGAGATTTTTAGAGAGAGAGGGAAGAGTATTCAACTTATTTTTGCTGTCGTCCGATGGTCTGTTTCTGACATCGTCGGCACTGTTGGAAAGATCTCGCTAAGACGAGTCAGCCGATGGTCGCCAAGTCACTGTAGCGATCGTTGTTCATCAGGGTGAGAGGATGCATGTTTTGGGTTACTTGAAAAGAGGCATTTTCGGCAGCCAAATTACAAAAAAGAGGGCACAGCCATGTTCATTGGCATCGAGAAAGTGAGACTGGAGCTTACCGCTACCGTCTGACCAACGAAGAATTCCTTATGTGCCATCACGTGCCGCTCCTACGCATGGGCGAGATTTAGTTGCATGGGCAGCTATAACCGGCTTGGGTCGGGTTGTTTGGGCCGATTGTTGGACCAACCGATTGAGCTGGTCTGGCGAGCCAGGCCGAACTGGTCTAGTGAGCCAAGTCGAACTAGTCTATCAAGCTAAGCCGTTGACCGTTGATCAGGCTGTTGACTTTGACCGAGCTAAGCTGTTTGGGTCGGTTGTTGGGCCAGCCGATTGGGCCAGTCTGGCGAGCTAGGCTAAGTTGGTCTGGTAAGCCGAGTTGAACAGGCCTGTTAAGTCGAGCTGTTGACCGAGTTGTTGAACGTTGACTTTTTTTGAAGGACCCTACCCGAAGGTTTCTCGACGTTCTAAGTCTGTTGGCGCAGTTTGTTTCGCCAAATTCGAACTTAGTAAGTTGTTTTTATGCACTTAACCTTGTGGATTAGTTAGTGAAAAATGTTAATTAATATTTATAGTATTCGTATATTTATGAGGATTGTTCGGGCTCTAATACCAAATTAAGAGGAGTATTTGATGAGCTCGAGTAAGGATTTATCGATAATCTCTTAAGGTTACTACACCTCAAACTCGTATTGCTTCATGAGCATCATAAATGTGATGGCTTTGCGTGATTGATTGATAATTGTGATGCCTTATATGTTGCTCGAAACAATTAATTTGATTTGATGGATAAGGGATAAATACTCGATTAAATGATTATAAAGCCGATAATTAATGTTAATTGATTGAATACGTTAGTAAACAAACCCTAATGACTTTCATAAGCTTTAAAGATTGAATAAAGTATGGTAATATCGAAATTTGAGAGAATTGTGCGAACCCGTGAATATGGTATCGGTACGAGCTTTGGCTGTACTGGTATGCGATTAGGGGCCTTATCGGTATGGGTCAACCCGTACCAGTACTTGTGGAAACCTAAGATTTTTAGTAAGCAATATATGTATCGGTGAGTGTGTGAGTACCGGTACCCAAGGGTATCGTATCGATACTTGTGTTCGAGTACCGGTTACCCACTGAACGAAATAATTTATAATGCTAATAAAAAGATGGAAATTGACGTAGGATGTTAATGAGATAATATGAATTAATAGAGATAATTAATGAGGATGATTAATGTACACTTCCATAATGTATTAACAAGTTGGTAAACTTAAATGGGTGACTTGATAATTGGTAGAAACATAGAGTTTGGTGATCATGTAAATGTTGTGTGCCCTATTGTAGTCGTGTTTATGTTGTGTGCTGTTTGGACACTTGGTTGGTTGAGTCACTTTTAGATGATGGGATTCAGATATCGAGAGAGCGTATTGCAAAACTATGGTTAGAGATGTCGAATGAACGTTCCTGATGATGTGTGACACCAGACCTTATTCGAAGATAATCGAGGAGAGATACCGAGTATGGGTGTACATTCCCGAGGCCGTGTGACACCAGGCCTCACCCAGAGAGTGTATATATTCCTGAGGTTGTGTGACACCGGGCCTCACTCAGAGTATACGTTTCCTAGGCTATGTGACACCGGACGTCACTCCAGGTTTGTGGTTATGACTGTGTGCTTTTGCTAAAATGATCTGGTGAGATCCTGAGTATGGTCGGGCCTTGTGTGCCATGTATGATGTTTTGCTATGTTCAGAACATGTGTTTAGGCGACTAGTGGTAGCGTCACATGTTTATTTATCTCTCCTTATTGCTCATACTAGCTTGCATGCTTATGTTTATAATTAGCATAAAGTATAGTATAGTAGATATGTACAACTGAGCTTTGTAAGCTCAACGCTCAAAATCGTTGTTTCCGTGCGTAGGTTGATCGTCGGCTCATGGGATCAAAAAGCACTATCAGTACATGACTCCAGCATGTGGTGATTTCTAAAGTACGATACTTGTGTTTAGTGAGCTTTGTATTCATAGGACCTTACGTGGTAGAGTCTATATTTCTTACTTTTGAAATTGAATTAATCAAGTTGAATGTTTAAATGTTTTAAATTAAAGTGGATCTCCTTTGTAAAGGTTTAAATTGTTTATCTATGTTTTCAAATATTGGATTTAATGTCTCTGGAAAATACCTTGTTTGAGCTAAACTGAGTAGAGAAGTTTTATGAAACGAGTTGAGCTTAAAGCCTAAATGTAACATTCGGGTTTAGGGTGTTACACTAAAACTCCTCTAACACACTTGAACCCTACAATGGATCCCAATTTACCCTTGCAAAATATGAGCAAGTTATCTGCAAAACATAGATGTGTCATTTTGACCCTCTTGCATTTTGGATGAAATTGGAAAACCCCTTTGGCTGCTGCTACATCCAACAAATGACAGTATTTATGGCCAGTACAAATAGGTAAGGGGAGAGAGGATCTCCCTACATTATCCCTCTCTTGCCCCTAAAATATCCTACTAGGCTGTCATTAAATGAAATAGTAAACCTGGAATCAGTAAAGCATGCTACAATCCACTCCCTAAACTGTAAATGCAGTCTCACAGCTTCAAGAATCTTAGTGAGAAATTCACAGCTAAGAAAATCAAATGCTTTCTGTAGGTCTACCATGAGTGCACACCTAGGTGAGAGTAATTTTCTGTCATACCTTCTAACTAACTCTTGGGCTAATAGAATATTGCCCACAATCCCCCTTCCTATAACAAAAGATGTCTGATTAAGAGATATCATGTTGGGAATGAATTCAGAGAGCCTTCTCATCAAAATATTGGTGATGGTCTTGTAGATTATAGAGCAGCAAGAGATAAGCCTAAATTCCTTTGTCATACTAGCATTTGGAATTTTAGGAACTAGAACAATAGCAGTTGAGTTAGAAGCTGGCAGGACAGATGAAGTAGAAAAAATGTCTAATTGTAGCTCTATCATCCTCTCCAACAATCTCCAAATAGCTTTGAAAAATCAGGATGTATACCCATCCGGACTAGGGGCCTTGTCTTTGCCTTGACAAAAGATTGCAAGCATTATTTCATCATCAGTATTTTTTCATACTAGAATCTCACCAACAGTATCAGGAAGAGAATAGGGAATAAGGTCCTTTAATAATTCAACACTACAACCTTTAACATTTTTATCCACTAACCAATCTGCTAAGTAAATTTTTTTATCACTTATGCAGACATAGAATCAAATGTTTCAAGCCTATTCTCCTAGTCATCTTTAATTACTCGAAAGGCTTTCCTTTTCTTTTTGGCTGCCACAGTTGAGTGAAAAAATGTTATACTTTGATCCCCTCATGTATCTACCTTATTTTTGTTTTCTCTTGGTAGAATAAAGCCTCAGCAGTGTCTAAATCAACCAACTCAAGCTGCAACTTCCTCTCAGCTTCTACATCACCCATAGCACCACTAGACAGATTAGCAAGCTGTTGCTTTTTCAATTCTTCTTTTTTCTCAAGAACTTGTTTGAAGATATTAGCATATCTCTCTTGATTTATTTGCTTAAGTCTAGGTTTCAGCCTTTTAAGCTTGCAAAATAGGGTTTTCATAGGGTCACCATGAGTAGTTTCCAACCATGATTCTCTGACAATACCCTCAAAATTTGGATTAACTAACCAAAAATCAAAAAAATTATATGGCTTGGATCTGTGAACCGGGGCTTCTTTGGAAACCCATATTATAACAGGGCTGTAATAAGAGACCCCTGGAGCTAAAAATTTCACATGAGAGTCAGTCAGAGTAGTAATCTAGGATAAGTTTACAAGCACTATATCCAATTTTCTAGCCAGAAAACTATACTCATGTTTGTTTGATCATGTGAATAGTGACCCTAGAAATGGGTGATCAACCAGTCCAGAGTTGGTCATACACCCCTAAAACTCAATCATTTTAGCAGTACAATACGACCCCAACGAATCAAAGTTTGAGCTCTCAACATCATAAGTAGTGACATTAAAATTACCCTCTATCATCCATGGCAAGGATCCAACCAAAGATTTAATATATTGTAATTGCAGCAACAAATTCCTCCTCATTACAGTGTCATTATGACCATAAACAACAGTCACTAAAATCTCATTTCCATTCAAGTACCCCTTAACCGAGATAGTTTCTTCAGCATAATCAACTACTAAAAATTTCAGCTCACTTATCCACAATATCCAAATTTGGCCATTTCCCCAAAAACTATAGTTGAAGTAGTAACCCCAATCTGCAGAAAAGTTAGAAACAATAGCCAATGCATTCTGTTCCCTAACTCTAGTTTCAAAAAGACAGAGAATATCAACATTCAGCTTATCAACTCTATTCAACACCTTCTATTTGATAGGGTGATTAAACCCTCTAATATTTCAAAAACAAACTATCATATAGAAACAGATGAAGAAAGGGTACCTCCTGCCATAACAACAATATTTTCACCATGGACTTTTTCTAGTTGACTTTTTGGTTTTCATCTCTTGAAGAAGGGCTGCAACTCTCAGTGAGTCAGTTCGGGATTTCTTAGGCTCCTCCAAACACCCCAGAGGAAGGGCTAAAGAACTCCCACCTCAACAGTATCAACATTTATTGCTATATCTTTAATAGGATTCTCTCGCATACCAGCCTCAGTAGCTGCAGTAGCAACAATCCCTTCAGCAGTCTTAACAGAATCTGGTACAATTTTAGACTTTCATTCTTTGTGTTCTTTAGGGATCACTTCTCCATAATTACGATCAGTGCGACCAAAGGATCTGCACTTAGAACAACAGGGTGGAAGCCATGGGATATTAATATTGACATTAACAATAGATTTATCCTGTAATCTAACAGGAATAATTCTAGGCAATTTAGCTCCATCCTCAATCTCTACACAGACCTTGACATACTCTAATCTTTCCTTCGATGTTGTTATTAATTCCATATACAAAGAAAGAACAACACTGGCAATATAACTAAGCCCTCGTTTAGAATAGAGTTCCAAAGGCACATTAAACATTTGTACCCACATAGGCATCTTTGTCAAATCAAAATCCAATTTCTTAAGGTTCGGTTCCCATTTCCTAAGAATCAAAGGCTTAAGCTGAATGTGCCAAATACCATTTTCAAGAACCCAGTCCCTATACGTAGCATTATCAAAGGAAAATACATAAAAATTGGATCTAGCGAGGCTTACCTTTATCAACAATCCCCCCCCCCAAACGTATATACAATTTTCTGCATTGAGCTAAAATTTAGGACAGCTCCAATGAATTGCCCAACCAAAACATGTCACCATTCCAGAATTCCCTCATCAAAAACCTCCTTTGGAAGATCAACCATGAACGCGTCATCTTGCAATTCAAGGGAAAAGAAATCGAGAGATTGTTCTTCTTCACCCACGAATAGCTTCTTCCAATCCACAATTGTCATCCGAAATAATGAAAAACCAAAAAGAATCAAAAGAAATCGATCAAGAAACACTTGAAATCCAGGAAAAAAAAATCAAGAAACAGATGAGTTTTCATAGCTCATTAGACCCGCTAACGTTCATGTGCCATTTTTTCCAGTTATAGAATGTAATTAATTACCTTTCCAAAAAGTTGTGTTAATTAAACCTAAAACCACTAAAATCTTAAACTTTAAACGTTAAAAACCCTAAACCGTAAAAAACCTAAACCATACCTTACACCATAAAACACTAAAAATTGAACCCAAAACCCTAAAGTTTAAACTCTAAAACTTATCATAAACCCTAAAAATATAAACCTACCATAAACCATAAACAACTAAACCCTAAACCATAGACTCTAAACCCCTAAATCCTAAAACAATAAACCATCAATTTAAAATACTAAACCCTAAACCCCTAAAATCGTAAACACTAAACTATAACCCCTTTTAGGTGAGTATTAATTACATTAAACACTCTAAATTAATTGAACACAACTTTTTTAAAAATGTAATTACATTCTACTAGATTCCATTGAAAAGCAAAACAAGCATTAACGATAAGAATCTACGTAGTTCTTATAGACCGCCCTTAGGACTGTCAATAGCAAAATCCTAATTATTATAGATTAACTATGGTGTTCTTCAGTAATCTGTTTTAGACCACCATCATTCGTCATTAATTGGTGTTTATGACGTATCTGAGTGTCTTTTAAGTGTATTTGAACATCTAAGAAAAATAAATAATAGTATATTTGATATTATTTAAATACGGCTTGTGGAATTATTTTTTTTATTATCGGCGTATCAAATATTAATTCATAATTAGTAACACATGATAGTGGATTGAAATAGCTTGTGAAATTAAAAACTCCACTGCTAGTGGAGTCAATATACAAATAATAATCTTATCATTATAGGAGAGGAAAAATAGACACTAAGGGAAGGAATGAGGTGTTCCTAATGGATTTAGAACCCATGACTTGAAAAAATATAAAGGATCCAAGGTAAACAGTTTGGCCGATCAACTAAATGTGCTTGTTCATTATTTGTTATATTTTGAACTCATGCATCAATATAATTGTGCATTTATACACAACAAATGTCTTGTATTTATTTGAAAAAATTAAAAATAAACGAGACACTTGTCACCAATCTAATAATGCTTGTGAACTTTTTTCTATGAATAACAATCCTTAAATTCTATATGTTTGCAAAAAGGAACATGAGTAGAATTATGATAAGTGCTTTTATAATAAATTCAAAAATAAAAAATAAATGAGACATTTGTCACTATTTTAATGGTACTTGTGAGAAATATTTTCACTACCTAATAATAATCGTTGTAAAATATCATTTAATTGAATGTGTGCAAAAAATTAGTCATTTATTTTTTATAGTCTGGGCATAATTTAATTGTATTTTTTTATATAGAAGCTTAAATTATCTGTGATTTTCTTAAAATGTTACAATAACAATACTATCAACTATATTAGACTATTTCAATACCCGCCTAAAGTGTTAATTTAATAACCCTAAAGTTAAGGTCTACGTATTATTCCACTAATTTCAGGGTGAAATGGTAGAAATAGCATATGAAGGCTTACAAAGCCTCCCCTCAATAACGTAAAAGATTTTGTGTAATTTATTAAAATAAGGCCCTCAATTAAAAAAAAATGTTTGTTGATTTGTTTTGCAGCTAAGGTGACATTTGAATAAAGGCTTATATGAAAAATAGGTGCCTAAAGTATATTTTTTTTAAACTTTAGGTGTCTAAAGTATTTTTTGCTAAAAAAATGTGCCTAAAGTTTACACCGTTGTAATTTTAGGTGACTGACCGACAAGGGGTGTTAAAAAAATTTAGTTAACCAATCAATGCTTGACACATATCACTAATTTGAATTTTTTAAGAAAAAACCCCAAAATTTTCATTTTTCAGAAAAATCCCAATTTTTTTTAATTTTTACAAAACATCCCCAAATCCCTAAAAATTCCCAAACTTAAACCCCTAAATCTCTGCCGATCTCCGCCCCTGAACACACCCCTTTGGTCGCCAAACTTATGCGGTTATTTCCCTTTATTCTAAGACATTTTCTGGAATCTTATACGGCTCATATTCCACTTATCCAGAACCATGTCTTTTGATTTACTTCAAATCTTTAGTTGATAGTGTTATGGAAATTTCTCGGTAACGTAGTGATGGAAAGTGGTATAGTTGGTGAGACGAAATGTTTGCAAATTAATGGTATCATGCATTGGTACCCACCCCCAAACTCCAAAATACTATTAAACATGGCAAGTGTGGAATGAAATGAGAGGGAAAAGTTGAGAAATGTGGAATTGTGAATTTTAGTGGGTGGAAAGATGTAAGATTGGATTCCCATTCAACTTCAGAGAAGATGCATCAAGATTCCTATTCTTGTTCTTTTTTGGGTACCGCTAAAGTCTAACTTTTCTTCTTCGCTGGATGACCCACTCAGTAAAATTAGGTGTACGATGTAAGTTGATCTGAATTAGTTAAGACAAAGTCTTAAAAACCGAAACGATAACAAAAACACATCTTACTTTTTTTCATTTTTTTTGACAAATTACTTTTCTCAACTTCAAACCCAAAACATCTCACATGTACATAATTAGGTAGCCACTTAAAACTACGCCCAACATCCTGGGGGCAAGGAAACCCAAATTTAAAGTCAAAATGGCTTTTGATCTGATATTTTTATTCAGTTGATCACATGTTAGGGGTACCAATTAATCTTCAAAAACAAAATAAAAAGAGAGTTAGGTTATGGTCCACATTTACTGGTTCATATTGAGATTAGACGATTGTCGACGTCCTTTTCAACAACAAATTGTGACCAAAAACTAGCAAGTATTTTTGGACCCCACGGAATCGGTGGTGTAGATCCGATTTGGTAAAATGGGTGGGGAAAGTTTAAAAAGTAGACTCCAAGTTTTGTTGTAAAGAGTCCAAACAAAGGCTGGTGATACTTGCTATATGTTAACCGTTAATGCTAGCAGTAGCATCTATTTAGTCTTTTTTTATATTATGGTATGAAAACAAAATGTCAACCTATGGAAAATCTTGGTATTGGGTGCTCAAATTTGTGCTTTTGGGCTATTGGGTCAAGCAACATAAAGCAACTGAATTATACTTCAAGTCCAAACCATTGCAGGAGGTTTAGAGGGGAAAGAGTTTGTTTTTTCCCCCTTGTTTCCTTCCTCTAATCATGACTTGCATAGGTTTCATGGCTTCCCATGCTTTACTATGTTTAGATTATGTATAAAAAAACATACACAGTGGTTCTTTTGGTACCATGGAAAGCACTGTGGACTCTGAGTATCAACCCTGCTTGTCATACTCATTGGTCTCCCAACAAGTTTCGAAACTAGACTCTGGTACACCTAGTTCAGTTTCTGGGATCACCTGTCAATGCACCAGAAACTGCTTGTTATAATAAATTCTAATTGACCTGCAAATATTGTGTGAAGGTCCATTGGTTTTACCTCCAATAGAGTGGCTGCTAATAGGTAGAGTTTTTATATAGTTTCATAGTTGTATTGCGTGGACTTGGTGTCCACTATTCAGTCCAAGAGATAACATAATTCTTTTAATTTTTTTGTATATTTATACATGCTACTAACATTCTTGATATGAACAGGATGTCCAGCCTCAGGCAGTCATTGCTCTTTGGAAGGCCAAAATTGAATAACCCAAATTTCATAAGTCAGATCCATACCTTGACATATATGATCAGTCTACCACTAACTTCCTACAGCTGAACCTATTCTGTTTTTTTTTTTTTTAATTTCTTTTCTTTTCCACCTCTGATAAGTAACTGGTTAGATAAGTATTTGGTTGCGTTTAAAAATGTTCTTAGTCCTGTTACGGTTCTTTTTGTACTTCACTCACCTTAGGCACAGGTTTCATGTTAAATTTGTTGAGTTTGAGATATTTTTCAGTGAAACAATTATTAGATTCGTGTCCAAGAGACAACAGAGAAGTGAATTGAAAATTTTGGGTTCAACGGTCATCAACAACTCTTTCTGTTGCAGGGAACTGGCATGAAATCGACTAAACTCTGGCTTTGAACCACAAATGTAACACCTCATTCCTGGTCTGGTAGGGAACTGGGTCGGAGATGCTACCGGTGAATGATATCAGTGTTCGGTACAGTAATCTTGGTGTATTAATAGTGTTTCGATGCAATACAAAGACTCAAATTATTATTATTCGATACAATATATCACCAGATTAATACAAGCATTAATAAATGTTTTTGGGGACTATTCTATAAATTTTCACAAGTTTAGAGACTAATTTGTAAATTCTGAAATTTTCTAAGTCCTTGCATGCAATTACTCTTGCCAATATAAAATTCTCGTAATTAACAGGCATATCAGATTCCAACACATTTAGAGTTCGTTTAGTATCTTAATTACTCGAGATAATTTTTAATGACTAACTTGTAAAGTTTAAAACCTATTCCATTATTATTTTAACCAACTTACCTGTATCGGTACCGGTACTCGAGAGGCCGTACCGGTACGACTGGATGTTATTACAGTTAGGATTTAGGGTGCATATCGGTACGGGTTAGGCCATATCAATACGCTACTTAAAACACAAATTCCAGTAGATTTTCCTATACCGATACGTGATGAACCGTATCAGTACCTGATTTTATGCATAAGGGGATCGGTATGGTTCTCTCCGTCTAATAATTCAATATAAATGCATCTCAAGACATGCTATAACAATGATTTCAATAATTTTAGCCCTTGGATCGATATGAGATAGTGGATACACTGATTCCCAACCAACATGACCAATCAATGAACGGTTAAATCCTCCATAACAATCGCTAAAAGATGCCAATAGTTCCCACTATAATAATTCAATATAAATCATCCCATGCATAACAATGCCAATAAGAGCTTTAGCTCAAGGACAGTAGTCCACTCCGTACCAATGAGCTCATGAATTCTATGGCATGCCATTTGTATTCAATGTCCATTCAAATCCAAGATCCGGTGAATTAAGCCAAAAACAATAACAATAACAATGACAATGTCAATAGCAATGATTTCAATGATTCTATATCAATCGTTCAATATAACCTTGCAATGATTCGATGATGTTCGTGATAATGCAATGTTTCGATAGTCAATAATTCAATGCAATGAACTTACAGATACTTACCAATACTACCTTCTATGAGGTTTTGACGTAAAGGTACCTTGTAACATATTAGCAATGTAAAGCAAAATAGATAATGAAACCGGGAAGGCACCTAGCCATTCCTGAGACTTCGGCTACACTCACCAATACTCCCGAAGCTTTTAAGGCTCCTGGATGGTGATACCCTTGCCCGTTGATGTGTTAGCCTTTGATGGAGTAAGTGGTTCCCCACCTTCAATGGTTTGTTTGCTCGATACCAAATGATAGAGTAGCTCAAATTCGAATAAAGAGAAAAACAAAACAAACTAAAATAAAGAACAAATCTAAAAATTCAGATTTGCTTATGGTGGTGGCGTCAATGGAGGAAGCTTAAATATGTGGAGATGGCGTGATGAATTGATAGTTGTCATCGGCACCCTCTTAGACGCAATTATCTAAGCAAGCAACCTCAAGCGGCTCTAACCCACCCTCCCAAACGCTTTTGTATGGGCAAGCAGGAGTGTGAAGATCCTCAACAACAAATCCCGGAGAACTTGAAAATCGATTTGCTTCTAAAACACAAGATAATGTTCTTGCAAGTTGGAACTCAAAAGAGAATTTTATTTAATCATTCAAATCTGAATTACAATGTGGGTGAAGCCTCCTTTATATGGGCCATGGAGAAGTTCTAATCCTACTAAACTTAGGAATTAAATACAATAAATAAATGCTAAAATCTAATCTCCTAATTAGATAAGTAACTTCTAATAATAAATAAATGCTAAAAATAAAATCCTAATTAAATAAATCTGACCCTAATAGATATTGCAGGATCCTATATTGATTTAAATTAAAAATAATCAAATAAAATCTTGAAAATTCGTAATTATCCAAAAATCCCGTATTAATCCCGTATAGGAATTTCCGCACGCGCTGTCTTTGCTAAAATAAACATATCTTGAGATCCAGATGTCCGATCGAGGTGTTTCAAGATGCGTTGGAAAGCTAATTTGTAGCCGGACAAGGTTTAAGAAGACATGTTGACCCATAAATGCTGGATCCCATCCAAAAATGCTTCGCAAGTTGACTAATGTTTCTGACTTGCAAAACAGTTTCAACTTCTTTTCCAAGATGATTATTTTGACCCCTCTCATGCTCGTATCATTCCCCCACTCCTTAAAAAGATTCGCCCTCGAATCTAGATCGGTAAATGGAGGAAGTTCATCAAAGTACCATAGAAGAGAAGATGTCTTGAAGGATCCTTTTGCAGAGTCTCTTTTTGCAATGTAATTTACAAGTTCCTTCTCATTGGGATCATCACGATTGTTCTTTTGGTCGCAAAGTAACTCATTCTCATCTTCAAAATTGTTATTAATGCTAAAAGAGGAATAAGCATAAATAGAATTCTGAAAGCATTCAATGATACCTTTTGATTGTAAGGTACCTTCGTCGGTGTTTGTCGTTTGATGATCATCTTGAATCAGAATAGTAGGTTCGTCACTGGAAACAAACACACTACTTATAATTTCTTCCTCATCAGTTGGCAAGGTTAAACTCTCGATGGTATCGTATTCCTCATGTTCTTTAGAAGAACAAATTTCTTGATCATGCTCTGGATCACGGATTTCAATATCATTAGAAGACATAATTCAGACAACATATCTTTCAAAATTTTTTCTTGAAAATAAAACTTATCTGGACAATCATACCCTGAATGATCTAGTCGACAACAATAATGACATCGAGTCCCCAAAAGGGTAAAATCCAATACGTTGCTCAATGACATCCTCAAGAACGACCTGAATCCGATACCAAAAATGCTTCACAAGTTGACTGATGTTTCTGACTTGCAAAGCAGTTTCAACTTCTTTTCCAAGATGATTATTTTGACCCCTCTCATGCTCGTATCAAAGAGGAAGGAGATGAAGATGGTGAAGCTTGCTTGGAAATATTAACTGGTAAACTTTCTTTCTTTTCCTTATTTCTTTATTTCAATAGCTTAATAGATTTTCTTAGGGTAAAGGAGTTCGATTTACTTTTCCCACGTATTAGGTGACTAATTGGTTGAAGGGCTAATTATAGGGTTAGTCCCTCAACTTTCTATACCTTGTACTTTTGGCCCAATAGTTTCACTCTTTACAATTTAGTCGCCAAACTATGTTTCATTGTTTTCAATATAGTCCTTGGTTAATAACAATTCCAAATTAGGGTTCAATATTTGAATAATTGACCATTTAGTCAAAAGTTAATACAATGGTTTGACTTTTTGGTGTAAGATTTCTAATTGTCGGAATCTAATTTTAGCTAAGCCTATTTTTAGGGTGTTACAATTCTCCCCTTTAAGAAAAATTTGTCCTTGAATTTTACCTAAACTGAAGAGATGCGGATACTGATCTTTCGTATTCTCTTTTGGCTCCCAAGTAGCTTCCTCAACCTTATGACTCCTCCATACACCTTGACTAGAGGAATGCTTTTGTTACGAAGCCTTTTGACTTTTTGTGCCAATATTTGTACCGGTTCTTCCTCATAGGTTAGATTCGGTTGAATCTCAATAGGTTATGGCTCAATGATGTGTGTGGGATTAGAACGGTATTTACGAAGCATTGATACTGAAAGACATCATGAATCTTGCTTAGTTCTTGAGGCAATGCCAAATGGTAAGCCACGAGACCTACTCTTTTAATAACCTCGAAAAGTGTGATGAATTGGGGACCGAGTTTCCTTTTTTTCTTCCAAATATGAGTATTTTCTTCAATGGGAACACCTTCAGGAAGGCTTTCTCACCCACAGAGTATTGTATTTCCCGTCTCTTGAGATCAACATAGGCCTTCTATCGGTCAAAGGTAGAATTAAGTCGGTCATAGATGATGGTAACCCGTTCTTCGATTTCTCAAAGTAAGTCAAGGCCCAACACCCTGCCTTTACCAAGTTCAGACTAACACAAAGGAGTTTTACATTTCTTGTCATACAATGCTTCATACGGTGCCATCTTTATTGATGCTTGGTAGTTGTTATTATAGGCAAATTCGATGAGAGGTATTTGTCAATAATACATGCCCGAAGCATATCTTCCAAGATCTAATTTGCTCTTTTTTGATTATCTATTAGATTAAAGGTGGAACGCAGTGTTGAGATTTACCTAAAACTCCTTGCAACATTTTCCAGAATCAAGAAGCAACTCGGGGATCTCGATCGAAGATGATAAACTTGGGTACTCTATAGAGTCTAAAAATTTCCTTGATATACAAGTCAGCTAGTTTAGGAAGACCGTAGTCTATTCTGACCGGTAGAAAGTGAGCTGGCTTGGTGAAACGGTCAACAATGACCTAAATAGTATCGTGCTTAGCCGATGTTAACGGTAGTCCACTAACGAAGTCCATAGTGATTCTTTCCCATTTCCACTAAGATAACTCAATAGGTTGCAATAATCTGGTGGGAACACGATGCTCAGCCTTGACTTGCTAACACATGAGGCATTTGGACACATATTTTTTAATAGCCTGTTTCATGCGAGGCCACCAAGAGAGTTCTCGGAGATCTTTATACATCTTTATTGATCCTGAGTGAACAGAAAAAGAGCTACAATAAGTCTCTTTAAGAATTTCATCTTGAAGTGACTTGTCATTGGGTACACAGATTCGGTCACAGAAACTCAGGAGTTCTTCAGAATTGACTTTGAAGTCAGGATTATAACTACTTTGAAGTTTAGCAACAATGGCTTGCAACTCAAGATCTTGGTCCTCCATCGACTTAATCCTCTATACAATGGTAGACTGAATTTAAAGTTTAGCTACTAGGGGTCGGTGCTTCTTGAGCTTGAAATGAGCGTTAATAGCTCGAGGGGCAAGCAGAGGCCTGTGACTAAGTGCATCGGCTTCAATATTGTCCTTTCCTAGGTGATAGTCAATAACAAGGTCATAGTCTTTAAGGAGTTTCATCCACATCCTTTGTCAATATGTACTTGAGGCTCTTGTGATTGATAAAGAGATAGCATTTTTTTCCGTAGAGATAATGCATCCAGATTTTCAATGCAAACAAAACTACAACCAATTCAAGATCATGGGTGGGATAGTTCATTTTTGTGTGGCTTTAGTTGTCTCGAGGCATACGCAATAACCTTGCCTTCTTGCATCAACACACATCCTAACCCGAGATGTGAAGCATCGTTATAGATTGTATAATCCTTACCAAATTTAGGTTGGGTTAGAATCGGTGCGTGAGTCAATACTTGGTTGACCTGGTCAAAGCTATGTTGCTGCTAATTGGCTTATTAAAAAAATGTCTTTTCATAAAAGCCTTGTCAATGGTGTTGTTATTATAGAGAATCCTTTAACGAATCCCCTATAGTAACCAGCAAGACCGAGAAAACTCTGAATCTCTCTAACATTCTTTGATGGTCTCCATTCAACGATAGTTTGAATCTTTTTTGGGTCCACTTGGATATCTATTGCTAACACAATATGTCCCAAAAATGAGACTTCTGTGAGCCAGAACTCACACTTGCTGAGTTTAGCATAAATCTGCTTCTCCCGGAGAGTCTAAAGCACAATACAGAGATGATCTCGATGTTCAGCTTCATTCTTGGAATAAATCAATATGTCATCAATGAACATCACTACGAACTTGTCAAGGTAGGGTCTAAAATCCTGGTTCATGAGATCCATGAAGGCAGCCGGTGCATTGGTCAATCCAAAGGGCATCACCAAGTATTCATAGTGATCGTATCTTGTACCAAAGCAATTTTAGGCATATCACATTCATTGAATTTCATCTGATGATACCCAGACCTTAAATTAATTTTGGAAAAGACAGTGGCATCCTTGAGTTGGTTAAAAAGATCATCGATCATCGAAAGAGGATACTTATTCTTGATACTCAACTTATTCAATTGTCGATACAAAGACGCATAGACCCGTTTTTTTACAAAAAGACCAAAGCTCCCTAGGGAGAAGAAATCGGTCGAATGAAACCCATATTCATTAAGTTATAAATCTGTGCTTTAAGTTCCTTAAGCTCAATTGGAACTATTCGATAGGGTACGATGGAAACTGGGGTGGTTCTAAGTTGCACTCGACTTTACTAGTGGGTGGCAAACCTGAAAGCTCGTTGAGAAACTCATCAGGAAATTCTTGTACGATGTCAATGTCTTGCAACTGTAATTCTTCCTTATTCTTTCCTTCAATGGCATGCAATAATGGGTTAATGTTTCCAGAGGTCATGAGGGTTGTACTCTCCTTGCCAAGACCTCGAAGATACAACTTTTTCTTATTACAATCTACCCAGGCTTGGTGCTCACAGAGCCAATCAAGCCCTAATATAACATCAAATTCATGAATAAGGAGGGCTATAAAGTTGGCTGGAAAAGGTATCATTTGAATTATTAGGGGGCAATTCTTGCGCACTAAACTGATTATAACACTATCCCCTAGTGGGTTTGTTACTGTGATCTTAGTAACTATGGGCTCGAACGGTAACTTGAACTTCTTTATCAATACAATGCTTATAAAAGAATGAGTGGATCCGGGATCTATCAATGCATAAACATGATGGGAGTATAGTTCAATGGTACTTGCAATAATATCTAGATCATCATCCTCCTCCTTACTCCTCACATGATACACCTAAAGATGCCTTAGATTTTTGTCGGTTCGGGGTCCTTGTAGAGCCACTAGGTCTCTTTGTAGCTCCCGATGTTATTTGTTTCTGTCCTTTACCCTTAAAAGATTGAGCAAGGGACACAATGTTAGCCGATGCAATGGTTTTGGAGGTGTTCATAGGACAATCTCTAATGAAGTGTCCTTGCTCGCCATAGTAGTAACAAGCTCCTGTCTGTTTACGGCATTGGCCTGTAGGATGTCTCCTCTAGCAATAAGTACATGTAGGATATTGAGATTCTTGACCTAAACCTCTAATGCTATCAATAAAAGTTGTTTTAGCAACGAACTAAGACATAGTCGGTGGCCTTACAATGTTGCTAGAACAAGAAGGTTGTTGGTCGTATTGTTGCTTAGGTCTATGTTGTTTTTCTTTCTTGTACGGTAGAGGAGGACGAGAATTATCTTGGGGCCTCTTATCAGAACAGGATGACCCACCAAACCTTTGAGCTCTCTGGGTAGCTTCGATGGTAATGGCTCGATTCATAACATCTTGAAAGTCAGTGATACCCAAAGTAGTGAACAAAGGGTGAAGCTCATCACTAAGACCTGCTATGAACATCCTACATTTTTCTTTCTCTTTCTTGATGTACTCTGCTCTATACTTATAATATTTGCAGAAGTCATGAATGTACTACTCTACCAGCCTCCCACCTTGCTTGAGGTGCAAGAAGAACGTCACATGTCTTTCAGCCAAGTAGAACTCACTAATATATTTCTTACAAAATTCTCGTAGAAAGAACTCCCAGGTAACTGCTTCCTCCAAGACTGTAAGGGTGGTCATCTCCCACCAATATAATGCCTCATTAGCGATCAATGCGAGAGCATACTCCAGCTTGTGCTCATCGAAACACTGTAATTGTTTATTCAATATCCTCAACATATTGTCGAGCTAGTATTCAGTAATCTTAGGATCATCATTTTCTCTACTGATGAACGTGTGAGCCCGATACTGGGCGAGCTTGTCAATAGGGGCTCGAGCTGCCAAGGTAGCAACCATAGAAGGCTGTGCAACCTACTCAGACTTTAGGGTAGCCATAATTTGCTTGAACATTTTAGCCATGTTCTGATAACACTCGAACTGAGCAGTTTGTATCGAAGGTTCGAGATTCAGTGTTTCTTGTAGAGGGCCTTGAGGGTTAGGAGAATCTCCTCCTTATCTCCTCGCCATGGGTCGAGGAGCCGGTAGAGTGCTCAAAATTCAAATGAGCTTCATTAGACTCAGACATGTTTGATATACAAAAGAAAATGATCGAGTTAGTTGCAAGTCACAACATATACATAATAATAAACTCCTAGGTGGCATATGCAATGCAATGATGCATGAAAGACCTTAGTTTAGTCATAGAATCGACTAAACTCTGTCTTTGATACCGCAAATATAACACCCCATTCACGGTCTGGTACAGAACTGGGTCGAAGATGCTATCGGTGAACGATAACGGTGTTCAATACAGTAATCTTGGTGTATTAACAATGATTCGATGCAATAAAAAGACTCAATATTATTATTCAATACAATATGTCACCAAATTAATACAAGCATTAATAAATGTTTTTGGGGACCATTCTAAAAATTTTCACAATCCTGGGGATTAATCTATAATTCTGAAATTTTATAAGTCATTGCATGCAATTACTTTTGTCAATATAAAATTCTAGGCGTAATTAACAAGCATATCATATTCCAACGCATTTAAAGTTCGTTTAGTAACTTAATTACTCGGTATAATTTTTAATGACTAACTTGTAAAGTTTAAAACCTGCTCCATTATTATTTTAACCAACTTACCTGCATCAGTATCGGTACTTGAGAGGTCGTACCGATACGACTGACCGTTATTACCGTTAGGATTAAGGGTGAGTACCTGTACGGGCTAGGCCGTATCAATACGCTACTTAAAACACAAATTCCAGTAACATTTTCCTTTACCGATATGTGATGAACAATATCACTACCTGGCTTTATGCATAAGGGGATCGGTACGGTTCCCCTCCATACCGGTACCCCATTCATTTTAAAAATTCCAATTACAAAAATTCGTACCGGTACGCCTTAACCAGTATCGGTACGCCTTTACAACTTGGTCCCATAATGCTCACTTGTACTGATATGCCCTTACCCGTATCTGTACGCCCTATTTTGTAGTGATATAATTTATCTGGTTTTTTGCAAATTTAAGCATTTAAACAATGTTCAAATCCTATGGAATTTTGCAAACAATATTCTTATGCCGTATTCTTGCTATATGTCAAATTTTATAACAATCGGAATCGGTTTACTAAGCTCAGTCTATTGTGAGCCAATTTTTACCATTTTGGGCTATAATTCAAGTCACACTTTACCCATTTTATAACATATAAGTCACCAGGACCACATAAGCAACTTTACACATCAAAATAACCTTTTAACACCTATTCTACTAATATGCCACCATACTAGGAGTTTAGGAACATAGAAGACATTACTTTAGTCTAGCTTTTGACTTGCGAAACTTGTTCATCTCCCGATCCTCGACCTTTTGAACCTGAAATGTATGGAAATGAGATGCGTTAGGCTTATATAACCTAGCGAGGTATTCAATAACAATGCAATGAACACTACGATGAATGTCAATAGTTCCCACTATAATAATTCAATATAAATGCATCTCAAGACATGCTATAACAATGATTTCAATAATTTTAGCCCTTGGATCGATATGAGATGGTTGATACGCGAATTCCCAATTAACATCGTCAATCAATGAATTGTCAAATCCTCCAACATCGCCAATAAGAGCCTTATCTCAAGAACCGTAGTCCACTTCGTACGAATGAGCTCATGAATTATATGGCATGCCATTTGTATCCAATGTCTATTCGAATCCAAGCCCCGGTGAATTAATCCAATAACAATAACAATGACAATGTCACTAGTAATGATTTCAATGATTCTATATTAAGGTTCAATACAATGTTTCAATAGTCAATAATTCAATACAATAAACTTACCGATGCTTACCAATACTATCTCCTATGAGGTTTTGACGTAATGGTACCTTGTAACATATTAGCAGTGTAAAACACAATAGATAATGAAACCGGGAAGGCACCTAGCCATTCCCGAGACTCTAAATACACTCACCTATACTCTCGAAGCTTTCAAGGCTCCTAAATGGTGATGCCCTTGCCCATTGATGTGTTAGCCTTCGATGGAGTAAGTGATTCCCCACCTTCAATGGTTTGAGCTAACACAA
This sequence comes from Hibiscus mutabilis, assembly GCA_019671005.1. Taxonomy (NCBI): domain Eukaryota; kingdom Viridiplantae; phylum Streptophyta; class Magnoliopsida; order Malvales; family Malvaceae; genus Hibiscus; species Hibiscus mutabilis. Next base: position 13,911,233 of record CM033751.1, read on the forward strand.
AAGACATGGGGAAAAGATTACAATAGTTTCAATGATTTCAATAACAATATTTTAGCTCATAGCAACATTTAGCTATGAAAACCATAAGAAACAAAATTTGAAATCTATATGTAACTACTAGGGCTAGATGATCTTGTGACTTGGAATTTAACCATGATTTAGCCATAGAAATCACCAATAGATTGAGGGGATTAACTTACCCAATCGATAGGAATAAGATGGAATTGAAAAATCAAAGTATGCGACTATTTTTCCGTGCCGCTACAAAAAATAAAAATTCGTATTTGGAGGGATTCCCGCTTTAGTTGAAAAATTATTAAAAAAGGGGAATTTTTAGGAAAACTCATATTTTAAAAAAAATGAGTCACCACCGGCCACTTTGGTAGGCCAGACACCGTAAAAAATAAAAACTAGAGATTTTGAAAACTTGGGTTCGAGAGTTAGTTACGGATGGGGAAGGGTTAGCACCCCCATACCGCCCAAAATTTATACCTAACGGGTTCGTATCGTTTTTATTAAGAAAAACAAAAAATTCGATTTAATTTAATAATTGATTCCTAAAATGCATGGTTCGAATATTAAGTTTGCCTTGATATCCACGGTACCAAAAGAGATGACACCCAGAGATCGGGATGTCACTCCCACTAGAATATCGGGATAAAGGCCTAACACTATATGCAACAGATCAAACATGGTATATTAAAATACATAAAATAAAGTGCAAGAATATTAACAAAAATAAATAGCATGATGAGTAAGTAAAACAAACAAGTAAATATATACATGTAGAAAATATTGTAATATTATATAATATATACATAACATATATAACAATAAACATAATACATGAACCTATTAATACTTACTATATATATTAATACATAATATACAATATAAAATGGTATGATACATGTGTACTTAATATAAGTTACATAATATACACATATAATATGAAAATTAAAATACTATATAAATATACCCTATGATATAATACATATATATGACATATATGCTAATAACAAAATAATACACAAAATAAATAAATAAACAAAACATAAAAAATAGAATAAATAAATAAAAATAAAAGTTCAAATTACACAAGATTATAGAACTAAAATTAAACAAAATGAAAGCCTCAGGGGCTAAAAACAAATTAAACCACTAGAAAGTGGACCCAATTAAAATGAAATCAGAAGTTTGAAGAGCCAAAATAGTGACTATCCCAATGAAAACCTGATTAAATTAAAAGAGAGACGAAAATGAAAATCCATTTAAAACTTCAAGGACCACATGCATGATTTTCAAATGCAGAATGGCTTAGGAGGGGATTATTTTAGGGCGGAAGGACCTATTGGGACATTTCCCATTAACAATCTGAATTAAATAAAAAGGGACGAAATTGGAAGGATTTTGAAAGTTTCAAGGGCTGATGAAGTGATTTGAAAAAGCGGAAGGACCCCATGCATAAATATTTTGAGGCGGAGGTCTTAAAATGTGATTTTACCATTTTTAAAATTAAATGGTCTATAAATGGACCTAATCAGAACCAAATTCGGTCTTTATTCATTTTTTAAACCTATAATATTATCCCATTTCTCTAGTTTTAAAACCAAAACCTCCCAAGATTTAAGCCTTGCCTAGAAATCGACCACAAACCACAATACCCCCAACAGACCAACCTTTCTGGCCACCGTTAAACGGCATCGGATAATACCTAAAAAAATCCTTTTTTTTTTGAAACCATCTTCAGTTTTAAAACCTTGGTCCAAATTGTTTTCTAAAAAACCCAACCATGAAATCCCCTATTTTTTTAAAATACCCGAACCCTTTTATGAAACAAAACCCTTTTACTTTTATGAACCAAAACCGTCTAACATCAGAGACGGTGGCCTCGATCACCAGAACGACAGCGATTTAGTGTCCCAAAGGGTAAACACCCGAAAACCTCTTTATTATTTATTTAATATTATTATTTTTAGTTTCGAAATATGCATGCAAAGAAAATAAGAAAGATAGATTACCACTGAAATCCTTTTTTTATTGATTCCGAATCTGAGTACATTAATGGATGAGTTCTTACAAATATATAGTCTAGCTCTCTGATCTTTTGATTTGTTCTTGTTTACAAGCAAAATAAATGATTTTCCTGTGCATGATGCCTGATCTAATATCCCTCTATTTTTTATTATTTTTGTGCCAAACTGGTTGTTAAGTCAGCGAGCGAAAGTCGTACGGCGGTGTGGGAACCCCAGTGATGAAGCCACATGGTCAAAAATTGATTAAAGATGGAGAGCCTCTCATTTGGCCAGATTTAATCTCGACCGTTGGATCAAATATGATCCAATGGCTGAGATTGCTTAAAGATTGATAGGATGATGACACATGGCACTAGAGAAGACGATCGACCTTGCGCATGTATCACACGCGTGCGTGGGGAGTCCAATAGTTGGTGCGTGCGCTCACGCTGTAGATGAAGAGCCCTTCTCCTTTGATCTGGACTATTGGATCAAAATTTGATCTGACAGTCTAGATTTGGCTGCGCATAGAAAAGAAAAGGGTATTAGGGTTTTTGATATTAATAGGTTAGGGTTTGGCCGGTTTGGGCCTTGTATTTAAATTGGGTCTTATAATATTTGGACATTGGATTTTAATAAAACATGGATTTTAACATTTCAGATATGTTTTACCATAATAATATAATAATATTGACACATACAATTAAATACATGTAATACATACACGCATACGATCATATAAACGATATACATATATTAATATATACATGCAATACATAAATAATAATAACATATACACGCAACTCATACATAGATGATAAACACACATAAATATTCATATACCACATACATGCAACATTAATTCACACATACAATATATACATGCAATAATAATATAATTTCCATAATACGTACACATACATAATATATACAATATACATGCATTCACACACACACACATATATTACGTACACATATACATATAAACAAGCATACATGCAAAAATAATACATACACATACAACCATTGAACCTATTCAAAATGGTAATAATATAAACACACACATATATATAATATTCATATACATAGCCGAAAAAAATGAGTGATTACAACTGCCCCTCTTTGCTTGTTCTTGTGAAATGAGAACAAAGCAAATATCACAAGCACTCATTTTTGTCCTAATTGCCTACCTTCGGCCTTGGAATCACGGGTTCTTCTGGAACTTTCCGCTCCTCCTCGACCAACTCTTTAAACTTCAATCTTCAATGCCACGATTTGTAGTATCGACATTGGAGGAAAGCATAACACTATACCTGAATGTCTTACTGGTGGCCCGTAAGTCTTACTAAATGGATTCACGCCAAAATGACTACCAAAATCTCTTAAAATGATGCCCCGGTTTCTACCAGTTTTGACATCAAAATAAGGTTAACATCATGCCCGAAGGACTTAAAAAAATAGATTCAAACCAAAATGGCTACCAAAATCCCTTAAAATGATGCCCCACAGTCTTGACATCAAAATAAGGTTAGCATCATGCCCAGATGACTTACAGATGTCCATAGGACTTAAAAATGGATTCTCGCCAAAATGGCTATCAAAATCCCTTAAAACGATGCCTTAGTTTCTACCAGTCTTGACATCAAAATAAGGTTAGCATCATGCCCGGAGGACTTACAAATGGCCTGGAGGACTTAAAAAATGGATTTTTGCCAAAATGGCTACCAAAATCCCTTAAAATGATACCTCAATTTTTACCAGTCTTGATATTAAAATAAGCTTAGCATCATGCCCGGAGGACTTGCAGATGGCCTGGAGGACTTAAAAAATGGATTCATGCCAAAATGGCTACCAAAATCCCTTAAAATGATGCCCCGATTTCTACCAATCTTGACATCAAAATAAGGTTAGCATCAAGCCCGAAGGTCTTACTGATGGCCCAGGGGACTTAAAAAATGGATTCACGCCAAAATGGCTACCAATGAAAATCTTCAATAGGATCTACCTCTTCAACATGAAGCTGCAGATCAAAATCTTTGCTTATATTCAAATATTTGTTTAAGCCAAATGCTTTTAAGTTAGCATGCCCCTAAGATAGAGATATCTATATGATGCATGCAATGTAACATTTTTTTTCTTCTTTCTTCTTCCTTTTTTTTATTCTTCTATTTTTTCTTATTTTTTTTCAAATCTATTTTAGAATCCCATCCCCTGAAAGGTCATTCTTTGGATTTCTATCATTCATTTCTTTGTAGTATGCTCTTCGATCTTCACTCTATCAGTTGAATACTCATTTCAAATATGTCTGGACCGACGCTTTCAATCCTCTTGCGCTAATGCCTTTCTTCTTCTTCGGGGTCACTACCCTCCTCGTAAATAATCTCATTCTAGTCCCTATACCACTCTTATGTAGGGACTTTTATTGTCTCAATCAATGTTGCCTCATTCAATCCTAGGCTAAGCTATTATCTTCGTCTTTGACCCCAACACTCGGCGTCTTCAGCTATTCTAATCATTAGGGTGAGAAAAGCGCCTCAATTCCCGAAACTCATCTTTGAATTTAATCTTCATTTCTAGACTCAATCGAAAAAACTTGGGGAAAACAACTTTGGGCCCCTATACTTTTCTGTTATGCACTATTGTCACCTCATGGGGTATTGTTGCCTCATTCTATCTTGGGCTTAACTATTTTTCTTTTCTCTGACCCAACACTCGGAGTCTTTATCTGTCTTAATATTAGGGCCGGCAAAATGCCCCCACGCCCTGAGCTCATTCTTAGATCCAATTTTCTTGAACCATTTCAGGGGGAACCAACTCCAGGTCCTCATACTTGATCAGTCATGCATTCTTATTATTTTATGTGGTATTGCCCTATTCGATCATGGGCTCAAGCTGGTCAATTCTGACCCATCACTTAGAGTCTTTTCCTTTTCTTCATCTTAGGGTAAGCAGAAGTCTTAGCCTCCAAATGTTTCTTGTATTGTGAGATCTTATTTTCATCGGGATTCAGTCTTCAATTATCTAAACTAATCAAAATATCATGATCGAAATATGCTTTAAGCCCCTAAGCCATTTGATATATGAATTCTTTCCATCATCCTCATCGTAGTCATTGATGGGTCATTCTTCTCGATAGGTCGATCAATCATATCCACAACCTTGTATTCTGAATCTAATTCCTTAAGTGATACATAGAAATCTTTTTGCTTAAAATGTCAATTTACTGATCGTCATTCCAATGAAGGGTATCCTTTTGATTAACATACAGGACCTTGAAACCAAAATCTATATAATAAAAAAGAATAAGAGCTTTGGATATCAAGTGCAAGAGCGTCTCAGGTTCAACCTTTTGGTGATCATTCCAAGCATAGCTTGTGTCGGTAAAGACTTTGAACGTTGTGGCGATTCAAAGTTGTAAAATCTCCCAAGATGACTCGGTTCATCCTTATGATTATCGCATTGCTACAAAAGACTACTCATTCTGAATTCTCATTTTGTTTTTGCTCCACTCGAAAAATGGACTTGTTTGACTATAGGAGTGCAAAAATATCATTTTAAGAGTAACATTTATGGGTGTAAGTGGGTTATTCTGATTGCTGTTGTGTTATTATTATTATATTATAATTGTAATCGTATCTTCAAAGATTCATCTCTGACTCTAGGGTCTTGAACAGGTGGAGCAAAGCTTCCTTATTAGATTTGTCAATCCCACAACTCCATCAGAGTGATATGAGATATATTTATTTCTTAGTTCTTATCTTTTCTTTTAGATATATGTATATATTTCTGTTCATTAATTACAATTCATTAAGGCATAGAAGACTACGCTTAGAATTTCAATTTCAAGCAACTCTTACAGTTAAAATTTAGAGCTTTTTCATCATTGAATATAATCAAAGGAGTAGTAGTTTTGCTTTGCTGACCAGAGTCTGTTAGGGAAAATTTGTAACACCCTTACCAGTATTTAATATCCAATACTAGTCAGAGTGTCACATAAGGAGTATCTAACATTTCATAGTAGTTATTTATTTAAAAATCACAAATAACCTATTTATCTATTTATCGCGTAATATCATTTTTCTAATTTTTAATCAATCGAATTAATTCCAATTTCAGGCAGCAACTTAGCAGTTCATATATATGATCTATAAGTAATATAACTGCCTAAATTAAAAATCTAATTAAATATCTATTAATTCTTTTTCTTAATAGTTACCCTATTTTTATACTAGAAATTCATCTATCCATTTTCAATTTTAATATAACTACTCACCATTCATTTTCAACATAAACTATATTATAAGTTATTACAACCATGTCTAGTCTAGTTTAAAACCAACTAATGTTAATATATACATGACATCTAGTAATATCAAAATACATCAAAAGATGTTATTACCGATACCGTAATTATACTCCTTGCTACTAAGATGGCAAATGTTCCTTACTCCGATTCCTGCTTTTTACCTACGCGTGAAAATCATGGCACGCTAAGTATACACTTAGTGAGGCAATAATAATATCTAGTGCAATACAACATACTTATATATAAAGATATAACAATACTCATGCATCATGATCACTGGATATGTATTACCATCATGTTAATCATATAGTAACATAATATACACCGTATATAAATTTCTTATCAATATACTTGCAATTTACTTTGAGAGTTCATAAACTCTTTCACCTGTTTATCTTTTTTAACTAATAATTCATAGCCCAAATATAAGCCTATGAGGACCCTGGACACGAGTCAAATATGCACCGAAGTGCTAATACACATAAGGTCGTGCCCACCATATGCACTAAGTGTCCTTTATATACACTATAGTGCTAAACCGAGTATACAGCGTGCTGCTGGACTCTATGGCATGCCAACTATACCATGTCCCTCAATGACATACTTGGCATATATTCCTCATGCATTTCATCCATGGCAATGTATATCAACATAATTTAACATTGGGCAATTCATACCCGTAATAACATTCATAATATAACATCATGTATAACTAGTGATCCATGCATTTATATTCAACTTTTGACATATTTAGAACATGTCAAATATATGATTAATGACATAAATATCATGCCAATATAAACAAGGTAGACTCATCGCAAGTCTTCCTAATGATGTATAAAACATCCATGTATCATGTTATGTATGTATTGCACCCTCCTTGACACTTTATATAAGTCAAAATTTAAATACTCACCAAGCTTTAATTTTGATCATTTTCCTTTCCTTGGTTGCTAGCTTGATCCCGATTTTGATCACGATCTATATGTACATCATTTACAACACATGTACATTTCAAAAATATATGTTAGCATCATAATAACATAGGAACATAATAGGAAAAGAAATTCCTATAATTTTTTTGATGCTTATTCGATACTAAATCTATTTCATACGATTCATACCAAATCTTAATACTCCAAATTTCCTTTAATATTCAAATCAAAGAATGATTCACAAATCATTCTAACAATTATTCAAGCATGATACCTTAATTTAACCAATTTCCACTTGAAACCCCTTAATTTCCATAATATGCGATTGGGTCCCCTAACCTTTACAAAGTTCTAAATTGGTCCCAACAACATTCTAAAGCTTGTAAAATCATACATTCATCATGTCTAACCTTAATATTGTTTTTTCCAAAATCTTCCCTAATTATTTCACCATGGTCGAATATGAAAGATCACTTTAGGCTTGATCTTCAACTTAATTCAAGCATGAATTCAACTTCAAAATATCATTTATAAGCATTATCAATCATTCCCATATCAAAACCAAACATACCCTTCATCCACCAAATTCAAGAACTTAGGTTTCAAGCATGGAAAGCATGAACAAATAATACCAAATGATAGAGAATTTCATGTAGATCAATTTTGTATTTCACGCTTTCATTAAAATTCCTAAAAAAATAGCTTGAAAATCAAAAAGAAAATGTTTCCTTACCTTAGGAGAAGCTCACGGCAAGATGAAGAAATTTCTATACTTTTCTATTTCTTTGATTTATGCCAAATGGCATTATATTAGTCTTATTTATAATAAAAATATTCTTAATAGTCAAATGACTATTTTACCCTTGATATGAAATTCTCCAAATCTTGCCTCATGTCAATTTATTCATCCAAGGGTCAAAAATAAACCAATAAGTTAACAGTTACCAACTTTGCCCTTATAATTTTCCAAAATTACAATCTTGCCATTTTTCATCCAACAGCTCATATTTAACATGGAAAATCAACTTAAATCCAATGATCCTTATTAAATCCTTCCAAATTAAGTCATAGAAAATGACATTATTAAACTTTCCTTATCATCTAACAAAATATCTTAAATATTCGATTCGATTATCCAAAATTTTCTTGAACTTTAACTCTTTATAGCTTTTAACACAAATTCTGTACCAAAAGTCCGAGTAACACGTAAACATCATTCTTGGGGGTAAACTATTCATTTACGGGACTAAAATATATAACTTTAAAAAATTAAAATTTAGTCCATAATCTTTTCCTAGGTTTATACTTTAGTCACCAAACTTTCATTTTATTCATTTTGGTAACTAGCCAAAATTTTGAGGTATTACAATTCTCCCCCTTAAGCAAATTCGTCCTCGAATTTTCATTACGTACTTGGTTCAAAAAGATACAGATACTGATCTTCATTGCTTCATCCGTTTCCCAATTAGCTTCTTCCACTTTGTGGTTTCTTCATAAAATTTTAACTAGAGGAATCTTTTTGTTCTTTAATTATTTTTCTACTCGAGCTAAGATTCTTACAGGTTCTTTATCGTATGTCAAATCCAGTTGAATTTCAATTTCCTCTGGTGTAAGGACATGCGAAGGATCTAATCGATATTTTCGAAGCATGGACACATGAAACACATCATGAACCTTACTCATTTCTGGTGGTAATGCTATTTGATATGCCACTGGACCAACCATTTTCAAAATTTCATAAGGGCCAATGAATCTTGGACTAAATTTGCCTTTTTGTCCAAATCATAATATCTTTTTTCTAGGGTGAAACCTTTAAAAAAACTTTGTCTCCAACTTCAAACTCAATATCTTTTCTTTCAAGATCTAAGTACGACTTTTGTCTGTCAGAAGTGGCCTTGATATTATCTTGAATTATATTTACCTTGTCTTCCACTTCTTGAACAAGATCTGGTCTAATGATTTTTTTGATCCTCTAGCTCGAACCAATTCGATGGTGTTCGGCATTTTCTTCCATATAATGCCTCATAAAGTGCCATCTTTTTACTTGATTGGCAACTGTTGTTATAGGCAAACTCAGCTAACGGAAGATATTTCCCACAAACTTGCAAAATTCATTATACACGCTCTGAGCATACTTTGAGTATTTGAATAGTCCTTTCTGATTGTCCATTCGTATGAGGATGGAAAGCAGTACTAAAGTGTAGCCGAGTTCCAAATGCTTCATGTAATGCACTCCAAAACCTTGAAGTGAACTGTAAACCCATGTTTTGGGCTTAGATATTTTAAGGGTCGGTTCGAAGGTTCGATGGACTGATATTAGAGATTCGAGTCAATTTTGGGATTAAATTGAATTAAATATTTTTGAAGGTGATAAAATTAAGGAAAAATATTCTAAAATCATTACTAAAATATATTAATGATTATGGTAAAGTCAATTTTGGAAAACAAGTTTTGGAAATCAGACATTTTGGTCTAGTGACCAAAATTAAAACTTTGAAAATTGTTTTTGGTGGCTGTTTTGTAAAAAGTCAAAACTTTGAATCTTTAAGGAGCAAATTGCCCTAAAAGTCTAATATCATACTTTATCCCATAATTGGCTATTTTTAAAGTGTTAGAAAATATAAATAGGTTGGGGACAGTTAATTTGCAATTAAAAGCTTTAAAACAAAAATCACGTAACTAACTTTCTCAAAATATTTTCTCTCAAAATCTCTCCAGCCAAACATCAATTTCTTCTTCTAAATCTTTAGGTAAACCTTTCTTTTCTTAAATCTTTTGTCTGTAAATGATTCTCTGTTGTTAGTTTACCAAAACCTTATTGTTTTAACTTTGTTTTCTCATGTAAATCATCCAATTAAAGGAGAAAGCATCCATTAGAGGTAAGGATCGTTCTCCTCCTCTAATGAAAGGTTCTTTACAGAAATTCCTAAGTTGTTGACTCTTTATAATTGTTTCATAATGTGTTTTGATAGTTTAATTGAGGAAAATTGGTTTAATTGTGTTTTGATTGATGAAATTGGTGGATCTTCGTACTTGTTCTATTTTGCTGGGATTTTGATCAGATTAGATCATGATTTTGAGGTTTAATTGAGTTAATAACTTGGTTTTAACATTGTAATCCCGAAACAAGTTGAATCTCTAATGTTTAAGGTTGTTAATCAAGGGTTTTTTGGGGGTAATAGTTGAGTTTAATCATTGCTGGAAGTAAAAGGATGTTGGGAAAGGGTTTCTAGATGTTAATTGATGGTTTTTAATGGGTTGAGTCATTATATTATGGCTAGGTTGAGTTTCGGTAGTCTTTGAGGATGTTTTCGATATGTTTCAGATGGTTTTTGAGTTGGCAACTTAAGAGTTGCGGGTAATTGTTTGTTGGCAATGGTTTGAATGCATAATGATGCATTTTCCCTCTGGTTTTATATGATTAAAATAGGGGATAATCAAGGCAACGAAGCTTGACGTTGTTTGTTTCTTTCTGGGAGCTCGATTTGCGTTGGCGAGCAAAGCGAGGTGTATCGGTGAGTGGAAACTGGTTTAAATTCCTTAAAAAGGTTTAATAAAGGTTGTTGGGAGTTTAGGATAAGTTTGAAACACTTACCTAAGCTCGGAAGTAAGTTTTCCCTCTTTTTCTCTTTAAAATCGGTTCGGATAGGAGCATGTGTAATTCATGTTTTGGTCGTAAACATGGTTTGATTTACATAATGGAAATGCGTAATTTTGAGTACATGTGCAGGGGTTTAAAAGTATAAGAAATGCTAGTGAGAATTGGTTTTCATTCTGGTCGGGAATGGTGTTATTGCTTTGGTAATGTTATTTGCATATGTGGTGATTTTGTATAATGCATTGTAAAATAGTGAGTAAATGGTTTAGTAAATGATATATTGGCTATGTGACATGATGAGAAAGCATTCAGATATAGCTGCATGCCATAGGATGAAGTGCACTATAATATAATAAAAAAATCGATCGTGGTTAAGAGTCCTTAAGGTAAGTGGTCGGCTACTCGGACTATAATGTTGTCACTTCATTTGAGCGGTCAGTTCTCCTTGTTGATGTTGATCTTGCAGTCGACAAGGGTGTTGTATCATGCGATCGGCATGGTATGGGTCATGGTAGTGGTCGACTATCATGGGAGATCCGTGTATCCGATATGTAAGGTTAACGGTGGTTAACCAAGGATTAGCGGTCGGCTAATCAAGGATAGTGGTTGACTATTTGGGGTCACTATAGATGCCAATATATGCAAGTTCATGTGTTGAACCAACTTTTTAATGCCTTGGGATTTAAGCATGGTTTTGTAAATTGATGCTTTGGGATTTAAGCATGGTTTCGTAAATTGATGCTTTGGGATTTAAGCTTGGTTTTGTAATTTAATGCTATGGGATTTAAGCATGTGGTTTGTAAAGGTTTTTGCATATGGTCGATATGCATGTTTGATTTGGAATCATTGGAATTGCTTAGGTCGTAAGCATGGATTGAAAACAAGTGTTTAGTTTTCAAGGGTTATTTTGCATCATTGTTCTAAGAGCATCCTCAGTAAGCATGTGTGCTTACGCTCTCTTTTTCCTAATGATGCAGAGCATTGAAGTTTTGGGGCTGCAAGGGCAAAGTTTAATGCGATCCAAGACAAGGACTACCTTGAGTATGAACTCGGTTTATGTTTCTGGTTAATAAGGCAATGTGTTTGCCATATTTTGGGGATTTGTAATTCTTTTTCCCATGATTTTTAAGCATGCTATTTGCTGGACTGTAAGGCTAATTTAATGCTGATATGTTGGTTAATGATCTTTGCTTATAGTTGAGATTAGGTGGTTGCATAGGAATGCATGTAGATAACCTTTGATGGTTGCCATGTTTTGATGATTCAAGCAAGTTTGTTTTGATGCTTTAGATGTGAGCATGATGAGTATGCCTTGAAAGTGCCTAATGTGAGTTTTGGTTGTTTGGTAGAATGGTATTAGGAAGCATGCCTATAGAATATCTTGGGGTGTATGAGTGACATGTAATGTTGTTGATTTTGTGATGCTTTGGTATGATATGTATCCTAGTAATGTTGTATAAGTGTTTGAAGCATGTTAGAGCGTTTTGGTTATCATTAAAGTATGTTTAGACAACAAATTGGGACATTACAGGTCCAGGCATACCAGTACGGGTGTCACTGTTTCGGTACGAGTAAGCCATTTCAAGCTTAGCGTACCAGTACGCAGGCAAGCATTTCGGTACGAGCCTAGGCAAAATTGGCTAGCATTTCGGTACTTGAGAATGTGTTTCGATACGGTACAAGGATTTTATGAAGGACGTTTTGATATGTGGGGGCGTATCAGAACAGATTTCAGCCACTAAAATATTAGTTTTGGAAATTATTGAGGCGTACCGAAACACCTACACTTGTATCGATACGGGCTGCAGTTATTTCAGTTATTGGAATATTTGGAAGTTTCTGTTCCTTTCATTTTGGTCCTTGAATTTTGTAAATACAATTGTATGAGATTGGATGATCGTCTTGACCTGACATTTGACATGTAAGCATGTAATTGGACTAATTGAGGATTGGTAACTTTAATTTTAGTTTTGGTCCTTTATTTTATCAAATTTTCATATTAGTCCCTTAAATGTATGTTATGCAATTGGCTTCCTTTTCGTGGTCTGATTCTTTTGTAAATTTACCCGCTGCAAGTATGTACACATAGGATTAATAATATGCTTCTAGATAAGATAAAAGGAAAAAATGGACCATTTTTGTAATCCTTCCCCAGTTTGCTTCGGAAAACCTAGTGTAGTTCTCTCGGTTCGGTCAGGTATCTAGGGTAGGCTGAGGGGGTTACATTTGTTGGTATCAAAGCCATGTTACGAAAGGTTGAGATGTTGTTGTTTGAGTAATTGGTTATGTTTGAATTGCACGATGATTGTGTATATGTTCGCTGATTGTTTAATATCATGTTGGGGTATGAATTGGGGACTATATTGCCTATTATTTTAGGTTTTAAAATGTATCATAAGGTTGTCTTGGATCCTTTTCCTAATGCTAGCCTAACTTTAATGATTTTTGATGCTTTTGTTAGCATGGCTCAATGGGAGGCGCGTTCGATGACTATTAATGCCGGAGTTGGGCAAAATAACGTTGAGGAAGAGAATCCCCCTAATGTTTTGCCTCCTCCTCCGTTGGCTCCTCATGTTGATGTTGAGGCAGGTGGTGTACCCCAGGCTCCTCCTGTGCTAATTTTTGGTGATTTGATTTCGTTAATCCAAGCGATGATGGGAGCATTTTAGGCAGCGATGGCTGGAGGGCAAGTGCAAGCACCGACACCTACTGTGGTGGCTAATCAAGGTTTACTTTTGGAGCCTCTTTGAAGTTTGGGAGGCAAGGAATTTTAGGGTTTGAGTCATGTGGCAGCCGAGGGACGGCTGGAAAAGATAATCCGCATACTGAACCAGATAGGTTGTAATGATTAACGCAGGGTGATGCATATCATTGGTGGGTGACCACAGTTGCGGATGTTCCCGAGGCAGATGTGACTTGAGATTTCTTTCGGAGAGCTTTCAAGAGAAAATATCTTGGTGCACAGTATTTGGATGCGAAGAAGCGCGAGTTTATGTCGCTATCGAGGGTGGCATGTCTGTTGCTGAGTATGAGGGGAAGTTTGTTCGCCTAAGTCAGTATGCTTCGGAGTTGGTTCTCGATGATCAGCAGAGATGCGATAGGTTTCGCTATGGTCTTGTGAAGGATATTAAGATTTATCTCCTGGCTGCGGATTATACAGATTTTGATGTGTTGGTCAACCGGGCCAAGGATATTGAGCAATCCTTGGGTATATTAGTTCAGGTTGCGAGTGCAAGCTTGGGTAGGAGAGTGGTCGATTCTAGTTATTCTGGGAGGTAGAATAAGAGGTGTCGGGACAAGAGACATAGGCCAGACTATATGCGTGGTGGCGGTGTTGGTCAGGGTAACCAGGAGTTCATGTTATGACTGAGTGTGAGCGTTGTGGTAGACATCACACGGGTGCATGTTGGGGAAATTTTTTGAGCTGTTGGATATGTGGATCTCTTGATCATGTGAAGCGTGATTTTCCTCGGGCTGTGAGAAAGGCACCTGTTCATTTTGCTATACCTGCTAAGGGCCGAAGCCGTGGCAGGGGTAATTTTTAGAGGCGTGAGGATGGTCAAAGAGTTGTAGCTCATGCTACTGTAATGCGATCGGAGAATGGTGGACCAGCTTGGATCTACGCTCATCGCGAGGGTCACAATGGTACGGATATGATCACAGGTACCTTCACTTTGCAATCCTCGTCATTGTTGTCTTTGATTGATTTGAGGTTTACTCATTCGTATATCTTGAGTGAACATGCATCTTTGTTGAATGTTCTTGTTGAGATCCTGGATGTTGGCGTGTTAGTAACTAGTTCCTTTGGTGAGACAGTTACTACTAGAGTGTTGTATAGGCGGTGTCCTTTAGTTGTGCAAGATCGTGATTTTGCTACGAATTTGATGGAATTGCCATTCCATGGTTTTGATGTTATTTTGGGTATAGATTGGTTGAGCGAGCACAAGGCAGTTGTGGATTGTGAATCCAAAAAGATTTCTTTGAGGTTAGCCAATGATTATGAAGTTATGGTGGTTGGCGAGAATGTGAAGTTCTTATCCAATGTTGTGTCGGCTACCCAAGCGGAAAGGATGATGCAAGGTGGATGCCAAGCTTATTTGTCCATCGTGATAAATCCTGAAGTTAAGGGTGTTTGGGTGCAGGACATTCGAACTGTTAGTGATTTTTTGGAAGTTTTTCCTGAAGAGCTACCGGGTTTATAGCTGGATAAGGAGGTAGAATTCGGTATTGAGACGTACAAGGGTAAGGCACCGGTGTCCATTGCTCCTTATAGAATGGCACCGAAGGAATTGAAGAAGTTGAAGTCACAACTTCAGGAGTTGTTGGATCATGGGTTCATATGACTGAGTGTTTCGCCTTGGGGTGCTCCAGTTCTCTTTGTGAAAAAGAAGGATGGTATGATGCGTATGTGCATTGATTACCAGGAATTGAATAAACTAACGGTGAAGAACAAATATTTTTTGCTGAGGATTGATGACTTGTTCGATCAGTTTCGTGGGGCAGAGGTGTTCTCTAAGATTGATTTGAGATCAGGGTATTACCAGTTGAAGGTTAAGGATGAGGATGTGCATAAAACCTTGTTTCGTACAAGGTACGGGCATTATGAGTTTTTGGTCATGCCTTTTGGTTTGACAAATGGCCCGGCTGCGTTCATGGATATGATGAATAGGGTGTTCCATGAATATCTTGATCAATTCATGGTGGTGTTTATAGATGATATTCTTGTGTACTCTCGTACAGAGGAAGACCATGATCGGTATTTGCGGGTTGTGTTGCAAGTTTTGAAGGATAACCAGTTGTATGCCAAACTGAGCAAGTGTGAGTTTTGTCTTAAAGAAGTGATGTTCCTTGGTCATGTGGTTTCTACAGAGGGTATTCGTGTTGATCCACAGAAAATTGAGGCTATTCTCAATTGGAAGCAACCTAAATCTGTTTCGGAGGTTCGCAGTTTTTCTTGGGCTGGCTGGTTATTATCGTCGCTTTGTAGATGGGTATTCTAGTCTTGTGGCACTGTTGACGAAGTTGTTGCAGAAGAATGTTCCTTATGTGTGGACGGAGAAGAAGCAACATAGTTTTTAGAAGTTGAAGGAAGTTTTAACACATGCTCGTGTGTTGATTCAACCTGAATCTGGGAAGGAGTTTGTGGTTTATAGTGATGCGTCTTATGTTGGTTTGGGTTGTGTGCTGACGCAAGATGGTAAGTTTGTGGCCTATGCATCGAGACAACTGAAGGATCATGAGTGCAATTATCCGACTCATGATTTGGAGCTTGCGACTGTGGTGTTCGCCCTGAAAATCTGGAGACATTACCTTTATGGTGAGAAGCGTGTTATTTTTACAGACCATAAGAGTTTAAAGTATTTGATGTCTCAAAAGGATTTGAATCTTAAGCTACATAGATGGTTGGAGTTGCTTAAGGATTATGACTTGACAATCGAGTATCATCCTAGAAAAGCTAATGTCGTTGTAGATGCCTTGAGTCGTAAGGTTGCGGTGGACCTTAGGGTTATGTTTGCTAGGTTGAGTATGACACGGGAAGGTGGATTGTTGGCTGGGTTGCAAGTTAAGCTTACATTGTCATAGATGATTAAAGCTAAGCAACCGTTTGATGATTCCTTGGTTGAGCATGTTAAGGATATATCGGAGGGTAATCTGACAGATTTTCATTTTGATGATGATGGAGTTTTGAGTTTCAAGTGTTGAATAGTGGTGTCGGATGATCCAGAGTTGAGACACACTATTTTGATGGAGGCGCATTCTAATCCTTTTGCTATGCATCCCGGTGGTGTTAAGATGTATCGTGGATTGAAAGAAGTGTACTACTGGGTTGGTTTGAAAAAGGATGTGGCTGAATTTGTCTCTAAGTGCATGGTATGTCAGTGGGTCAAGGCTGAACATCATTTTCTATCCAGGTTGTTGCAATTGTTGGGAATTCCAAAATGGAAGTTGGAGAGAATCACCATGGATTTTGTGTCAGGGTTACCTTTGACATCGGCTAAAAAGGATTCTATTTGGGTGATTGTGGATCGGTTTACGAAGTGTGCACATTTCCTGCCAGTACATACGATGTACACCTTGGACAAGTTGATGGATTTGTACACTTCTGAGATTGTGAGTTTGCACGGGGTACCCAAGTCCATTATTTCGGATAGAGATCCGAGGTTTACAGCAAGGTTTTGGATGAGTTTGCATTGGGCTTTGGGTACAAGGTTGAATTTCAGCACCGCGTATCATCCTCAGTCGGATGGGCAGTCTAAGAGGGTTATTCAGGTTTTGGAGGATATGCTGAGATGTTGCATTATTGAGTTCCAAGGAACCTGGGAGAAGCATTTACCCTTGGTTGAGTTTTTGTATAACAACAGTTACCAAGCGAGTATACAGATGGCACCGTATGAGGCATTGTATGGCCGGAGGTGTCGTACGCCTTTGTGTTGGGCTGAGGTAGGGGAAAAGCATATTTCCTTACCAGATGTGTTGAAAGACATGGGTGGGAAGGTAAAGCTTGTGTGTGATCGCTTGAAAGTGGCTGTGGATCGGCAAAAATCTTACGCGGATTTGAAGCTTAGGGAAATTGAATATGCGGTGGGCGATCATGTATTCTTGAAAGTGTTGCCATGGAAAAAGGTGATGTGATTTGGACGTAAGGGTAAGCTTAGTCTGAGGTTTATTCGACCGTACGAGGTTTTTGAGCGTGTTGGTCCTATGGCTTATCTGTTGAGGTTGCCTTGGAGAAAATACATGATGTGTTCTATGTATATATGTTGCAGAGGTATCAGTCGGATCCCTCGCATATTATGCCGGTAGAGTATATTGAGTTGAGGCCGGATTTATCCTTTGATGAGGAACCGGTGGACATCCTTTATTCCAGTAGAAAATTTCTTCGTGGCAAGACGATTGAGCTTGTTAAGGTCTTATGGCGACACCGTGGTGTCGAAGAAGCCACGTGGGAAAGCAAGGCGGACATGTTGGAACAATTTCCGCATTTGTTTACTCTAGGTAAAATTTGAGGACAAAGTTTCTTAAGTGGGGGAGATTTGTAACACCCCGGTTTTGGGCTTAGATGTTTTAAGGGTTGGTTCGAAGGTTCGGTGGACCGGTATTAGAGATTCGAGTTAGTTTTGGGATTAAATTGAATTAAATATTTTTGAAGGTGATAAAATTGTAGAAAAATATTCTAAAATCATTATTAAATATATTAATGATTATGGTAAAGTCAATTTTGGAAAACGAGTTTTGGAAATCCAACATTTTAGTCTAGTGACCAAAATGAAAACTATTTTTGGTGGCTGTTTTGTAAAGAGTCAAAACTTTGAATCTTTAAGGAGCTAATTACCCTAAAAGTCTAATATCAGACTTTATCCCTTAATTGGCTATTTTAAAATGTTTTAGAAAATATAAATAGGTTGGGGAGAGTTAATTTGTAATTAAAAGCTCCAAAACAAAAATCACGTAACTAACTTTCTCAAAATATTTTCTCTCAAAATCTCTCCAACCAAACATCCATTTTTTCTTCTAAATCTTCAGGTAAACCTTTATTTTCTTAAATCTTTTGTTTGTAAATGATTCTTTGTTGTTAGTTTACCAAAACCTTATTGTTTTAACTTTGTTTTCTCATATAAACCATCCAATTAAGGGATAAAGCATCCATTATAGGTAAGGTTCATTCTCCTCCTCTAATGAAAGATTCTTTACTGAAATTCCTAAGTTGTTGACTCTTTACAATTGTTTCATAATGTGTTTTGATAGTTTAATTGAGGAAAATTGGTTTAATTATGTTTTGATTGATGAAATTGGTGGATATTCGTACTTGTTCTATTTTGTTGGGATTTTGATCAGATTAGATCATGATTTTGTTTTTTAATTGAGTTAATAACTTGGTTTTAACATTATAATCTCGAAACAAGTTGAATCTCTAATGTTTAAGGTTGTTAATCAAGGGTTTTTTGAGGTGATAGTTGAGTTTAATCATTTTTGGAAGTAAAAGGATGTTGGGAAAAGGGTTTTGAATGTTAATTGATGGTGTTTAATGGGTTGAATCGTTATATTATGGCTGGGTTGAGTTTCGGAAGTGTTTGAGGATGTTTTTGATATGTTTCAGATGGTTTTTGAGTGGGCAACTTAAGAGTTGTGGGTAATTGCTTGTTGGCAATGGTTTGAATGCATAATGATGCATTTGCCCTCTGGTCTTATGTGATTAAAACAGGGGATAATCAAGGCAACGAAGCTTGATGTTGTTTGTTGCTTGTCGGGAGCTCGATTCGCGTTGGCAAGCAAAGTGAGGTTTATCAGTGAGTGGAAACTGGTTTAAACGCCTTAAAGAGGTTTAATAAAGGTTGTTGGAAGTTTAGGATAAGTTTGAAACACTTACCTAAGCTCGGAAGTAAGTTTTCCCTCTTTTGTTATTTAAAATCGATTCGGATATAAGCATGTGTAATTCATGTTTTGGTCGTAAACATGGTTTGATTTACATACTGGAAATGCATAATTTTGAGTACATATGTAGGGGTTTAAAAGTATAAGAAATGCTAGTGAGCATTGGTTTTCATTCTGGTCGGGAATGGTGTTATTGCTTTGGCAATGTGATTTGCATATGTGGTGATTTTGTATAATGCATTGTAAAACATTGAGTAAATGGTTTTGTAAATGATATATTGGCTATGTGACATGATGAGAAAACATTTAGATATAGCTGGCATGCCATAGGATGAAGTGCACTATAAAATGATAAAAAATTGATCGTGGTTAAGAGTCCTTGAGGTAAGTGGTCGGCTACTCGGACTATAATGTTGTCACTTGGGTTGTGCGGTTGGTTCCCCTTGTTGATGTTGATCTTGCAGTCGGCAAGGGTGTTTTATCATGCGGTCGACATGGTATGGGTCATGGTAGTGGTCGAATATCATGGGATATTCGTGTATCCGATATGTAAGGTTAACAGTCGATTAACCAAGGATTAGCGGTCCGCTAATCAAGGATAGTGGTTGACTATCTGGGGTCATTATAGATGCCAATATATGCAAGTTCATGTGTTGAACCTATTTTTGAATGCTTGGGATTTAAGCATGGTTTTGTAAATTGATGCTTTGGGATTTAAGCATGGTTTTGTAAATTGATGCTTTGGTATTTAAGTATGGTTTTGTAATTTAATGCTTTGGGATTTAAGCATGTGATTTGTAAAGGTTTTTGCATATGGTCGATTTGCATGTTTGATTTGGAATCATTGGAATTGCTTAGGTCGTAAGCATGGATTGAAAACAAGTGTTTAGTTTTCAAGGGTTATTTTGCATCATTGTTCTAAGAGCATCCTCACTAAGCATGTGTGCTCAAGCTCTCTTTTTCATAATGATGCAGAGCATTGAAGTTTTGGGGCTGCAAGGGCAAAGTTTAAAGCGATCCAAGACAAGGACTACCTTGAGTATGAACTCGGGTTATGTTTCTGGTTAATAAGGCAACGTGTTCGCCATATTTTGGGGATTTGTAATTCTGTTTTCCCATGGTTTTTAAGCATGTTATGAGTTGGACTGTAAGGCTGATTTGATGCTGATATGTTGGTTAATGCTCTTTTCTTATAGTTGAGATTAGGTGGTTGCATAGGAATGCATGTAGATAACTTTTGATGGTTGACATGTTCTGATGATTCAAGCAAGTTTGTTTTGACGCTTTAGATGTGTGAGCATGATGAGTATGCCTTGAAAGTGCCTAATGTGAGTTTTGGTTGTTTGGTAGAATGGTATTAAGAAGCATGCCTATAGAATATATTAGGGTGTATGAGTGACATGTAATGTTGTTGATTCTGTGATTCTTTGGTATGATATGTATCCTAGTAATGTTGTATAAGTGTTTGAAGCATGTTAGAGCGTTTTGGTTATCATTAAAGTATGTTTAGACAACAAATTAGGACATTACAGGTCCAGGTGTACCGGTGTCCATGTTTTGGTACGAGTAACCCATTTCAGGCTTAGCGTACCGGTACGCGGACAAGCATTTCGGTACTCGAGAAGGTGTTTCGATATGGTACAAGGATTTTATGAAGGGCGTTTCGATACGCGGGGGCGTATCGAAACGGATTTCAGCTACTGGAATTTGAGTTTTGGAAATTATTGAGGCGTACCGAAACACCTACACTCGTACCGATACGGGCTGCAGTTATTTCAATTATTGGAATATTTGGAAGTTTTTGTTCCTTTCATTTTGGTCCCTGAATTTTGTAAATGCAATTGTATGAGATTGGATGATCGTCTTGACCTGAAATTTGACATGTAAGCATGTATTTAGACTAATTGAGGATTGCTAACTCTAATTTCAATTTTGGTCCTTTATTTTATTATATTTGCGTGTTAGTCCCTAAAATGTATGTTATGCAATTGGTTGCCTTTCCGTGGTCCGATTCTTTTGTAAATTCACCCGCTGTAAGTATGTACACATAGGATTAATAATATGCATCTAGACAAGATAAAAGGAAAAAATTGACCAATTTCATAATCTTTCCCTTATTTGTTTCGGCAAACCTAGTGTAGTTCTCTCGGTTCTGTCGGGCATCTAGGCCGGGCCAAGGGGGTTACATGAACTTTGGATCTCTATCGGATATAATAGACATAGGGAACACCATGTAACCTAACAATTTCCTTAATATATAACTTTGCTAACTTATTTAAGGAGTAGTCTGTTCGAACTGATATAAAATGTGCCATTTTAGTCAATCAATCCACAATCACCCAAATCGAATCCTTCTTACTTGGCGTCAATGGTAAGCCTGTTACAAAATCCATAGTAACCTTTTCCTACTTCCATTGTGCAATTGAAATTGGTTGAAGTAATCCTGATGGAACTTGATGTTTTGCCTTTACATGTTGGCAAGTTAAACATTTAGCAACAAACTCGTTGATAGCTCGTTTCATGCCAGGCCACCAAAATCGACTCTTTATATCTTGATACATTTTGTTGCCTATTGGATGCATAGTTAAAGTACTGTAATGTGCCTCCGATAGTATTTCCCTCTTTAATTCCTAATCTTTAGGAATTTATACACATCCCTTGTAATATAGGCATCCATTTGATTTTATTTCAAAGTCTTTAAATTCACCACTTTCAACTTGCTTCTTATTTTCCAAACATTTTTTCATCATTTCCTTGTAAATCTTTAATTCTTCCTATCAAAGTAGGCTTAATTTGAATTCAGCCACTATTGCACCATTTTCTTGTAATTTCAACTAAGCATTCAATGCTCTCAAAGCAAAAAATATTTTCCGGCTGAGTGCGTCTGCTACCACATTAGCCTTCCCAAGATGATAATCAATAATTGCATCATAGTCCTTGATCAGTTCTATCTACCTTTTTGCCTCAAATTAAGCTCCTTTTTGGGATAACAAATGTTTCAAACTTTTATGATCCGTGAAGATGTAGCACTTTTCACCATATAAATAGTGACACCAAATCTTAAAGCAAACACTACTGTAGCCAAATCTAAATCATGGGTAGGATAATTTCTTTCATGAGTTTTGAGTGGTCGAGAAGCATATGTTACAACCTTCACTTCTTGCATTAATACACACCACAAACCATTATGGGATGCATCACTATACATTATAAAATCCTTTCCAGATTCTGGTTGTACCAAAACAGGAGCTTCTGTTAATATCTTCTTTAATTTGTCAAAGTTTTCCTAACATTTATCTGTCCAAACAAATGGCACATCCTTTCTTAATAGCTTAGTTATTGGAACGAAAATCACTAAAAAGTCTTTCACAAACCGCTTATAATAACTAGCTAATCCCAAGAAACTTCTCACCTCAGAGACATTCTGAGGAATTTTCTATTATAGGATTGCTTGAATATTTTTAGGATCGACTCGAATCCCTTCAGCTGAAACTATATGTCCAAGGAAAGATACTTCAGACAACCAAAATTCACACTTTGACAGCTTTGCATATAATTTCTTTTCTTGGAGGATCTGAAGAACTACTCGTAGGTGAGTATCATAATCCTCTTTGGTTTTAGAATAAACCAATATATCTATGAATACCACCACGAATTGATCTAAATATGCCTGTGTAGACTCTCTAAGTGAATGCTAGCAAAAAGGGGCAGAAGATATGTATTGGAAAAGTATAAAACAGTGCCAAGATGAGTCTTTTGCGTGCAAGTATACACGATCTACTAGTAATACAACAGTTAAGCTGAGTATTGATCCCACAGAGATTGACTTGGAATTTGATTGCCTTGATTGTTACTTGCCTTGAGAAAAAGTTGTTTTTGTTTTGAAGTTGTTTTTGGAAATAATTGAATATAAAAGAAATAAAAGTAAACTAAAGACGTTGGCAAGGAAGGTGCTTTAATGAATGATGAGCGTTGGCAGGGAATGCTTGGTTTTCACGTTATTCATGCCGTGCCAGCCTTTAATAACAACTTGTCTTGGCATTGTTTACCGAGCAGATTCAAAATTAGCAATGCCTCTCTCGATGGTCATTGGCCTAAATTGATCATGTAAAACCCCTTATATCTCTATAGTGCTTGCTTTTAAATAAACCAATTTTATTAAGATCCAATCTATACTCCTAAGGGGTATATTTCATTCCCGAAGTAAGTTCATCTACTTGAACGACTTCTCTCGAAGCTTCTCTCCTCAGTATTCAACAACTTAATCGTTTCCACCCTAAGTCTGTTAAGATATTAAGGAGCAATAGGCCAACAGTGCCAGCTCTCGCTTGGCATAGTATTTAGAAAACATTAAAGTATGCCGAATAGATAAACCATTGCCAAAGCAGATTTATTATCAAAAACTAAAACATAAAATAGCGTTCAACGCAAAACATCCCCCACCAACTATTAGATTAGTTCATGGTGAGGGATTTAACCCAAAATTCACAAACAATTTCCAAATACATCATTATTAAAACAAAAGTAAAACTACTTAAAACAAGAGAATGGGCGAGAGAGGTCTCTCGATGCAGCCCTCAAGATCCAGGCTCTCAGCCAAGTGGTTGAACCTCCCTCCTTGGTACGGCCGGTTGTCAATCGTCGCACTCCAACTCCTCACTCCGATCACTCACGATCAAGCATCACAAAAAATTCCAAAAACCCCATCATCGAATGCTTGCTTGGTTGGTCTTTAAATAGGCAACCAAGGAGGGCATATGATAAGCTTCTCATTTGAATTTTAAATGCTGAAGGGATAAGAGATGAGATCTTATCCAAATTTGAATGAAAGCTGATCAGGTTAGTGCTGATGTCATATTGCCGACGCTGCCTTGGCATCCAAGCTTGGCATGCATCTGCCAACCAATCTTGGCACTATCTTAACCGCTATTTTCTCAGAGATTGATCCAATTGCTATCTTTTTGGAGCCTAATCTTGTCCTATTTTTCGGAGTTCAACAGCTTCTTGGCATGGCATCAAGTTCACTTCTCTGCCAACCGGTGGTTGGCATTGTCTGGTCCATCTGTGCCAACAACACTCAACATTCTCTATGGCATTCCATCCTATGTTGCTTTTCTGGGCCAAATACTATGCCAAACCTGTAAAATTGCCAACAAAACAACCCTTCACACTAGCATAGACAGAATTCTAAACTCCTTATGCAAATGCATGGTTTTAACATCCTAATGCAACTAGATGTACCTAAAAACAAGCAAAAGCATTGTAAGATTGGCATTAAAAACAATACTTTTGGAGAGGTAACACACCCTCAAACCTAACTCATTGCTTGTCCTCAAGGAATGCGATCAAAATAAAAACAAAAATTGTGAAAATGTTACCTTGACAAAATTTTGGTTGAATGCCAACACATACTGGAAAGCAGAGTTTGGCTCTATTTCTGTCCTCAGTATCTCAATGCAATATTGCCAAGCAGATAGTAATTTAAGTGCAGCAATATAACTCTAGTGTAAGTTCATGAAGAGTGCATGATGTGTAGGCAATATGCATCGAGTATCCTTTTATTCCCTTAGAAATTTTACTACCTAAACTTAGATTCTTATTTTTATCATCTTTTTTTTCTTTGCCAAGGGTTTCTGTTGGCATTAATTTAAGTTTGCTTCGTGACACTATTTAGCATGAGAGTAAGATGGAGCATACCACGAATCCCCACCTTAATCTAGACATCACTAGGCTTTCTCTTCGACTCATACTCTAAGGTTTTGGACTTGAGAACTAAGAGGGAGCAAGCCACGAAGCCCCAAATAACTTATTATCCCTAGGTAGATGAGAGTTCATTTTTTCATTCCCCGGCAGAACATTGCTGCCTTATTAGTTTCTTTTACCCTGGCATAATTTGATCTATTTTTTTAAAATCTGAGCATAGTTTCAGAAAGACTAAGTTTTCTAAGGAACTAGATACATACTACGTGTTAAGTGAAATTTCAGTTCCCTAAACTAGAGTTCAATTGCCAAGCTAACCTGGCATACTACTCTGCTGGCATGGCATGAAAACTAAAGATTATAATTTCCTCATTGGACAGACACCTAGATCAAATTAAGTTTGCCTAACAAGTGTTAATAATCTTCAAAATTAAATTGAGGCAAAATTTTCTTTTTCTCTTTTTTTTAGTGGTTCGGTATGCATCTATTCTAAATGACCTAGATGACATGGTAAAATGGCATGGAAACAGAAATTAAACATGAAATGTATGTCATGGCATGAATGTGAGGAAATGCACACCCCAAACCCAAGATATGCATTGTCCTCAATGCATGAAACAACACATATATACAAGAAAAACAGAAAAAATAAAAATGCATGATCATGTAAATGCAATGAAATGAAATGTAAAGGAGCTTAGATAGAAGAGGACTCCCCTTCGGAGATTTATTCTCGTGTGACGCGGGTCTTTCTTTTTACAAATATCCCACGATTAGGGGCCATTTGTTTCCTTCATTTCATGCTCGGTTTTGAAGCGAAAGTAGAGCCTCACTTCTTCCATTTTCTTGGCAGGTTCCGATGCGGCAGGTGCATCAGAGGCATCAAATGGTGTATGTATAGTAGGTGTCACTGGTGACTTGGCTTTAGTAGACCTAGCTTTGGTTTCCTTTGATTCAGATACGAAATCAGAACTGGTAGAATCGACTTGAACTAGAGACAATGGGACTGTGGCATCGAATAGGGTATGAACTGGAATGGTTGACATGGCATTATCGCTGGCAGAGGGCTCGGTAGGGAAATTTTGGCACAAAATCAGGGGACATTTTCTTGAGAGCTTCTCTTATTACAATATCCCTGGCATGTGTGTAATGTCATAGCTTTACATTAAGGTCATCAGCTCTCTCTAGCTTTCGGAGAATGATCTTCTGGCGATGGTAAAATTGGGACAGCCCTGCTAGTGAACTGGCTGGCATGGTGTCTGGCTCTGCCTTTGGCACCTTTGGCTTTGGCATGGGCACTTTTGCCTTCCCCTTGCCTTTGTCCTTTGGCAGCTGTGAGGTTTCTCCAAATAACAGCTGTGATTGTTGTTCCCTTGATCCTTTGACATTTATCTGTATCAAGCTTTGGCACACCATGGATCATGAAAATGTTAGAAATTAACAAAGGAATTAACAAACTGCCATTACCTCTTGCTGCATATTTATAAGTTTCATCGATGATGAGCTTGCCAACATTAATCTTATGCCCCATCATGATGGAATGCAATAGGATCAGCTTCTCTTCCGAGACGGTCTCATTGTGGGTTGTAGGCATTAGATTGGCTTTTAAAAATTAATTCCATCCTCTCGGTTGATGTTTTAATGCAAATCGTTTTACCGTTCAGTGGCCCTTCGATGACACTGTCCATGCCATGCCAAGCTCACACAAATCTGCCAGCAACTTCTTTCTCTTAGCAACATTCATCGAATCGGCATACTCAAAATATTCATCCCTGCACCATCCAATTCAAACATAATGTTAACATACCCTTCATGAAAATGCACTCACGTACCTCTAATCATCAAGAAGGGTGAATCTTTGGTCACAAGATGGGAATAGAATTCTTGAACAATTGTGGCATAAATCTCCCTTTTTTGTTGGCAAAATATATTCCACTTGTGCACGGAGGGAATACAATGGTTGTGTTGGTCTCAAAATCAAAGTGTTTCTCATAACAAAAAAACCTTGAAGCAAAGCTTGCTTCAAACTTTTTTCGGATCTCCTCGTTGAAAAATCATTTGAAAGGAGTAGATGACGAAGCCATAAGAAACGCTTAAGAATTTGGAACGGTTTTAAACAAGGGATGAAGAAGAAGAGACGAATAGGTGCTTGGTTCTTGCTTAAGAAAAACAAAAGTGAGAGAGAGGATTGATTCTTTAAAATCGGCTAGGGTAAGAAAGTGAAAAAGGTTGAGTGTTTAATGAGGTTTAATAATGGTAGCCGAATAAATGGTGATAATGAAATAGAAAAAAAATTGATTTGAAAATAGGTAAAGTGATAAGGGTGATTTATAAGGTTGTAAGTGATAGGATTGGGTAAAGATTGGGGTGATAAGGTGATTAGGTTGAATTTAAATTTTAACCTAATTTTTGGGCGTCTAGGGTTTGAGGTGAAAGAAAAGTATTCTCTCTCATGTAATGATCTGATCAAGCTAGGGTTTATCTCATCTTTCCATCTTTCAATTCATCGCATGACAAGCTACTTTGGCACTATGCTTGGCACACATAATTCTCCCAGTGTGGCATCGGCTCATGCCAAGTCTCTTCTTGGCATTATCAAATCTTTGATTGAATTCAGCACCCCAGTAGTGCTTAGGCTGTGGTCCTTCTGTTTTATTTGATGCCAAGGTGTATGTATCCTCAACTGGTTCCAGACTTGCCATAGCATTCTTAGGTAAATCTTCAATTTCTGGCGGCACCATCTCTGGCATTATTATCATGGCCAAATTCTCTTGCTTCAGTTCTTTATTTTCTGCCATTTGGACTCTATTTTTTCTTCCAGTAACTAGTCATCTAAGCACACCTTGCTTCATGGCATCAGTCATGACCAGAATCGATCTTATATGTCGCTCAATTGTTTTTCCATCGCACTTATGTTTAATGGCACCAGCTTTCATTCCTTGGCAAGTCAATGCAGGTTCTCATCCAAAATGGATTCCATTGGCTCAACTGCATGGCATTCTTCAGGTTCATCTGCACACTTAAGAGATTTGTCAATATTAAAAGTGACATTTATTTGTCTTACCAATGTAGGGCAGGCAATTACTGGCTCCACTGGTTTTGCCGAGGTGGTGTTGGCATCATATTGAGATCTGGCATTGCTGGTGCTTGCTTCCCCTTTCTCAACTTCTTTAGTTTCTTCCTATGGCATTAATTTATTCGTATGGCAAACAATTGGCTCTTCTTCGTACGTTAAAATATCGACTTGGTTGCCACTTAGGGGAGTGACAACTTTGCTTTATTCTCTCTCTTTTTGCCGAGCATCATCCAAATCACATGGTAGAGTTTCTGGAGGTCTGACATCAGATAGTGCTATGGCATCATCAACCTCTACCTCTTCTTTCTCTACGTCCTTGGGTTCACCTGCTGGCACTGATTTCTCTTCCTGGCAAATAATTGGCTGATTGCCTTTGTCTTCTTGGTTTTGAACTTCAGAATCCCCTTCTGTCCTGGCATCGAACTTGGTAACATTATCTAGCTTTCCCTTGATGTTATTGTGTTTAGGATCATTGCCCTCAAATTTTTCCTTACACTCTATTACCACTAATGAGTCCAATGTACCTGTTGTGGAATACTCTTCATCAGTATAATATATTGATTCAAGTGTGTTAGGAAAAACTTGATACTCGTAATGTTGATTCTGAATTCCTTGAGGAGCAGATGGAGGAAAAAAATTGCCAGCTTGTTGATGTAGCATTGCCATGGCATTCTGATTGTTACCACTAACCGAAGCGTTTGCCACCTCTTGCTGCCTTGATGGAAGCTCTACCTTGGCAAACAATCCGTTGGATCCATAAAGATCTGTCGATGATTTCTTATGAAGAATGCTACCTTGGGTTGACATTTTTTTGAAGTCTAGTGATGCATCAAAGTTGTTAGGTGCATAAAAATAATCATCATCTTGATCATTCCAAAAAATATTTTGTTGCTGGTTCCATCCTTGGTTGAAGTTGTTGGAGGAAAGGTTGTTCACATTATAGTGCCTCATGTAACAATAGGAATTAGGGTTAAAGGGGAATTGTCAAACGAGTAGCATCCTCTACAATATGCGCAAACAACGGGAGTTGCTTGCCTTTTGCCAAACTTGTTAGGCACTTGCATTGATGTAATCATGTTTATCAGTTTAGAAATATGTTCCGAGAGTGTTGTATAAGCATCCTCTTCATGCGTTTCATATCATCTTTGCTCATGGACTACTCTTGGACTTGGATATTGGTAGTCATAAGTGGGGAAAATGTAGTCATCATCATACCATATGTGGCTGCCCATACTCTTCTTTGTAGCTTTTCTAAAAAAGAAAAAAATAATGATAAAAAACAAAGTTAGCAAAATGAAAACAAAAAAGTAAAAATTAAAGCAATAAATTCCGTCATAATCCCCGGCAACGGCGCCAAAAACTTGTAAACTCTCTAAGTGAATGCTGGAAAAAGGGGCAGAATATATGTATTGAAAAGTATAAAACAGTGCCAAGATGAGTCTTTTGCGTGCAACTATACTCGGTCTGCAAGTAATATAGCAGTTAAGCTAAGTATCGATCCCACAGAGATTGACTTGGAATTCAATTGTCTTTGATTGTTACTTGCCTTGAGAAAAAGTTGTTTTGTTTTGAAGTTGGTTTTGGAAATAACTGAATAGAAAATAAATAAAAGTAAAGTAAAGACGTTGGCAAGGAAGGTGCTTCAATGAATGATGAGCGTTGGCAGGGAATGCTTGGTTTTCACACTATTCATGTCGTGCCAACCTTTAATAACAACATGTCCTGGCATTGTTTGCCGAGCATATTTAAAATTAGTAAATCCTCTCTCGATGGTCATTGCCCTAAATTGATCATGTAAAAAACCCTATATCTCTATAGTGCATGCTTTTAAATAAACCAATTTGATTAAGATTCAATCTATACTCCTAAGTGGTAGATTTCACTCCCGAAGTAAGTTCATCTACTTGAACGACTTCTCTCGTAGCTTCTCTCCTCAGTATTCAACAACTTAATCGTTGCCACCCCAAGTCTGTTAAGATATTGAGGAGCAATAGGCCAACAGTTCCAGCTCTCACTTGGCATAGTATTTAGGAAATATTAAAGTATGCCTAATAGATAAAACAATGCCAAAATAGATTTATTATCAAAAAACTAAAACATAAAATAGCGTTCAACGCAAAACATCCCCCACCAAATATTAGATTAGTTCATGGTGAGGGATTTAACCCAAAATTCACAAATGTTTTCCAAATACATCATTATTAAAACGAAATTAAAAATACTTAAAACAAGAGAATGGTCGAGAGGGGTCTCTCGATGCAGCCCTTAAGATCCAGGCTCCAAGCCAAGTGGTCGAACATCCCTCCTTGGTGCGGCCAGTTGTCAATCGTCGCACTCCAACTCCTCACTCCGATCACTCACGATCAAGCACCACCAAAAATCCCCAAAAACCACTCATCAAATGCTTGCTTGGTTGGTCTTTAAATAAGCGTGCAATGAGGGCATATGATAAACTTCTCATTTGAATTTTAAATGTTGAAGGGAGAAGAGATGAGATCTTATCCGAATTTGAATGAAAGCTTATCAGGTTAGTGCTGACGTCATACTGCCGATGTTGCCTTGGCATCAGCTTGGCATGCATCGCCAACCAATCTTGGCATTATCTTATCCGCTATTTTCTTAGAGATTGATCCAATTGCTATCTTTTCGGAGCCTGATCTTGTCCTATTTTTTTCAGAGTTCAACAGCTTCTTGGCAGGGTTTTCATTGGCATTAATTTAAGTTTGCTTCGTGACACTATTTAGCATGAGAGTAAGATGGAGCATACCACGAATCCCCACCTTAATCTAGACATCACTAGGCTTTCTCTTGACTCATACTCTAAGGTTTTGGACTTGAGAACTAAGAGGGAGCAAGCCACGAAGCCCCAAATAACTTATTATCCCTAGGTAGATGAGAGTTCATTTTTTCATTCCCTGCAGAACATTGTTGCCTTATTAGTTTCTTTTACCCTGGCATAATTTGATCTATTTTTTTTAAAATCTGAGCATAGTTTGAGAAAGACTAAGTTTTCTAAGGAACTAGATACATACTACGTGTTAAGTGAAATTTCAGTTCCCTAAACTAGAGTTCAATTGCCAAGCTAACTTTGGCATACTACTCTGCTGGCATGGCATGAAAACTAAAGATTATAATTTCCTCATTGACAGACACCTAGATCAAATTAAGTTTGCCTAACAAGTGTTAATAATCTTCAAAATTAAATTGAGGCAAATTTTTTTTTTTTTTTTTTTTAGTGGTTCGGTATGCATCTATTCTAAATGACCTAGATGACATGGTAAAATGGCATGGAAACAGAAATTAAACATGAAATGTATGTCATGGCATGAATGTGAGGAAATGCACACCCCAAACCCAAGATATGCATTGTCCTCAATGCATGAAACAACACATATATACAAGAAAAACAGAAAAAATAAAAATGCATGATCATGTAAATGCAATGAAATGAAATGTAAAGGAGCTTAGATAGAAGAGGACTCCTTCTGAGATTTATTTCGTGTGACGCTGGTCTTTCTTTTTACAAATATCCCACGATTAGGGGCCATTTGTTTCCTTCATTTCATGCTCGGTTTTGAAGCGAAAGTAGAGCCTCACTTCTTCCATTTTCTTAAGGTGTTCCGATGCGGCAGTGCATCAGGAGGCATCAAATGGTGTATGTATAGTAGGTGTCTTTGGTGACTTGGCTTTAGTAGACCTAGCTTTGGTTTCCTTTGATTCAGATCTGAAATCGAATCGGTAGAATCGACTTGAACTAGAGACAATGGACTGTGGCATCGAATAGGGTATGAACTGGAATGGTTGACATGGCATTATCATTTGGCGAGAGGGCTCGGTAGGGAAATTTTGGCACAAAATCAGGGACATTTTCTTGAGAGCTTCTCTTATTACAATATCCCTGGCATGTGTGTAATGTCATAGCTTTACATTAAGGTCATCAGCTCTCTCTAGCTTTCGGAGAATGATCTTCTGGCGATGGTAAAATTGGGACAGCCCTGCTAGTGAACTGGCTGGCATGGTGTCTGGCTCTGCCTTTGGCACCTTTGGCTTTGGCATGGGCACTTTTGCCTTCCCCTTGCCTTTGTCCTTTGGCAGCTGTGAGGTTTCTCCAAATAACAGCTGTGATTGTTGTTCCCTTGATCCTTTGACATTTATCTGTATCAAGCTTTGGCACACCATGGATCATGAAAATGTTAGAAATTAACAAAGGAATTAACAAACTGCCATTACCTCTTGCTGCATATTTATAAGTTTCATCGATGATGAGCTTGCCAACATTAATCTTATGCCCCATCATGATGGAATGCAATAGGATCAGCTTCTCTTCCGAGACGGTCTCATTGTGGGTTGTAGGCATTAGATTGGCTTTTAAAAATTAATTCCATCCTCTCGGTTGATGTTTTAATGCAAATCGTTTTACCGTTCAGTGGCCCTTCGATGACACTGTCCATGCCATGCCAAGCTCACACAAATCTGCCAGCAACTTCTTTCTCTTAGCAACATTCATCGAATCGGCATACTCAAAATATTCATCCCTGCACCATCCAATTCAAACATAATGTTAACATACCCTTCATGAAAATGCACTCACGTACCTCTAATCATCAAGAAGGGTGAATCTTTGGTCACAAGATGGGAATAGAATTCTTGAACAATTGTGGCATAAATCTCCCTTTTTGTTGGCAAAATATATTCCACTTGTGTGCGGAGGGAATACAATGGTTGTGTTGGTCTCAAAATCAAAGTGTTTCTCATAACAAAAAAACCTTGAAGCAAAGCTTGCTTCAAACTTTTTTCGGATCTCCTCGTTGAAAAATCATTTGAAAGGAGTAGATGACGAAGCCATAAGAAACGCTTAAGAATTTGGAACGGTTTTAAACAAGGGATGAAGAAGAAGAGACGAATAGGTGCTTGGTTCTTGCTTAAGAAAAACAAAAGTGAGAGAGAGGATTGATTCTTTAAAATCGGCTAGGGTAAGAAAG
Organism: Hibiscus mutabilis; assembly: GCA_019671005.1. Lineage (NCBI taxonomy): Eukaryota > Viridiplantae > Streptophyta > Magnoliopsida > Malvales > Malvaceae > Hibiscus > Hibiscus mutabilis. The sequence continues at coordinate 13,944,218 of CM033751.1, forward strand.
TGAAAAAGGTTGAGTGTTTAATGAGGTTTAATAATGGTAGCCGAATAAATGGTGATAATGAAATAGAAAAAAAATTGATTTGAAAATAGGTAAAGTGATAAGGGTGATTTATAAGGTTGTAAGTGATAGGATTGGGTAAAGATTGGGGTGATAAGGTGATTAGGTTGAATTTAAATTTTAACCTAATTTTTGGGCGTCTAGGGTTTGAGGTGAAAGAAAAGTATTCTCTCTCATGTAATGATCTGATCAAGCTAGGGTTTATCTCATCTTTCCATCTTTCAATTCATCGCATGACAAGCTACTTTGGCACTATGCTTGGCACACATAATTCTCCCAGTGTGGCATCGGCTCATGCCAAGTCTCTTCTTGGCATTGTTCCTGGCATTGCTCTTGGCATACTGATTCTGCATACACTCAAAGAAAACCTTTCAACATAGAAAAAGAAATAAAACAAAAAAAAATTAAAAATTTAAAACTGAGATATCCTAAGTACTAAAAAGAAAATAACTCTCCTAAATTATTTAAAATGACCATACTGAGCTGGCAAAACATTACTGAATATTCGCAAGGAGAATGGTCTCCTTGGCATTAACCTAATTTCTTTTCTAGTAGTGCTTCAGTCTGTGGCCCTTGGTTGGTGGATGGTAGGCTGTGGCAATATTTGGTTTAAATAACCAGCATAGAAAGCCAAAGAATTGTTTTCCTTTGATCATGCCACACTCTAGATTACTCAACAAATGAGAATGTTTTGCCATGGGTGTTTTGAATAACCACCTTAGAAAACCAAAATACCTCTTCCATGTAGGCCTATCAAATCTTTGATTGAATTCAGCACCCTAGTAGTGCTTAGGCTGTGGTCTTTCTGTTTCATTTGATGCCAAGGTGTATGTATCCTCAACCGGTTCTAGACTTGCCATAGCATTCTTAGGTAAATCTTCAATTTCTGGTGGCACCATCTCTGCATTATTATCATGGCCAAATTCTATTGCTTCAGTTCTTTATTTTCTACCATTTGGTCTCCACTTTTTCTTCCAGTAACTAGCCATCTAATCACACTTCGCTTCATGCCATCGGTCCTGACCAGAATCGATCTTCTTTGTCGCTCAATTGTTTTGCCATCGCACTTATGTTTAATGGCACCAGTTTTCATTCCTTGGTAAGTTAATGCTAGGTTCTCATCCAAAATAGATTCTATTGGCTCAACTGCATGGCATTCTTCATATTCATCTGCACACTTAAGAGATTTGTCAATATTAAAAGTGACATTTATTTGTCTTACTAATGTAGGGTTGGCAATTACTGGCTCTACTGGTTTTGCCGAGGTGGTGTTGGCATTAGATTGAGATCTGGCATTGCTGGTGCTTGCTTCCCCTTTCTCAGCTTCTTTAGTTTATTTCGATGGCATTGATTTATTCGCATGGAAAACAATTGGCTCTTCTTTACACGTTAAAATCTCGACTTGGTTTCCACTTAGGGGAGTGACAACTTTGCTTTGTTCTCTCTCTTTTTGCTGAGCATCATCCGTATCACATGGCAGAGTTTCTGGAGGTCTGCATGAGATAGTGGTATGGCATCGTCTTCTTAGTTTGGAACTTTAGAATCCTTTTCTGTCCTGGCATCGAACTTGGCAACATTATCTAGCTTTGCCTTGATGTTGTTGTGTTCAGGATCCTTGCCCTCAAATTTTTCCTCACACTCTATTACCACTAATGATTCCAATGTACCTGTTGTGGAATACTCTTCATCAGTATAATATATTGATTCAAGTGTGTTAGGAAACACTTAATACTCGTAATGTTGATTCTGAATTCCTTGAGGAGCAGACGGAGGAAGAAAATTGCCAGCTTGTTGATGTAGCGTTGCCATGGCATTCTGATCGTTACCACTAACCGAAGCGTTTGCCACCTCCTGCTGCCTTGGTGGAAGCTCTATCTCATTCTCTTAAGGCATGCCATTCACAGCATTGGCAAGCCTCCTGACTTGTTCTTCCAAGCTTCTCATAACATTCATGGCTTCTTCATGTGCGTTTCTAATGTAATTTGTTTGCTCTTGAGGTGGATTATTGTGCATCGGCATTTTTGGAGGTAATTTGAACATGGAAAATGATCCGTTGGATCCATAAAGATCTGTTGTTGGTTTCTCATGAAGGATGCTGCCTTGGGATGGCATTTGTTTGAAGTCTGTTGGTGCAACAAAGTTGTTAGGTGCATAAAAATAATCATCGTCTTGATCATTCCAATAAATATTTTGTTGTTGGTTCCATCCTTGGTTGAAGTTGTAGGAGGAAGGGTTGTTCACATTACAGTGCCCCGTGTAACAATAGGAATTAGGGTTGAAGGGGCAATTGTCAAACGCGCGGCATCCTCTACAATATGCACAAACAATGGGTGTTGTTTGCCTTTTGCCAAACTTGTTAGGCACTTGCATTGATGTAATCATGTTTCTCAGTTTAGAAATCTATGCCGATGGTGTTGTACAGGCATCCTCTTCATGCATTTCATATCGCCTTTGCTCATGGATAGCTTTTGGAGTTGGACATTGGTAGTCATAAGTGGGAAAATGTAGTCATCATCATACCATATGTGGCTGCCCATACTCTTCTTTGTAGCTTTCATAAAAAAGAAAAAAAATTAATGATAAAAAAACAAAGTTGGTAAAATGAAAAAAAACATGTAAAAATTAAAGCAATAAATTCCGTCGCAATCCCCAACAACGACACCAAAAACTTGTAGACTCTCTAAGTGAATGATGGCAAAAGGGGGCAGAAGATATGTATTGGAAAAGTATAAAACAGCGCCAAGATGAGTCTTTTGCGTACAAGTATACACGGTCTGCAAGTAATACAACAGTTAAGCTGAGTATCGATCCCACAGAGATTGACTTGGAATTTTATTGCCTTGATTGTTACTTGCCTTGAGAAAAAGTTGTTTTTGTTATGAAGTTGGTTTTGGAAATAATTGAATAGAAAAGAAATAAAAGTAAAGTAAAGACGTTGGCAAGGAATGTGCTTTAATGAATGATGAGCGTAGGCAGGGAATGCCTGGTTTTCACACTATTCATGTCGTGCTAGCTTTTAATAACAACCTGTCTTGGCATTATTTACCGAGCAGATTCAAAATTAGCAAAGCCTCTCTCGATGGTCATTGCCCTAAATTGATCATGTAAAAACCTCTATATCTCTATAGTGTATGCTTTTAAATGAGCCAATTTGATTAAGATCCAATCTATACTCCTAAGGGGTAGATTTCACTCTCGAAGTAAATTCATCTACTTGAACGACTTCTCTCGAAGCTTGTCTCCTCAGTATTCAACAACTTAATCGTTGCCACCCCAAGTCTGTTAAGATATTGAGGAGCAATAGGCCAACAGTGCCAGCTCTCGCTTGGCATAGTATTTAGGAAACATTAAAGTATGTCGAATAGATAAAACATTGCCAAAATAGATTTATTATCAAAAACTACAACATAAAATATCGTTCAACGCAAAACATCCCCAACCAACTATTAGATTAGTTCATGGTGAGGGATTTAACCCAAAATTCACAAACGTTTTCCAAATACATCATTATTGAAACGAAATTAAAACTACTTAAAACAAGAGAATGGGCGAGAGGGGTCTCTTGATGCACTCAAGATCCAGGCTCTCGGCCAAGTGGTTGAACCTCCCTCCTTGGTGCAGTCGATTTTCAATCGTCGTACTCCAACTACTCACTCTAATCACTCATGATCAAGCACCACCAAAAATCCCCAAAACCCCCTCATCGAATGCTTGCTTGCTTGGTCTTTAAATGGTCGTGCAAGAAGGGCATAAGATAAGCTTCTAATTTGAATTTTAAATGCTGAAGGGATAAGAGATGAGATCTTATCCGAATTTGAATGAAAGTTGATCAGGTTAGTGCTGACGTCATACTGTCGACACTGCCTTGGCATCCAAGCTTGGCATGCATTTGCCAACCAATCTTGGCACTATCTTATCCGCTATTTTCTCGGAGATTGATCCAATTGCTATCTTTTCAGAGCCTGATCTTGTTCTATTTTTTCGAAGTTCAACAGCTTCTTGGTATGACATCAAGTTTACTTCTCTACCAACCGGTGGTTGGCATTGTTTGGTCCTTCTATGCCAACAACACTCGGCATTCTCTCTGGCATTCCTTCCTATGTTGCTTTTCTGGGCCAAATACTATGTCAAACCTACAAAATTGCCAACAAAACAACCCTTCACACTGGCATAGACAGAATTCTAAACTCCTTATGCAAATGCATGGTTTTAACATCCTAATGCAACTAAATGTACCTAAAAACAAGAAAAAAAACATTATAAGATTGGTATTAAAAATAGTACTTTTAGAGAGGTAATAGCCTGAAATACCCGATTCATTAGATCCATAAAAGCTGCTGGTGCATTTGTAAGTCCAAAAGGTATTACTACAAACTCATAATGCCCGTATCTAGCACTGAAAGCTATCGTTGGTATATCTGCTTCTTTGACCTTCAATTGATGATACCTCGATCGAAGATCAATTTTAGAAAACATTGTTGCTCCTTTATGTTGATCAAAGAGATCATCAATCCTTGGTAGAGGATATTTATTCTTTACTGTCACTTTATTAAGTTGAAGATAATCCACACATAACCTCATTGATCCATCATTCTTTTTCACAAATAGGACTAGAGCTCCCCAAGGTGATATACTAGGTTGTATAAAACCTCGATCTAATAATTATTGTAATTGAGCCTTCAGCTCTCTAAGTTATGTAGGAGCCATCCTGTAAGCTGCCATTGATATTGGTGTTGTTCTAGGAAGCACATAAGTACCAAATTCCACTTCTCGGTTTGTAGGTAATCCCAATAATTCATCTGGGAAAACATCTGGACATTTTCGAACCGTGGGTATATTTTATAGATTTATCTTTGTTTCCTGAGTATTTATCACATGAGCTAAATATGCTTCACACCCATGTGATAATAACTTTCTAACAGTTACAGCTGATATCACATTGCTCAGATAATTTTGCCTTTCGCCTACAAATATTATTTCTGAGCCATATGGACCTTTTAAAATTAACCTTTTCAATCGACATTCAATCGTAGCATTATATGTCGATAACCAATCCATTCCAATAATGACTTCAAACTATTGGAAGGGTAATTCCATAAGGTCAGCTGGAAATTCATTTTCTTGAATCTTTATAGGACACTTTTTTCGTCTAAGCCTATTTCCCCACTTTATCCTCGAGGTCTACTTTTTCCATAGCCTTTGCTTGATTTACTGCCTCTTGAAAAGTTGTGAAATTGTGAGAGACCAATATCCTTTTATATTGAGGATCCAACCCAGCTATGAATTTGTCAATTCTGGATTTTCGGCTAGAAAAAACTCTGTTGCAAATTGGCTCAGTCTATTGAACTCACATTCGTATTCATAGACTGACCTGCCAAACTATTTCAGATCCAAGAACTGCTGTCTCATTTCTTCAATAAACACGTCCCCAATATATTTTTCTTTGAATTCTTTTTAGAAAGAATTCCCAAGTAATCTGCTCCAGAGGGACTTGTGCAGTGATTACATTCCACCACACATTAGCTTGCTCCATCATTAAAGATACTACTCCCTCCAATTTTCCTTTTTCATCACAAGGAATCCAGCTCAGCATAATTTTGATATCATTCAACCAGTAATCAGTAGCCATTGGATTTCCATCAATATCACCCCGAAATTCTGGTGCTTTCATTTTCCTTAATTCCTTTGGGACTGATACTGGTGCTCGACGATTTATAATAGCATCCAGTGCCTAAAGAAATAAGCCTTGATCTTGCAATAGCATATTTAGTTGTTCTTGAGCTGGTAGCTCTACGTTTTGCTGAGCAAGAGGCGAATTCCGGTTTACCTCATTACTCCCGCTTTGTGCAGGAATATCACACTCAGTTCTCTGACGAGATTCCTGATGATCTGACATCTATTAAAGTTACAATCATCCCACATAAGTACGGAGTAACATTACTAATTGGTAGGCATCAAACTATATTTATACAAATATCAGTAATTTTAACATCCTAGTGGCATATATATAATCCCGACTCTCTACAAGCCCGATTCGTATCTAGAATCGACTAAACTTGTAGCTCTGATACCAATAAATGTATCACCCTTACTAGTATTTAATATCCAATACTAGTCAGAGTGTCAAGGAATTACTAACATTTCATAGTAGTTATTTATTTAAAAATCACAAATAACTCATTTATCTATTTATCGCGTAATATCAGTTTTCTAATTTTTAATCAACCGTATTAATTCCAATTTCAGGCAACAACTTAGCAGTTCATATCTATGATCTATAAGCAATATAACTGCCTAAAAACTACCTAAATTAAAATCTAATTAAATACTCTATTAATTCTTTTTCTAATAGTTACCCTATTTTTATACTAGAAATTCATCTAACCATTTTCAATTTTAATATAACTACTCACCATTCATTGTCAACATAAACTATATTATAAGTTATTACAACCATGTCTAGGCTAGTTTAAAACCAACTAATATTAATATATACATGCCATCTAGTAATATCAAAATACATCAAAAGATGTTATTTCTGATACAGTAATTATACTCCTTGCTACTAAGATGTCTAATGATCATTACTCTGATTCCTACTTTTTACCTACGCGTGAAAATCATCACATGTTAAGTATACACTTAATGAGGCAATAATAATATCTAGTGCAATACAACATACTTATATATAAAGATACAACAATACTTATGCATCATGATCACTAGATATGTATTACCATCATGTTAATCATATATTAACATAATATAAACCGGATATAAATTTCTTACCAATATACTTGCCATTTACTTTGAGAGTTCATAAACTATTTCACCTGTTTATCTTTTCTTAACCAATAATTCATAGCCCAAATATAAGCCTATGAGGACCCTGGATACATGAGTCAAATATGCACCGAAGTGCTAATACACATAAGGTCATGCCCACCATATGCACTAAGTGTCCTTTACATACACTATAGTGCTAAACCGAGTATGCAGCGTGTTGCTGGACTCTATGGCATGCCAGCTATACCATGTCCCTCAATGACATACTTGGGCATATATTTCATATTTATTTCATCCATGGCAATGTATATCAACATAATTTATCATTGGGCAGTTCATACCCGTCATAACATTCATAATATAACATCATATGTAACTAGTGATCCATGCATTTATATTCAACTTTTGACATATTTAAAACATGTAAAATATATGATTAATGACATAAATATCATGCCAATATAAACAAGGTAGAGCCATTGCAAGTCTTCCTAATGATGTATATAACATCCATGTATCATGTTATGTATGCATTGCACTCACCTTGACACTTTATATAAGTCAAAATTTAAATCCTCACTAAGCTTTAATTTTGATCCTTTTCCTTTCCTTTGTTGCTAACATGATCCCGATTTTGATAACGATCTATATGTACATCATTTACAGCACATGAACATTTCAAAAATATATTTTAGTATCATACTAACATAGGAACATAATAGGAAAAGAAATTCCTATAAATTCTTTCGATGCTTATTCGATACTAAATCTATTTCATACGATTCATACCAAATCTCAATACTCCAAATTTCCTTTAATATCCAAATCAAAGAATGATTCATAAATCATTCTAACAATTATTCAAGCATGATACCTTAATTTAACCAATTTCCACTTGACACCCCTTAATTTCCATAATATGCAATTGGGTGCCCTAACCTTTACAAACTTCCAAATTGGTCCCAACAACATTTTAAAGCTTGTAAAATCATCCATTAATCATGTCTAACCTTAATAAAAATTTTCCAAAATTTTCCCTAATTATTCCACCATGGTCGAATATGAAAGGTCACTTCATGCTTGATCTTCAACTTAATTCAAGCACGAATTCAACTTCAAAACATCATTTCTAAGCATTATCAATCATTCCCATATCAAAACCCAACATACCCTTCATCCACCAAATTCAAGAACTTAGGTTTCAAGAATGGAAAGCATGAACAAATAATACCAAATGATAGAGAATTTCATGTAGATCAATTTTGTATTTCATGGTTTCATTAAAATTCCTAATAAAATGGCTTGAAAATCAAAAGGAAAATGTTTCCTTACCTCAGGAAAAGCTCACGGCAAGATGAAGAAAGATGAAGAAATTTCTATACTTTTCTATTTCTTTGATTTATGTCAAATGCATTATATTAGTCTTATTTATAATAAAAATCTTCTTAATAGTCAAATGACTATTTTACCCTTGATGTCCAATGCTCCAAAGCTTGCAGCATGTCAATTTATTCATCCAAGGGTCAAAAATAAACCAATAAGTTAATAGTTACCAACTTTGCCCTTGTAATTTTCCAAAAGTACAATCTTGGCATTATTCATCCAACAACTCATATTTAACATCGAATATCAAATTAAATCCAATGATCCATATTAAATCCTTCCAAATTAAGTCATAGAAAATGAAATTATTAACCTTGCCTTATCATCTAACAAAATAAATATTCGATTCGATCCGATTATCCAAAATTTTCTCAAACTCTAACTCTTTATTGCTTTTAACACAAACTTTGTACCAAAAAATCGAGTAACACGTAAACATCATTCTTGGGGGTAAACTATTTATTTACGAGACTAAAATATATAACTTTCAAAATTTATAATTTAGTCCCTAAACTTTTCCTAAGTTTATACTTTAGTCACCAAACTTTCATTTTGTTCATTTTGGTCACTAAACAAAATTTTGAGGTATTACAAAATTACACCTCATCGTTATCACAATATTCGACTGATCTCAGAATCAATGTCACATCTTGCAATTGATATCTAGTGACCTACAAGGGCAAGAAGAGATATACATATACATGCTTTCAAGGTCATTGTATGTTAAGCAAAATGCATTTTTCATTGGAATGAAAATCACCAAACATGACGCGTGCCCTTTTACAAAAAGATATCTGCTACATTCAGGCCAAAGGTAGCAGAGTTAGTTTCATGCATTACATCAAAAGAAAACCTAAATGGAGAGATGTCTTACCAAGATTTCATCTAGCCACAGTACAAGCAAAATAAAAGACGGGCTTCTTTGGGCCAGAGATTCATCATCCTTAACTTTTTGCCTTTTCAACCTCCAAAATAATTCACTCTTTTCGCTCTTGCATCCACTGTTTCACCATCTCCTGTATCAGCCTTCCATCATACACCAGCTTTTTGATCTCTTCTAATAACGCCCTACACTTCTTTGTGGCATGCCCCGGTGCCCCAATGTGAAAATCGCAAGTACTACCCTAGTCGTAACTGTGGGCAGACGAATTGGGTGTAATCTTCATCGGTTTGGAAGTGAGATAGTGACCCTCCACTAAATGGGGAAATATGTTTGCAACAGGGACCCAAAATATTTCTAGATATGCGCTTGTTTGAGGAATCTTTCTTGGTGACTCAGGAAAATTAGCGGACCTTCTTATCTTATGATTACGAGTACTTTAGAGACGACACTCATTTACTTCTTTGTCTTCTTTTGCATTCTCTTCATTTTGGTCCTTAGATTTAGACCCCAACTTTTCTTCTTGTATCTTGCACTATATTCTTTCTCCAATCGACATGAAATCCTCAAATCTTCTCCTTGACTTCTCGAGATTATATCAAAAAAAAGAAGGGGAATCGTCGCTTGAAATAGGGGAGTCATTTCTTCTTCGGCTATAGGAGGCTGAACCTGGGCTACTAGACTCCGCCACCTCAAAGCATAATCCTTGAAGCTCTCATTTAACCTCATTTTCATGCTCTGGAGGAATTTTCGACTTGGCGCCAAGTCTAAAGCATACCTATATTGGCTCAAAAAGGCATTGGCTAGGTCACCCCATGACCAAATCTGATTTTTGCTCAATCAGTTGTACCATATTGCAGTGGGTCCTGCCAAACTATCATGGAAGTAGTGGATCAACAAATTTTCATTCTTTATGTAGCCCTCCATCTTTTTGTAGAACATGGTCAAGTGAACCCTCGGACAACTTGTACCTTCATACTGCACGAATATGGGAATCTTGAAATCCAGAGGAATGACCAAGTCAGGGACTAAACAAAAATCTCTTACATTGAAAGTGTCTAGCTTTTCTTTTTAATTTCCTTCTCGAACCTATCTTCTAACTGCTCGAGTCTTTGTTCCATTTTTTTTGGTTCTCGGATACTACCATAGAACCCATAAAATATTATTATTTAATTAATTAATGCATAAAATGCATCATAAATGTCTAAAATGTAAAAGGTAAACAGTAAATATGGACTATCACAATGAATGCAAATGGGGCGTTAATTCACTAATAGTCCTTTAGGAGGATTTTTATAAAGATAGGATGTATGTGTACAAAAGACTAACAATATTCTACAGGCATCTATTAGCCACTCTTCTTGGAGCGAAATGCATACTCAGTACCCTATTTTGTCTCCTCTCTATTCACTTTATGCTCATATAATTTCCAACCGTAGCATTATCAATCTCTGTACATTACAGAACATCTTTCCTTTTATAAAAAAAATCCCCTAATATGGAATATTTTTGAATCAAAGAAATGCAAACATGAATGCAATAAGGTATTAGTCGCAAACTGATCACCGTAGAAAGACTTTCATTGAACAAAAAGGCTTGTTACATCAGATATCAATCTTGTAAACTTTACAAATACTAATGAGCCCTAGCCCCTAACTTTTTGGATTTCGTCCAACAAACGAGTCATCTTCCCTTCATGGTCCAGTGCATGATTCATATTCTGACTCATCGACATAGCTGTATCAGCCACATCAACTACTTGTTGAGCCACTTTGCTTACTTGAGCAATGACACTCTTTATGTCATTATTTCTCTCTTGTATTTCCCTCTCGACTTTTCATAGCTAGAGAGTTACCTTTTCAACGCTTTCATAGCCAGCTTGCTTGTAGGTTTCAACACGAATTTCGCTCGTACGTAGAAAGTCCTGAGTTATTCTGTTTGTTCTTTAAGTGCTTCATTCTCCAATTAAAAGGTATTGGATCTGGCCTCACTCTACTATAGACTTGCTTTTAAAATCTCATTCATAGCTAGACTATCTTGTAACTTTTTCGGAGGGTATCGCATCGCTCCTCGGTTTCCTTCAACTTTTGTGACAATAATCAGGCTCTATTTTCACTAGCCTAGCCTTTTCACTTTCAATGCCCCAAATCGTTCTTCAGTTGTATAATGCCATTATTCCACTCTTCAAAAGTGTTACCTAAACTAGTATTTTAGAACATGCAGTGTAGCTCATGATGCTCATCTTGTAAACTTTTCAGCTTCTCGCTCAAATAATCTCTCTCCTGCCTAAGCTGATTATAATCGAATAAATGCCCCTCTTTCAGTGTGCCCCCATCTTTTGTCTCTGAATTTGACTTGCTAGAGTGACTTATTTCTGTGTTAGTTGAACCTTGCCTTGGGTATTGGTTCTTTTCCAACTTTGCCCCTCGAGCGATTGCTGGCCATTTGTAGAATCTGGGCCCTCCGTCTTCAAAAATCAATGCTCCCATATTGACAAGATCTCTAACTCAGTTTTTCAAAGCCCCACAATTCTCTGTAGTGTGACCCGAACTTCCTAAGTGGTAACTGTACTTGGCTCGACTGTTATAACCTTTCGGGTAAGGTGGTTCTTTCGGAATAGACTGAACTAGGGTGATAAGGTTTCTCTCTATAAGCATCGGGAGTAGCTCAGTGTACCTTACATAAATCGGAACGTTCTTCTTCATATTGCTGATTTCGTTTGGACCTACCTCTATTTTCTGGGAGCTTAAATCATATGTACCTCCCACTGGTTTGTTGATGCGAATCACAAAAGGTTTCGAACTGTCGTATTTACCAATGTTACTTTGCTTGGGAGTGGGATTCTGACCATCGAAATCTTTGTTATGATTCTTGACTGACTCTTCTTCTGGCTCTATAGACCCTTCGCCTTTAGCCATAGCGGTCATCATATTCATCATCTCGGCCATTTGTTTCTTCAATTCTTGTACTTCATCCCTCTCATCTCCAATACTAGTATCGGTCACCCTAACTGGTTCAAACTCTTCGGATAATTCACCCTATCTACTCTTCCGACAATGTTCAGAATTTGCCCGTTTTATCTGAATACAAGACCTTTTATCCATTATGATTGCCTTCTAAGTGATGGCCACTTGGAAAATAAATACCTTTATTGTATGCCATGAAAATGCGATGCACAAAAAGATGAAAAGGGGCAAACACAAAAAGAAAATTGTGTCAATTTGATAAGAATAATATAAATAAATGGTTAATAAATAGAAACAATTAAAGCACTCAAATCAAGCAGTTAAAATATGCATAAACAAACAAATAGAAATGCGAATAAAAAACTAAATAGGTTTTCCGCTAAACGGATAGAGTACCGACATGGCTCTAATAGGTAGGCTCTACATCTCACTATATATGGTTAAATTCTAAAGAATATGGTACTCGAACTGTCGCTCGGACATCGATTCGAGGGATACGACCCATATACCATACGGAGATGAAAACCTCACGAAATATAAGGACTGAATTCCAAAAGTGAATTACAACACTATACGGAGGTGAAAACCGCACGAAGCGAAGTAATCACTCCCACTTAAGGGTTCTAAAACTAATATATGATGACAAAAAGGGTAAACAAATAAGACTTAAGAATTAAAAATTAAATTAAACCAAATTTAAATTTTTCTTAATAATTATGATACGAACCTGGCTAAGGCTTAACTCTCTTTTTATTTTTGAAAAAAAAATTCCAAGTGGGGTCGCCATGCTGTAGCGACTATTTTCTCGTGCCGCTACGAAAAATAAAAATCGTATTTGGGGGGATTCACGCTTTTGTTGAAAAATTATTAAAAAAATAATTTTTAGGGAAACTCGTATTTTTAAAAAATTGAGTCGCCACCGGCCACTTTGATAGGCCAGACACCGTAAAAAACAAAAACTAGAGATTTTGAAAACTTGGGTTCGAGAGTTAGTTAGGATGGGGAAGGGTTAGCACCCCTACACCGCCCAAAATTGGTACCTAACGGGTTCGTATCATTTCTATTAAGAAAAACAAAAAATTTGATTTAATTTAATAATTAATTCCTAAAATGCATAGTTCGAATATTAAGTTTGCCTTGATATCCACGGTACCAAAGGAGATGACACCCGGAGACCGGGATGTCACTCCCACTAGAATACCGTGATAAAGGCCTAACACTATATGCAACAGATCAAACATGGTATATTAAAATACATAAAATAAAGTAAAAGAATATTAACAAAAATAAATAGCATAAATAACATGATGAATAAGTAAAACAAACAAGTAAATATATGCATGTAGAGAATATTGTAATATTATATAATATATACATAACATATATAACAATAAACATAATACATGAACCTATTAATACTTACTATATATTAATACATAATATACAATATAAAATGGTATGATACATGTGTACTTAATATAAGTTACATAATATACACATATAATATGAAAATTAAAATACTATATAATTATACCCTAAGACATAATACATATATATATCACATATATGCTAATAACAAAATAATACATAAAAATAAATAAATAAATAAAACATCAAAAAATAGAATAAATAAATCAAAATAAAAGCTCAAACTACACAAGATTATAGAGCTAAAATTAAACAAAATGAAAGGCTCAGGGGCTAAAAACAAATTAAACCATTGGAAAGAGGACCCGATAAAAAATTAGAAGTTTGAAAGGCCAAAACAGTGATTATCCCAACGAAAACCTAATTAAATTGAAAGAGAGGCGAAAATGAAAATCCACTTAAAACTTCAGGGACCACATGCATGATTTTCAAATGTGGAATGGCTTAGAAGGGGATTATTTTGGGGAGGAAGGACCTATTGGGACATTTTCCCATTAGAAATTTGAATTAAATAAAAAAGGGACGAAATTGGAGGATTTTGAAAGTTTCAAGGGCTGATGAAGTGATTTGGAAAAGCAGAAGGACCCCGTGCGTAAATATTTTGGGGAGTAGGTCATTAAAATGTGATTTTACCATTTTTAAAATTCAATGGTCTATAAATAGACCTAATCATAACCAAATTCGGCATATATTCATTCTTTTAAACCTATAATATTATACCTCTTTCCCTAGTTTTAAAACCAAAACCTCCCAAGATTTAACCCTTGTCCATAAATTGACCACAAACCATCGTACCCTCAACAGTCCAACCCTTCCGGCCGCCGCTAAACGACACCAGATAATACCTAAAAAATCCATTTTTTTGAGACCGTCTTTAGTTTTAAAACCCTATGTCCAAATTGTTTTCTAAAAACCCAACCATGAAATCCCCTAATTTTTAAATACCCAACCCTTTTATTTTTATGAACCAAAAACGTCTATCACCAGAGACAATGGCCTCGACCACCAGAACAACAGCGATTCAGTGTCCCAAAGGGTAAAAACCCAAAACCCTCTTTATTGTTTATTTACTATTATGTTTTTTTAGTTTCGAAATATGCATGCAAAGAAAATAAGAATGAGAGATTACCACTAAAATCCTTTTTTATTGATTCTGAATCTGAGTACATTAATGGCTGAGTTCTTACAAATATATAGTCGAACTCTCTGATCTTTTGATTTGTTCTTTTTTACAAGCAAAATAAATGATTTTCCTATGCATGATGCTTGATCTGATATCCCTATTTTTTATTATTTTTGTGCCATACTGGTTGTTAAGTAGGTGAGGGGAAGTTGTACGGCAGAGCGGGAACCCCGTTGATGAAGCCACATGGTCGAAAATTGATTGAAGATGGAGAGCCTCTCATTTGGCCAGATTTAATCTCTGCCATTGGATCAGATCTGATCCAACAGTTAAGATTGCTTAAAGATCGACAGTCCAGATGCATCTGGAAAAGACGTGGTTGCACGGGATGATGACATATGGCACTGAAGAAGATGATCGACCTTGTGCGTGTATCTCATGCGCACATGGGGAGTCCAACAGTTGGTGCGTGCGATACACGCTGTAGATGAAGAGCCGTTCTCCTTTGATCTGGACCGTTGGATCAAAATTTGATCTGACGGTCCAGATTTGGCTGAGCATAAGAAGAAAAAAAGGGTATTAGGTTTTTTGATATTAATAGGTTAGGGTTTGGCCGGTTTGGGCCTTGTATTTAAATTGGGTCTTGTAATATTTGGACATTGGATTTTAATAAAACATGGATTTTAACATTTCATATATGTTTTATTTTTATCAAATTAACCCATTAGCAAAATAATAATAATAATAATACCACAATAATATAATAATATTAACACATACACTTAAATACATGCAATACATACACACATACGATCATATATACGATATACATATATTAATACATACATGCAATACATAAATAATAATAACATATACACGCAATTCATACATACACAATAAACACACATAAATATTCATATACCACATACATGCAACATTAATTCACACATACAATATATACATGCAATAATAATATAATTTCCATACATAATATATACAATATACATGCATTCACACACACACACACATATATATATATATTACGTACACACATACATATAAACATGCATACATGCAAAAATAATACATACACATACAATCATTGAACCTATTCAAAATGGTAATAATATAAACACATATATATAATATTTATATACATAGCTAGAAAAAAATGAGTGATTACACAAAGATAGCTTAAGATTTTGTGTGGACAACAATGGAGGTGCTTACTTATTCAAGTAAGAGGAAGAAGATGAAGATGGTGAAGCTTGCTTGGAAATATTAACCGGTAAACTTTCTTTCTTTTCCTTATTTCTTTATTTCAATAGTTTAAGGGACTCCTTAGGGTGAAGGAATTCTATTTCCTTTACCCACGTATTAGGTGACTAATAGGTTGAGGGGCTAATTATAGGGCTAGTCCCTCAACTTTCCATACCTTGCACTTTTGGCTCAATAGTTTTACTCTTTACAATTTAGTCACCAAACTATGTTTCAATGTTTTCAATATAGTCCTTGTTCAATAACAATGTCAAATTAGGGTTCAATATTTGAATAATTAACCATTTGGTCAAAAGTCAATATAATGGTTTGATTTTCTGGTGTTGGATTTCCGATCGTCGGAATCCAATTTCAGCTAAGTCGGTTTTTAGGATGTTACAAAGAAGATGTCACGAAGAGGAAATATTAGTCTTTTTAGTTCTAAAAAATTTTACTTCTATTTTTATTTTTAAAAATTAATTTTCATTTTTAGTTTTTCAAAAGTTGAAAAAAACATTTTTTGATCAATAATATGATTTCCATTGCAAGTAAAAATCATATAACTCGATTATTGAAGGCCGCGTTAAAAACCTCCCTATGGCTAAATAGAGGAAAAGAGTAGAAACGATAATATGAAATACAACCAGACTGACCACTCAAAACCAACCTCAGGCCGCCCTATAAGCACCCAAGACAACTCTCACAACCAAAGCATATAAACAAGTAGCTCACATTCAACCAACATCAAAAACGCAACCCGACTTTCTTATGAACCCAACAAACTTTTTGCACTCCACACAACTCACCCTTAATCGCAAAGGAACAATGCAACCTAGGTGGGGGGGAACAGTCTCAATCATTTAGGCATTCTAAACCAAGCTGTCCGAGTCACACACCCCTTCGCCAATGCATCCGCAAACGTATTAGCCTCCTAAAAGATCGAATGAAAGTATACACAAGGTAAAATCTGACATACCTCGTCAATTTGGTTAAACCACCGCCATAAGTGCCAAGGTCGCTTCGAAATATGCAACACCCATGCCACAACCACACGAGAATCTGATTCAATTACAATCAATGGGCCATTACACAAAGAAGATTGGACCACGATGTCAAGTGCATAAGCAATAGCTCGCAATTTCGCCTCATTGGAATCGAGTACACCCAAAGGGCCCAAAAACATAGCCAAAACCCGACCACTCTCTTCTCGCAACACCCTACCACACCCTGCAGGTCTAGGCTTCCCTTGCGTCGCTCCATCAACATTGAATTTCAATGACTCAAGCACCGGTGGGCACCATGCCACCCCCAAACGTGACTGCCGATCAACCTCAAGAGGAAGACATAATGTCGGGCAATCTCACCAAGCTGAATCCAAAATGACAAGCTCATCATTCGCCGCCTTAGCCCAATACATCGCCCTCATTTTAATCAAGAATAAAAGATCCTCTGTCGTAGTTGCCTTCTTCCTAAAATTCATATTGTTATGCGTAATCCAAACTGAACAAAGAACCACGACACCCCCAAAAATCCACCAATTCCGCAATGTACCAGCAAAATCAATATGCAAATATTGCCACAACAACTCCCCTAAGGACCTTGGAAGGACAAATGTGTGGCGCCACTATGAAAAAAAATAAGGACCACACCTCACCGAGAATATTTAGTTAATTGTTTTTAAAAATGAAAATATTGAAAATGTGTGATATATAAATTTTCAAAACAGAAATAAATAAATAAATAAATTAAAATATAATTATTAGAAAATGATATTATAATAAAAAATAAAATAAACTAAAATTTAAAATTGTCATTAGAAGATTTGAACTCGGGTTAATTAAAAAAGCTTAATGGAAAATTAAAGAAAGAATAAAGGAGGATGGAAATTACCAAAAATTGATTAGAAAATTGTGAAAGTAAATGAGATATTAGGAGGAAGAATGGTGCGTGAATCTTGGTGAAGAAAATCTCATCAATAATGGAAGAGGGAGAAACTCGCGTTTAATGATGTTTGATCCAAAAAAATAAAAAAAAAATACAACTGGGCTTAACACCAAAAATTGAGCCCCTTGGAAAATGTGGCCATGTACTGTAGGTCTTTATGCATAGGCCAAAATCTAGTCTGCCTTCATTAATATTTGTCGTAACCTTGTCAAGCCTGTTTCTTTGTTATTTTGTTCATATTGTCAAGCCAGTTTTGCTTTTCTATTTTATCAACCTTTCAACTATTCTTTTAATTATTGTTAACTAACCTTAGTAGTAATTATATTAGTTATTAACTCACTCATTCCATGTGAAGATAATACTCAACTTACTACTTATTAATTATCGATCACGTATACTTGCGTACTGATTGAGATATGATTTTATAGCATACATTTATACATGTTTTAATCTATTTATAGAAATATACAATAATCATTTTCTTAATTTAAAGTTTACTTAAATGTTGTTTGATAAATTAAAAATTTAAGAATGAAAAATTAAACGCTAGAAATTAAATACTAAATTTAAGGCTTAAGGGTCATTTAGTCCCTAAAGTAAACTCAAATCAATAATGTTGCGTTTACTTTTTAATTGCATCAATTTTTTCCTTTGACCGACGCTGATTGTTACACTATTGATATGGTAGTAAACGGTGCTGACATAGTTGTAACACCCCGATCCCGTCCCATATCCGGAGCATTACATTCGGGTCACCCAAAACCGACCCATCAAAATTTCTCATTTAAAACCACAAGTTGGCAATTCTCAAAACGATCCATTTCCATAAAATCCATGTAGATAAAGAAATTAAAAGGTTTACAAAATATGAATTCCAAATAAAATACACCGTTTGACCAAATAACAAAAAATCAAAATAAAATACACTTGACTGTGGTAAGGTCCTATAAATACATTCAGTCCAAACTAAACATCAAGTACTGTACTCTGAAACGGGCTCGGTGCTGGGAAATCCTCCTCGACATGCTCCTCCAAAAGCAACCTGTCAACCTACGCACGGAAAAACAACAATTCTGCACGCTGAGCTAACAAAGCTCAATGGTACATTTCTACTCTACCGCAATTCATGAATATCATAAAAAAGCATGCATGATACTATAATCAAGAGTGCACAGAAAGGCTTCTCAACATCTAAGGATTATCTTCTAGCCTATCCTAGCTAGAGCTTACAAATGTCTTAAGATACCGCTATTATGTAAGAAGTCTACCAAGCCATCCTAGGCTTACCATACTCATGGCCACACCATCTATCAAGTTACGTCTCTTACCCTGATCACATTGCCCAAGGGTTATCTTGCCCATACTCGAGATCACACAACCCATATTCGAGATCACACAGCCCATCCGGTTACTCGAGCTCACATAACCCGTCAAGCAACAAACCCTACCCTGATCACATAGCCCAAGGGTAATCTAGCCAACATCTATCATCCATACAATAACGTAAATAACATACATTCCCTAATGGACAACGAAACCCTACTATTTTTCCCGTGCTCACACAGTCATTCGGTTACCCGTGATCACATAGCCGTCGT
Organism: Hibiscus mutabilis; assembly: GCA_019671005.1. Classification (NCBI taxonomy): domain Eukaryota; kingdom Viridiplantae; phylum Streptophyta; class Magnoliopsida; order Malvales; family Malvaceae; genus Hibiscus; species Hibiscus mutabilis. The sequence goes on from CM033751.1 coordinate 13,963,640, forward strand.
GTTAGGATCATATCTGGATCACTATAACCACAAATACGTCCTAGACATACTTGGATCACAATAGCCACAGCTAGTCTTTTCCTGAGGTCACTTAGCAATCAGGTTACTCGAGATCACGTAGCCTTTCGAGTTACTCGAGCTCACACAGCCCCCGAGTTGTATTTCCATATCTGATCACATAGCCCAAGGTTAGGTTTCGGACCGCATCCTGATCACATAGCTCGTGGACACGTCGGATGTACTCGATAACATAGCCCGAAGTTCCTATCCCCTTATTTAAGTGCCCTTGTACTGACTCTAGGACATCCGGATTCCTAACCAAAATACATACGATACTACATGCTCCCATGAGCATCAATATATCTCACCGAGAGATGAAAGGCATCCAGCCAATCATTACCAATGCCCCAAGGCATGACTCATTTGATACAACAATTAATATGTCTTTTGGATTCATTTATGCCTTTCTCGTTAGATTATCTTATTACTCACGAAAGCCAGCCTATATGGGCGTCCCTTTAGCACACATCAAGAACCCTAAGCTACCACGTAGCATTAAACGATCCACCACAGATCTCTAAGGGTGATTAAACAAGCGATCCACTCAATAATTACCAAGCCATTAACCATTTATTTCTCACACGGGGTTTAACTCTACATTTCCCAGCTTTAATATTCATTTTACACCCTAATAGACCTCTAGGGCCCTTTACCTCGAATTATAGAACCCCCGAACGTGAACTCAACTTTCTTAGGCAGATTGCCCAGCGAGTACCGATACTCCAATGTGAGTATCGATACTGCCCTCTTAGTATCGATACTCCCCCGTGAGTATTGATACGCTAACTAGGTTCGAAAGAATTATACCACAAGCCTTATCGATACGCTACGTGTCGTACTGGTACGCTTCATCGGTACTAAGATCGACCTGTACCGATCCACCCCTGTTCCGGTACTCCCGCATACGCGTACCGGTACGCCAAGCCTCTTCAAGGCAATGCAACAGTGCGTACCGATACGCCCCTAGCGTACCGGTACGCCAAAGCATTACTGGATCCTTATCAAGCAAGGGGTATCGATACATGGGAAGGAGTACCGTTACGCCCTTCACAAACTGTCTCTCTTATGACGAAGGCATACCGATACGCTACCACCCTGTATCGGTACACGAGCCCAGATTTCAAAATCTAGAGCTCGGGATTTCCTCAATCTCACCCCTAACCTATGTGGTTAAGTCCCAAAACGATCTTACAAGTTATTGAGAATATAATAGGTGGTTTTCTATCCATTTTACGCCTTATCAACATCTCATCTTTGATTTACCATTAATGGGGGTTTAAGCTTCTAAAACCTCAACTATACAACCCAAAACTATAAACCACACAAAGCATTCATCTTATGAGGCTCATGAAATGAAGGAGTCAGAGATGTACTGACCTCAACAAGCAAAACCTGAAATGAAGCTCCCACCAAGCTCTTACCACCTCTCTTCTTGGTCCAAACATCCAAACTCAACCTCCACCAATTCCAATAAGGCTTAGCCCGAAATTGAGATCTTTTAATGCTAATAAACTCTTCCTTGATGACCAATCCGAGATTCACACTCCACCACAACAAGTTTCCATCTTTTCTTTGTGTTTGGGAAGGGATTTTGAAGAGAAAAGAGATAAGGAGAGAGATGGAGACAAGGTGACTTCACCTTTCTTTTCCCTCTGCAGAAAATAACCAATGCCATCAGCCTTTGTCTCCTCATTTATGATTTTACCATAATACCCTTCCTTAAAACTCATCCTAAGCCAAGCCCAAAACCTTTAAACAAGCCCAACAACACGTAGAAGCCCAACAACAAGGCCCAACAAGGTTCGAACATCTGACTCGATGTGTCAGTCCAAGACCCGAGTTAAAGCACATTATTGACTCAAAAATCTGGGTCGTTACAACTCTCCCCTCCTTTAAGAAATTTCATCTTCGAAATTTAGATGGATGAAAGAGAGATGTAACCAAAACGGATCTAACCACTTCACCATTCAAACAGGATCACCTTGATTAGGGAGAGTTCTTCCTCGATCTATTTTAAATGGAACCATAGCATAGAACCACACGCTTCCCCATAACTCATTTTCAGCAACCAATAACACTTATGGTGAACCACTAAGTATGATAACATAACCAACATCGAGCCACATTGTTCAAACATCTACTTAAAGAACTCACTTCTAAAGGATTCTATCTCGGTTAACCAACCTTCTACTAGAACCCATCATCCAAAAACTAAACTTAGACTTCATCTACATCCAAACGATGCACCACTTCCACAAACCATTGTCAAGAACGCATCACGCCTAACAACCATATCCTGGTCAAACCATTAAAGGACAAGCAAAACCCTAATCAACCGATCATTATCATCAATCTACCTTGAACCCAATAGCTCTTTTCCCCAAACTTGGGCCACCTAGACGATATTTAAACTTTGCTTTATCCGAACTTGCCTTTCACACGATTGAAAACCACTCTCGATCCCAACCACTTGGTTCTGAGAAATGACTACCGTCACTTAGGAATTCACACAAGCAACCCAAAATGTATCCATTCTACTTGCAAAGGTCTAAACACCTTCTTCCCAACCCTTGCCTCGGTCCCAACCATTAGACGTAGAAAGCCATCTGACTGTTCTCAATGATCTCCAACTGGTTCGTCTAAAAACATTTCTTTGTAAAGCAACCACCTAGTTACCCTTAACATAACTATTAATCCACATTTTCGTTGCGTCACTCTGATAACTTCCATATTGTTTGCCTTACCGATAACAAATCTGGCCAAACCCAATTGGGCAATCCTCCAACCCTACAATATCTAGCTCAACAGGTACACAAGCCAAGCAACTATCCTTACGATTCACCCTTAAGACCTCAACCATGGACATCACAACTTTTATTTACCCTTCTCTACGGTACCCTTACTTCGACAAACCACACGCGAAGCTCTCACATTCTATGGCCAAAACAAGGTCGCCGATCTCACGAAACTGGCATCGGTCTTCTACTATTGCACTATGGCTTAACACATCCAAAGCCACCATACAAGCTACAGTCACGCAGACACGATCTCGGTGAAGCACTTGGCAACGACATCTAATCGATCACTCGCACAAGTGTGCCTCCGACAAAGAGTTCGTTAAGTACCATACCACGAAGCGATGGATACTAACAACGAACTTAACCTTACCTTTATTGCGGTTCTAAACCACAATCAACTGGTAAGATTGCTCATTCACCAAGGGTACCTTCATACCCTTAAAATACCCACAACATTAAGACTAGGAACTCTCAACTTTCGCGTCCATAACGCAAGCTAAGAATACCCTGCAACCTATAGAGCCTTCCTTGAGCTAGCACTACGGAACACAACGTCCACCTTAGAGAGGTTAAGATTCTACACAACCAACACTAACAACTAGATTCAAGCAAACTAAAACTTCATAATTTCTCACTCACATCTTACGGCACACATGCACTCTCTACAACCATCTACGGTAAGAACTTACCTAGCCAAGGATGCAACTCTAATTGCCATCTAAAGCAACAACAAACCCAAGGTTTACCAAGACACATATCACAAGAACCGGTCTACTACACAACCGAAAAGCTAAACGGCTAACACAATAGCTGAAACCAACACAAAACTTAATTACCTGACACATCCTCGGTTGTAACATTGTCGTCTCTAACCTGAGCAGCAGACTGCCAAGCAACGCCTCATGCACCAACCCTGGCGGTGGATCTCACAAGACCTCCACCTCGATAACCAGACGGTGCCCTAGCTCTACCTCTAGAAAAACTCTTATCGCGACGGGAAGTAGCCCACTTCTGAGACTGAACTGATATATCCTCATCCACAACTGGGCAGTCCTTTGCCATGTGTCCTGGTGCCCGGTACCTATAGCAAACCCTCTGAAGCAAGAAGTACACTCCGAGGGGATGTCTGTCATAATTCTCGCATGCTGGTGGAAACGATGCTCCAACAGAACCATCCGTACTCCTTTCTGGAGCAGAAACAAAAGGGCCTATACGAACCCTCGATCTAGATTCTGAGCCGACTCTCAGTAGTTGGTCCGAAGCAACTCTCTTTGAAATCCTCGAAGCATAAAACCTCTCATGCGGATAGCGAGAAGGACCTAAGATATTTTGGGTCTCCACATCATGACCTCTAGAATCCTCGAACTGATTAGATACTGAACTCTGAAGCCACTCAAGTACCTTCGCACTATTGTCTAACTCTGAGAATGTCCCAAGCGGACCCGCTGTCACATGCAACTGAAGGTCAACATTCAAGCCTTGTCTGAACCTCTTGCACCTCAACTTTTTCGTGGCAACAAACTCTGGAGCATAATGGCTCAAAAGCAAAAACTTTTGCTCATAAGCAAACACCGTTCGATCTCTATGTACTAGATGCAGAAACTGGTCCCTCATCTCATCCATATGTACCTCATTGCTGTACTTCTTCCAAAACTCATCCACGAAGATATCCCATGTCGGTCGTTCAGGCTGTAGACCCAACTCTACGGCCTCCCACCACTCGTGTGCATTGCCCTTAAGAAGGGAAACAATGCAATCAAGATCATCTTTCGGGCTTCCCTTCATCTGTCTCAAGATTCATTATGTATCGTGCAACCACTGGCCAGCCTTGATCGAGTTATCCTCACCCAAGCCTTTAAAACTCTTATGCCCAAAACGATGAAACCTCTCTACAGGGGTCTTGCGAGGTGTCTCAAATTGCCTCGGAATAGCTTGCACCACACGCAAGAGGGTAGAGGTAAGGTCACGAAAGTGACCTGCCTCTCCACTACCGGTTCTACCTTCCATCAACCCTTTTCTGAAACACAACAAACAATGTGGCACATCAGGATTCCCAGTCTTATAAAGTACACTTAAATTTAAGGACTTGTATTCACTAGACACCTTACCACGACCTCTATGACATAATGGGGTTTCCTAGAACCGACTAAACCTAAGCACTGATACCACTAAATGTAACACCCCGATCCCGTCCTAGATTCGGAGCATCACATTTGGGTCACCTAAAACTGACCCATCAAAATTTCTCATTTAAAACCACAAGTTGGCAATTCTCAAAACGATCCATTTCCATAAAATCCAAGTAGATAAAGAAATTAAAGGATTTACAAAATATGAATTCCAAATAAAATACACCGTTTGACCAAATAATAGTAAATCAAAATAAAATATAGACTCGACTGTGGTAAGGTCCTATGAATACATTCAGTCCAAACTAAACATCAAGTACTATACTTTGAAACAGGCTCAGTGCTGGGAAGTCCTCCTCGATGTGCTCCTACAAAAGCAACCTGTCAACCTACGCACGGAAAAACCACAATTTCGCACGCTGAGCTAACAAAGCTCAGTGGTACATTTTTACTCTAACCGCAATTCATGAATATCATAAAACAAGCAAGCATGATAGTATAATCAAGAGTGCACAGAAAAGCTTCTCAACATATAAGGATCATCTTCTAGCTTATCCTAGCTAGAACTTACAATTGTCTCAAGATACCACTATTATGTAAGAAGTCTACCAAGCCATCCTAGGCATACCATACTCGTGGCCACATCGTCCATCGAGTTACGTCTCTTACCCTGATCAAATAGCCTAAGGGTTATCTAGACCATACTCGAGATCACACAGCCCATATTCGAGATCACACAGCCCATCGAGTTACTCGAGCTCACACAGCCTGTCGAGTAACAAACCCTACCCTAATCACATAGCCCAAGGGTAACCTAGCCAACAACTATCATCCATACAACAACGTAAATAACATACATTTTCTAATAGCCAACGAAGCCTTACTATTTTTCCCGTGCTCACACAACCGTCGGGTTACCCGTGATCACATAGTCATCGGGTTAGGATCATATCCGGATCACTATAGCCACAAATACGTCCTAGACATACTTGGATCACAATAGCCACAAAACAGTCTTTTTCTGAGGTCACTTAGCCATCAGGTACTCAAGATCACATAGCCCTTCGAGTTACTCGAGCTCACACAGCCCCCGAGTTGTATTTCTATATCCTGATCACATAGCCTAAGGATAGGTTTCAAACTGCATCCAGATCACATAGCCCTTGAACACATCGGATGTACTCGATCACATAGCCCGGAGTACCCATCCCCTTATTTAAGTGCCCTTGCACTGACTCTGGGACATTCGAATTCCTAACCAAGACACATATGATACTACATGCTCCCCTGAGCATTAATATATCTCACCGAGAGATAAAAGGCATCCAGCCAACCATTACCAATGCCCCAAGGCATGACTCATTTGAGACAATAATTAATGTTTTTTGGATTTATTTACGCCTTTCTCGTTAGATTATCTTATTACTCACGGCAGCCAACCTATATGGGCGTCCTTTCAGCACACAACAAGAACCCCAAGCTACCACGTAGCATTAACTGATCCACCACGGATCTTTAAGGGTGATTAAACAAGCGATCCACTCAATAATTACCAAGCCATTAACCATTTATTTCTCACACGGGGTTTAACTCTACATTTCTCAGCTTTAGTATTCATTTTACACCCTAACAGACCCCTAGGACCCTTTACCTCGAATTATAGACCCCCCGAACGCGAACTTAACTTTCTTGGGCAGATTTCCCAGTGAGTATCGATACTCTAAGGTAAGTATCAGTACTACCCTCTTGGTATTGATACTCTCACATGAGTATCGATACGCTAACTAGGTTCAAAAGTATTAGACCACAAGCCGTACCGATACGCTACGTGCCGTACTGGTACACTTCATCGATACTAGGATCGCCCCGTACCGATTCACCCCCGTACTGGTACTCCTACATACGCGTACCAGTATGCTAAGCCTCTCTCAAGTAATACAACAGTGCGTATCGATATGTCCCTAGCGTACCGGTACGCCAAAATATTATTGGAACCCTTATCAAACAAGGGGTACCAATACACGGGAAGGCATACTGGTATGCCCTTCACAAGCCGTCTCTTTTATAACGAAGGCGTACCGATACGCTACCACCCCGTATCAGTACGCGAGCCCAAATTTCAAAATTTAGAGCTCGAGATTTCCTCAATCCTACCCTTAACCTCCATGGTTAAGTCCCAAAATGATCCTACAAGTTATTGAGAATATAATAAGTGGTTTTCTATCCATTTTACGCCTTATCAACATCTCATCTTTGATTTACCATTAATGGGGGTTTAAGCTTCTAAAACCTCAACTATACAACCCAAAACTATAAACCACACAAAGCATTCATCTTATGAGACTCATGAAATGAAGGAGTCAGAGATGTACTGACCTCAACAAGAAAAACCTGAAATAAAGCTCCTACCAAGCTCTTACAACCTCTCTTCTTGGTCCAAGCTTCCAAACTCAACCTCCACCAAATTCAATGATGCTTATCTTGAAATGGAGATCCTTTGGTGTTGATAAACTATTCCTTGATGACCAATCCGAGATTCACACTCTACCACAACAAGTTTTCATCTTTTCTTTGTGTTTGGGAAGGGAGTTTGAAGAGGAAAGAGATAAGGAGGGAGATGGAGACAAGGTGACTTCACCTCTCTTTTCCCTCTGCAGAAAATAACCAATGCCATCAGCCTTTGTCTCCTCATTTATGATTTTATCATAATAACCTTCCTCAAAACTCATCATAAGCCAAGACCAAAACCCTTAAACATGCCCAACAACACATAGAAGGCCATGAAGCCCAACAACAAGGCCCAACAAGGTTCAAACATTCGACTCGACGTGTCAGTCCAAGACCCGAGTCAATGCCATTGTTGACTCAAAAATTTGGGTCGTTACAATAGTAGTCTACTATGCTGATGTGGCGATCAACGATGCTGTCGTGGCAGTACATGTATGATGATGACATGGCAAAGGGGCTGAATTAATTTTTTAGCCAACTTCGAGGGTATAATTGATTTTTTTCCGAGTTCAAGGGCATAATTGATTTTAATTGAAACTTCTAGGACCTATTCAATCTTTTAAAAAAAGAATTTTAAAAATTATTAATATATTCATAAAAATTATAAAAACAAAACACCAAAAAGGTTTTAAAATTATGTAAACATTAAAAGTTATACAATGATACATTATAAATATAAAAAATTAAAAATGTTTATAATTTATTAAAAAAGTTGATCACTTTCAATGAAAAAATTCTCGATTTTCTCTCATCAGCTTGAGTTATTACTATTTGTTGGGCTTGAATATCGTCAACCGAATTGCCAAGAGTGGGTGAATTGGCTTTGTGATGGAAGTGGTGGAAGCTATTGGAAATAAAAAGTTTGACACAAGGATTTTATAGTAATTTGACTTCTAAACCAAGTCTACATCCACTACCTTAGCTCCCCACTAAGGATTTTCCACAAATTCACTAATTTGTCTTTCTTTTTCAAGGATCAAGAGTAACCTTTACACAACCAAGACTTATACTCCAAAGTCTTGCTTAACCCTCTCTCAAAGAGAATACGAATGAGCAAACAAGGAAAACCTCACAAGGCTGATATGTTTGCAAGTTAAAGCTTTCACCCAAAAACCTAACACTTGAGCAAGTATGACAATTGAGCTCACAAGTGTGTTCTACATCGAAAATTGACAAAATTGAGTACAAAAGGATTTCTCTATACAAAGAATGTTGTTGTTGGCTTCCTTGTTGTTGCAAGACTCCTTGAAGGTGTCTTTTAATCACTATAATGAGCTTGTGGCTGTTAGGGTTGATTTGGAGCCGTTGGGGACTTTAATTCCAGCATCCATTACTCTTCTAGTACAGGGGGTATCGGTACTCGGCAAAGGGTATCAGTACATGCCTTAAATAGTAAGAGTCGTTAGACACAAAAAGCACAGAGGGTATCAGTACTCGACCTGAGGGTATCAATACCCACCCTAGCGTATCGGTACTGAGGGTCAGTACCAGTACGAGTTTATGCTACTAGAATTTTCCAAAATAAGGCGTATCGTTACTCGGCTTAGTCGTACCGGTATGGGCCATAGGGTATCGATACCGGAGATAGGGTATCGGTACCAAGGGCCTGATTTTGACTTTTAAAAACCTTTGAAAATATTTGTTCAAGTCAAAAACACTTCAAAAACATTTCAACCATATTTTTCAAGTTATTTGGACTTTGAATAATTTTTGCACTATTTGAATTAAGTCTAAAAACATTTTTCACTTTGTTATATCAAAATAAACATCTCAACAAATTTCCCTTTTTGATATAACGAAACCACTTGAAAAATTATTTTTGAAAATTTCCCCCTTAGAAAAATAATTTTAGAAAAATAGAATATTTTTATAGAATATTTCAAGCTCCCCCTTTTTTCTTTTTGAAAGTTAATTTTTCAACCATATCTCTCCCCCTTTTGTTATATCAAAAATAATTTAAAACAATGCTTGAAATCACTTTAAAATTCAAGATAACAATGGAGAGTAGACTTACAAATTTTAACAAATGAAAGAATTAAAAAAAAAGCTCCCCTTAATCAAGCATCAAAAGAATAGTTAGACAAAACATTCAAGAAAAATAATGAATTTCAAATAAATAAAATAAATTAAATACAAGAAATTCACTTATCATGCCATTTATCAAAAATAAATAAATAAACATACAAGGTATGACAAAAAGGAAACAAAATTGTCCCTTTTTGACTATGCATACCGGTATGGTATCGACCGTATCACTACCTTGGTTGAATGTAGTATCGGTACGTTATGGGTGGTATCGGTACCGTCTGTACGAAATGGTGAAAATATGCAGCAAAAACAAATTTAGAAGCCTTTTAACTTAATCTAAAGTTCATACAAAGGCTCTAGGAGATCCTAAGTATACACATACTGCATATTTTGCTGCACATGCTTCTCAAAACATCACATTTAAAGCATATTAAGCATGAATTTCACCAAATTCAAGAAAATATTACAAGTTAATGACTATAGACATAAAAACAAACACAATAGGCCAAAAACATGTAACTCATACAATTGAGACTCCCCCTAACTATATGCAATTAGGCACAACATGGAGTCATACAAACATGCTTATATCATTAAAAAAATAGACATGGAAAACATGATCAAGCAATTGCATGAAATAAAATTACCACTTGAGCCAAGGTAAGATGTTCAGCATTCCTTCTTCAAGTGTCCTTCCTCCTTATGTGTCTAGAGCTCCAAATATTTGACTTTGCTCATCAATGCTCAAACACACCTACAAAGACAATCATACATGTTTTGGTATCCAAATTGTTTTGGATCCATTGGTATTAGTCCCAAAAATCTTTGTCCCCTTTGGAATCCATTTTTCAATGTCTTCCTTTTTGTTTGAAGAAATGAGTCCTTTTGGGACCCAAATATTCTTAATCTTTTTCCCATTTAAAAATCTAGGGGAGCTAGATTGCCTTTGGTAAAAATTTGTTTTAACAAAATTTGTTTTGGAGCTACCTCCATTTTCACATTTTTGAAATTTTTTGTTAAACAAATTCTTTTTAAGATCATCAATTTCCCTTTGATGAACCTCTTGAACTTTTTGAAGCAAATTTTGTAAATCAAATTTTTTTCTCAAAATGTTTGAGCTTTGCTTCAAGTTCATCCTTGGTTTTAGAAACTAAATCATTTTTGAACTTTTAATTTTGAAACCATTTTCTTATTTTTCAAAATATGGTTTTCAAATTCTAAAACCAAATTATTGTAAGCATCTTGCAACTCATCAAATGTATAAAAATTCAAATCGGATGAGTTAGAAGATACCTCTTTATCTTGGATGGCCATGAGACTTAGGTTGGCTACTTTATTATCATTGGTGGAGTCTTTCTCATCCCTCCATGTAGTCACAAATACCTTCTTATTCGATCCCTTCTCCTTTATCCTTGGGCAATCGTATTTGACATACCCGAGCTTCTTCCACTTGAAGCACACAACGGGATCCTTCTTCTTCCTTGATTCATGCTTTGATTCTTCTTCTTTTTCACTTCATGAATCGCTTGAGTTTCTTGAAGAGTTTGGACATCTCTTCATCTTCAATCTCCTCTTCACTTGATGTTTTTTCTTGGAAGCTCGACGAGGTCTTCAATGCAACATTATTCTTGTTCTTTTCTTTCTTCTCTCCCCTTTGACATCACCTAATGGGTGAGCAAGAAACCGATGAGCTCATCAAGCTTGTGCGTCTTGAGGTTCTTTGCTTCAATGATCACCGCCTTCTTGGATTCCCATGATTTTGAAAGTAAATAAATCAACTTTCAAACTAGCTTGTCCTCTGGGATCACTTTTGCATAGCCTTTGAGTCCATTGACGATGGTGGAGAATTGATCGAACATAGCTTTGATATCTTCCATTGGGTTTATCTTAAAGTTCTGATACTCAAGGTTGAGAAGACCGATCTTGGCCTCCTTTACTTCATTTGTGTCGTCATGAGTAACTTCAAGCTTGTCCCAAATCTCCTTGGCATTAGAACAAGATGAGACCCTACCGTATCCATCAGGACCAAGTGCACAAAAGAGGATGTGCATGGCCTTGGCGTTGGTTTGGAATCTCTTGTTCTCTTCATCACTCCAAGCATTCATCTTCGTGGTTGGAGTAGTGTGATCGTCTAGGATGATCTTCCATGCTTCTAGATCACTTTCTTGGATGAACAACTTTAACCTATTCTTTCAATAGGAGTAGTGAGCTCCATTGAAGAATGGTGGCTTGCTAACCGGTTGAGAATCTTTCATACAGTATCGGCCGGAAGTGGAAGCCATTTAAAGCCGGTTGATTGAAGGATCGATTAAGCACCTCTACAATCATCTTAGTGGTGGTTAGGCCTTCAATTGAACCTCGCTCTAATACCAATTGTTAGGCTTGAATATCGTCAATCGAATTTCCAAAAGGGGTGAATTGGCTTTGTGATGGAAGTGGTGGAAGCAATTGGAAATAAAAAGTTTGACACAAGGATTTATAGTGGTTCGACTTCTAAACCAAGTCTACATCCACTGTCTTAGCTTCTCACTAAGGACTTTCCACAAATTCACTAATTTGTCTTTCTTTTTTCAAGGAAAATACAAATGAGCAAATAAGGAAAACCTCACAAGGCTGATATGTTTGCAAGTCAAAGCTCTCACCCAAAAACCTAACACTTGAGCAAGTATGACAATTGAGCTCACAAGTGTGTTCTACAAAGAAAATTGACAAAATTGAGCACAAAAGGATTTCTCTATACAAAAAATGTTGTTGTTGGCTTTCCTGTTGTTGTAAGACTCCTTGGATGTGTTTTTTAATCCCTTTAATGAGCTTGTGGTCGTTACTAGCCGTTGGGGTTGATTTGGAGCCGCTGGGGACTTTAATTCCAGCATTTATTGCTCTTCTGGTATAAAGGGTATCGGTACCTTCCTTAAATAGAAAGAGCCGTTAGATACAAAAAGCACAAAGGGTATCGGTACCCACCCTAGCATATCGGTACTAAGGGTCAGTACTGGTACGAGTTTATGCTACTGAAATTTTCCAAAACAAGGCGTATCGGTACTCGGCTTAGCCGTAACTGTACGAGCCATACGGTATCGATACCGAGGATAGGGTATTGGTACCAAGGGCCTGTTTTTGACTTTTAAAAGCCTTTGAAAATATATGTTCAGTTCAAAAATATTTCAAACATATTTTCAAGTTATTTGGGCTTTGAATAATTTTTGCAATATTTGAATTAAGTCCAAAAATATTTTTCACTTTGTTATATCAAAATAAACATCTCAACACTATTCACTGAACATATTTTCAACGGAATAAACTTTGTATTAGAGTACTAATAAAACTCAAATTCTTTCTTTAATTTTGTACACTAAATATTAATGATCACACCACAAACTTGACCGACTTTTGATTTTTTTTTTTACTTTTTGATATATAAAAACCTATGCGGGAATTAAAGTTAAAACAAATATAAATGAAAAGTAAATAAGAAATTAAACCTGTCCGATGGTTTATAAATTTTTGTTTACAATTGCATATTTTTTTTACAAGTTTAATTTTATATAATTGGGTGCAAAAATTATAAAAATTAAACTAGAGATAGTCGAAGAATTTTCCAATGGTTTATAAATATGTTTAAATATTAGTTTTTTATATTTAGAATTTATATTTTTTATATTTTTATATTACTTTATTAGTGTTTTTATTTTGAATAATTTTAATGACTTTTTATCAAAAAAATTTAATAATTTCTTATTTTTTAGGATTAAATAAGCCCTCAAAATTTCAATTAAAATCAATTATGTCTTTAAATTTAGTAAAAAAAATAATTCAGGCCCTCTATCATGTCATGATTACACATGTATTATCACATCAGTGTCGTTAACTGTCAATTCAGTAATGCAACAGTCAACATTAGTCAAATGGCAAAATTCATACAATTAATAAATTAAAAAAATATTGATGAGTTGGATTTACTTCAGGGGCATAATGACCCTTTATGCCTAGATTTAAATTATAACATCTATTTGATATATTATTTACAATAAATAACGGATATGCTTATATTATTTGTTAGGAAAATTTTAGAATGGGCGACGCACATCACTGAACACCATTAATGCAATATACCGCTGAACACTATTAATTTTTTAATGACTTTTAAATAAGGATGAGTTTAGAACGGGCGACGCAGACCGCTGAACCCGCTAACACAATACATCGCTGAACACCATTAATTTTTAATAACTTTTAAATAATTATTAAAAATCTCAAAGGTTTGACGTGCAATTAATCATATTTCAAAACAAAATTTGAAGAAATTATTCCATTATTCATTCTCGCCTCTTCATCTATGGTTCTACCCAACTAAATAAAATCATATTATCTTTATTTTCCACATAATATTTTCTAATAAATTAAAATTTATAAATCACCATATTCTTCTTCGTACCTCATATATTAATTCTAATATATTAATAAATAAAATCCGTAAAATAAAAAATCCAAAAGCTTAACTTACGAATCAAAAGAGATAAAGATAAAATAATTAATTTTAGTATGTTAAAAACTCTAAAATTAACATATTCGTTTGAACCGCAAACAACTTAATTTTAATTACGCATAAACCCGCCCCTATAGCCGGTAGGAAATATCTCTCTAATTTGATTTCATGGTAACCGATACAACTTTGTATCCGATCTGGGCGCCATTTGAATATGGAGCCCTCCTTTCTACGTTATGTAAACGGTGGGTTTTTGACATTCATAGCGATATAACTTAGAAAACCCTAAGTTTTCTAGTTAATTTTTTGCGATTCAAACAAATATGTTAATTTTAAGATTTTTAACATATCAAAATTAATTATTTTATTTTTGTCACTTTTAATTCGTGAGTTAAGCTTTTTGTTTTTTTATTTTATTTTAAAGATTTTATTCACTAATATATTAGAATTAATATATGAGGTATGAAAAGAATATGATGATTTGTAAATTTTAATTTAGAAGAAAATATTATGTGTAAAATAAAGATGATGTGATTGGAACCTTTGTGGATGATGGGTTGGAAATTTTTTGATTTTTGGATTGGGTGTTGCCCTATGAGCCAACTGGAACCTTTGTGATGATGGGTTTTTTTGCCATTGCATGGTCATTGTGGCTTCACAGAAATGAGGTAGTGTTCCAACTTAAATCTTCTGATGTTAACCATTTATTCGATCTTATTCTTCTTAGAATGGGCTGGTGGAGTAGTATAAAATGGACGAACGGTGGCTGCTTTATCTCGGATTTCTATTACAATTCGCGCCTGTGGTCAAAGCCTGGGATCCGCAATGATGCTGGCAACAATCTTAACTGGTATGCGCCTTTGAAGGGTACTGTAAAGTTCAATACAGATGGTGTGGTAGTGGACAGCTTGGGATTGGTGGTATTTTAAGGAACCTAAGGGTGAGGTGTCGATCGAGTTCTCTAAATCAATCGGGATTTGTGATTCAGCTTCCGCGGAGTTGGCAGCCATTAAAGAAGCGTTATTTCTGCTGGTGAATTCGAGATGGAGTAAGACGAATCATATCATTTTAGAATCGAACTGCTACAACGTGGTATCGTGGCTGCGCAATCCACTCTCTACACCTGCTCCCTTTAAAGATATGGTTGTGTCTTGTCTGCGGTTATTCTCCTATTTGGAATGGAGTATCCAAAATGTTGAGCGAACACTCAATCTAGGCACGGACCGGTAAGCAAAATCCGAAATCAAGCGGGCGATAAATGTGTTCAAGGCATTGTGATCCTGCCTTTGGGCATTTGGGCGTGTTGCTTTGTCTGTGTTTTTACTGGGTGGGGGCAAGGAGGTTTTGTGGTCATATAGGGGAGTTTAATGTGATAAAGGGTTATTTGCTGTGGTCATTGATCTTAACCTTTGTGGCACAATGTTTGGTGTTGTTGTATTGGGTATCGATTGAGACACTCTTTTTCCTCTAAATAGGTTTATGGAGGCTTTTTTAACGAGGTCACAATATTTACTGCTTAGTGTCTGTTTCGTTCCATCTAAGCTAATGCATTATTTTCCTTAAAAAAAGACAACGTGGTTTTATTTAATTGGGTAAGACCATGGATGAAGTGATGAGAATTAGTTCATGGAATAATTTCTTCTAATTTTGTTTTGAAATATGATTAATTGCATGTCGAGCCTTTGAGATTTTTAATTATTATTTAAAAGTCATTAAAAGATTAATGGTGTTCAATGATGTATTGCGTTAGTGGTGTTCAACAGTGTGCATCGCCCATTCTAGAGCTTTCCTTTAAATAATTATTAAAAATCTCAAAGGCTCGACATGCAATTAATAATATTTTAAAACAAAATTAAAAGAAATTATTTCATGAACCATTCTCACCACTTCATCAATGGTCTTACCTAATTAAATAAAATCACATCATCTTTATTTTCCACATAATATTTTCTTATAAATTAAAATTTACAAATCATTTTCTTCTTCCTCTTACCTCATATATTGATTTTAATATGTTAGTGAATGAAATTCTTAAAATAAAAAAACCCAAAAGCTTAACTCATGAATTAAAAGAGACAAAAATAAAATAATTAATTCTAATATGTTCAAAATCCTAGAATTAACATATTCGTTTGAACCGCAAACAAATTAATTAAAAAACCTAGGGTTTTCTAAGTTACATGACTATGAATGTCAAAAACCCACCGTTTACATAACGTAGAAAGGAGCAGTGCTTGGCTCCATATCCAAAGGGCGCCCAGATCGGATACTAAGTTGTATCGGTTGCCATTAAATCAAATTAGGGAGATATTTCCTACCGGCGATAGGGGGCGGGTTTATGCGTAATTAAAATTAATTTGTTCGCGGTTCAAATAAATATGTTAATTTTAGGGTTACATATTAAAATTAATTATTTTATTTTTGTCTTTTTTGATTCGTAAGTTAAGTTTTTGGATTTTTTTTTATTTTAAGGGTTTTATTCATTAACATTTAGAACTAATATATGAGGTATGAGCAAAAAATGATTTGTAAATTTTAATTTATAAGAAAATATTATGTGGAAAATAAAGATGATGTGGTTTTATTTAATTGGGTAGAACCAAGGATGAAGTGGTGAGAATCATTCATGGAATAATTTCTTCTAATTTTGTTTTGAAATATGATTATTTGCATGTTGAGCCTTTAGGATTTTTAATAATTATTTAAAAATTATTAAAATTAATAATGTTCAACGGTGTATTGCGTTAGTGTGTTCAACGGCGTATTGCATTAGTGGTGTTCAGTGGTGTGCGTCGCCCGTTCTAAGCTTATCCTATTTGTTAAGTATAAATTTTAAAAGATATTATAGTCTTGAAAGAAATAAAACAATTTTTTTTGCCAAAAAAATAATACAAAAATTATTAATATATTCCACGTTCTAAATTAACAAACGTATTTAAAGAAATAAAATCACTATAAATATATTTTTCAAGTTATCAAATAGGGTCTTAGTAAATATATTCCAATGTGAGGTTTATGGAATTTTCTTTAAATACGAGGGTGTATATAAATAGTTATTTTTCAAATTTACATCAAACCTCACAGGTAAGTGTTTTACCCTAAAAAATATTTTTTACCCTAGGTGAAATAAATTCTAGGATATTCTAATGAAATATCAATGAGACATCAAATCGGGAGAAAAGCTTTAACACACAAACCGTATAAAGTTTACATGTGATTGTTAAATTTAGGGGTCAGATGTTTAGTTTAGAGTTTTAGATTGCAGGGTTTAACATTTAAGATTTATGTTTTAGAGTTTAGGGTTTAAGGTTTAGAATTTAGGGTTGTTAGACAGCAGCGGAGTCAGTATTTTCACATAGTGGGGTCAGGAGTGAAGTATGAGGTATAAAAGATTCTCATACCACTATAAAGTATTGTTGACCCCATACCCCAACAAACTAAGTGGGGTTAAATTTAATATTTCCTATAAAAAATTTCTATATTAACTCCATGAAAATCACATACCCAATAATCAAGTGAGATCAATTGCACCCCTAGTTTCTATACTACATCCACCTATGGTGTTAGGGTTAGGGTTAGAGTTTTATGTTTTAGATTTTAAAGAAAGGTTGTGTAAAAAATTTACACAGGTTGTGTATCAAAATATAACCCTCAAAACAATCCGGTTAAAAAAAAAAGAAAGAACGAAACCATTGAGTAGTTTTATTGATATTATGGTTGGTACAATATACTTGAAAGATATGAGATTGAACATACCTAACCAGGGTTTTAAATAGCGGAACGCTAACGCTATAGCGGCCGCTAAATTGCGGTCGCGCCGCCGTCCGAAACTGCAATCGGAGAAAATCGCGGTAGAAAACGGAATCACAACAATAGCAGAATGTGGCGGGCACGAAATAACGGGATAGCGGTTGTCGCGGCGATAACGGGACGCTATCCCCGTTATCAGGCCGTGATTGAACAAGAACATAAAGAAGAGAACTGAGATTAAAAAAAAACAGAGAGAAGAAGTAATTCAAGTGAACATTGACTGGAGTCTGGATCTAGACTCTGTTGACTGTTGAGCTTCATCGCCGTTGGTGCCGTGGTGGACTGAGGACGTTGAGCTGTTGAGGTTGAGCAGCCGAGCCGAGCGGTTTGCATTTTTTAAATCCATTTTGCCCTGGTCCCTGGTTTGCATTTTTACCGCAACACGCACATGAAGAACAAGCCAACAAGGTAAACTGGAAAAGTAGGGGTAGGGGATTTTTATGGATTTATTTGAGTTTAGTCCTTAATGTTATTATATAATTTAGTGTAAATTTAAATTTTCAATTTTTCATTCAATTTAATCATATGTCTTAATTCAAATTATTTAATCAAAGTTTCTGAATTTATACAATTTAAATTTAGTCTGAATTTTCATTCAATTTAGTTTTAATTTAATCAAGTATAAAAATATATTAGATTTATATTTAACTTTATGATTATGATTTGTACACATCATACTTTTATGTTATTGCTTACATTGTTGATATACCTTGACCTATCCTATCACCAAATTTTTAAAGTCTTCTATTTGTTGAAAACTTTAAAGTTTAAACTATATTATATATGTCCATTTTCACTTAGAAAGAACTCTAAAAATCATTAAATATAAGTCCTTATAGTTATAATTATAATTATTATGTTTTTAGACAAATTGTGCGAATTTAAAAAAAATTCACGATCGTGATACCCGCAGTGACCGCGACGGCATCCATTATGTCCACAACCACGATAACTGCGACGTGACCGAAAATGCGACCGCGAACGCTTTTTAAATCCCTGTACCTAACCACTTAATATTCTTCTAGCTCCCACACTCTGGGGTTAATGCATGATTCCTCTTGGGGTCCCTGCAATAGTTATAGACCATATGGTATCTTTGTACCCATCTCATTGCTCTATGTTGCTGTCTTGTTAACCCGCCGGATTGGGAAGGGGAGGCAGAAATGGGGTAGCACCAAGCCGGAGCATAGGCGGTGCAACCGCTAGCTTTGAAGTTGGTTTACTTTGCAATAAATGGTTGGTATCTGTAATCAGCTTTGTACTTCCCATCTTCTGTTGCCCAAGATGAGGCATCCCATATTGAACCATACACCCACATTGGCCTTAGAGGAAATGTAGAAGCAGTTTTCCTTGGATACCTCCTTATGGGCACATCATCCACTAGGAATCTGATATAAATACCACATAAATCAATAAATAGAGCACATTCATATATGCATCATATACGAATTCACATTTAACATTTATCCAAATTCGAATAACATAGAGTATCGCTTTTGTATTTTTTTTAGGTCCTGCTTTCTTTACCTACTTCAAATAAATCATTAAAAAGTACAGGAAATCTATGTCATGCATGTGATGCAGTTTCTTGCATTGATATTTCCCCCTGTGAGAAACACTTTACCAATTATTAAAGTTTAGCATTAATAAAATCTCCATACTTTTGTGCATGATGATTTTGAGAAAGCATAAATATCACCAAAATGTTAAAACGGCAACAATACTTTAAGACTTTAGACCCAAATAGGGACAACAAGCCTACCATCCTGTCGAACACCTCATCAATTCCCAAGATATATAAGACATTATAATATGGGACGAGTCTACGGTACATCAATTTAATTTAAGGCTAGAAAACGAATTTGTTCAGGCAATTTAAAATGTTATACTTTTTTATAACATTTTAGCTTGATTTTTTTCGACAAGTTTCAAAACTTTTTTTTAGGTTGGCGGTTTTTCGACAAATTTCGAAACTTGTCGAAAAACCACGAAAACCAGCCTACACTGTTATCAAAAAGTATAATATTTTAGGTTACTTGGGCATGTTTCGAAACTTTCATTTTTTAACCTTAATTAGGCTGTTGTACCGTAGACTCACCCTATAATGTCCTTGCATATACAATGGTTCTTTATTTTAACTAAAAAATAATAATCAATTCAGTGTAGAATTTCCATAACCAAATTTTTTTATACTTACATGATCTCATTAGGACTCCAAAGAATGGCATATTGGTGAAAGTCTTGTGTTGGATCAAACCAAAGGTGAAACTTCATTTCCCTTCCAATGATCTTCCCATCCCCACTCCCTCTGATATATACATTGGTCTGTAAAGTATAAGGCTTCCCAGCTGTGGTTCCAAGGAACTCTATGTCTACTTCATCATGGAACCCTGGATGAGCTTCATTGTTCGATAGCTGCCATTGGTGTAATTAGCAACATTAATCATTATGATCATTCAACTACAAACATTGCATTAACAAAGATGTCATACTCATTTCCTTACATAGAAAGCTGTTATGACCCCTGCACTGTAACCAGGTTGGACCTTGATCGAGGCTTCGAAGTAACCGGATCGGAAAGGCCGAACCGACTTGAAACCACTTCCTGTTAATCAACCAAAAACAACATAAAAAAACTCAGATTGAATATATATAACCCACCATATGATTAATATAAGGTGTACCTGAAGTTTTGTCAAGCCAGATGGTTAAGGCATTGTGGTGAACAGATTGATGGGCAGGTCCCCAAAGGGTTTTAAAGCCTTTGTGGTAGCTGATAGGCCTGAACTTAGAGCTTGGCCAGTAACCAGGAGAAGGTGGCCAGTCAGCATTGGATGAAGGAAACAAAAGGATGAGCACAAGTGAGAGAAAGAGAGCCATGTAGAGAGTGAGAAACACAACTGGGGAGAATTTAGAATGATTTGAGACTCTATAAATGCTAGGATATTGTCACTTTAACTTTATGTGTGTACATAGATGAAGTGTATGGTAGTACAGTTTGGTGCATTTATATATAAATAAAGGAAGATTAGTGGCTCCTCACTGTGAAAGGAAAGAGCTAATGGCTCGAACAAAAATCTTATGTTCCTTTCAGGTACCTTATGTATGTCCCAATACGAAAATACAAATCAAATACTCTATCCTTAAATTCTAAATTTTAAAACTTAAACTCTAAACCTCAAAAATTAAAGCCATGCAGCCTAACCATTTACCTTAACCCTTAAACCCCAACTCTAAAGTTCAATCCTAAACTCTAAACTTAATTTTTAGTGTTAAGAATAAGGGACATACATAGAATCACCAGAAAATTACAGATGATTTCTATTCGTTCTGCTAATATACTTGGGCTGAAAATTTTATTGAAGAGTGTGGATGAAAATGTGAGTAATGGTGCTATTTTGATCCTCTGAAACTTCTTAAATGGTGTGGGTCAATACTCATTAGCCATCCTGTGTGGGGGCCTTGAGTTTGATTTTTATTGCTCTTGTTGGCATTTATTTCTGAATTTCTCCATTGGTTTGTTCATAAAAATTTCAAGTAAATTTACATGTACTTTGTTGCAGTACAATAAATTAAAATTATACGGTACTTTGCCTTTGGCCATCCTTTGTATATGAATTGTCATTTTCCAGCTAGTTTTCATGCTGTTTTATTTCTATGCCAAGGGAAAACCTACAATCAACATCTTTTTGCTGCCTAAAGTGCTTGATAATGACACTGTTTTCTTATTCTTCTGTGGTATTTTTTCTCCTTTGAATGTATGAAATTTTAATTAGGAATATTTTTACAAAATCTCAAAATAATAATATTCCCCCTGTCCCACTCAATATGTCTTTTTTGTGTTTTGAAATTGTCTCACTTAAAATGTATCATTGAAAAAATCAACAATTTTTATAAGGCGCATTTCCCTTTATACTCTTTTTTAGTTTCCCAACAAAACAAAATTCAACTTTTTAAGGATAAAATTGTCGTTTCAATTATTTTACATCATATTTCTTACACATTCTTACATAAATTTTTTCTTTTTAAAACTGTGTGAAAAATCAATAATGGACAAAATAAATGGGATAGAGAGAATAATAAAAAGGTGACACTATTGTGTCGGTAATAGGTAGAGGAAACAAGCAATGTATTATGTATGGATGGATGATGGGAATGGGACCCATTTTCACCGACAAATCTAGGATGCTTTATGATTTCATCATATATATTTGCAAATAATTTTTTTTTAAAAAATAAACCTTTTATGGTTATACGTTTGAGAAAAATTTAAAAAAAGGCAATTTGAATTAAACGAGTAATTTCAGTAAAAAGATAATAATCATCTTAAAAAATTCAAAATTAAGCATATGTGTACCTTGTTAAAAGGGTTAAAAATATGAACATATAATATCATATAATTATAATAATATATTCAAAAAAATAAAAGAAGACAACTTTAATTATCTTCTACCGATCTACTTTTGATAATTACATATATGGGAATATGATTCACAATCATAACCATTAATCATAAGCAAATTTAATTTCATGCGTAGAGATACGTCACTTCATTTATATTTACAGTAGTAGAACAAACTATTTCAACGGTAGGAAAAAAACTCTTAAAATGATGAAAATATTAAGTAGTTGTATTGTACAACAAGTGGAATAGTGGTGATTGGTGAATAATGCAAATTAGGTAGTGTCATATAGTGGCACATGTTAGGTAAAGACCTAAGGGCTGAATCTGAAAAAAATAGTTATGATTAAAGGACACATATATATATATATAGTTACATAAAATATTATACATTCATAGTGTGACAAATTAATAGAATTGAAAAAAAGGAAGAAGATGATTGTTGATGTCTAAAATGTTAGACACCGAATAGGGAGGTGGAGACAGTGGTAAAGATAGGTAGGAAGGCGGTGGTTGTCAGCGGTTGGTGGTGGTTCACCCATTCTAATGTGGGTCGAGAGCCACTATAGATGATGAGAGAGATGAAGCGGAGGTCTCGAGTGTGGAGAGTTGGGCGTCCCTTTGCTCTTCGTCCCAAGGGGTATTTATAGTCGAGGGACATTATTTGATGGGACTGAGCCAGGTCTAGTGATGGCTATTGATGGGTCGTCAGGATAGGGTCTGATCTTTGGTCAATAGGCTTTTCAGCCTAGTCTTTGGTCGCCAGACAATAGGCTTAGATGGTCGGTCAGATGGACTCGATGGCTATCACATCAATAACAGAGTAGTTTGAGGAAGGAAGATTTCGGACCATAAGGTTTCGCCTGTGGAGGTGTGGTGCTGATAGGTGGAGGTATGGTAACTGAGGGAGAATATGTGGCAGTTCTATGCGGAGGTATAACACTTGTCCCCTCAGTCGAAAGAGTTCCATAAAGTGGCACGAGTTGAGGCTAGGAGTTAAGGATCTTGCTTGTACCCGTTGAGTTTGTGTTGTGCGTTAAATGAGGCCATTTCCCAAGGATATAGGCCATCACTGGCAAGATGTAGGTGGTTTTTAAGACTTGTGGTCATGGCGTCATTTGAGTGGTCCAGAGAAAAGGGCGCAAATTGCAGTTTTTTGAAGTGACACCTTTAGGCGGACTATAAATTAGGGAAAAAAAGGGCCAAATCCCTAATTTTATTCCCAAATTTTTTGAAAGGGTAGTTGCTTCTTTCCATACTTCTTTCTCTGTTCTTGTGCTGCTAAGATGGTGAGGAGTATGAAGGTGATGGCGAAAAAGATTAAGGCAAACAAAGCATTGGACGTGACCGGATCTTCAATCATGTGTAAGAAGAAGATGGAAAAGGCTGTGAAGCTATTGGAATATCACGAGTTATAGTGGTCAAACTTTAAGTTTAAGTTTGAGGTTCTGACGAGAACTTTTCGTTTGAGCGACTGCGGGGAGGGGAGAATGGGACTTTTGAGTGGTGTTATTTGCCACTGTACTTGTTCGAAGCTGGGTTTAATTTGCCGCTACATAAGTTTACCCGTGAGTGTTGAATGAGTATGGTGTGGCACCAGGACAGCTAGCGGGGGTATTCTGGTGGCTCGTTATCGGCTATCTAATAAAGTATGCAATAGAGAAATAGAAACCGTATGAGAATATTCTGTGGAGGGTATTTACCCTTAATCCAGTGGCTCCGCAGCCTTCTCCTGGGCCGTTGAGTTTCACGAAACATCATGGGAAAGATAATGACTTCGTGGTTTTGATCGTTGGGTGAAGCAACAAGCAAAAGCTTAGGGTAGATCGCTTCAGGTACATTAGGGTAACTCGGAGGTTGCTCGGAGGATTTGGTTTTCCTCTGAAATGAAGGGTGCTCGAGAGGATACGAGGACATCTATTCATGTTCTGACGGTAAGGGAGGAGGAGCAGGTTGCTATTTTAAAAGAGGGGTAGTGGTTGAATGTGGATGAGCATATTACTCTGCGGAGTGTTTTCGAGGTGTGCCTCTATGTATAGAGTTCCAAGGGCTATAAAATTTCATAGCTAGCAGAGGGTTATGTGACTCCTCTGGGTGTGTTGTCGAGTAAACTGCATGGCTGTATAATAGAAATAAGAACTGGCCCAAGTGCTTGTTAGAGATAAACCAAAGATAGAAAATTGGTTGATCACTTTTGATTGGTGTCGGCAGAGGAGGTGGCCGTTGACTCTGGCGCCACTTAAGAGACAAATTTGTAGGAATTCAGCTTTGAAGATTAGCGCGGAGTAGTATCTAAACCGACAAATTGATGATTACACGATAAAGGAGAGCATTGAGACCTCTATAGAGCAAGGGGCAGAGGTGGGTGGCATTGGTGTTCTAGGGATGCCGAATGACTCGATACTTGGCAAAGTAAAATCTATAGTACCCCCGAGAGGTAAGAAAAATTCTGATGTATGTTACTTTGGGTTGTGGTGTAGGCCTTGGCCTGCCGATATTAGTAGGTGTTTTGCTTTACTTTATCTAAGCCCACATATCTTGCTTAACACTTTGACTTGTTGTTTGAAGATGCTGAGGTCGCATCTTTCAGAACTTCGATGGTGGAGGCGTCCAGGGCACCTTTGGTCAATGTCCTTGTGGGTTATCAACGAGAGAAAAGGGTGGATCTTTCAATTGAAGTTGAGGAAATGGTTGATATGGTGACAACCGCAAGATCTAGACTGTGGAAGCAATTATGTAGGAATGTAGCTTTATTGCGGGGTAAAAAGAGGAAGGTACCCCCATTGGAGATTTTGAAGAAGAAGATGTATACTCTAGAGGAGAAGATGAGCATATTGGTTGAAAAGACGTGGGTTTCTGCGGCAATGGGTACTATCAAGGGTACCAATAGTCCCGAAGTTAATTACGGCTGAAAGGGGGTCGACCTTTGGGATTGTTACCCCGTATAGGGGCACTAAGGTCTTCTCTGGTACTATGCCTACGACTACAATTGTCACAGGCATTCATTCGACTTTTGCTTTTTGATTCTTGTGGTTATCAGATGGTGATCCCTCTTGCGTCTATGACAGGGTCTCTGGGGTTATCTTCTAACCTATTGATCCGGTTGGTTAGGGGTGAGGAAACTTTAAATCTGTCTCTACCTATGGTTGAGGTTTTGGTAGTATGGGGCCTAGGGATTACTGAGGAAGACGTTGCGGATACCTTCCCCAGCTTTCGCACCGCTCGTTATATCAAAGCTACTTGAATGGCTGCTGAGTTGTAGCATTCTTTGTTCAAATTAGATAAGGAGATAAATTTTGCCTCTGTCGATGTTGGAACGACTTGTGTTCGTCAACAGAAAAAGATGATTGCCAATGACAAGTAGCTCTTTGAGACCAATATCAAATTTTCTGAGATGGCCAAAGAGATGGAGGCCTTGAGGTGGCAATTGGCAGGGGCTCGAGATAGCCAGCGGGGAGTTGAAATCCAACCTGCAAATGAGCAGAGAAAGTACTCATCTATGCTGAAACATGTCCATAGGCAAAAAAAGATTGCCAAGAAGGCAACCGAAGAGGTGGAGGGGAAGAAGAAGGAGATTACTGTGAGTTGTGGGTATCTCTAGATTAAAAAATCTAGTCGACGACCACCTTCTCTGCCGGCACCAACCGTAAGTGATCAATTAATTTCCTACCTCTGGTTTATCCCCATAACCCTCCGCTACCTGGAAAGTTTTATAGCCATTAGGACTCTGTCCATAGAAGCGCACCTTGGAAATACTCTGCATAGTAATATGCTCCTCCACATTCAACTATTGCCACTCCTTCAAAACAACAAGTTGCTCCTCCTCCTCCTCTGCCGTTAGATCATGAATAAATGTCCTCGTATCCTCCCTGAGCACCCTTTATTTTAGAGGAAAACTAAATCCTCAGGCAATCTCTGTGTTACCCTAATGTACCTATAGTGATCTATCCCAACCTTTTGCTTGCTGCTCTACCCAACAATCGGATCCCCAAAGTCTTTATCTTTCCCATGATGTTTCATGAAACTTAAAAGCCCTAAAAAAGACTACAAAGCCACCAGACTGAGAGTAAATACCCCCCGTAGAACATTCATAGACGGTTTCTATTTCTCCCTCACACACTTTATTAGATATCCAGCAATGAGCCACCAGGATACCCTCGTTAGCTATTATGACGCCACACCATACTCAGTCAATAACTCACGAGCAAACTTATGCAATGACAAATGAAACTCAGCTTCAAACAAGTTCAGTGGCAAATAGAACCACTCAAAAGTCACATTTCCCCTCCTCATAGTCTCTCAGACAAAAGTTCTCATCGAAATATCAAACTCGAACTCAAAGTTTAACCACTGTAACATGTGGCATTCTAGTAGCTTCGCCATCTCATCCATCCTCGTCTTACAGGCAACTAGAGTTTTGGTCACGTCCATTACTTTGTTCGCCTAAACCTTTTTTGCTATCGCCCTTGTATTCCTCACCATCTCAACAACACAAGAACAAAGAAAGAAGAAGTATGGAAAGAAGTAGTTACTCTTTTAGAATATTGAGGCAAAATAATGAAATTAGGGATTTGGCTCTCTTTCCCCAAATTCATAGTCCACCCAAAAGTTTCGCTTCAAAAGACTACAATTTGTGACCTATGTTTTGGACCAATCAGACGATGCCACAACCACAAGTCTTCAAAACCACCTAAATCTTGCCAGTGATTGCATATATCCTCGAGAAATGACCTTATTTAAAGCACAACACAAATGCAGAACTATAAGTAAGATTCTTAACTCCTAGCCTCAGCTCGTGCCAATTTATGACTCTATTTCAACTGATGAGGGAAAGTGTTATACCTCCGCATAGAACTGTCACATCTCTGCCCTCAATTACCATACCTCCACCTATCAATGCCATGTCTCGAAAGGTGAATCCTTATGGTTCAAAATCTCATTTTCTCGAATTGTTCTATTCTCGATATGATAGCCATCGAGTCTATCTGACCGACCAGTTAAGCCTATCATCTAACGACCAAAGACAAGGCTAAATAGCCTATTAGCCAAAGATCAGTTCCCATCCTAATGACCCATCAATAGCCATCACTAGACCTGGCTCAACCCTATTACATAATGTCTCTTGACAATAAATAACACTTGGGACGAAAAGCAAATAGGCGCCCAACTCTCCACACTTAATATCTCTTCTCCATCTCTCTCATCATCTTCAGTGGCTCTCTGCCTACATCAGAATGGGTAAAGCACCACCAACCACCAACAACCATCGTCTTTCTACCTATCTTTACCACCGTCTCCACCTCCTTGTTCAGTGTCTAACATTTTGGACATCAAAAAGGTTAGAGCTGTGAGGGCCACGCGACTAGGCATGGATGAGGAGTTGTAGAGGTTTGACGGCTATGCGAACTAGTGTGAACATAGCCTTGTTTATGCTATTCAAGTGGTTACGGGGCTGCTAAAGTTGGGCAACTTGGATCCCCACTACTGTTGGGAGATAGTGGAGGCAAGGGTGAATTTCAATGTTTACAACCCTTAAGCAGGGTTTGAGAGGATTTTTGCAAAGCATTGCTGCCTTATATCCGTCATAACGTAGGTGGCTTTCCTTCTACCCTAATGGTCGAGGTCTCATTCTCTAAGGTAAGAGACCTTTTAGAGGCTAATAGGGGGAATTTTTCAGAGGTGATACCAAAATATCTCGTAAGGGTTGAGTTAGAAGGGCTTTCGGGGTTCATTCATGAAGTCCCACCAGCATTTGAATTGGTAGACCCTTAGGGATAGCTTCGGGGATGTTTTGGGGAATGACACTGGAGATCTTTTAGTGGTTGTATGAATGAGTGCCTTAGTGGTTGATTCTAAAGAAACTTCAGAGATTGGATCGATAGACCCTCCAACAGCTTAACTCCTATATTGTAGCACAAGACTCTTTGTAATATTCAGATATATTAATGAGATTAACATTTATCCATATACGTTTTACAATTTTCGCTATCTTTGGGTGTGTGCGGTTAAAAGTTTAATCGGGTCATTATGTGGTATCGTTTATGCTTGTATATCTCTTTAGGAGATGGGTGTGTTATGGCAAGTTAAGCCATTTTCTTCTTAGAATTATTTCATTTATGATTTGGTGGATGTTATCTCCATGTATACCTTGGGAGTCATTTCAATGTTTTGGAGAATCACTCATGGTATGGGTGGAGGTCTCTCAACACCCTTGGAAAATTAAACTTAATACGGGTAGAGGTATCATGATACCCTTAGAGAATTATTTTTGGATGATGCGATAGATTTTGCGCTCTTATAGAAATAGGTGTTAATCGAGTAGAGGCATCTCATACTCTTGGAAAAACAATCGTAGGCTGTGTTGTGGCAACTCTCACTCTTGGAGAAAAAAACGCTAAAGGGTGGAGCTATCTCGACACCCTTGTAGAGATGAGCGCAAAGTGAATAGAGGTGTAACAACATAAAATTTTGAGTAAAAAATTGGGCGTTGACCTGGGTTATAGACCGGCATGTTGGATGGGGTAATTGGACCTGTTGGGCCAAGTTTGAACGTTATTGGATGAAGATTTGACTATATAAGCTTGGGTGAGTGGAATTTTTGTAGTAAGTGTAAAAGATGGGGGTTTTATGGGGAGAATATACCATTTTAAAATAAAGGGGCTAATCACCCATTGATATTTTGCTGTCTTCACATGCGGAAGAGGGGACATGTTTAGCTCATTCTTTTTCTCTTCATATTTTCTCTCCCTTTTTCTTCCATCCTTTATTTAAAATACCATAACCTTTAGAACCAAGATTCAAGCTTTCAACCTTATTTCTTCCATCCAAGATTCAAGAATAAAGTATGTTGATCTACATTTGAAGGGCTTTCTAAAGAGACCAAAATCTTTTGGAAAGGAGGTAAGAGACTTTATGGGTTTTTGGAAAGTTTAAAAGGTTTATAAGTTTTTAAATTTCTTCCTTTGATTTAAAGGTTGTAAATTCGTGGTGGATTTTTCCAAAACCATTTGTCTATGTTTTAATTTGTTTTCCATGGTTATATGGCTAGAAGAGGTGTTTAGGGGTTCTTCCAAGCTTGGGTCAAAGAGATGAGGTTGAAGGAGCTAAGTGGGTGAGTTCATTTCGGGATTTTTGGCTTAAGTTCATTTACATTATCAAGATCATAAAGTGATTGCTTTGCTTGATTTTATGGTTTACGGGTATTGTGTGGGTGAAGCTTGCCTTAGGGAATTAAAGTAACAATTTTGATAATGTAAACGATGTTCGATGACGCTAATATACCCATTAATAACCTGGTAAACCTTAGCAACCTTTTGGTGTGGTTTGGATGTGGTTAGAAACAAGTTAGGATGGATTTCTGAGCCTTAGGAAGCCATTTTTGGGCTTCAGTATCGGTACGTAGGGAGCCCGTACCTATACCCCTTATTCGAGTAAATAGTAAGGTTAAACTGTGATAGGAGTATCGGTACACGATTTAAGGTAATATCGGTACGGATCAACCTGTAGCAATACGCACATGCTTTTAAATTTTTAGTAAGCTATTTTGGTATCGGTACACGTGTAATTACCGATACCCAAGGCCCGAGTGCTAGTATGGTCGACCCAGTACTGGTACCAATAGCCTTTGAGGAATTCTAGTGAGCAATTTTGGTATCGTTACGCGGGTGAGTATTGATACCCGATAGTGTCGTACTAGTACGTGTAACTCAGTAGAGGTATTGACTGGGCAATCTGCCCAAAAATGTTTATTTGAGCCTGGAGGGTTGGAAAATTGTGGGCTATAGCCCTATAGGCTTCTAATGGGATAAAATGAATTATAAATTTGAGAAACCATAATTTTACCCCTATGTGCGAGTATGATGAGGTAGATGCTTACTTGATCTTCCTAGAGAAACCCAAATGAGTTGATGTAATGATTAATATCTTTCATAATATATCATAGGCTTGGTAATGATAAATCATGAGATAAACCACGTGAGTTAGTATCATGCTTTGGGGGTATTTGCCTGATAGCTTGCCTTGGTGCCACTTAGCTCTTGGTGAGGTGTATTAATGCTTTAGGAGCATATCATATCTTATTATGGTTGTTGAGTAATGGAATTCAGATGTGATAGAGTCAGTACTACGTTACTTGTATAAAGGGGATGGTACTCAGGGTTGTGTGATCAAGTTCATCCAACGTACCCGATGGCTTAGTGAATAGGGTGAGGTTAGAATATACTAGATAGGCTGAGTGAGCTCAAGTAACCTAATAGGCCGAGTGACCTCAGGAAAGGATGACTTGTGGCTAATGTGATCCAAGTATGTTCATGACGTATTCGTGGCCATGGTGATTCAAATATGGTCTATTCAACCCAACGATTGTGTGAGCATGGGTAACCCAACGACTGTGTAAGCACAAGTAGAGTAGGGCTTCGTTAGCCAGTGTATAGTGATGTATGGATTTAAATTATATATGCTTTTATTGATTTTATATATGATAGCTTATAGATGTATTAACTCGATAGGCTAAGTGAGCTCGAGTAACTCGATATGTAACACCTTATACCCGGTCAAAAAGAAAATTAAGTCAGAAGCATTACAGGAACTTGAATCAGAACATATGATTTCGATTTTCATGCAATATTCTTATAATCATGTATCAATCACATACGTCTTGACATACGCATGTTATAAACAATCATGCCAATTCATAATAGGTTCTAATTTCATGATTATGGGTCAAATTGCAAGAAAATAGGGCTTAGGGACTAATCTGTAATTTTTAGTAACTCCTGTAATTTTAAAGATTTAAAACCACATATATGGAATTCGTATCTTATTAGACTCACCTGTAAAATTTTAACTCATTTGGAGGTCCATAGCTCAAGTAATTAGCCTATTACTTATTTAGGACTAAAATGGAAAGTTTGGTAGCCCCGAACGGTCTTGTAACCGTATTAATTGCCTCTGTACCTGTACTCAAGAGGGACTTATCGTTATGCCATTAAAGCCTCAAATTCTAGTGATCAAATTTGGTACCGGTACAGGGGTCTGTACCGATATACCTGTACCAATACGTTGAAGTATCAGTATGCCATGCTTAATCTAAACTTCAGTAATCAATTTTGATACCGATACAGTTAACCATACCGGTACATTTTGCACCATATGGTCAATTTTAACTTGGCCAGATCGATATGCACATTAAAGGGTATCGGTACACCCTACACCAGATTTCTAAATGCAAACTAAATATTATTTTAAACCTATTCTAATCATATCCAAAGCATTCCAAACTTGTACACTAAAATTTTAACATGATAAACTAGCCACATGTCATGTTCACAAGGGTTATAGCATGCATATACTCTATTTAGCCTTGTAGTTACCATTAAGGTCATGCCTTGTACTATTCTTTTATAAACATGTGTAGTTTGAGTTTCATACATCAGATCACATTTCGGACACTTAATTTACGTATCAAAAGATACTTGAGCATTCTTGTACCATATGCCACCATACTAGGAGTTAAGAGAGGCTTATATACAATACACAAAATGCTTGAGGAATGACTTACAACCTTCATTGCATGATAGATCTTTAGGAAAGCTTAGAACTTGAAAATGCATGAAATGAACATGTTAGGCGTATATAGCCTAGTGAGGTAGTTTACAACATAATATATATATATATATATCGATGTTTCATATGAATTTATGAATCATAAGATGTATATCATAATTGTACATGCTTGTTCATAATTCTTAACATGGATACATAGTACATGTTTGCTTAATTCATGTTTCACAATATACTATCGTATGAATTCTTTCTTGCATAGTTCATGAGTAGATAATTCAATTATTAAGTTTACCTTGGATCATAATAACTAGTGGATACACGAATTCCCAACCAACATCACCAAGCCCATGAATTATAACACCCTAAAAATTGGTCTAGTCAGAATTGGGTTCTGGCGGTCGGAAACCCTACACTGAAAAGGTCCAAATATTGCATTGACTTTGACCGTAGGGTTAATTACATTGATATTGGACTCTAATTAAGTCAATTTATTGATTAATGACCTTATTGAATTTATTGAAAGTTATTTAGCAACTAAATTGTAAAAATTAAAAGTTTAGGGACAAAAGTATAAAGTTTGAAAAGTTGAGGAATCACCCTTGTAATTATCCCATTTTGGGATGATTTACCTCCTAACTTGCCTCCCACCCCACATTAAGGTGACAAAAGGTGATGGAAAAGATGATGTTTTGATGGCTACTTATTTTGCTTTAAATCAAACAAAAGGATAAAAAAATAAAAACAAATAATTTAAGCTTACTCACCTAGGGGGAAAGCTTCACCGATAATTGATTTGGGGGAAATAGAGTGTTTACAACACAAAAAGAATTGCCCTCTTCTCTCAACCTCATCTTCTTTCTTACTCAAGCAAGCACCTCCCCACCTTTAAGCAAGCACCTCTATTTTTACATAGTTTAAAGCTCAAGTTTTCTTCGATTTCTTGATTCCATCGTGTAGCCATCAATTTGGTAAGCTAAAGCCCCCAAAAGATTGATCGATTCCATGGATAATTTATGCTTAATTAAAAGTTGAAGCTATAGAACATAAGAGCTAGGCCCATCTCTCCTAAGCTCAAATCCATGGAAGACTTAATAGCAAAATAGCTATTTTAAGTCCTAGTATTGATATCAATATTGTTGTGTTGATTTTAACATTTCCTCTTGTCTTTACGTAGGTTAAGAGTTAGAGAAGAAAGGACCACCATCTCCATCTAAAGATAAGAACAAGGGAGTGGCAATTCGAGAGCCGTTGGAGCTTCAAAAAGCAAGGTGAATGTAGTCGGAGTCTCGAGAATAGGCTAGGTGCCTTTCCCAATTTCATTGACATTGAATATTGCATAGCTAACATTGTGTCTGAGGATATTGCATCGAATCTCTTTGGAGACTATATTGGTAAGAAATGGTAAGTTACTGTATTGAAATATTGCTATTGTCATTGACATCTTTGAAGCATTGAAATATAGAAACATCAATCATCAGACATCTATATTGCCATTGCCATAGCCACTTATAGTGATATTGTCATTGTCATAAACATTGGATATTGATATTGCCATTTTCATTGAAACATTGATCATTAATATTGTCATCCAAACATTGACAATTGATATTGTCATCCAAACATTGATCATTGATACTGTCATCGAAACATTGATCATCGCTATTTCTATTGAAACATCGACATTGTTATTGAAACTTGGATTCGAAAA
The DNA here is from genome assembly GCA_019671005.1 of Hibiscus mutabilis. Taxonomy (NCBI): domain Eukaryota; kingdom Viridiplantae; phylum Streptophyta; class Magnoliopsida; order Malvales; family Malvaceae; genus Hibiscus; species Hibiscus mutabilis. The sequence continues at coordinate 13,997,133 of CM033751.1, forward strand.
GACATTGGATACAATTGGCATGCCATAAATTCATGAGCTCATTGATACGGGTAGACTATGGTCCTTGGGCTACGGCCTTTATTGTGGCGAGGTAGAGGGATGTTTGTGTTATTGGTAAATTGGTGAGGCGAAGGGACTAGACCATTTATTGATTTGGCGAGGCGTAGAAATTCGTGTATCCACTATCTTTTTTTGATCCAAGGGAACACTATTGATGTATGCCCAATATGTTATTGAATATGGTTACAACATTGATATTGTCATAGCATTGATATTTCTAAAGCATTGGTATTGCCATAGCATTGATATTGCCATAGCATTGATATTGTCATAGCATTGACATTGCCATAGCATGATTTGAATTTCATACCATCGTTATTGCCACTGTGTATGGCTACCTCACTAGGCAAAGTATGCGTAATGCATTTCATCTCATGCATTTCAAGTTAAGGAAGATTTTTGCAAGATATCAGGAAGTTAAAGGTTTTTGGCAAGTCACAATGGTACCTAGAGTAATGTTCATCATCGCTACAAACTCCTAGCATGGTGGCATTAAAATTTATTAAGTCACTTGTGGCCATTTTGTTGTATATATATGTTGTGTGTGGTTGTGCCTAAGATGACACTTTTAAGATTGGCTAAAAGTGGTAAAACTGCATATTTGGCCTAAAAAGGTAAAATCCTAGTAAATGGATTCACATAGCTATGAAATTTGGCATGATAGCAGAATATGGTTAATTAAACTTGCCTGTAAAATTTCATAGGATTTGGACACTGTATGATAGGTCAAAATAGATAAAAACTAGACCAAATCTTTTATTACAGACCCTACCGTACCAATACGGGTGATGTCGTATCGGTACGAGTATACATTTTTGGACCAGGTCAACAAGGCATATCGATATTGTCTTGGGCATATCGGTATAGATTTTCAATATTGGAAAATTACTGTAGCTGGGTATCGATACGGTCATGCAGGTACCGATACCCTATTTAATTTAATCTAATTTAAAAATTAGGGCACGCATATCGGTATAGCTCAGCCTGTACCGATACCAATATTGAGTTTGAAGGAAATAATATTCATAATAATAAAGGCGTATCGATACGAGTCCAAGTGTATCGGTATGCATATTGGTCACTGGAATTGGTATTGTTCAAAGCATGTATGGCATATCGGTACGACCTCTCGAGTACCGGTACCAATACAGGTAATTCTGTTAAAAAACCATTGGAGTAGTTCTAAGAAATTATAGAATTGTCACTAAATATTATATGGATTAATTGTAGGGGTAAATGACCTCCGATTGACATGAAAATTTATATATACACTGTTTATAGATTAAATTTCATATTGGTAAGTTTAATTTTAGAAAATGACCTTTAAGTTAATAAAATAACAATTAGTCCCTAAAACTTGTAAAAGTTTAAATTGGTCCTAAATTGACAATTATAGTCTTGTATTGTAACACCCTTAGACTGGGCCTAGTCAGAATTCAATTCTGGCAATCAGAAACTTTACACTGGAAAGTCAAATTCTAGAGTTGACCTTTGACCAAGTGGTCAATTATTGGTTTATTGATCCCTAATTAAGTATTGAAATTGATTAAGGAGCTCATTGTAAACTTTGAAACTTGTGTTAGTGACCAAATTGAGAGAATTGAAAGTTAGGGGGACAAAAGTATAAGGAATGAGGTTTGAGGGACTAACATTGCGATTAACCCCTTCCCAAGCTTAATCACTATAGACGTAGGACTCCAAGGATAGCTTTCTTCATGTTAAAGAAAGCCAAACAATTAAAAATTAAGAAAAGGAGATAAAAGTTCACCAGTAAGAGATTACACCAAGCTAGCACCTTAGTCATTGTCATCTTCCTCCTTCAAACACACACCTCAAACAAAAACCTCTATTGGAGAGCTATCTAAGCTTTACTTTCTTCCAATTTTTTATGCTATAGTATTGCTATCGAACGAGTAAGCAAAAGCCCTCCATTGATTCATTGATTCCATGACCAAAACTATGTCAAAGTCTAAGTTCAAGAAGGTATGAACTCTAGAATTTCCCTAGGGATATCAAGTTTGACCTCTATTGCTTTTCATAGCTATTAGGTTGCTATGATCTATTATTGATATTGAAATCCTTGTTTCTTTGTAGCTCAAGAGAACCAAGGTGAAGAATCACCAAATCCCTCTAATTCCACCAAGCTCAAGAACAAAGGAATTGTCATCCGGTAGCCTTGAAGTCTCGGAAGTATCGATGAGTTTAGTCAAAGTCTTGGGATTGGCTAGGTGCCTTTCCCGATTTCATTGATATTATTCATTGCATTTCTATTCATGAATTCAAGGTATGTTTACATCGAAACCTCGTAGGAGGTACCATCGGTAAGCTTTGGTAAGCTTATTACATTGTTAAGTTGATTATCGAATCCTTACATTTTCATTGATATCATTGAAACATCGAGGAATGCCATATTGATCATGTTATATAGTTATTGGCATTGCTACCTTTATTGTTATTGATACCGTTATAGTTATTGCCATTTCTATTGTTATTGATATTGGTTTAAGCATTGAATCCTTGGATACGAATGAACATGGGATACAATTGGCATGCCATAGAATTCATGAGCTCATTGGTACGGAGTGGACTACGGTCCTTGAGCTAGGGCTCTATTTGGCAGGAAGTGTTAGTGATGGTCTTATTGGAGACATTGGAGGATATTGACCATTTATTGTTGACGATGTTGGTTGGAATTCACGTATCCACATTTACATGTCGATCCAAGGAAATACATTATTTCAAGTTTGTTAAAACATGACTTGAGATGCATTTATAATGATGTACATGTTCATGATATTATTGGAATTTATGTTATTATTGTAGGCTACCTCACTAGGCTATGTAAGCCTAATGCATCTCATCTTCATGCATCTCTGGTTAAAGACGTGTCAGAACAAGGATTGGAGCAAGGAAGTTTTTGAAGCAAGTCACCAAACCAAGTTACATGTAATGTAAACTTTGTCCTTAAACTACTAGAAAGGTGTCATAGGGTCTAGACAAGTTGGTCTAGCCCTATTTTTGTATGTATGCATGGTCCACTATGTTAAATGGCTTAAAAGACAAAATATGGTATGTTAGCATTTTAACAAAATGGGAAAAATGGCCTAAGACACACTAATAAGGGAAAACTTAGTAAATGGATTCGTATCGACTTGAAATTTGTCATGCATATAGAAATAATGTTTATAAGCTTGTTGGTAAAATTTGGTAAACTTTGGTCATGGGTAAGGCTTCCAATTTGGATAAAAACCAGACAAAATATGATATTACAAACAGAGATGTACTGGTACGGGTGATGTCGTACAGGTACAGGCATGCAAAATTAATACAAGGTTTTAAGGCGTACCGATACTGATGTGGGAGTATCAATACGCCAAATCAACATTGGAATTTTACTATAGCACGAGTACTGGTACGGGTGGTGTCGTATCAATACCCTATTTGTGACTTAATTTGGGAATTTTGGGATTGCGTATCGGTACGGTAAAGGTTCCGTACTGATACATAGGCACTGAATCCCTCGTACCGATATGTTATGTTGCGCACCGATACTGGATTCAGGTTTTAAAGAAATTAATTTAGGGGCGTACCGGTACTACCTCCCGAGTACCGGTACCGATACAAGTGAGTTAGTTATTTGGTTTTGAAAACCTTGTAAAATAGTTACTGGTTCGGGTATGGTTTAATTAGATGTGCAAATAAATTCCAAAACCTGTGAATTTTCGTATGCAAGATAATCAAGCATAAAATTCCGCATTGATGATTCTAATTAGTGATAAGTCCTTAAAATTTGCAAGAATTACAATTTAGTCCTTAAGCTTGTATAAGTTATTAAAGGGTCATTGATTTATAATTTGGTTAAATTTGCATGGTCAATAGCCAAACATTGTATCAAACCATGTTATTAGTTCATTGTTCATAGTCCAAGTCAACAAAGTTAGTCAACCGTTCACTGTATTAATCATCGGTAGTGCTTTTCGACCCAGATTCCTACCAGACTGGGAAGAGGGTGTTACATTTGTGGTATCAGACTAGAGTTTAGTTGATTCTAAGACTAAACCGAAGTCTATTGTATTGTCATTGCATTGCATATGCCACTTATGAGTTTATTATTGTGTATATTGTGACTTGCGATTAATCCGATCCTTTTTTCTTTTATAATATATGATGTCTGACTCCAATAAATCTCATGAAGAAGTTAAACATATGACCGACTCATCGACTCATGGCGAGGATAAAAGGGGGGAGACCCTCCAAATTCAGAAATTCCTCCACAAGAATCATCAAATCTTGAACCCGTCCTGCAGACTACTCAATTCGAATATTACAAGAACATGACTAAGATGTTCAAACAATTTATGGCTACTCTTAAGTCTGAGCAGTCTGCACAGTCCTCTATAGCTGCCACTTCATCAAGCCGAACCCCTATTGATAAATTAGCCCAACACCAAGCCACTACCTTTATAGGAAAGGCTGGTGAGGATCTTGAAGCAACGAAATACTGGTTGGACAACACGATAAGAATTCTGACTAAGCAACTACAATGCCCAGATGAACACAAGCTCGAGTGTGCCTTAGCGTTGGCAGGCGAGGCTCTGCATTGGTGGGAAACCACAATACTTACCGCTCCCGAGGAAGCTGTAACTTGGGAGTTCTTTCTGCATGAGTTCGGGAAGAATTATATTAGTGAATACTACTTGGAAGAAAGTCGGGATACTTTCTGCATCTTAAGCAAGGTGAGAGGCCAGTGGAACAGTACATCCACGACTTCTGCAAGTATTGCAAGTGCAGTGATGAGTACATCAAGAAAGAAGAGGAAAAATGTAGAATGTTTGTAGTTGGGTTAAGTGATAAACTTCGACCCTTGTTCACTGCCTTGGGAATTATAGATTTCCAAGAGCTCGTGAATCAAGCGATCTCTACTAAAGCTGCACAGAAGTCGCAGAGGTTTAGTGGGCTGGCCCGATTTGAAAAGAGGCCTCGAGATAATTCTTGCCCACCTTTGCCATATAAGAAAGGAAAACAACAAGGATTCAAGCAACAATATCCCCAGCAATTCTCTCGATCAAGGAATTTTTCTAAACCGCAAACCATGTCTCAATCTGCTGTAAAAACAACCTCCATTGAGAGTACCAGAGGTTTGGGTCGAGAGTCACAATACCCTGTAGGTAATTTTTGTCAGAGGAGGCACCCTGCGGAACAATGTCGTAGACAATCCAGAGCATGTTACTTCTGTGGAGAGCAAGGTCACTACATTAAAGATTGTCCGATGAATGCTTCTTAGTCTTATGCACCAGTAATTCCAGCATCCCCTGCTCAGTCTTTCAAGGTTAAGGAACCGAAACAAGTTGCATCAGGAGCTTTAAGGAGACTTGGTGGCTCTACAAGAACTCCTAATCGACAAGAGTTTAAAGTTTCAGCTCAAGTTTACCACGTGAGGAGCAGAAAGGGGGATGAGGATCCAGACATTATAGCTGGTACTACTGTTGAATTATATACTCACCATTTTTATGCATTGATTAATCCTGGATCCACTCATTCCTTTATAAGTACTGTGTTGATTACAAGATTTAAGTTAACATCTAAACCCATAGTCTCCAAAATCGTTGTAACCAATCCTTTAGGTGATAGTGTTGTAATTGGATTAATACGAAAAAATTGTCCCCTCAAGATACGAGGGATGCCTTTTCTGGCCAACCTGATGGCCCTCCCTATTCATGAGTTTGTCGTTATTTTGGTACTTGATTGGCTCGGAGAGCATCAAGATTGGGTGGATTGTTCGAAGAGAAAGTTGTGTCTTAGAGGTCTTGGTAAGGAGAGAGAGTAACTCTTATGGACACTAGGGGCAAGAGATTAAAGTGCAACTTGGAACTACTTCGGTTTCTATTGCACCTTATCGGATGGCACCGATTGAACTCACCGAACTCAAGGTACAAATTCAAGTCCTGTTAGATAAAGGCTTCATTCAACCATGTTTCTCACCCTAGGGAGCTCTGGTTCTTTTTGTCATGAAGAAGGACGAATCAATGCGTCTTTGCATTGATTGCCAAGAATTAAACAAGCTCACCGTTAAGAACAAATATCTCTTACCAAGAATTGATGATTTGTTTGACCAGCTTAAGGATGCAACCATCTTTTGTAAAATTGACCTATGGTCTGGGTACTATCAAATAAGAGTCAAAGAATGTGACGTGCACAAGACAGCCTTCCGTACAAGGTATGGCCACTACGAATTCTTGGTTATGCCCTTTGGATTAACCAATGCACCGACTGCCTTTATAGATCTCATGAACCGGGTTTTTAGTCCCTATATCGATAATTTTTTAGTAGTGTTCATAGATGACATACTAATCTACTCCAAGAATTAAGCTGAACACCGCGACCATTTTCGCGTCGTGCTTTAAATCCTCCGGGAGAAGTAGTTATATGCCAAGTTTAGTAAGTGTGAGTTATAGCTCACTCAAGTTTCATTTATGGGACATGTAGTTTATGCTGAAGGTATTCAAGTAGATCTGAAGAAGATTCAAGCTATAGTGGAGTTTAGGCCACCGAAGAATGTTGGTGAAGTTCGTAGTTTTCTCGGTCTTGCTGGTTATTACAGAAGATTCGTTAAAGGATTTTCTATAATAGCAGCACCGTTAACAAAACTTCTATGAAATGATAAATCTTTTGAGTGGACTGAGAAACAACAATGCAGTTTTGATCAGCTTAAGCAAGTGTTGACTCATGCACCGGTCCTGACCTAGCCTAAGTCTGGAAAAGACTACACCGTGTATAGCGATGCATCGCATCAAGGGTTGGGATGTGTTTTGATGCAAGAGAGAATGGTTGTTGCATACGCATCGAGACAAATAAAGCCAGACGAAATAAACTACCCTACTCACGATCTTGAGTTGGTTGCGGTTGTCTTTGCCTTAAAGAACTGGAGGCACCATCTTTACGAAGAAAAATGCTACCTATACATCAATCACAAAAGCCTCAAATGCCTATTGACCCAGAAGGAGCTTAATCTTCGTCAAAGGAGATGGATGGATCTTCTCAAGGACTATGACCTTGTTATTGATTATCTGTAACACCCTTGGCCCGGATGTCACATTGGGCCCTCAGCCCTATAACCTTAATGGATAAAATTTTTCTTTTTCAAGCACAAAAACATAATAAGTCAAATAAGACATAAGTCCATACAATTAAAACATAGTTAAAATCCAAATATTTGAAAATAATATTCATGGAGCTCCAATTACAATTCTTAAAGCTTTCGACTTTGACTACTTGATACAAAATAAGAGTTACAAATTACATATAGGGTCATACGAAATACATAGCCCAATACATGTAGTAATTGTACTCAACAACTAAAGTCGATGTTGAAACCCAAGCCTGCTCCTTCAAGCCTCGCGACAACCTACTTACCTACGAACGGAAACAACGATTCTAAACGCTGAGCTAACAAAGCTTAGTGGATACTGATAAGTGTTCAAAAAGTACTATTTTTCTTACCCTTTTTACTCATATTAGTGTTAGACTTAGGCTCATATTAGTTGCATAGTTAGCCATTCATGCATTAATCCATGTTTTCTTCAATCCTTGAGCTTGATTACATAACTTGGTGATTTTTTGTGGAAATAGATGCTGCTTTGGTGTGTTTTTGTGTGTGTATGTGCAGGATCACTTGCCAAAGCAATGCCGAGCTAGTTGCCAGGGCAATGCATGAAGGATATGCCGAGCTAGTTGCCAGGGCAATGCATGAAGGAGACGCCGAGCCAGTTGCCATGGCATTTGTCGACAAAGACAAAATGCAATAGGGATGTCGAAATCCATGACTTTACAAGCCCAAGATGACATGGAGCAAGGCCCAAGCCCAAAGGAATTTGATTGCCATGCAGAGATTAAAGAAGAAATAAATTCCAAGAAGATAGGAGAAGTTCTAATAGGAATAAAATTATAATAAAGAATTATATTCTTTAAAGATAATTTAATTCCAACTCAAATTCCTCCTCAAAGAAGGACTTTGGCCTAGCCCTATAAATATCAAGGAGATTTCGACAAGATGAATGGAGAGAGCAAGAGGGAATTTCGACAAGACCAGGAGAGAGCAAGAGGGAAATTTTGACAAGTCCAAGTAGGGCAAGAGGAGAGAATTTTCGGCAAGCATCTAGGGCAAGGGATTTTCGACAAGCTTCATATTTTCTTCCTTCTTCGATTGGGTTCATGCTAGGGATTGTTTATCTTGTGTTTCTTTGGAACCTAGCCATGAACTAAATTTACTTGGCTATGGTTATTGTGTTTTGTGGTTGTGAGAAACTATTGGTTTTTGTTTAGGTAATAAGAGTTTGCACTTTTCTATTTCAAGGTTTATTCATTCTTGATTCTTATTATTGTTTGCGAGTGAATTGGGAGAGGATCTCGTGATTTCATCCATTTATCTAATATCGGGAGAGTTAGATTCAAGAAACGAATGAATATGATCTTTATTAAATCCAATGATGGTGAAGATTAATCCGGCTTAGGAATAAGTTAAGGATTTCAACGGCTAAGAGGAGCGCAAGATTGGTTGTTGTTCACCCTTGATTCACGCAGGGATGTATTATCAAGGCATGCACAAGTAGCTAGAGTTTCGACTTAGGGATAAGAAGAAACCATTGAAGAACGCTCGGCCGAACCTTGAAGTTGCTGCCCAGTCGCCCAAGTAGTTGCCCAACTAGTCGCCCAGGCAACCATCAATTAGTTGCCAAGGCAACCCCGTCGTGCAAGTTGCCACGGCAACTGAGTTGCCCGTGCACTCTTTTACCAAGACAATCCAATCAGCTATCACACCTCAACTCACGATAACCTGGCCTATCTCTCTCAATTGAATTCATCTTTTCTTTTACTTATTTGCTTTCTAGATTAGTTAAACTTCTATAATCTTTTACTTGTGTTTTTACTTTTTACAGTGCAAGAGACTAGATTCTTGAAGTAGCACCAATCCCTGTGGAGACGATATCTTTTATGCTATAACTTGCGACGTGTATACTTGCACAACTGCGTAGCACTTATTACGCGCAACAGATACACCGCCACTCAACTATGCTTCACGTAAATCATAAATAAAGTAATGCAACATGAATGATATCACGACAAGATAACGATGGCGCTACCATAATCACCTAAACACATAGCATCATGAATGTATGATCACAAACACATCATATATATGTATTTCATGCGTTCATACGACATCACACAAATAACACCCAACAACATTAAGTGAGGCATGCGTCCACACAGCATCGGGATCCTACACTACGAGTAAGCCCTGCGTCCACACATCATCGAGATCCTATAACCCTGGGGATGAGGCCCGCGTCCATACAGCATTGAGATCCTACACCTATGCCCGAAATCTCTCATCGAGCATCTTCAAATGAGGTATGCGTCCACACAACATCAGGATCCTACATTCGAAAGTCTTCAAGGTGTTGCAACACACTTCTATGGTATCCAAATCCCAACAACAAGGGATGAATCGACTAATTAGGCAACCCATCAGCACCCAGCAAGGGTCCTAACCACCATACAACATTGATCGATCCACCAAGGATCCCTATGAGTTTCTGCTTCACACAAATTACCTAGTAGTACCAAGTTATTAGACCCTTTATTTCACACACGGGTTTAAATCTCCATTTTCTCAGTTTTAATATTCCTTTTGTACCATAAAAGACCCTTTGGGCCCTTTAACTTGAATTATAGAACTCCCGAACGCAACCTCAAATTTCTTAGACAGATTGCCCAGCGAGTATCGATACTCCTATATGGGTATCGGTACACCTCTGTGGTATCGATACTCCCCTACGAGTACCGATACTCAATTTATGTTTGAAAGATTTAGTACGACAAGCCGTACCAATACATTTTCCTCCGTACCGATATGCAAAATCGATACATAACCACCTCGTACCGATCCCCACCCGTACCGGTACTCTTACCTTCGTGTACCGGTACGTGAAAGCCTTCCTCAAGCAATGGAATGATAGTACCAATACGCACCCTAGCGTACCGGTATGCTAAAGTGCTACTAGAATTCTTACTAAGCAAGGGGTACCGATAAATGAGAAGCCGTACCGGTACGCCCCTCATAACCCGTCTCCCTTTATTACAAAGGCGTACCGATATGGCCGCCCTATGTCGGTACACAATCCCAGAATTTAAAGACTAGGCTTGGATTTCTCCTAAAAACCCGACTTAACGTATATGGTTAAGCCCCAAATCGATCCTACAAGTTATGGTGAAGCTATTAAGTGAGTTTTTACCAATTTTTAGCCTTGATAATGCCAAATCCGCATTTTACTATTAAAGAGGTCAACCAAGGCATATCAAACCATAAACACCCAAATCATGCACAAAGCCTATTTTTATGATTTCCAGGAAATGATAGGAGTTAGTAGTGTACTAACCTTAGTTTAGCAACTGAAATGAAGCCTGTTGCGCGTAATAAGTGCTTCACAATTATGCAAGTGTACGCTTCGCAAGTTATAGTATAAAAGATATCATCTCCACAGGGATTGGTGCCACTTCAAGAATCTAATCTCTTGCACTGTAAAAAGTAAAAGAACACAAGTAGAAGATTGTAGAAGTTTTAACTAATAACTAAACTGAGAAAGCAATAAAGTAAAAGAATAAGTAATCAAATGAGAGAGAATAGGCCAGGTTATCGTGAGTTGAGGTGTGATAGCCGATTGGATCATCTTGGTAAAAGAGTGCAAGGGAAACTCAGTTGCCGTGGCAACTTGCACAGCGGGGTTGCCTTGGCAACTAATCGATGGTTGCCTGGGCGAATAGCTGGGCAACTACTTGGGCGGCTGGGCAGCAACTTCAAGGTTTGGCGGAATGTTCTTCAATTTTTTCTTCTTATCCCTAAGTTGAAACTCTAGCTATTTGTACATGCCTTGATAATACATCCCTGCGTGAATCAAGGGTGAACAACAACCAATCTTGCGCTCTTCTTAGCCGTTGAAATCCTTAACTTATTCTTAAGCCGGATTAATCTTCACCATCAATAGATTGAATAAAGACCATACTCATTCGTTTCTTGAATCTAACTCTCCCGATATTAGATAAATAGATGAAGTTACGAGATCCTCTCCCAATTCACTCGCAAACAAGAATAAGAACCAAGAATAAGTAAACCTTGAATTGAAAGTGCAAACTCTTATTAACTAAACAAAATCCAATTGTTTCTCACAACCACAAAACACAATAACCTTAGCCAAGTAGATTTAGTTCATGGCTAGGTTCCAAAGAAAGACAAGATAAAGAATTCCTAGTATAAACCTAATTGAACGAGAAAGAAAAAGATGAAGAATGGTTGAGCCTTGTCGATATCTCCCCCTTTGATCTTGTCAAAAATTCTCTCTTCTCTCCCCCTTAGAGTTGACGGCATGGTCTTTAATTTATAGGGCTAGGTCAAAGTCTTTTTTTTAGGAGGAAGTTAAGTTGGAATTAAATTATCTTTAAAGAATATTATTCGTTATTATATTTAAATTCCTTCTAGAACTTCTCCTATCTTCTTGGGATTTAATTTCTCTTTAACCTCTTCATGGAAATCAAACTTCTTTGGGATTTAGCTTTGCTCCACGTCATCTTGGGCTTATCTAGTCATCAATTTCGACTACCATATCATCTTATTCCTTGTCGAAAATCGCCTCAGCAACTAGCTCGGCATCTCCTTCATGCATTGCCCTGGCAACTAGCTCGACATCTCATTCATGCACTGCCCTGGCAACTGGTTATAGCCTTGTTTAGGCAAGTGATTCTGCACACACACAAAAACACACCAAAGCAGCATCTTTTTCCACAAAAATCTCCAAGTTATGTAATCAAGCTCAACGGTGGAAAGAAACGGGAATTAATGCATGAATGACTAATTATGCAACTAATATGATCCTAAGTCTAACAATAATATGAGTAAAAAGGGTAATAAAAATAGTACTTTTGAACACTTATCACACCCCCAAACTCGAACTATTGCTTGTCCTCAAGCAATGCAAACTAACAATTACCTGCCAAGACTTTAATCATCAAGGACATGCTTCAAACTTGAATTCAAACCTTGGAACCGTGGCACAAAGTCTGATCACCTTTTAATTTTTCGGATAGCACAAAAATTACCCAGAACCAAAGTATAATGCTCGTGACAATGTGTGTGCGTAGTTTTGTACAAGTTGATTTTCAAGATTCTATGTGAACAATAGGCTTTTATCAATTTAATTACCGGGGCATTTATTTTTATTTTCACTAGAGCCAATTTAGGGCACCTCTAGCAAAGTAAGCAATTTCTCATTTTATTTTAGTTGACTAGAGCCAATTTTGGGCACCTCTAGCGATTCTTTAATGTGCATTAACTACTAGAGTCAGTTTCGAGCACCTCTAGCAAGACAATGCATTTACTATTAGAGCCAGTTTCGGGCACCTCTAGCAAGAAATTAACTTTTAATTTTCAATTTTAAATTTACCCAAATTTTAAGCAACCTAAGTTCACTAAGTTTCTTTCAATCAACAAGCCACAACCGTGTAAAAAAATCAGCGTCATAGTGAAATTCTAAGTTCTTTTCATGCAATCCTAAAATTAAAGGTTCTTTCAATTAAGTGCAGTGGCAAAAATTCATCATTGGATATTCAACAAGTCTTAAGCAATTAAATCCAATTAAAGGCATGGCATGTAACATATGCAACCTATATGTGATTGCTAAAGATGAATGCAACTAAACATGAAACTAACTAGAAACCAACACCCCCCAAACTCAAGAGAAGTATTGTCCTCAATGTATGTAAAAGTAGAACAAAATTTAAAAGAAACTAAATGAAATGAGTTAGTCGGAGAGGTCGTCACCTCGAGTGATAAGTTTTCTTCGTGCCGTTTGCTTGATTCATATTCCGGTCGGTGGTTGAATGCTTGTGGCTGGTACCGCATGAATAGCATTGCTTTGATTTGATCCATGTTTCCCGATGCAGGTTCACTTGCCTGGGCATCAGTAGTTGTCGGGGCATTCTCTGTTGTGGTTGCCATGGCATTCTTTGTTGTGGTTGCCGTGGCAAGTAGTCGGCGGTGAATTTCCTTAGCATGGTGGTTGTGAGTCTTGTAGTGGAAAAGAAAAGAAAACAAAGAAAACCTGGAAACTAAAGATAATGAAGAAAAAATAAAATAAAATATCTCATAAAAATTCCAAAAATAAATAAAGAAAAAAATAACCGAAAATAATAAAAAAATAGTTCAAAAAAAAGAAAAAGAAAAAGAAAATATCGAAAGGAGAGAATGCTCATACATCTCCTAAGGTGACCACTTCTTTGTTACGTTCTACATGGGCACCGTTGTAGTGCTTCAATCTTTGTCCGTTAACTTTGAATTCATGTTCTTCAGTGATGGACTTGATTATCACGACACCATGGGAGAATGGTTTGACAACTTCGAATGGTCCCGACCATCTTGATTTTAGTTTTCCCGGGAATAGTTTCAGCCGAGAACTAAATAAGAGAACTAGTTGCCCTGGCATGAATTGTCGTGGCAATAGTTTCTTGTCATGCCATTGCTTTGTTTTCTTCTTGTAGATTCGTGCATTGTTATAGGCGAGTGCACAAAATTCTTCTATCTCGTTGAGGTCCAACAAATGCTTTTGCCTGACACTTTCCCAATCCATATTCACGGTCTTGATTGCCCAATATACCTTGTGTTCAATTTCCACCGGTAGATGGGATGTTTTGCCATAGACAAGTCGGAAGGGAGACATACCTAAGGGTGTTTTGAATACAGTGCGATATGCCTAAAGTGCCGTCATCTAGTCTTACTGACCAATTCTTCATAGAGCGATTTACAACTTTCTCAAGTATACCATTCAATTCTCAGTTGGAAATTTCTGCTTGCCCATTGGTTTGTGGGTGATATGCCGTGGAATTCTTGTGAGATACACCAAAGCATTGTAACATCTTGGCGATGAGTTTGTTGTCGAAGTGCTTGCCTTTATCACTGATAATTGCTCTCTGCATCCCAAACCGTGTAAATATATTTTTTTGCAAGAATCGTTGCACGGTCTTGGAATAGTTGGTGGGAACTGCAGCTGCCTCAACCCTTTTAAACACGTAGTCGACGGCAAGTAGAATGTAGAGGTTGCCGAATGAAGATGGGAAAGGTCCCATAAAATCAATCCCCCATACATTGAACAATTCCACCTCGATGATGTTTTGGAGCGACATCTCATGTCGTCTAGAGATATTGCCCGTCCTCTGGCAACGATCACATTGCTTGTAAAACTCTTGGGCATCTTTGTACAGTGTTGGCCAATACAAACTGGATTGCAAAACTTTGACCGTGGTACGTGTTCCTCCAAAATATCCTCCATAGGGTGAAGAATGGCATTGTTGGAGTACGTTCTGCTGCTCCTCTTCAGGGACACATCGGCGTATAACCTGATCTGCACATTGTTTAAACAAAAGAAGCTCGTCCCAAAAGTAATGCTTAGCATCATGGCAGAACCGCTTCTTCCCTTGGTGAGTAAGGCCATAAGGTAAGATACCACAAACAAGGAAATTAAATAAATCCGCGTACCAGGGTATTGCCGAGGCATGTGTTTCTAGAGTTGCCGAGGCATACGCGTCCATGGTTGCCGAGCCGAGGCGTATGCGTCGAGAGTTGCTGAAGCGTCGAGGGTTGCTGAGGCATGCGCATCCATGGTTGTCGAGGCGTGCGCGTCCATGGTTGCTGAGGCGTGTGTATCAGTGGTTGCCGAGGCACGCACATCCATGGTTGCCGAGGCATCAGGGGTTGCCGAGGCGTGCGCATCCTTGGTTGCCGAGGCAACTAACAGTTGCTCATCCAGGAATGCATCGCATATCTCTAAATCCGCGTCCTCCTCCCTATTGCATTCTAAGCGTGATAAGTGATCGGCCACTTGATTTTCTATTCCTTTCTTGTCCTGAATTTCAATGTCAAACTCTTGTAAAAGCAATATCCAATGAATCAAAAGAGGTTTGGCATTCTTTTTAGCAAATAGATACATAATTGCCGAATGGTCCGCATGAACAATTACCTTTGTACCAATCAAATAGGACCGAAACTTGTCAAATGCGAAAACTACGGCTAGTAACTCTTTCTCCGTTGTTCTGTAATTCACTTGAGCACTATTAAGAGTTTTACTAGCGTAGTATATCACATGAAAGGTCTTACCTGTGCGTTGGCCTAGGACTGCTCCTACCGCGAAATCACTTGCGTCACACCTGAGCTCAAAAGGTAGCGTCCAATCTGGTGGAACGACAATGGGTGCCGAGGTAAGCTTTTCCTTTAGGGTTTCGAATGCTTGGGTGCAAGAATCATCAAAATTAAAGACTTTATCCTGTTGAAGCAAATTTCACAAGGGTTTAGTAATTTTAGAAAAATTATGAATGAACCTCCTGTAAAAGCCTGCATGTCCAAGAAAGCTTCAGATTCCTTTAACCGAACTTGGTGGGGGTAATCTCTCGATCACGTCCACCTTGGCTTTGTCTAATTCAATTCCCTTAGATGAAATCTTGTGGCCGAGCACTATTCATTCATCTACCATAAAATGACACTTCTCCCAATTAAGGACTAAATCGGTTTCTTCACATCTTGCCAACACCTTCTCTAAATTGCTGAGGCAGTTGTTGAAGTCATTACCAAAAATGAAAAAATCATCCTTGAAGATCTCAAGGAAGTCTTCGACCATGTCTGAAAAGAGTGCCATCATGCATCTTTGGAAGGTTGTCGGGGTGTTACACAATCCGAGCGGCATCATTCGGAAAGCATAAATACCATATGGGCATGAGAAGGTTGTCTTTTCTTGATCTTCTGGTGCTATGGCAATTTGATTGTAACCTGAATAACCATCAAGAAAACAATAAAAGAGTTTACCTACAAGACGGTTAAGCATTTGATCGATAAAGGGTAATGGGAAGTGATCTTTCCTAGTGGCTTTGTTTAGCTTTCGATAATCCATACAAACCCTCCAACCAGTCACAGTCTTGGTTGGAATGAGTTCATTGTTTTCATTACTTACCACCGTTATACCTCCTTTTTTTGGTACACATTGTACCGGACTTACCCATGTACTATCAGAGATAGGGTATATAATGCCGGCGTCAAGCCACTTGATGATTTCTTTCATTACAACCCCTTTCATGGGATGATTCAGTCTCCTTTGGGCCTCAATCGAAGGTTTGTGATCATCTTCCAACAAAATCTTGTACATACACACTGCCGGGCTAATTCCCTTCAAGTCGGCAATTGTCCACCCTATTGCCTTCTTGTGTAGATCAACATTTTGATCAGCTTCTTTTCCTGCTTAGGTTGTAACTTAGAGGAAATAATTACAGGCAATGTATTATCGGTTCCCAAGTAAACATATTTTAGTTGCTCTGGTAACTGTTTCAACTCAAGAATCGGTGGTTGTTTAATAGAGGGTTTTTCAAGCTTACCTTTCTTACCTAAGTAATCCAGTGGTTCAAAGTATGTACCTCATCGATTGACTAACCAATTTGCCTTTTCTTGTTGTTCCTCATCGATCGGTTCTTCATACTCCTCAGGTTCCTCTTGATCGGCAATGTAGTTGCCGAGGCAACTAAATTCCTCGTTGAAGTTAAACTCTGTCGTGACATGGAGAAGTTGGCATTCTTCCGAATCATCGGCATGCCTTAGGGTTTGGAACACATTTAGTTTAACTTGCTGGTCATTCACCCTCATTGTGAGTTCTCCCTTTTCAACATTGATCAAGGTTCTCCCTGTTGCTAGGAAGGGTCTCCCGAGAATGATAGGTGCATGTTCATCTGCTTCACAATCCAAAATAATAAAGTCAGCGGGAAAAATAAATTTATCAACTTTTACCAGTATGTCTTCGATTTTTCCCTCTGGATGCACATAGGATCTGTCGGCTAGTTGTAGCATAACTGTTGTAGGTCTTACCTTCCCGATTCCTAGTTTCTGGAAAATCGATTTAGGTATCAAGTTTATGCTTGCTCCAAGGTCACATAATGCTTTCCCGACATAGTGGTTTCCGATGGAACAAGGTATTGTGAAACTTCCGGGATCCTTTAACTTGGGTGGCATGCGATTGTGCAACATGGCCATGCATCCTTCTGTTGCGGCAACTGTTTCAAACTCTCATAGCCTTGTTCTCTTGGACACAATGTCTTTTAGAAACTTGGCATAGTTTGGCATTTGTACAATCGCCTCAACCAATGGCAAGTTGACGTGGACTTGCTTTAGGATATCAAGGAACTTATTGAATCGATATTCTTGCTTTTTTCGCTTCAACCTTTGTAGGAATAGTGGTGGAAGTCGGATATCTTCGATCCTTTCATTGGTCTGGAACCTGATTAATGGCATTGCCGGGGCAACTGGAGTTGTCGAGGCATTATCAACTAGGGTTGCCGTGGCGTGCCTATCGTTGGTTGCCGAGGCATCCTTATCGCCGGTTGCCGAGGCATGCTTATCGCTGGTTGCCGTGGCAATTCCTGGTTCAGCATCTGAGGCTTTGCCGCTGAGTTCATCTTGATCTTTTTGTGGAGTTTTGTTTGATGAGCGAGCTTGAGCCTCTTTAAGTTGTTGGCCACTTCTAGTGGTGATTGCCTTACATTGCTCATGGCCTCTTACGACTTCAGTATCGCTAGGTAAACCTCCTTGCGGTCTAGTATTCAGGTTTTGAGCAAATTGCCCGACTTGATTTTCCAATGATTTGATTGCCACCTCTTGGTTTTGCAATCTCATCCTGGTCCTGTTAATAAAAGCATCAGTTCTTTTTATGAAGTTACTATTCTCAGCCATATAAGATTCAGTTTTCAACATAAAAGCATTGAGAGAATTTTCCAAAGAACTAGATGTTGTCGGTTGTTGCTGCGGCAACTGTTGCCATTGCATATTCTGCTGGAATCTCGATGCTTGTGCATTCTGATTGTTATGGTTTAGAGCATTGTTGGGATTACTCCATGAAATATTCGGGTGCTTCTTCCAACCTGGATTGTATGTATTGGACATCACATTGTTGTTCTAGTTGTAATTCCCCACATAAAAGCTGGATTCTACATACATTCAGAAGAATCATGGTTACCACCACATAACTCACAAAAGGAATCCATTACCTTGACTTCCCGTGTGTTGTTTAGTTTTTGCATGTTCTGGACCATCTTAGTTAGAGTGGCCAATTGTGCCGAAATTGAGTCTGATGATCCCAGTTCATGTATTGTGGCTTGTCGTCTAACTCCTCCTATTCTAGCAGAGGGGAATTGATAATCATTCTTGGCAAGCCTGTTTAGAATTTGCATTGCTTCCTCCGGTGACTTATCTAGGAGTATGTCGTTTACCGAGGCATCTAGCATCATCCTTGTTGGTGTATTCACAGCGTTGTAAAAGATTGTTACTTGTGTCCACACTGGGAATCCGTGTAGGGGGAATTTGTGCAGAAGTTCTCTATATCGCTCCCAAGCCACGTACATGGATTCATCACCTGCCTGCCGAAAAGAAGTAATTTCGTTACGAAGCTTATTAGTCAAATTTGTATGATTAAATCGAGCAAGGAAATCACGACAAAGATCGGTCCAAGATCCTATTGATCCGGCAAGAATACTATTTAACCATGCTTTTTCCCTATCCCTCAGTGAATAGGGGAATAATCTTAGTCGTAAAACATCGGGGGTGACTCCTTGTATTTTGAATGAATTGCAAATCTCGAGGAAAGATTTAAGATGTTGTCGTGCATCTTCAGTTGCTGAGCCGCCAAATTGACCAATTGTGTTGATCATATTAAACATCACCGGTTTTAATTCAAAGTGGTCAGCTTCAATTTCAGGTGTGACAACTCCTGGATTGAGTCCATAAAGATCTTCTTCAAGATAGTCTCGAATAGTTCTGTTTCGTGCAAGAATCACTCCTCCTCCTGCTGGAACATCATGATTCATATTGCCGTCTTGATTAGCCATTGCTACTCTTAACCTTCGTCTAAGTCTTTGCAAGGTTCGTTCGATTTCTGGATCAAAGGGATATTCTGGTGTAATCGGTCTCGCCCTGGTCATATACCAATGCAAAACCAAAGTTTGTTAACCCTTTGAATCTTAAACAAGAAAAATAAACAGTGCAAGAAAATAAAAACAAAGCCGCTATTGCCAATCCCTGGCAACGGCGCCAAAAACTTGTTGTGCCTAATAAGTGCTCCGCAATTGTGCAAGTGTACACGTCGCAAGTTATAGTATAAAAGATATCATCTCCACAGGGATTGGTGCCACTTCAAGAATCTAATCTCTTGCACTGTAAAAAGTAAAAGAACACAAGTAGAAGATTGTAGGAGTTTTAACTAATAACTAAACTAAGAAAACAATAAAGTAAAAGAATAAGTAATCAAATAAAAGAGAATAGGCCAGGTTATCGTGAATTGAGGTGTGATAGCCGATTGGATCATCTTGGTAAAAGAGTACAAGGGCAACTCAGTTGTCGTGGCAACTTGCACAGCGGGGTTGCCTTGGCAACTAATCGATGGTTGCCTGGGCGACTAGCTGGGCAACTACTTGGGCGGCTGGGCAGCAACTTCAAGGTTCGGCAGAGCGTTCTTCAATGGTTTATTCTTATCCCTAAGTCAAAACTCTAGCTATTTGTGCATGCCTTGATAATACATCCCTGCGTGAATCAAGGGTGAACAACAAACAATCTTGCGCTCTTCTTAGTCGTTGAAATCCTTAACTTATTCTTAAGCCGGATTAATCTTCACCATCAATAGATTGAATAAAGACCATACTCATTCGTTTCTTGAATCTAACTCTCCCGATATTAGATAAATAGATGAAGTTACGAGATCCTCTCCCAATTCACTCCCAATTGTTTCTCGCAACCACAAAACACAATAACCTTAGCCAAGTAGATTTAGTTCATGGCTAGGTTCCAAAGAAACACAAGATAAAGAATTTCTAGCATAAACCTAATAGAACAAGAAAGAAAAATATGAAGAATGGTTGAGCCTTGTCGATATCTCCCCCTTTGATCTTGTCGAAAATTCTCTCTTTTCTCCCCCCTTGGAGTTGACGGCATGGTCTTTAATTTTTAGGGCTAGGTCAAAGTCTTTTTTTAGGAGGAAGTTAAGTTGGAATTAAATTATCTTTAAAGAATATAATTCTTTATTATATTTAAATTCCTTCTAGAACTTCTCCTATCTTCTTGGGATTTAATTTCTCTTTAACTTCTTCATGGAAATCAAACTCCTTTGGGATTTAGCTTTGCTCCACGTCATCTTGGGCTTATCTAGTCATCAATTTCGACTACCATATCATCTTATTCCTTGTCGAAAATTGCCTTGGCAACTAGCTCGGCATCTCCTTCATGCATTGCCCTGGCAACTAGCTGGGCATCTCCTTCATCCACTGCCATGGCAACTGGTGCTAGCCTTGTTTAGGCAAGTGATTTTGCACACACACAAAAACACACTAAAGCAGCATCTTTTTCCACAAAAATCTCCAAGTTATGTAATCAAGCTCAACGGTGGAAAGAAACATGAATTAATGCATGAATGACTAATTATGCAACTAATATGAGCTTAAGTCTAACAATAATATGAGTAAAAAGGGTAATAAAAATAGTACTTTTGAACACTTATCAAAGCCTTCCTCCAAGCTTCAAGCCTTCTTCCCTTCTTGAACCCTTGATGAACTCCCCACCTCTTTCACTACATGGGAAAATTGTAAAACGAATTATAACGTTGCTTAGGGTTTAAAGAGATTATAAACATAATCTAAGCCCAAGATTAGAGCTCTCAAAACCCAAACTCATTCAACCCTCTAAACCTCCAACAACTTTTTCTTCCACCAACCTAAACAAAGCTTACCTTGAAATGTAGATCCTTGGATATTGGTAAAACTTCCCTCCACAAGCCAAACGTGATTCACAACACAACTCACAAAATTCTACCTTTGATAGGGGTGTTCTGGGTGAGAGGGAGAGAGTTTGAAAAGGAAGAAAAAAGTATTAAAGCAAGGTGATCTCACCTCTCTGCACAATGCAGAAAATAAGCCTTCCCCCAACTCTTCAAAATAAAATTTTACCAAAATACCCCTTTTCCTCTCTTCTCAATCCAACCCAAAAACCACATGAGCCCAACATACAAGCTAGCCTAAAAGGATCTTATAAGCCCAAAACACGACCCAAATACGAGGCCCATACCTCGATTAAACCCGACCCTCAAATTTTGAAATTTAGGTCGTTACAACTTTCTCCTCCTTAAAGAACATTTTGTCCTCGAAATTTGCCTGATGGAAACAAATGCGGGTAGAGTACTCTCATATCGTCCTCAACCTGCCACATTGCTTCCTCAACACCGTGGTTCCTCCATAACATTTTAACCAATGGTACACACTTGTTGCGACGCTTTTTGACTCCTCTATCAAGCACTCTCATCGGTTCTTCCTCACACGTTAAATCTATGCTAATCTCAATGTCCTCAAGCGGTACGACATGCGAAGGGTCTAAACAGTAGCGTCTCAACATAGACACATGAAAAATATTGTGGATACATGCCAACTTCAGAGGCAAGGCTAACCGGTAAGCCACTGGCTCGACTCTTTCAAGCACCTCATATGGCCCGATGTACCTTGGGGTCAATTTTTCTTTGCGCCCAAACTGGATGATTCTTTTCCACGGAAATACCATGAGGATCACTTTTTCACCAATATCATACTCGATGTGCTAGCATTTCTGATCCGCATAGGCCTTCTGATGATCGAAGGCCGCTTGCAACATTTTCTTAATGATCTGAACTTTCTCTTCAGTTTGTCTAACCAAATCAAACCCCACGATCCTCTTCTCATTGAGCTCGGTCCAACACAAAGGTGTCCTACACCTACACTCATACAAAGCATCAAAAGGAGCCATCTTTATACTCGACTGGTAACTGTTACTGTAAGCAAACTCTACAAGCGGTAAATGGTCCTCCTAACTCTTTGTAATTTCCACAATACAACATCGGAGCATATCCTCGAGAATTTGAATAACACGCTAAGATTGTCCATCGGTCTGAGGGTGAAAAGCTGTACTGAAATGCAACTTGGTGTCCAAAGTATTATGGATCTTCTTCCATAATCTAGCTGTGAAATGTGGGTCCCTATCTGAAATGATCGATAATGCAGTCCATGCAACCTCACTATCTCCTTGATATACAGCTGAGCTAGCCTTTCCAAGGTGAAATCCATACGTACATGCAAGAAATGAGCAAACTTGGTCAAATGATCCACTATCACCCAAATAGAATCATGTTTTCTTTGGGTCATTGGTAAGCTAGTGTCAAAGTCCATGGTGATCTGATCCCACTTCCATTGTAGAATCTGAATCGGTTGAAGCAACCCGGACAGAACCTGATTTTTTGCCTTCACTTGTTGACAAGCTAAGCATCTTGTCACAAAACAGAGACATCTCTTTTCATACTCAGCCACCAATAAAAAGGGCGAAGGTCCTGGTACATCTTTTTGCTCCCCGAATGTATAGAAAAGGGCTATGGTGTGCCTCCCTTAAATCCTCTAAACTGTAACACATAATCGACCTCTAAAGTACAAGTACCCACCATCTTTACCTCAAAGTCTGAGCCTCGCCTCTCTAAACTGCTTCAATATGTGCTACCAGTTTCTCATCCAAAACCTGGGTCCTCTTTATCTCTTGTACCAACGTAGGCTCGATCCGAAGCTCGGCTAGTAGTCTACCATCCTCGGTCATCCATAACCGGGCAAACATGGCCTTCAAGTTCGACATAGATTTCTGACTCAAGGCATCAACTATAACATTTGCTTTACCGGGATGATACTCTATGATGCAATCATAATCCTTCAACAATTCAATTCACCGTCATTGCCTCAAATTCAACTCCTTTTGAGTAGGCAGGTATTTCAAACTCTTATGATCGGTGTAGATGTAGCATTTTTCCTCGTACAAGTAGTGTCTTTGAGTAGGCAGGTATTTAGCGCGATGATAACTGCATCAAGATCAAAATCATGGGTAGGATAATTTCTCTCATGAGGTTTAAGTTGCCTTGAGGCGTAAGGAACCACCTTACCCTCTTGTATGAGCACACAACCTAGCCTATTTAAGAAGGCATCACTAAACATGACATACTATTTTCACTATTTGGGTTGTGTTAAGACATGAGCCTCTGTGAGATAAGCTTTTAATTGCTTAAAACTTTGTTGCCTTCTCTCATTCCATTCAAAGAAACCCCTTTCTGCAACAATTTGGTCAACAGTGCGGCTATAATGGAAAACTTTTAACAAACCACCTATAATACATGGCAAGACCTAGGAAATTATGAACTTCTAAAATATTCCTTGGGGGTTTCCACTCCACCACAGCCTGAATTTTCTGAGGATCCACGCGGATCCCATCCGCGGCAACTATGTGGCCTAGAAATGCCACTTCTTAGAGCCAAAACTCACACTTACTGAACTTGACAAAGAGACGTCTATCTCTTAGAGTCTATAGAACCAAACGCAGATGGTAATCGTGCACTTCTTCCGAGCGCGAGTACACCAAGATGTCACCAATGAAGACCACAACAAACTGATCCAAATACGGTTGAAAGATTTGGTTCATTAGGTCCATAAAAGTTGCAGGTGAGTTGGTAAGCCCAAACGGCATTACTAAGAACTCGTAGTGCCCGTACCGCATCCTAAAAGCATTTTTTGGACATCCTCATCCAACACCTTCAACTGGAAGTATCCCGACCTCAATTTGATCTTAAAAAACACCTGGGCACCTCTCAACTGGTCAAATAAATTGTCAATCCCCATAAGGGGATAATAGTTCTTTATCATTACCTTGTTAAGCTGCTGGTAATCAATATACATCCTCATTGACCCATCTTTCTTTTTGACAAACAGGATCGGTTCTCCCCAAGGCGAGACGCTCGGTCAGATAAAACATCTTTCTAGCAACTCTTAGATTTGTTTCTTCAATTCTTTTATCTCTACCAGTGCCATCTGATACGGCACGATGGATACTGGTGCTGTACTCGGTATTACATCAATTCGAAACACTAACTCATGGTCAAGAGATAGTTCGGGCAACTCTTTTGAAAACACATCGATAAACTCGTTAATAGTCTGAAGGTTCTCAAGCATCAGACCCTCAATCCTCGCATCAACCACGTGAGCCAAGAAGGCTTCACAGCCTTGTTACATTAACCTCTGAGTTGACAAAATCGACACCACAATGGAAAGGCACAGATTCCTTTCCCCTATCACAAAGAGCATAGAACCATTCGTAACATGAAGTTTCAAACTCTTCGCTATACATCCTAGACTAGCATCGTGCTCGAAGAGCCAATCTATCCCCAAGATGGAATTGAACTCTTGAAAAGGAAGTACCATTAAATACGCTGGCAATAATAACCCCTGAACCTCAATCGGGCACCTTCGATATACCTTATCTACTAACACATCATACCCCAAAAGACTAGTCACACGGACTCCTATCTCAAGATCCTCGGTAGGAATACCCCACTACTAAGATATCCCACTACATATGTAGGAGTGGGTAAATCCCGAATCCACAAGAGCAACTATGGGATCTGAGAACAAGGTAAACGTACCTGAGATAACATCTGTAGCTGCGCAGTCCTCCTAAGCCCTGACCATATAATGCCTAGCAGGTGCTCTCGTAGTAGAATGAAAGATGCCTCCCGATACATGGCTCGCTCTTTCCCGAGTGAGGCCTTGACCCCTTTGGGCAGGATATATAGTCATCTGAACCTGATCCGGAGAGGTCACAACAGCTACAAGGCAATCCTTCACGAAATGGTCTGGTGACCCACACTGGAAACAAACTCTTACTGCTCCCCAACACTCGTCTCTATGCTTGTGTCCACACTGATTGCAAACTGGAGCACCCGTACTCATTTGTGAACCATCTGGGCTCATCATGGATGAAAACGAAGATGGCCTCTTATGGCTAGCCGACTCAGACCTCCATTTCGATCTCAAACTCTGATTTGAAGCTCCCCTATTATGGTTCCACCAGTTTCTACTCCTCCAGAGTAGGTCTGCAAGTTGTTGTTGAGGGATTCTGGGTCCTTCTACTAAACTTCCTTGCCCACCAGACGGGCCATACGTTAGGCCTTGCACCTACTCAAGAGACTTGGCACTCGAAGTCAACTCTAAGAACACCTTCGGTGGTGCAGCAGTTAGATAAGTCTGAATTTCATTCTTCAAGCCCTTCAAAAACCTCTTGCACCTCATATTTTCCATGGCGACCAATTCAGGGGCATGTATACTCAACTGGAGAAACTCTTGCTCATACTCAAAGACTGATCAGTTCCCTTTCACCAGATGATTGAACCGGTCCCTCAAGGTGTCAATGTGAGCCTCGCCCACATACTTCTTCTCGAACTCCTTGAGGAAGTCATCCCAAGTCGGTCGATTGGGGTACCACTCAAGCTTTACCGTCTCCAAATATTTGAAACAGTATTTATAGAGCTCCAATTACAATTACTTTAAATATTCGACTTTGACTACTTGATACAAAATAAGAGTTACAAATTACATATAGGGTCTACGAAATACATAGCCTAATACATCTAGTAATTGTACTCAACAACTAAAGTCGATGCTGAAACCCAAGCCTCGATGGTGCTCCTTCAAGCCTCGCGGCAACCTACTTACCTGCGAACGAAAACAACGATTCTGAACGCTGAGCTAACAAAGCTTAGTGGATACACCGCCACTCAACTATGCTTCATGCAAATCATAAATAAAGCAATGCAACATGAATGATATCATGGCAAGATAACGATGGCGCTACCATAATTGCCTAAACACATAGCATCATGAATCTATGATCACACACACAGCATATACATGTATTTCATGAGTTCATACAGCATCACACAAATAACACCCAACAACATTAAGTGAGGCCCGCGTTCACACATTATTGGGATCCTACACTACGAGTAAGACTCGCGTCCACACAACATCGGGATCCTATACACCTGGGGATGAGACCCGAATCCACACAGTATCAGGATCCTACATCCATGCTTGGAATCTCTCATCGAGCATCTTCGAATGAGGCTTACGTCCACACAGCATCGGAATCCTACATTCGAAAGTCTTCAAGGTGTTGTAACACACTTTTATGGTATCCAAATCCCAACAACAAGGGATGACTCGACTAACTAGGCAACCCATTAGCACCCAGCAAGGGTCCTAGGCACCACACAACATCGATCGATCCACCAAGGATCCCTATGAGTTTCTACTTCACACAAATTACCTATTGTTACCAAGTTATTAGACCCTTTATTTCACACATAGGTTTAAATCTCTATTTCTCAGTTTTAATATTCCTTTTATACACTAAGAGACCTCTTGGGCCCTTTAACTCGAATTATAGAACCTCCAAACACAATATCAAATTTCTTAGGTAGATTACCCAGCGAGTACCGGTACTCTTATATGGGTATCGGTATGCCTCTCTAGGTATTGATACTCTCCCAATATCGGTAGGTAACCACACTGTACCAATCTCCACTCGTACCGGTACTCTTACCTTAGTGTACAGGTACGCGAAAGCCTTCCTCAAGTAATAGAATAGTAGTACCGATACACAATCTAGCGTACCGGTACGCAAAAACTCTACTAGAATTCTTACTAAGCAAGGGGTACCGATACATGAAAAGTCGTACCAATACGTCCCTCACAACTCGTATCCCTTTATTACAAAGACGTACTGATACTGGTTGCCCTGTATCAGTACGCGATCCCAGAATTTAAAGACTGGGTTTGGATTTCACCTAGAAACCCCACTTAACCCATATGGTTAATCCCAAAATCGATCCTACAAGTTATGGTGAAGCTATTAAGTGAGTTTCTACCAATTTTTAGCCTTCATAATGCCAAATTCGCATTTTACCATTAAAGAGGTTAACCAAGGCATATCAAACCATAAACAACAAAATCATGCACAAAGCCTATTTTTATGATTTCCAAGAAACGACAGGAGTTAGTAGTGTACTAACCTTAGTTTAGCAACTGAAATGAAGCCTTCTTCCAAGCTTCAAGCCTTCTTCCCTTCTTGAACCCTTGATAAACTCCCCACCTATTTCACTATATGGGAAGATTGTAAAATGAATTATAACGTTGCTGAGGGTTTACAAAGATTAGAAACATAATCTAAGCCCAAGATTAGAGCTCTCAAAACCCAAACTCGTTCAACCCTTTAAACCTTCAACAAATCTTCCATCCACCAACCCAAACAAAGCTTACCTTGAAATTTAGATCCTTGGATGCTGGTAAAATATCCCTCCACAAGCCAAACGTGATTCACAACACAACTCACAAAATTCTGCCTTTGATAGGGGTGTTTTGAGTGTAAGAGAGAGTTTGAAAAGGAAGAAGAAGGTATTAAAGCAAGGTGATCTCACCTCTCTACACAATGCAAAAAATAAGCCTTCCCCCCAACTATTCAAAATAAGTATTTACCAAAATACCCCTTTTCCTCTATTCTCAACCCAACCCAAAAACCACATGAGCCCAACATACAAGCTAGCCCAAAAGGCTCCTATAAGCCCCAAAACATGACCCAAATACGAGCCATATGCCTCGATTAAACCCGACCCTTAAATTTTGAAATCTAGGTCGTTATATTATCACCTAGGCAAGCCAACGTTGTAGCTAATGCACTCATCCGTAAACCTTCTCCTGGTAAGTATCAATATTTGATATTGAACCTCAAGTATTGATAATTATATAAAAAATTACAACAACGTTATTGCATTGTAGCTCTTCGAGCTATCAATGCTCATTTCAAGTTATAGAAACATCGACATTTAGTGGTTGAACTTCAAGTTTAGTCTACCATTATGGTGAGAATCAAGTCATTGCAAGACCAAGATCCTGAATTGCAAGCCGCTGTTTCCAAACTTCAGAGTAATCCCGATCTCGATTTTAAAATTAACTCTAAAGGACTCTTTTGCTTTCGTGATAGAATTTGTATACCAAGTGAAGAATCCTTTCGCGATGACATTCTTAAGGAAGCATATAGTAGCCCATTTTTGATTCATCTAGGGTCGGTGAAGATGTATAAAGACCTTCAGAAACTATATTGGTGGACTGGAATAAAGAGGGCTATTACAGAATTTGTATCAAGGTGTCCTACGTGTCAGTGAGTCAAGGCTGAGCATAGTGTTCCCACGAGATTATTGCAACCTATTGAACTTCCTCAATAAAAATGGAAAGGAATAACCATGGATTTTGTCAGTGTTCTACCATTGACTCTAGCTAAGCATGACGTTATTTGGGCCATTGTTGACTATTTTACCAAGTCAGATTATTGCTTACCTGTCAGAATAGACTACAGTCTTCCTAAGTTAGCTTACTTGTACATTAAGGAAGTGATCAGACTCCAAAGAGTACCCAAGTCAATCATCTCTAATCGAGATCCACATTTTGCTTCACGATTCTGGAAAGCATTACAAGGAGCTCTAGGCACCTGAGTCAATCTTAGTACAACCTTTCACCCTCAATCTGATGGTCAATCGAAAAGGGTAATTCAGATATTGAAAGACGTGTTTCATACATGTGTCATTGATTTTGAAGGAACGTGAGAGAAGTTCCTACCTCTCATCGAGTTTCCTTACAAAAACAGTCATCAATCATCTATTGGAATGTCACTATATGAATCATTGTATGGAAGGAGATGTAGAACACTGTTATGCTAGTATGAACTCAGTGAAGGCAAGATGTTAGGCCCTGACTTACTTTGGGAAACTGAAGAACGGGTTACCATCATTCATGACAATTTAAAGAATGCCTTTGACCGACAAAAGGCCTATGCTAATCTCAAGATGAGATATATACTGTATGAAGTTGGTGAAAAAGCTTTCCTGAAAGTCTTCCTATGGAAGAAGATCCTTCGTTTTGGCAAAAGGGGGAAGTTAAGTCCCCGATTCATTGGACCATTTTAGGTGACTGAAAGAGTTGGTCATGTGGCCTATCGACTAGCTTTACCCCAGGAGCTGAGCTAGATTCATGATGTATTCCATGTATCCCATCTCATGTTATTGAACCCGAATCGGTAGAACTCTAATCCAATCTGACGTATGAGGAAGAACCAGTACAAGTATTGGCAGGAGAAGTCAAGAGACTTTGAAACAAAAGCGTTCCTTTAGTTAAAGTGCTTTAGAGAAATCACAAGATTGAAGAAGCAACATGGGAACCGAAAGAAACTATGAGAAATCAGTACTCACATCTCTTTAGTTCAGGTAAAAATTCGAGGATTAACATTTCTTAATAGGGAAAATTGTAACACCTTGAGACCGGGCTTAGTCGGAATTCAATTTTGAAAATTAGAAACTTTACACTGGAAAGTCAAATTCTAGAGTTAACCTTTGACCAAGTGGTCAATTATTGGTTTATTGATCCCTGATTAAGTATTGATATTGATTAAGGATCTCATTGTAAACTTTAACACCGTGTTAGTGACCGAATTGAGAAAATTGAAAGTTAGGCGGACAAAAGTATAAGGAATGAGGTTTGGGGGACTAACCTTACGATTAACCCCTCCCCAAGCTTAATCACTATACACATGGGACTCTAAGGATAGCTTTGTTCATGTTAAGGAAATCCAAACAATTAAAAAATAAGAAAAAGAGATAGAAGTTCACCGGTAAAAGATTACACCAAGCTAGCACCTTAGTAATTGTCATATTCCTCCTTAAAACACACACCTCGTGCAAGCACCTCCATTAGAGAGCCATCCAAGCTTTACTTTCTTCCAATTTCTTTATACTATAGTATTGCTATCGAACGGGTAACCAAAAACCCTCCATTGATTTATTGATTCGATGACCAAAACTATGTCAAAGTCTAAGTTTAAGAAGCTATGAACCCTAGAATTTCCTTAGGGATATCAAGTTTGACCTCTATTGCTTTTCATAGCTATTAGGTTGCTATGAATCAATTATCAATTTTGAAATCTTTGTTTCTTTGTAGCTCAAGAGAACCAAGGTGCAGAATCACCAAATCCCTCTAATTCCACCAATCTCAAGAACAAAGGAATTTTCATCCGGGAGCCTTAAAGTCTCAGAAGTATCGATGAGTGTAGTCAGAGTCTTGGGATTGTCTAGGTGCCTTTCCCGATTTCATTGACATTGTTCATTGCATTTCTATTCATGAATTCAAGGTATGTTTACATCGAAACCTCGTAAAGGGTACCATCGGTAAGATTATTACATTGTTAAGTTGATTATCGAATCCTTACATTGTCATTGATATCATTGAAACATTGAGGAATGCCATATTGATCATGTTATATAGTTATTAGCATTGCTACCATTATTGTTATTGATATCGTTATAGTTATTGCCATTGTTATTGTTATTGTTATTGATATTGATTTAAGCATTGAATCCTTGGATACGAATGAACATGGGATACAATTGGCATGCCATAGAATTCATGAGCTCATTGGTACGGAGTGGACTACGGTCCTTGAGCTAAGGCACTATTTTACGATGTTTGCGGGATGTGTTAGTGTTGGTCTTATTGGCGATGTTAGAGGATATTGACCATTTATTGTTGGCGATGTTGGTTGGGAATTCACATATCTACATTTACATGTCGATCCAAGGAAATACATTATTGCAAGTTTGTTAAAACATGACTTGAGATGCATTTATATTGATTTACATGTTCATGACATTATTGGAATTTATGTTATTATTTTAGCCTACCTCACTAGGCTATGCAGGCCTAATGCATCTCATTTCCATGCATTTCAGGTTAAAGACATGTTGGAACAAGGATCGAAGCAAGGACGTCTTTAAAGCAAGTCACCAAGTTACATGTAATGTAAGCTGTCCTTAAACTTCTAGAAAGGTGACATAGGGTCTAGACAAGTTGGTCTAGCCCTATTTTTGCATGTATGCATGGTCCACTATGTTAAATGGCTTAAAACACAAAATATGGTATGTTAGTGTTTTAACAAAATGGGAAAATGGCCTAAGACGCACTAATAAGGGAAAACTTAGTAAATGGATTCGTATCGACGTGAAATTTGTCATACATGTAGAAATAATGTTTATAAGCTTGTTGGTAAAATTTGATAAACTTTGGACATGGGTAAGGCCTCCAATTTGGATAAAAACCAGACAAAATATGACATTACAGACACAGACGTACTGGTACTGACAGGCCATTTTGGGGCAATGTTAACACATGCGTATCGGTAGGGTGATGTCGTATCGGTACAGACTTGCAAAATTGATACAATGCTTTAAGGAATACCGATACTGATGTGGGAGTATCAATACGCCAAATCAACAATGGATTTGTACCAATACCCTATTGACGACTTAATTTGGGAATTTAGGGATTGCGTACCGGTACAGTAAAAGTTTTTTACCGGTACAGAGGCACTAAATCCCTCGTATCAGTACGTTATATTACGTACTGATACTGGATTCAATTTCGAAAGAAATTAATTTAGGGGCGTACCTATACTACTTCCGAGTACCGGTACTGATACAGGTGAGTTAGTTATCTGGTTTTGAAAACCTTGCAAAATAGTCACTAGTTCGAATAGAGTCTAATTAGATGTGCAAATGGATTCCAAAACCTATGATTTTTTTATGCAAGATAATCAAGCATAAAATTCCACATTGATGATTCTAATTGGTGATAAGTCCTTAAAATTTGCAAGAATTACAATTTAGTCCTTAAACTTGTATAAGTTATTAAATGGTCCTTGATTTATAATTTGGTTAAATTTGCATGGACAATAGCTAAACATTGCATCGAATCATGTTATTAGTTTACTTTTCATAGTCCAAGTCATCGAATTTAGTCAACCGTCCACTGTATTGATCACCGGTAATGCTTTCGACCCGGATTCCTACCAGACCGGGAAAAGGGTGTTACATTTGTGGTATCAGAGCTAGAGTTTAGTCGATTCTAGGATTAAACTGAAGTCTATTGTATTGTCATTGCATATGCCACCTAGGATTTTATTATTGTGTATATTGTGACTTGCGATTAATCTGATCCTTTTTTCCTTTTATAGTATATGATGTCTGACTCTGATAAAGCTCATAAAGAAGTTAAGCATACGACCGTCTCTGTAACACTCATTTCCCGTATCCATCACTGAATACGAGTCAGAGATATCACAAGACATTTGTAAAACCCTCTACATTTGTAATTCGGTAAAATTTTGTTTCTTAAAAAATATTATAATATATTTAGTTTTTATTTACAAATCTTGTTAATCGCGTAAAGTTTAAACATAATATTTTCATCTTCAAATCGAGTTTAATTTCAGGTAGCAACTTATCAATTTAATTTGACTTTTTTATAATTAGTGAAACTGCCTGATTTAAAATTCATCTAGATACCAAATAAAATACAAATTCTATCAGAGCAGACATATCATTTTAATATACATGCCAACTAGTAAATATCAAACAGTGTCAAATGATATCTTACTGATAATGATGTACCTGTTATTGATTGATGATGTCCGTTTATGCTCATTAGTCCAACCCTTTCTTCTTTTCTACGTGTGAAACAATCACACGCTAAATAATTACTTAGTGAGGCAATAATTCATAGTCAAATGCAATTTGACACAAATATCAATGTAAGTAAATAATAATGCATATGATCATTGTACCATGTCATGCTCGTTAACATAAATAAATATGTAACAGCATATATGAATATCAAAGTGATAAGATTAGATCTTACCAATTACCGTTGCCATTTCCATCCGTAAGCTTTCAATGCTTACCAATACCTTTTTCATTTCTATCTACAAGCTTTCAAGCTTATCATTCTGTTTCTTTGATTCATTTCAATTTACTTAGCCCAAGGTATCGAATTAAGAGATTCTATGTACACGAGTCATCCCCCCTATACTTACTTGAGTATAGTGTATTATTGCACTTTACCGGGAGTGCTTAGCATCGAAGTGCTTCTGTATACTTACCGGAGTATACCATTAATGAAATTTGCACTTTACCTGAAGTGCTTAGAATAAATTTGCACTTTACGTGAAGTGTTTAGAATATTCATACAGTTATTTATGACTCTATGGATATCCAACTATACCTTCGAATCTCTACATCATACATTGGGCCTTATATCATCAATCTATTTCATCAATGGAAACATATATCAATATATATATATATATATCAACATTGGATAGTTCATACCTGAAATGACATTTCAATTTCATCAATGTAAGTAATCAAATGATCAATGCATTTTATTTCTCAAATCTTGACATATTCATATTATATCAATCATATATTCAATGACATAAATATCAATGTATTATGTTATGCACGCAATTGCACTCACCTGGGCCATTTATTTGTATGCCTCACTAAGTCCTCTTTAATCTTTTTCTTCATTACACCTCGAACCTCTCTTGATTCGAACTTGAACTTCATAAATCAAATAAATGAAATATTTGTTAGATCCCAATCTAACAATATCTTAGAAATATTGTCCAATATAATCATTAAAATATAAAAATTTCCAAACGTTTTCCTTTCTTCCTTGTATTGTTCAAAAACTCATTATGGCCATTAGTGACCAATTTGAACTTCCATTAACCCCTTTCAAGCTTACTAATCAACCTTAGATACAAAGTGTATCAATTCTCATTTTCTGGCAGTTTGCAGTACCTTCAAAGAAATATTTCTATAAAATATTCTACAACTCGGAATTCGATTCCGTTTGTTCTGAAAGAAACTAGATTCATTAAGCTTTTCAACCATATAAATTAATAGCCCAAATTCAGCTTGTACGATTTTTGGCGAATTTTCAAAGTTAGTTATAGTGCTGAAATTCGGAACAGACTGGTGTTCTGTTTTCTGACATTTCGTCACTTAAAAATTCATATCTTTTGACTCAAAACTCGAAATCAGTTTCCGTTTGTTGGAGACGAAATTACACGAATAAATATTTATATCGGTATAAAATTCACCATCTAACCATTTTTGTAGAATTTATGATGAATTTTCAAAGTTACTGTCATAAACCAGTTTTTCTACATGGCTTCCACAAACAACTTCAACTTTTATACTAACTTCTCCTTACTTCTCTAATTTTTAATTTAGTCCAATTACTGGCTTTAAACCACCAACTCATCACATTCTTCATCAAATAATTATTCAAAATAATTCTTTCTTATTTTTCCCTCTTTGCTAAAATAGTCACTAAAATGCAAAGATAATGATTCAAGCTTCTTAACTTTGCAAATTAGTCCTCAATTCAACATGACTACTTTAACTCTATCATTACAACTGAAAATCAGATTTAGACCCATAAAATCTTCAATTTCAATTTGGTCACTTAACTTTGACAATTTATCAAAATGGTCACTAATTCAATTCAACATCAATTTAGCATTCTAACTTCATTTTCTTGTCTCTAACATCATTAATAACATAAATACACTCCAAATTCTAAAAATTCAGATTTGGTCCTTCAACTTTTCACTTTGCCGAAATGGTCCCTACACAATTTAACTTAGGGTTTTGCTTCCAAACAATATTTCAAGCTTACTAGATCATTATTTCAACATCACAAACCCTAAATAAAACTTGAATCCATAAACCCTAATCATCTTCATAATAATCAAAACATGTAAAACTTAAATCCCAGCTCGATATCATGATTTTAACATCATACTAGCTTGATTTCAACTTGAATTCAATTATGGAATCATAAAATCTCAAAAGCCCCAATTTGATCCATAAACCCTAATTTCTTTCTCATGTAGATTCTCATCAATCAATCATAGATTCCATGAATTATTGATATCAAAAGATAGAGCTTGAAGAGTAGAACAACTTTGTAATTGAAGAGATTACCTGAAAACCGAGTTTCGGGGCTTGAATCGAGCTTGGAAAAAATTTTCTCTTTCTTTCCCTAGCCCTCATGTTTTTGGCTTGAAAAGATGAACAAATTCATCTTTTCACCGTTATTTTACACATATATCAATTAAATGAATATTAAATTCATTTAATAGTGAAATTACAATTTTGCCCTTTTTATCCAATGGTTGAGATTGATTTTATCATCAATCAAGGGCCAAGATTTAATCTTCCATTTCCTCTTTCCAAAATTTTCCCTTGTAACTTTCAAATATTTCAAAATTGCCATTGTGGCCAAATGACCAATTTGCCCTCCAACTAGTCTTTATTTACTAGTTTGTTCCAAAATTGCCATTCCATTACTATCTAACTAAATCTAGTTAGAATTCAACCAACCATAATAAAATATTCTTAAAATAGCATTTTATGACTTTTCCATAGCTTTTGGATCAGTCTCTCGATTTTTCCATTCGATCTGATATACCGATAATTAATCTCTTTACTCAGGATTAAATTGTAGGATTCATCTTGAATCGAACTAAAAATATTCTCAGTTCTTGTAATAGACTTTTATAACCTTCCTCTATCGTATGATGAAATCTCATAATTATTTGATTCAATTCAGATATCTGAATTCCATTTAAACTTCGACTATAAATTCCCAATAATAGAAACATCAGATCAAACCAGAATCTTCACATTCGATCCACACCCTTAGGTGATCTATTTATTTATGAAATAAAAACCCTTAACTTTTGGGGGATTACAAATTTAGTCCAAAAACTTTTCCAAAGTTTATACTTTAGCCATAAAATTTTCAAAATTTACATTTTGTTCATTGCCTTTTTAAACTTCAATTTCCATTCCAATTTTCCTTGGAATTCAACCAAACTTTAAGAATACCTTATTCAATTCACTGTCTATCACATGATACCTTTAAACCTTAGAAATTTCCTTTCCAAAACCTATAATTAAAGAAATCCTAACTTTTGCATTTTTGTCATTTTAGTCACTAAGTTAGCTTTTAAGCTATTATCTTAGTACTAAATGACCCTTAATAAACTTAGTAAATTTTGGGGTATTATAGTCTCCTTGACTCATGATGAGGAAAAGGGGGAAGGCCCTCCGAATTCACAAATTCCTCCACAAGAACCATCAAATCCTGAACTCGTCCTGTAGACTGCTCAATTCAAATATTACAAGAACACGATTGAGATGTTCAAACAGTTTATGGCTACTCTTAAGTCTGAGCAGTCTGCATAGTCCTTTGTAGCTACCACTTCATCAAGTGAAGCCCATATTGATAAATTAGCCTAATACCGAGCCACTACCTTTACAGGTAAGGCTGGTGAGGATCCTGAAGTAGCGAAATACTAGTTGGACAACACGATAAGAATTCTGACTAAGCAGCAATAGTGCCCAAATGAACACAAGCTTGAGTGTGCCTTAGCCTTGTTGGCAGACTAGGCTTTGCATTGGTGGGAAACCACAATACTTACCGCTCCCGGGGAAGCTGTAACTTGGGAGTTCTTCCTACGTGAGTTCAGGAAGAAGTATATCAGTGAATACTACTTGGCAGAAAAACATGATATTTTCTTGCATCTTAAGCAAGGCGAGAGGCCGGTGGAATAGTACATCTACGACTTCTGCAAGTATTGGAAGTACGGTGCTGAGTACATTAAGAAAGAAGATGAAAAATGTAGAATATTTGTAGCTGGGTTAAGTGATGAACTTCGACCCTTGTTCACTGCCTTAGGAATTATATATTTCCAAGAGCTCATGAATCGAGCGATCTCTACTGAAGCTGCACAGAAGTCGCTGAGGTTTAGTGGGCTGGCCCGATCTGAAAAGAGGCCTCAAGATGATTCTTGCCCACCTTTGCTATATAAGAAAGGAAAACAACAAGGATTCAAGCAACAATATCACCAGCAATTCTCTCGATCATGCAATTTTGCTAAACCGTAAACCATGTCTCAATATGCTATAAGAACAACCTCCATTAAGAGTATCGAAGGTTTGGGTCGAGAGTCACAATACCCTTTCTGTAATTTTTGTTAGAGGAGATACCTTGAGGAATAATGCCGTAGACAATCTGGAGCATGTTTATTCTGTGGAGAGCATGGTCACTACATTAAAGAT
The DNA here is from genome assembly GCA_019671005.1 of Hibiscus mutabilis. Classification (NCBI taxonomy): domain Eukaryota; kingdom Viridiplantae; phylum Streptophyta; class Magnoliopsida; order Malvales; family Malvaceae; genus Hibiscus; species Hibiscus mutabilis. Next base: position 14,034,221 of record CM033751.1, read on the forward strand.
TGTTCGATGAATGCTTCTAAGTCTTATGCATCAGTAATTCCAGCATCCCCTGCTCAGCCTTTCAAGGGTAAGGGACCAAAACAAGTTGCATCGAGAGCTTCCAAGAGACTTGGTGGCTCTACAAGAACTCTTAATCGACAAGAGTTTAATGCTTCAGCTCAAGTTTACCACGTGAGGTGTAGGGAGAGGGATGAGGATCCAGACATTATAGCAGGAACTGTTGAACTGTATACTCACCCTGTTTATACATTGATTGAACATGGATCCACTCATTCCTTTATAAGTATTGTGTTAAATAGAAGATTTAAGTTAACGTTTGAACCCATAGTCTCCAAAATCACCGTAACCAATCCTTTAGGTGATAGTGTTACAGTTAGATTAATATGAAAAATTGTCCCCTCATGATACAAGGGATACCTTTTTTGGCCAACCTCATGACCCTCCCTATTCATGAGTTTGACGTTATTTTGGGACTTTATTGCCTTAGAGAGCATCAAGCTTGGGTGGATTGTTCGAAGAGAAAATTGTATCTTAGAGGTCTTGGTAAGGAGAGCGTAACTATTATGGACACTAGGGGTAAGAGATCGTTATTATATGCTATCACAAGTAGGGAAGAATCTCAATTACAAGATATAGACACCGTGCAAGAATATCCTAATGCGTTTCCCGATGAGCTTCCAGGTTTACCACCCACCCGTAAAGTTGAATATGGGATTGAAATATAACCTGGAACTACTCCAATTTCTATTGCACCTTATCGGACGGCACCGTTTGAACTCACCAAAATCAAGGTACAAATTCAAGACCTGTCAGATAAAGGCTTCATTCGACCAAGTTCCTCACCCTAGAGAGCTCCGATTCTTTTTGTCAAGAAGAATAACGAATCAATGCGTCTTTGCATTGATTACCAACAATTGAACAAGCTCACCATTAAAAACAAATATCCCTTACCAAGAATTGATGATTTGTTTGACCAGCTTAAAGATGCAACCGTCTTTTCTAAAATTGACATAAGGTCTGGGTACTATCAAATGAGAGTCAAAGAATATGACGTGCCCAAGATAACCTTCTGTACAAGGTATGGCCACTACGAATTCTTGGTTATTCACTTTGGATTAACCAGTGCATCGGCTGCCTTTATGGATATCCTGAACCAAGTTTTTATACCCTATCTCGATAAGTTTGTAGTAGTGTTCATAGATGAAATACTAATCTACTCCATGAATCAAGCTGAACACCGTGACCATCTTCGCGTCGTGCTTCAAATCCTCCAAGAGAAGTAGTTATATGCCAAGTTCAATTAGTGTGAGTTATAGCTCACTCAAGTTTCATTTCTGAGATATGTAGTTTCTGCTAAAGGTATTCAAGTGGATCTGAAAAAGATTCAAGCTATAGTGGAATAGAGGCCACCGAAGAATGTTGGTGAAGTTCACAGTTTTATCGGTCTTGTTGGTTATTACAGAAGATGCGCTAAAGGATTTTCTATAATAGCAGCACCGTTAACCAAACTTCCACGGAAGGATATCCCTTTTGAGTAGACTGAGAAACACCAATACAGTTTTGATCAGCTTAAGAAAGTGTTGACTCACACACCAGTCTTGACCCTACCTGAGTCTGGAAAAGACTAAACTGTGTATAGTGATGCATTGCATCAAGGGTTGGGATGTGTTTTGATGCAAGAGAGCAAGGTTGTTGCATACGCATCGAGACAACTTAAGCCACAGGAAATAAACTACCCTACACACGATCTTGAGTTGGTTGCGGTTGTCTTTGGCTTAAAGATCTATAGGCACTATCTTTACAGAGAAAAATGCTACCTATACACCGATCACAAAAGCCTCAAATACCTATTGACACAGAAGGAGCTTAATCTTCTTCAAAGGAGATGGATGGAACTTTTTAAGGACTATAACCTTGTTATTGATTATCACCCGGGCAAGGCCAATGTTGTAGCTGATGCACTCAACTGCAAACCTTCACCTGGTAAGTATCAATATTGGATATTGAACCTCAAGTATTGATAATTATATCAAAAATTACAACAACGTTATTGCATTGTAGCTCCTCAAGCTATCAACGCTCATTTCAAGTTACAAAAACACCGACCTTTAGTGGCTGAACTTCAAGTTCAGTCTACCATTGTGATGAGAATCAAGTCATTACAAGAACAAGACCCTAAATTGCAAGCTGCTGTTTCCAAACTTCAGAGTAATCTCGATCCTGATTTTAAAATTAACTCTAAAGGACTCTTGTGCTTCCATGATAGAATTTGTGTACCAAGTGATGAATCCCTTCGTGATGACATTCTTAAGAAAGCACATAGTAACCCTTTTTCGATTCACCCGGGGTCGGTGAAGATGTATAAAGACCTTCAGGAACTGTACTGGTGTCCATGAATGAAGAGGGCTATTACAGAATTTGAATCAAGGTGTACTACGTGTCAGCGAGTCAAGACTGAGCATCGTGTTCCCACGGGATTATTGCAACCTATTGAACTTCCTCAATGGAAGTGGGAAGGAATAACCATGGATATTTAGTGGTCTACAGTTGACTCCACCTAAGCATGACGCTATTTGGGTCATTGTTGACCGTTTTACCAAGTCTTGTACATTAAGGAAGTAATCAGACTCTACAGAGTACCTTAGTCAATCATCTCTAATCGAGATCCACCATTTGCTTCACAATTTTTAAAAGCATTGCAAGGAGCTCTAGGCACTCGAGTCAATCTTAGTACAACCTTTCACCCTCAATCTGATGCTCAATCAGAAAGGGTAATTCAGATATTGAAAGACGTGCTTCGTGCACATATCATTGATTTTGAAGGGACGTGGGAGAGTTTCTTACCACTCATCGAGTTTGCTTACAGTAATAGTCATCAATCATATATTAGAATGGCACCATATGAAGCATTGTATGGAACGGGATGTGGAACACCGTTATACTAGTCTAAACTCGGTAAAGGAAAGATGTTAGGCCCTGACTTACTTCGAGAAACTGAAGAACGGGTTACCATCATTCATGATCGTTTAAAGGTTGTCTTTGTTCGAAAAAATACCTATGCTAATCTACAGAGGAGAGACATACAATATGAAGTTGGTTAGAAAGCTTTCCTGAAAGTCTCCCCATGGAAGAAGATCATTCGTTTTGGCAAAAAAGGAAAGTTAAGTCCCCGACTTATTGGACCATTTGAGGTGACTGAAAGAGTTGGTCCCATGGCCTATCGACTAGCTTCGCCCTATGAGTTGAGCTAGATTCATGATGTATTCCATGTATCGATGCTCCGCAAGTATAGATCTAATCCATCTCATGTTAATGAACCCGAATCGGTAGAACTCCAATCCAATCTGACGTATGAGGAAGAACCAGTACAAGTATTGACAAGAGAAGTCAAGAGACTTCGAAACAAGAACGTTCCTTTAGTTAAAGTGTTTTGGAGAAGTCACAAGATTGAAGAAGCAACATGGGAACTGGAAGAGACTATGAGAAACCAGTACCTACATTTCTTCGGTTTAGGTAAAAATTCGAGGATGGATTTTTCTTAAGGGGGAGAGTTGTAACACCCTAAAACCGGGCCTAGTCGAAATTCTATTTCGGCAATCAAAAACTTTACACTGGAAAGTTAAATTCTAGAGTTGACCTTTGACCAACTGGTCAATTATTGGTTTATTGATCCCTAATTAAGTATTGATATTGATTAAAGATCTCATTGTAAACTTTGAAACCCGTGTTAGTGACCAAATTGAGAAAATTTAAAGTTAAGGGGACAAAAGTATACAAAATGAGGTTTGAGGGACTAACCTTGCGATTAGCCCCTCCCCAAGCTTAATCACTATATACGTGGGACTCCAAGGATAGCTTTCTTCATGTTAAGGAAAGCCAAACAATTAAAAATTAAGAAAATGGGATAGAAGTTCACCGGCAGAGATTACACCAAGCTAGCACCTTACTCATTGTCATCTTCCTCCTTCAAACACACACCTCAAGCAAGCACCTCCATTGGAGAGCTATCCAAGCTTTACTTTCTTCAAATTTCTTTATGCTATAGTATTGCTATCGAACGGGTAAGAAAAGCCTTCCATTGATTACATGACCAAAACTATGTCAAAGTCTAATTTCAAGAAGCTATGAACCCTGGAATTTCCCCAGGGATATCAAGTTTGACCTCTATTGCTTTTCATAGCTATTAGGTTGCTATGAATCTATTATCGATATTGAAATCCTTGTTTCTTTGAAGCTCAAGAGAAGCAATGTGAAGAATCACTAAATCCCTCTAATTCTACCAAGCTCAAGAACAAAGGAATTGTCATCCGGGAGCCTTGAAGTCTCGAAAGTATCGATAAATGTAGTTAGAGTCTTGGGATTGGCTAGGTGCCTTTCTTAATTTCATTGATATTGTTCATTGCATTTCCTTTCATGAATTCAAGGTATGTTTACATAAAACCTCATAGGAGGTATCATCGATAAGCTTTGGTAAGCTTATTACATTGTTAAGTTGATTATCGAATCCTTGCATTGTCATTGATGTCATTGAAACGTTGAGGAATATCATATTGATCATGTTATATAGTTATTTGCATTGCTACCGTTATTGTTATTGATATTATTATAGTTATTGCCATTGTTATTGTTATTAATATTGGTTTAAGCATTGAATCCTTGGATACGAATGGACATGGGATACAATTGGCATGACATAGAATTCATGAGCTCATTGGTATAGACTAGACTACGGTCCTTGAGCTAAGGCTCTATTTGGCGATATTGGCAGAATGTGTTAGTGTTGATCTTAATGGTGATGTTAGAGGATATTGACCATTTATTATTGGCGAGGTTGGTTGGGAATTTGCGTATCCACATTTACATGTCGATCCAAGGAAATACATTATTGCAAGTTTGTTAAAACATGACTTGAGATGCATTTATATTGATGTACATGTTCATGACATTATTGGAATTTATGTTATTATTGTAGCCTACCTCACTAGGCTATGTAAGCCTAATACATCTCATTTCCATGCATTTCTAGTTAAAGACGTGTCGGAACAAGGATCAAAGCAAGGACGTTTTTGAAGCAAGTCACCAAGTTACATGTAATGTAAACATTGTCCTTAAACTCCTAGAAAGGTGGCATAGGGTCTAAACAAGTTGGTCTAGCCCCATTTTGTATGTATGCATGGTCCACTATGTTGAATAGCTTAAAACACAAAATATGGTATGTTAGTGTTTTAACAAAATGGGAAAAATGGCCTACGATGCACTAATAAGAGAAAACTTAGTAAATGGATTCGCGTCGACTTGAAATTTGTGATGCATATAGAAATAATATTTATAAGCTTGTTGGTAAAATTTGGTAAACTTTGGACATGGGTAAGGCCTCCAATTTGGATAAAAACTAGACAAAATATGACATTAAAGACACATGCGTACCGGTACAGATGGTGTCGTACCGGTACTGATAGGCCGTTTTGGGGCAATGTAAACATAGGCATACAGGTACGGGTGATGTCGTACCGGTACAGACATGCAAAATTGATACAAGGCTTTAAGGCGTACCGATATTGATGTGGGAGTATCGATAAGCCAAATCAACACTAGAATTTTGCTATTGCACGGGTACCGGTACGGGTGGTGTCGTACCAATACCCTATTGAAGACTTAATTTGGGAATTTAGGGATTGCGTACCGGTACGGTAAAGGTTCTGTACCGATACGGAGGCACTAAATCCGTTGTCCCAGTACGTTATGTTGCACACTGATACTGGATTCAAGTTCAAAAGAAATTAATTTAGGGGTGTACCAGTACTACCTTTCGAGTACCGGTACTGATACAGGTGAGTTAGTTATCTGGTTTTGAAAACCTTACAAAATAGTCATTGGTTCGAATATGGTCTAATTAGATGTGCAAATGGATTCCAAAACCTGTGAAATTTCATATGCAAGATAATCAAGCATAAAATTCATTGATGATTCTAATTAGTGATAAGTCCTTAAAATTTGCAAGAATTACAATTTAGTCCTTAAACTTGTATAAGTTATTAAAGGGTCCTTAATTTATAATTTGGTTAAATTTGCATGGACAATAGCCAAACATTGCATCGAATCATGTTATTAGTTCACTGTTTATAGTCCAAGTCATCGAATTTAGTCAACCGCTCACTGTATTGATCATCGATAACGCTTTTTGACCCAGATTCCTACCAGATCGGGATTAGGGTGTTACATGTATTAAACTCCAACGTTATTGCATTACTATCGTACAAAATTGTATCATTGAAATAATTATCGTAATACTCCTAGACACTAAATCATTGAAAATTGATTAGAAATCTTGTACCAAACACCGTATCAAACACCGGTAGCATACTCCAACCCGGTTCCCTACCGGACCTGGAAGGGGGTGTTACATGAATGGTCAATCCCTCCACCTCGCCAAGGACCAAAACACATATCCCTCCGCCTTGCCACATAAGGGTCATAACCCAAGGACTGTAGTCCACCCGTACATGAGCTCAATGAATTCTATGTTATGCCAGTTGTATCCAAAGTACACTTGTATCCAAGGGGTGCATAATATGATATTTTCATGATTTCATGTTTTACATAACTTGTAACGTAACATGTTTAGAGCCTTACTACCTTGTATCATACTCCGTAACTTACATTTCATGTTTCATGAAATATATCATAATATCATGCAATTTCAATCATATCATGCTCATAATCAAAACATATAACACATGTGTAAGCTTACCTAGCTTACCCTTAGCAATTTCTTGGCTTTGCTCTATAGGAGCCTTGACATGGCAACAATGTAAATGCATAGAATTCACATAAAGTAATAGGGATGGCACTTAGCCATTCTCGAACATGTATTATACTCACCAGACTATCCAAAAATATTTTGTCTCCCGGATGACAACTCCCTTGCTAGGGACTTGCACATTCTTTAAAGAGCTTGGTGATTCTTCACCACCAATGGAATGTTATAGAATAAGAAGAACATAGATTCATCAAAATCGATATGATTTTCAATTACAACCTAAAGCTAATGTTTCTAGCAATTCATAATCATGGAATTTTTATTCTTACTTAAACCTTGATCATGAATAGCTTAAGAACATGAATTTCTGGTTAAGTTTAGCTACACCTTTCTTGGATCATTTTCCATGAAATTAATCATGGGATAAAGAAATTTAGTTCATGGGCTTACCTTGGAATGATCCTAGGATTAAAGAAGAGTAGTTGTTTCCAAGAAAATTCAAGTTTTCAAACTATGTTTATTGAGGTGCTTGCTTGAGCTTAAGGAAAAAAATAGAAATGAAGGTGCTTGCTTGGTCTCTAATCCACTCGAGAGGTAAGCTTTCTTTCCACTTTTTCTTTCTTTCATAAAATTATATACAATTGAGCAAACCCAAAGATAAAGAAACTATCTTCATCCTTGGCCATCTGTAGGGTTACTAACCCTCTTGTGGTCTAACCACAAGGTTAGTCACTCAACACCCCTTTTTATCAAATGCCCTTCAACTTTCAATTTATGCAATTCAGTCCTTAAGATCATTCAATTTATCTCTTATTCCACTAATGGACCAAATTTGAATTCAATTATTGATAATTTAACTACATGGTCATGACATAAGGTTCTGAATTTCTTATCAAAAAAGAAAATTTTCGGTTACCAAAATCTGATTTTCTACTAAACTGGTTTTAGATGTGTTACAATTCTCCCCGTAAGAAAATTCATCCTTGAATTTTACCTGAACGAAAGAGTTAAGGATATTATTTTTTCATGGTTTCTTCCGGTTCTCATGTGGCTTCTTCAACCTTGTGACTTCACCAAAGAACTTTGACTAGGGGAACCATCTTATTTTAGAGTCTTTTTACATCACGAGCCAGGATTTGAACATGCTCTTCATCATATGTCAAATCTGACTGAATTTCCACCATTTTCGGTTGGATGACATAAGATAGATCGAAACATCACTTATAGAGCATGGATACATGGGAGACATTGTGAATTCTACTAAGCTCCTCTGAAAGTGCTAACAGATAGGCCATTGGATCAATCTTTTTAATTACATCAAAGGGGCCAATGAAACGGGGACTGAGCTTTACCTTCTTGCCAAACCGAAGGATTTTCTTCCATGAAAAGACTTTAAGAAAGGCTTTTTCACCAATATCGTAATGGATATCTCTTCGTTTCAAGCCAGCATGGGATTTTTGTTAGTCAAAGGCTAATTTAAGCCTGTCATAGACAATGGCTACCCTTTCTTCGGTTTCTCAAAGTAATTTTGGGCCTAGAACCTTGCCTTCCCCCAATTCAGACCAATAGAGAGGTATTCTGCACCTTCTCCCATACAGAGCCTCAGAAGGGGCCATCTTGATCGAAGCTTGATAGCTATTATTGTAAGCGAATTTGATGAGGGTAGTGATTTCTCCCACGTGCCTTCAAAATCAATAACGCATGCACGTAACATCTCTTTCAAGATCTACAAGGAAGGGTTAAGGTTGGAACATGGTTTCATGGTTATTGTAGATTAATTTATAACATAGCTTACCTGAATCACCCTTTCTGATTGACCGTTAAACTAAAAGTGGAAAGACGTGCTAAGATTGATTATGGTTCCTAAAGCCTCTTGCAGGGTTCTTGAGAATCGAGATACGAAGCATGGATCACGATCAGATATGATAAACTTGGGTATTCCATATAATCTTATAATTTCCTTGATGTACAAGTCAGCAAGTTTGGTAAGACTAAAATCCATTCTTATGGGTAAGAAATGTGTTGACTTGGTAAATCAATCTATAATGACCCAAATAGCTTCATTCTTTTTGGGGGTCAAAGGTAGAACAATTACAAAATCCATGGTGATTATTTCCCACTTCCACTATGGTAATTTGACAGGTTGCGAAAGTCCCATGGGAACACGATGTTCAACTTTGACTTTCTAACATGTCAGGCACTTGAAAATGAAGTCAGTAATGGATTGCTTCATTTCAGGCCACCAGTACAATTCTCGAAGATCCTTATACATTTTCACAGATCTCGAGTGAGCAGTGAATGGGCTACTATGAGCTTCATTAAGTATCTCCATTTTGAGAGATTCATCAGTAGGATCACATATTTGATTTCAAATAAGAAATCAGGATCTGGTTTATCCTAAAGCTTGTTAATGATAACTTGTAATTCTTGATCTGATTCTTACAATTTCTTGATTTTTAAAACAATGGTGGACTAAACTTGAAGTTCTTCTACGAACTTATGGTTTTTCTTGAGTCTAAAATAAGCATTGATAGCTCTAGAAGCTACAATACAAAGGTTCATGAATGAGTTCGTGAGTTTATTTGAAATTCATGCTTATAGAAATCATAATTCATAGTTACTAGGCAAAGGTTTACGGCTGAGTGCATCAGCTACAATATTGGTCTTGCTAGAGTGGTAATCAATAACAAGATCATAATCTTTTAGAAGCTCCATCCATCTACGTTGACGGAGGTTTAACTATTTCTGAGTTAATAGATACTTTAAGCTCTTGTGATCCGTGAATAGATAACATTTCTCCCCATAGAGATAATGTCTCTAGATTTTCAGAGAAAAACAATTGCTGCTAGCTCGAGATCATGGGTAGGATAATTTATTTTCATGAGGCTTGAGTTGTCTTGAGGCATAAGCTATGACTTTTCCTTATTGCATTAACACACATCCTTACCTTATGTGCGAAGCATCACTGTACACAGTGAAGTCATTGCCGAATTCAGGTTGGGTTATAACTAGAGAATGGGTCAAAACGTACTTTATTTGATCAAAGCTTCTTTGTTTTTTCTCGGTCCATGGAAAAGGTTCATCTTTGCATATCAATCTTGTCAGAGGTGCAGCTAGTATAGAAAATCCCTTGACGAATCTTCTAAAATAGCCAGCTAAACTGAGAAAGCTTATGATTTCACTGACGTTCTTCGGAGGTCTCCAATCAAAGATAGCTTGGATTTTTTTGGGTCAACTTGGATACCCATAGAGGATATTACATGGCCCAAAAAAGAAACTTCTGATAACCAGAACTCACATTTACTGAACTTGGCATAAAGTTGCTTCTTCCAAAAAATTTGGAGCACAATTCAGAGGTGTTCTGAGTGTTTAACCTTAGTCTTAGAATAGATTAGGATATCGTCTATGAATACCACCACAGATTTATCAATATAGGGTCTGAAAACCTAATTCGTGAGGTCCATAAATGTTTCATGAGCATTAGTAGGCCCAAAGGGCATTACTTTGAATTCGTAGTGGACATATCTTGTTCAAAATGTCGTATTGGGAACGTCACATTCCTTCACTTTCGTTTGATAGTATCCAGATCAGAGGTCTATCTTAGAGAACAATGTAGCATCTTTGATTTGATTAAAAAAATCTTTAATTCTTGGCAATGGATAATTGTTCTTGATGATGAGCTTGTTCAATTGACGGTAATAAATGCAAAAATGCATAGTACCGTCCTTCTTTTTGACAAACAAAATTGGAGCTCTCCAGGGTGAGGTGCTCGGTCGAATAAAGCCTTTGTCTTACAATTCTTGTAACTGGGTTTTTAACTCCTTAAGCTCAATAGGAGCCATCCTGTAAGGTGCAATGGAAATCGGAGAGGTTCTAGGTTGCACTTCAATTCTAAAACCCATTTATCGAGTCAGTGGTAGACCTACAATATCATCAGGGAATTCATCCATCGTAGTGATATTTTCTATTCTTGGTTCACTTTTACGTCCACTAGAAATGGAAAAAAATCTTGGGTTTCTTTCTCTCATGCTTGGCATCTAACAAGGTAATGCTCTCTTACCCAAACCATAAAGATACAACCTTTTATTGGAGCAATCTACCCAGGCATGATGCTCCTTGAGCCAATCAAGTCCCAGAATAAGATCAAATTCTTGAATGGGAAAAGCCATCAAATTGGCCGAAAAAGGAATCCCTTGTATCATCAATGGACAATTCTTACATATTAACCTGATAGACATGCTATCTCCTAATGAATTCGTAGCTATGATTTTAGAAGTAGTGGGTTTAGGATTCAATTCAAACTTTTCTATCAATATAGAACTTATAAAGGAATATGTAGATCCAGGGTCTATCAACGCATATACAAGAAATTAACATAATTCAACCATACCTGTAATGACATCAGGATCGTCATCTTCTTCCCTGCTATGAACATGATATACTTGTACATGAGTCTTGGGTTCTTGCCTTGCTGTGGAAGCAACTAGACCATGAGGTTTCCCAGAAGCTCCCGATTGTACTTGCTTAGATCATTTTCCCTTAGATGATTGAGTTTGAGAAACTGTAGGGGACAAAGCAGTCAAATTCTAAGGAAAATCTCGAATAAAGTGGCATTTCTCACCATAAAAAAACATATTCCTGATTTTTTTGGCATTGCCCCAGATGTCACTTCTAAAAATAATTGCATAAAAGATGCTGAGGTTCCCATCTCAAGCCTCTCATGCTTTCAACTGAGGTTGCCCGAGTAGTTGAATAGGTCATGGCTGAGGCTTGGGTATGTAACCCGATCTCGAGGGATTTTAAAAGTTAGATTGATCCACACCTTGATTCTTGCCCCTTTTTGGAGGCAATAGGAGATGAAACTCATCTTGAGGTCTCTTGTCATGTCGCATCTAACCTTCTATCCTCTTTTCCAAATCCTTTTGATTTTTCACTATAAAAATGACTCGGTTAACCAAATCCTAGAAATATGTAATCCCCAAGGCTGTAAACATAGGGCACAATTCATCACATAGCTCATCAATGAACATTTTGTATTTATCTTCCTTTGTCTCGATGTATTTAGACCTATATCTACAGTACTTGCAAAAATCTCAAACATATTGCTTCACCGGCCTTCCTCCTTACTTTAGATGCAAGAATATCCTTCTTCTATCAGCTAGATATTGTTCACTGATATACTTTTTGCGGAATTCCTTCAAAAAAAATTCCAATGTGAAAGATTTTTCAGAGACGGTGAGGAGAGTAGTCTCCCACCAATTCTGAACTTCATCAAAAATTAGTGCCAAGGCACATTCAAGCTTGTGTTCATTAGAGTATGGGAGCTGTTTGGGCAGAATTTTGATGGTCGTGTCTAACCAATACTCTACTATTCTTAGGTTATCATAATCTAACCCCGTGAACGTATAGGCTTGATACTAAGCCAACTTGTCAATTGGTGTCTGAGATGTCAAAGAAGTAACCACATATGGCTGAACAATATGATCTTGCTTTATAGAGGTCATGAATTGCTTGAACATCTCGGTCATACTTTGAAAACACTCTGGTTGAACATGGTGTAACGGAGGAGGTGGCAGATAATTATTCTGTCCTTTATCAGGAATTAGAGGAATCCTCCTAGCTTGTTCCTCTTTATTGTTATAGGAATCATCGTGATGGTCATCGTCATCACATCCTAACTGAACATCTGACATCTTGTTGGCAATTTAAGAAGGACAAAAGATCGTATCAGCTGCAAGTCACATATATTATACAGAAATAACTCATAGGTGACACGTGCATATGCAATCATGTAATAAGTCTTATTTTAGCCTTAGAATCAACTAAACTCTAGCTCTGATACCATAAATGTAACACCTCCGACTTGGTCCGAAAGAAAACTAAGTTAGAAGCATTAAGTACTCAAATCAGAACATATGATTACGAATTTCATGCAATATTCTTATAATCATGTATCAATCACGTATTTATTGACATACACATGTTATAAACAATCATGCCAATTCATAACAGGTTCTAATTTCATGATTAGGGGTCAAATTGCAAGAACTCAAGGCTTAGGGACTAATCTGTAATTTTTAGTAATTCTTGTCATTTTCAAAATTTAAAACCACATATCTAGAATTCGTATCTTATTAGACTCACCTGTAAAATTTCAACTCATTTGGAGGTCCATAGTTCAAGTAATTAGCATATTACTTGTTTATGACTAAAATGCAAAGTTTGGTAGCCCCAAACGGTCTTGTAACCGTATTAATTGCCTTCATGCCGGTACGCCATTAAAACCTCGAATTCTAATGATCAAATTTAGTACTGGTACAGGGGTTCGTACCGATATAATTGCACTGATACATTAAAGTATCGTACTGGTATGCCATGCTTAATCGAAATTCTAGTAATCAATTTCGGTACCAAAATAGTCAACCGTACCATTACGTTTTGCACCATATGGTCAATTTTAACTTGGCCATACCGGTACACACTAGATAGGGTACCGGTACGCCCTACACCAGATTTCCAAATGCAAAATAAATCTTGTTTTAAACCTATTCCAATCATATCCAAAGCATTCCAAACTTATACACAAAAATTATAACATGATAAATTAGCCACATGCCATGTTCACAAGGGTTATAGCATGCATATATTCCATTTATCCTTGTAGTTACCATTAAGGTCATGTCTTGTACTATTCTTGCATAAACATGTCTAGTTTGAGTTTCATGCATCATATCACATTTCACACACTTAATTTACATATCAAAAGATACTTAAGCATGCTTGTACCATATGCCACCATACTAGGAGTTAAGAGAGGCTTATATACATTACGAAAAATGCTTGAAGGGTGACTGCAACCTTCCTTGCACAATCGATCTTTAGGAAAGCTTAGAACCTGAAAATGCATGAAATGAACATGTTAGGCTTATATAGCCTAGTGAGGTAGTTGAAAACATAATATATATATCGATGTTTCATATGCATTTATGAATCATAAGATGTATATCATAAGTGTACATGCTTGTTCATGATTCTTAACATGGATACATAGTACATGTTTGCTTAATTCATGTTTCACAATATAATATCATATGGATTCATGCTTGCATAGTTCATGAGTAGATAATTCAATTATTAAGTTTGCCTTGGATCATAGTAACTAGTGGATACACGAATTCACAACCAACATCGCCAAGCCCATGAATGGTCAATCCCTCTGCCTCACCAAGGACCAAAACACACATCCCTCCGCCTCGCCATATAAGGGTCGTAACCCAAGGACCATAGTCAATGAATTCTATGGCATGCCAATTGTATCCAAAGTACACATGTATGCAAGGGGTTCATAATATGATATTTTCATGATTTCATGGTTTACATAAATTGTAACGTAACAGGTTTAGAGCCTTAGCTCCCTTGTATCATATTTGGCAACTTGTATTTCAAGTTTTCATGTTTCATGTCATATATCATAATATCATGCAATTTCAATTATATAATGCTCATAATCAAAACATACAACATATTTGTAAGCTTACCCAGCTTACCCTTAGCAATTTCTTTGCTTTGCTCTATAGGAGCCTTGACATGACAATAATGTAAATCCATAAAATTCACATAAAGTAATCGGGATAACACTTAGCCACTCCCGAAACTTGTACTACACTCACCGGACTATCCGAAGCTATTTCAGCTCCCGGATGATAACTCCCTTGCTAGGGGCTTGCACTTGCTTGAAAGAGCTTGGTGATTCTTCACCACCAATGGATTGTTATAGCATAAGAAACACATGGATTCATCAAAATCGATACGATTTTTTATTACAACCTAAAGCTAGGGTTTCTAGCAATTCATAGACATAGAATTTCTATTCTTACTTAAACCTTGATCATGAATAGCTTAAGGACATGAATTTCTTGTTAATGTTTAGCTACACCTTTCTTGGATCATTTTCCATGAAATTAATCATGGGATAAAGAAAGGGTAAAGTTCACAAATGGTCACTAAACTTTGATCAATCATTCAATTTGGTAACCAAACTTCTAATTGCTTCAATGTCACAATTAAACTTTTAATTTTGATTCAAAATTGGCACTGACCCGTTAAGAACCGTTATAAGGGTAATGCTACAGTTGATTTTTTTTAATAATAAATCATTTAGTCCTCAAAGTTTACACATTCAAACAATTTAGTCCTAATTCGAAAAAAATAAATTTAATCCTTATCTATACAATCCAATAAGTGGCCCTCTTTCTCCAATTCAAGATAAACCCATTGAGCTTCCACAAATCAAAATCCCTCCTTTTTTTTCTTCCATTTTCTTCATAATCTCAATTCTCAAACAAACAATTTTCATCCCAAGTTTCAATCTTTCAACAATGGCTTCTCTTCAGCAAACTTCAATCTCCCTTCAATCAAAGCTCACTCTTCAATTCTCAAACAGACTCCATGAAGAAAGGACAGTGAACAAAATCTGAGAAAAGGAAAGCAAAAACCCAGAAAAGTAATGAAATAACGAGATTTCCTTTGTCCCATAAAAGGAAATTTAAACAAATTTCAAATTGAAAAAAGGGTAAACTTCTTTTAATGAAAAAGAAAAAGGAATCAATGTTTTGATTATTTGAATACAACAATGATTCACGTGATCAACCAGACAACAAGAACAAAGAGAGCCGTTCATACAATCCAAGTAGTACATATTGTATTCACTCTTGTGAGAATCAATATAAAGCTTGCATTGAACGAAGAATTACTCTCTTAACAAATGTTTTAACCATGGCAGCCACATATTGTCTTCTTCGTCAGGTCCACCAGCTTCTTATAAAAAAACAACAACCAAAAGACATTAAACACCATTCCAATAACATACATTTTCAGTGAGTACCCACATAAAAAACCAGGAAAACGAATGTAGCTTTCTGGGGGAATGGATATTACCATGATTCTTTTGCTCTTGGGCTTCATTTCACGTGTATGTGGATTCTTTATTTTCGATAGCTTGAAACTTGAGTATTCTCTATTTTTATTTTCAAGTGAAATTTTAAAGGGATAAATAAAAATAGGGGCAGAGTTAAAGATGAAAATGGAGAAGAGGAAAGAGAGAATCCCGTTATTTGTTTAAAATTATTAATTTCCATTTCAAATTTGTTTGAATTTCCTTTTATGGGACGAACGGAATCCCATTATTTTTTTAAAATTATTTTTTTGAATTAGGATTAAATTGTTTAAATGTGAAAATATGGAGGACTAAATGTGTTATTATACAAAAAAATCAATTGTTGCATCACTCTTTTAACGGATGTTAACGGGACATTGCCCAATTTGAATCAAAACTAAAAGTTTAATGGTAACATTGAAGCAATTGGAAGTTTAGTTACCAAATGGGATAATTGATCAAAGTTTAGTGACCATTTGTGAATTTTACCCATAAAGAAATTTAGATCATGGGTTTACCTTGCATTGATCCTAGGGTTAAAGAAGATTAGTTGTTTCTAAGAAAATTCAAGCTTTCAAACTATGTTCATGGAGGTGCTTGCTTGAGCTTAAAGAAAAAGATAGAAATGGAGGTGCTTGCTTGGTATCCAATCCACTTAAGAGGTAAGCTTTCTTTCCACTTTTTCTTTATTTTCTTTCTTTCATAAAATTATCTACAATTGAGCAATCCCAAAGATGAAGAAACTATCTTCATCCCTGGACTAACCTTTTTGTGGTCTAATCACAAGGTTAGTTACTCAACACCTCTTTTTATCATACAAATGCCCTCTAACTTTCAATTTGTGCAATTCAGTCCTCAAGATCATTCAATTTAGCTCTTATTCCACTCATGAACCTAATTCGAATTCAATTCTTGATAATTTAACTACATGGTCATGATATGAGGTTCTTAATTTCTTATCGAAAATGAAATTTTTTGGTTACTGGAATTCAATTTTTGACTAAGCCGATTTTAGGGGTGTTACACGATAGGTTGAGTGACCTCGAGTATAGCAAAAAATTATGGAACATGTAAGACTTCTTGTAAATTTAATGATGCCTTGAGACGGGTGATCTAAGAACTCTAGCTGGTGTAGGTTAGATGATGACTCATAGATAGTGAAGCCTTATCTATGCTCTCTAGACTATATTTATCTTGCATGCTTATTTTATGATAATCACGAATTATGATAGAGTAGAAATGTGCCACTAAACTTTGAAGCTCAACGTTCAGAATTGTTGTTTCTGTTTGCAGGTTAGTAGGTTGATCGTGATCGAGGAGCACAACGTGAAAGGATTTCCCGTCACCACATTAGCTTAGAGTACAATACTTGATGTTTAGTTTTGGGCTATTATATTCATAGGACCTTATAGTTGTTGAGTCTGTAAACTCTATTTGATATATGGTGTTTTAAACCTAGAGCTCCTATTTTGTAAACTTAATTATAATTCTTATTTAATTACACAAAATTATAGATGATTTGATGTTTTGAAAATTGCTAAACCTAAGGTTTTAAATTAGAAATTTTGTGGAGTTAAATTGGGTGACTCGAATATAGTGTTTCAGATCTAGATCAGATCGGGATATTACATGAGGCATCTCTGTGCTCCTAGATCAGTGGTCCTGGGCAGCATAAAGGCATATCGCCTTCGAGGCAACCATGTGTTCGAAGTAATAGAATGCTTTTGTTGGTATGAAACATGGGTATCTTATGTCCTTGGAGAAATATAACGCAGATAGCATTAAACAAAAAAGGCATTTCCATTTTTAAAGTTCCACAATGGCCTACAACGATTAAGAGAAGAAATCAGAGGCATCCATGTGTTCGTAGCAACCATATGCCTTAATTGGCATGAAACATGGGCATCTCAACATCTTGGAGAAGTGCAATTCAATTAGCATTGGATGGACGGAGGTATTGTTAACTCCTCAAAAGTACAACTTTTCATATACATATTGCCATGTTTTTGCTTGACTTTGAGTACATATTTTGCATTTAGCTAGTATAATCATGCATTTTCATTAAGGAGTTGAAGAACGTTTCCTTTACCATAGTAAAGGTGTGTTTCTATGTTGTGGTGAGCAGGGCAGGTTTGGCTGAGTAGGACAGTAGCAGTTAGCAAAGCAAAGCAAGATGATCAAAAGAAAAATGCCAAGCACCCTTGGTAATAAGTTGCAAGAAGAGTTTTGCCAAAAACCCTTGGCAATACCGGTCCAAGAAAATAGGACTAGATCAGACTAACAATGAATCAAACTCTAGAAAAATAATACCAGATTTGATGGCAGAAAAATAATGTCAAGCTCGGTTGGCAAAAGATCAAAGGTCGATGACGCCAGCCCTAGTTAGAACCAGATCAGCTCGAATTCAAAATGAGGATAAGAAGATAACGTGCTTATCCTATCGCACAACCATATTTCAAATTCAAACCCAATCTAGGGTTTCCACAAAGTGCCTATTTAAACGAAGTCGACCAAACAACCAAGGGGAACAATTGGAGAAGAGGTGATGAGAGATGACAAGGTGTTGCGCTAAAGAAGATAAAGGCTTGAACTTGAGAAGTGGTCTGCAACAATGGAGAAGGAGGAATCGAAGACAACAAGATCAATGGCTTGAAAATTCCACGAGACATCTGGAATCCATTGAAAGTTTACATCGAAAGACCTCCATCCTTGCCTTAGTCCCTTGCTGATCTTTTGTATTTCTTTTCTGTGTTAAAGAATGATTTCAAACATATATTTGATGTGATTTACCCCAGCCATGAACTAACTCTTGAATGGTTAGGGGATGTTTATGATGAATGCTAAGTGTTTTTAGTTTTCGTTAGGAATTAATTACTTTGGCTTTATTTTCTATCTTGCATGTGCTTTGTTTGTACATATTTATTGCCATACGATAGTTGGTATTGAATGTTGATTATCACCTAATATCTTAACAGACTTAGGAGATAAAGACTAATGCAGGATACTAAGGAGAGAACCTTCGACAGAAGATATTCAAGTAGAGGAAACTTACATCTGAAGTGAATCTGCCCCTTAGGAGTAAAGATTGAATCTTCATCGAGTTAATTGCTTAAAACTCACTATAGACATATAGGTGTTGAAAGCAGTTAACTTAGGATATTGCCATCAACAAAGGCAATATTAGTTTAGAATCTACTCAGCAATAAACTAGAGTTTGATATTACTAATTGATATTTGCACTAGCATGAAACTGAAACATCCCTCGCCAAGTCTTTGTTATCATTCTTGCCCCCATTGTTTGCCAAACTGCTATCATTTCATCACCGTAATCTTCACTCTACTTTAGTTTATTTTACTTTTAGTTCTTTTACTTTATTCATTTCCTCAATCTATTGTAATCATATTTTATTTTCAGTTCACAAGTATTAATCATGGTAATTAATTCCTGGACAATCCTTGTGGAAATGATACTCAACTTACTACTATATTACTTGTTGACCGTGTATACTTGCATGCAAAAGACGTATTCATGACATTATTTACTTGCATATTTACTCTGAATCCTGAATCTTTTTCCATGCGATATTCTGTCGACGAGTATCTCGTTGTTTCTGTAGAAATAATCGTTAGTTGAGCAAAGAAACTTTGACACTCTTTGGAGAGGTAGTTGTATTTTTTGGGTGGGACCTATCTCAACACCCTTGGAGAATTAGTTGTGCTATGGGTGGAGTTTATCTTGACACCCTTGTAAAATTAATTATACTACGAGTGGAGCTTATCTCGATACCCTTAGAGAATTAATTATACTATTGGTAGAGCTTATCTCGACACCCTTGGAGAGATAATCGTGGTGTTGAGTGGAGCTTGTCTCACACTCCTGGAGAAACAATAGTAGATGGTAGAGGTATCACTTTGGCGGAGGATGTTTTCACATGTCTGGAAGAATGACTCTGTTGGAGAATATAGTTGCAGATGGTTTTGCACACGTATTTGTATTAGCATTCGTTTATCCATACATGTATTCAACTTCTTTTTAATCAAATATCCAAGCATATATTCGGCCAATTTAAACATTCATCCACAAAAGCATTCATTCAAACATTTATCCAAACAGGCATTCATCTAGGCAGTCATGTAGATATTTATCAAGGTATTTATCAGTAGTTCTAGTATTTTCCTAGGATTGTGACGAGTTCTATGGGAATTTAAAGTGATAAGGAGTTTCTCCCGATACCTGGATGTTAGGAGAAGGTCAGAATTGTTGCAGGATATGTTTGGGGGAGAATGTAAAGGAATTAGTTCATGCGTAAATTTCACTTTTTATTCTATTGTTGGAGGGCTTCAATGCTCCCTTCATTCCTATATGCATCAGCAGCTTAAAGGAGGAGGTTACCCTTTAATTTACAAATATTACATGTAGAACGAAGGATATTTTCTCTAAGGGTGTCTAACTTCTACGTCAATAGCAGTGGCAGACGACACGTATACTTTACATCAAAAGAATACAATAAAATTGGAGGAGAGGTGTCAACCGACTAACGCTTGGCAAAAGATCAATAATTTAGTGTAATATTGCAAGTAAATATTGCCAAGATTAGGTCTTTGTGTGTGCAAGTATAAACTGTCAGCAAGTAATACAACGGTAAGTTGAGTATCATATCCACAAGGATTGTCCAGGAATTAAATGCCACGATAATTACTTGTGAAATGGAATGAATAAGTTGGAATTGAGATCAGATTTTAATTAAGAAAAATGACAAAGGGAAAATGAAATGAGAATTCAGGCAGAATGGCAAACAAATGTATCCAGAAGATTGATTGGCATTGGCAAGGGATTCTTGGATTTCATGCTAGCTATGACAGTAATTAATAATGTTCAACCTTGGTTTTATTGTCGAGCAGATTTTAGATAGGTATTGCCTCTGTCGATGGCAATACCCTAAGTTAATTACCTTTAACACCTATATGTTTATAGTGATGTTCTCAAATAATTAACCTGGCAAAGTTTTAATCTTTACTCCTAAGGGATAGATTCACTTCCAAAGTAAGCTCATCTACTTGAACATCTTCTGTCGAAGTTTCTCTCCTTAGTATTTGGCAAGTAATCCTTATCTCCTAAGTCTGTTAAGATATTAAGGGATAATAAGCATTCAATGCCAACTGTCATATGGCATGAATCTAATGGCTAAATGCACAAATATGTACCCAAAGCCAAACAATAGCATGGAAATATATACGTGAAAAGTAGAATTTTTGAGGAGTTAACAAGAGGCCTTCTTATTGGTGGTGGTTCTTATGTTTGATGAACTCAACTGCCTGCGGATCTTCTCATCTTCAAATTGATCTTCATGACTTGTTGACTAGACAAAGTGTAATGCCCCGGATTTGGGCCTAGGAGTTTTCTAAGTGGTTTAGACGGTCTGACGGATCAGATTAGAGTATTCGAGTCAATTTTGGGATTTAATTTGAAATGAATATTTTTTGGGTGAGATAAAAATATGGAAAATAGTCTAAAATCATTATTTAATATGAAAATGATTTTGATAAAATCAATTTTATAAAAAAAGGGTCTCGAAATTGGACAATTTGGTTAGTTACCAAAATGTAAAATTTTAAAATTGTTTTTAGTGATTGTTTTGTGAAAGGCTCAAAACTTAGAATCTTTAAGGGGATATTTGGCCAAAGTCTAATATCATACTTTTCTCTTAAAATTGGATATTTTAAAAAGGTTTTAAAATAGATAAAAAGGTTTGAGGTGATTAATTACATAATTAGATTTTAAAGAAAGTTTACGTAACTAACTTTTCATCAAAAGCTTTTCTCTCAAATTCTCTCCAGCAAAACACTCTTTTCCAATTCAATTTTCTCTGGTAAACACTTGATTTTAAACTTCTTTTTTTATCAAATGGATCTTTAATGGTTTTCTAACAAAACCTATTTGATTTGATCTTGTTTTCTTAAGAAAACTGATCTAATTAAGAGGAAAGCCAAATTTAGAGGCGAGCTTCGTTCTACTCCTCTAATATAAGTTTCTTTATTGAAATTACCAAGTTATTGATCCTTTACATATGTTTTCTAACTTGATTTGATGATTTAATTATGGAAGGTTGGTTAAATTAAGGTTTAATTGGTTTAAATGATGGATTTGCGAATAGACTCTATTTTTCTAAATTCTTGATTGATTTTAATCATGATTTTGATGTTTATTAATGTTAATAAGTGGACCTTAACATTCGAATCCCAAAACTATGTGAATCTCTAATTTTCTAGGTTGATAGTTGTGAGCTTTTTTGGGCGTTGTGGTGG
This sequence comes from Hibiscus mutabilis, assembly GCA_019671005.1. Taxonomy (NCBI): domain Eukaryota; kingdom Viridiplantae; phylum Streptophyta; class Magnoliopsida; order Malvales; family Malvaceae; genus Hibiscus; species Hibiscus mutabilis. The sequence continues at coordinate 14,056,222 of CM033751.1, forward strand.
TTTAATAAATGATGGAGGTATAAGGATATTTTTGTTGAGTTTTTAGATGTTAATTGATGGGTTAAAACTTTAGATTGTAGATGGGTTAAGTTTGGAGGATGTTTGATGTTGATTTCGGTTGTTAAGGAGTGTAATTGAGTAGTTGATGTTGAGGATTTATGTTGTTGTGTTGTTGAATGCATTTTGATGCATTGAATCCTCTGTTTTTGTATGGATAAAATAGGGGAAGTTGATCCTCAAGCTTGAATGATCATTTCAGAAGCTTTAGAGGTGTGGTTACTGTATCAGCAAGCGGTGCTTTGCGTGTCGGTGAGTGAGAACGTGTTTTACAACTTTGCAAAGGTTTGAAAGTTTTGTATGGGAGTTTAGATCAAGCTTGAAATGTTGGTCTAAGCTCGAAAGTAAGTAAAGGATGAATTCTCTCACGAACTCAGTTTGACAATTGATTTTAATGCACTTGCTTTGATAACTTGGTTTACTCACTGTATACGCATGTTTTGAGCATGGTTTAATGGTGGAAACTGATTATATAATGATGATGGTGCATTGTAAGGTAATGTGTATTTTTAAATGTTGATGAACATTGGTTAATGCAAGGTTGATTGCATTAGTTAAATGATTCTAATGATGCATATGGAAGCAATGAGTTAATATTAACAAAATGAATTATATTGGTAAGTGATGGTATGGAATGGCTTTGAAAAAGTTATCGGATATAGTTGGCCGACCATAGGATTGATAGTGCACTATAAAAAGTCACCTTGGATGTTGAGGGGTTTTGATCAGTGTACCGTAAACTCCATCCAAGTACCCTAACGGTTGAGGGGTTTAGATCTTTGTACCGAAGACTCTCGTTAGTGGGTTATGCATCCAACCGATGTGTGGGGTTGTGAATGTACCTGGTTGTAAACGTACCTTTAATTTTAGTTGAGATAGCATGAAGTGTTGGGAACACTTTTAAATTCGTGTATCCGATGTTATGTTTTGTAAAGTGGATGTGGTTAATGATCACTTGTAAGCCACTATAATTGATGATGTATCATGAGATGGATTATGTTGATTAATGTGGTATAAACATGTTTTACTCTTTAAGCCTTGCATTGGTAGTTTGCTTGGGAAAGCTTAAATTGAGGGTAGCAAATGGGATTTTTTTGTTGATCCATGATACATGTTGCATATGGTTTAATATGCTTATTTTGGAAATGTTGAATGTATAGTTTGATAAGGCATGATGTTGAAATGATGTTTGGAAAGTGTTTTGGGAAGTGGTTTTCAAAAGGGATTGTTTAATGATTTAAAATGCATTGATGGTGGTTGGTTTTTTAGCATTCTTTACTAAGCCTAGTGTGCTTACACTCTCTTTTTACATCAATGAAGAGAATTAAAGGTTCAAGGGCAGCGAGGAAGCAAGAAAGGAATTGTTGCGCGTGTTACGCAATGGTGCAAGTATACATGCAAGTTATAGTATAAAAGATATCGTCTCCACAGGGATTGGTGCCACTTCAAGAATCTAGTCTCTTGCACTGTAAAAAGTAAAAACACAAATAGAAGATTATAGGAGTTTTAACTAATAACTAATCTAGAGAGCAATAAAGTAAAAGAATAGATGAGATCAAATGAGAGAGATAGGCCAGGTTATCGTGAGTTGAGGTGTGATAGCCGATTGGATCGTCTTGGTAAAAGAGTGCACGGGCAACTCAGTTGCCGTGGCAACTTGCACAACGGGGTTGCCTTGGCAACTAATCGATGGTTGCCTGGGCAACTAGTTGGCAACTACTTGGGCGTCTGGGCAGCAACCTTCAAGGTTCGGTAGAGCGTTCTTCAATGGTTTCTTCTTATCCCTAAGTCGAAACTCTAGCTACTTGTGCAGGCCTTGATAATACATCCTGCGTGAATCAAGGGTGAACAACAACCAATCTTGCGTTCCTCTTAGCCGTTGAAATCCTTAACTTATTCCTAAGCCGGATTAATCTTCACCATCAATAGATTGAATAAAAATCATATTCATTCGTTTCTTGAATCTAACTCTCCCGATATTAGATAAATAGATAAAGTTACGAGATCCTCTCCCAATTCACTCGCAAACAAGAATAAGAACCAAGAATGAATAAACCTTGAATAGAAAAGTGCAAACTCTTATTACCTAAACAAAAACCAATAGTTTCTCACAACCACAAAACACAATAACCATAGCCAAATAGATTTAGTTCATGGCTAGTTTCCAAAGAAACACAAGATAAATAATCCCTAGCATGAACCCAATCGAACAAGAAAGAAAAGGATGAAGAAGGAAGCTTGTCGAAATCCTCCTTGCCCTAGATGCTTGTCGTAAATTCTCTCCTCTTGCCCTCCTTGGACTTGTCGAAATTCCTCTCTCTTCCTCTCTCTATGGATTGTCGAAATCTCCCTCTTATTTATAGGGCTAGGTCAAAGTCCTTCTTTGAGGAGGAATTTAAGTTGGAATTAAATTATCTTTAAAGAATATAATTCTTTATTATAATTATATTCCTACTAGAACTTCTCCTATCTTCTTCGAACTTAATTCTTCTTTAATTTCTTCATGGAAATCAAATTCCTTTGGGATTGGGCTTTGCTCCACATTATCTTGGGCTTGTCTAGTCATCAATTTCGACTACCATATCACCTTTGCTCTTGTCGACAATTGCCCTGGCAACTGGCTCGGCGTCTCCTTCATGCATTACCCTGGCAACTAGCTCGGCATCTCCTTCATGTATTGCCCTGGCAACTAGCTCTAGCCTTGCTTTGGAAAGTGATCATGCACATACACACAAAACACACCAAAGCAGCATCTTTTCCCACAAAAACTACCAAGTTATGTAATCAAGCTTAACGATGGAAGGAAACATGGATTAATGCATGAATGGATAATTATGCAACTAATATGAGCCTAAGTCTAACAAAAATATGAGTAAAAAGGGTAAGAAATATAGTACTTTTGAACACTTATCAGGAATCCAATGACTTGTTTACAAATTATGGTTTAAAACGTTAAATAGTAGTAATAAAGGCAATGTGTCAAATGTTGATTTATGAGGGTTTTTGTTGAACTCCCTGGTTGTGTAAGTAGTAATTGTCGGTTTGGACTTGTAAGTGGTTTAAAGTGCTTGAGATGTGGATGGATTCATGTTTTGTATATTGACTAGGGAGCATGCCTATAGACTTTGTGGTTCATTGTGTTAGTCTTATTAGGTTTGCTTAAAATGTTGGTTTGATGTTGTCAGGCATGCTTTGGATGTTAGATGTTGTTTAGACTTGTGTCAAGGTTGGTTGAAGTGCGCCAAAGCGTCATATGTTAGACCTAGAGGTCATTACAGGCCTCTATGTATCGGTATGGGTACCCAAGAATTGGTACGCGGGGTCTGAAAAGGCTCAAATCATCAAAATAAAGCATAAGGTATCGGTACGCCTAGCCACCGTATCAGTGTGCCTTGAGGAAAATTTATACTGGTGTCGGTACAAGGGATTGAGTACCAGTATGATCCTTTCAATTTTAACAAGTTGTACCAATACGTGGGGTACTATATCAGTAAGCGTTTTAGCTACTGGAATTCTAAATTTTTTTAGATTACAAAGAGGGATCGGTTGGGGTCAAGGCCGTATCGGTACGAGTGGGTTAACACACTGTATCAATATAGTTATACGTGTATCGATACAAGGGGTTGTTTTATTCGTTAAAATGTATCGGTACGGGCTTGCCAGTATCGATACGCCCTGTTAATTTTGTGAATATCATTGCGGTAGTTTGAAATCTTGCAATTTAGTCTCTGATTGTTATGTATGCAATTGAATGAGCTTGGATGATTGTTTTGAATTGGAATTTAACATGTGAACATGAAATTAGACTAAAAAAGGTTGCGTAATCTTAATTGTGATGGAAACCCTATAATTTACAGAAATTGCATTTTGTCCCTAATATGTAAAGTTCAGCAATCGAACCCTATTTTGTAATTTGTTTTCTACGTGATGTTTCTGCTGAAGCATGTTCATTTAGGATAATAATTTGATGCTTTTAGATAAGCTAAAAAGAAAAAAAATGGATGCGGTTTAGGTTATTAGCTCGGGTTTGCTTTAGCAAACTTAATGTGATTTCTTTAGTCCGGTTTAGGCTAGGCCAGACTAAGGGGGTTACATTTAGTGTATTAGAGCCAGGTTTACAAAAAATTAGGATGTTGTTGATGATTTCTTAATGTTGTTTGCTATGCACGGTGATTGTTTATATGTACGATGTTTGAAATATGTCATGTTGGGGTATTTTTGAGGGCACATTTCCTTATTACTACGGTTATGAAATAATTTTTGGTTTAAAATAAAAGTCTTGGATCCTTGCTTGAAGATGGCCTGATTGTTTTTATTTTTTTAGTAATTATCATGCCTTAGATATGTTTTTATACGATGCCACCGAGGAGAGAATTGCGATCGAGCGAGAATGTTGTTGTCGAAGGGCAGAGAGTTGAGGGAGAGATTGTACATCCTGAAGGATTACCGCCTCCTCCGCCTAATCCTCTTGAGGGAGTAGAGCAAGTACCACCTGCACCACTTGGTTTGGTATATGGTGATATAACGCCTTTGGTTTAGGCAATGACGGGAGCATTTCAGGCCACGATGCTGAAGTTTATGTACCTGCACTGACACTCGTTGCTGCTGTTAATTCAAGGTTTTTGTTAGAGCATTTGTGTAGCCTATGAAGAGTTGAGTTTAGAGGGTTGGCACTCGAGGCATCCGAAGAGTGGTTTGCCAGTACAAAACGGATCTTGGTTCAGATGGGGTATAATGATGATCATAAGCTGGGATATGTTGTGTCCTTGTTTTAAGGGGATGCATACAGTTGATGGACCACTATGATCACGGGCATGGAACCCGATGATATGACATGAGAATTCTTCCAAGCTACCTTCAGAATAAAGTATCTGGGAGTTAGATACTTGGACAAAAAGAAACGTGAGTTCATGGCCTTGGTACAGGGCAGTATGATAGTATCTGAGTACGAGATACATTTTGTAAGGCTGAGTCAGTATGCATTTGAGTTGGTGCTGGATGAGAGGCATCGTTGTGATCATTTTCGTTATGGCTTGGAGCAAGATGTTAAGACTTACATGTTGGCCACTGATTATATGGATTTTGACGTGTTGGTTACACAGGTGAAGGACATAAAAAATAGCTTGGGCTTATCCTATCGACCGAAGGGTCTTGGTTGGGTTAAGAGAGTGGCAGATGCTAGTGGTAGTGGTGGTCAGAACAAAAGACACTATGACAGGAGGTTTCGTCCGAATGTGAGACGTGGTGGAGATGGTGTTGGGCGAGGGTCATAGGGGTAGAGTACTCAGGTCCAATCTGCACATAATGTTTGTTGGGTTTGTGGATCGCGAGACCATTTGAGGCGAGATTGCCCGTGTTTGTCCAGAGAGGGGCAGGATCTGACAGTTGTGGCTGTGAATTCTGGCTCAAGTTATGGGTCTGTGGAACATATAAGGCGTGATTGTTCGTTGCTTGCTAGAGGTAGGCAGGCACCTGCACCTGTTGTGGCACCACCGTGAGGCAGTGGGCGCGGACGAGGTAATTTCCAATTGAGGGAGGAGGGACAGAGAAATATAGCGCACAGAGTGGCGGTTCGACCCGAGGGTGGTGGGCCGAAAAGGGTTTATACACACCGTGCAGAGAGGAATGACACGGACGTAATAACATGTACTTTTACCTTGCAGTCTATGTCATTACTATCCCTGATAGATTCTGGCTGTGCGCATACATTTGCTTGATATACCAGTAAAAATATTAGATGTGGGTATTGTTTCGCGTAATAAGTGCTACGCAATTGTGCAAGTATACACATCGCAAGTTATAGTATAAAATATATCGTCTCCACAGGGATTGGTGCCACTTCATGAATCTAATCTCTTACACTGTAAAAAGTAAAAACACAAGTAGAAGATTATGGGAGTTTAACTAACAACTAAACTAGAAAGCAATAAAGTAAAAGAATAGATGGAATCAAATGAGAGAGAATAGGCCAGGTTATCGTGAGTTGAGGAGTGATAGCCAATTGGATCGTCTTGGTAAAAGAGTGCAAGGGCAACTCAGTTGTCGTGGCAACTTGCACAATGGGGTTGCCTTGGCAACTAATCGATGGTTACCTGGGTGACTAGTTGGGCAACTACTTGGTCGTCTGGGTAGCAACTTCAAGGTTCGACGGAGCGTTCTTCAATGGTTTCTTCTTATCCCTAAGTCGAAACACTAGCTATTTATGCATGCCTTGGTAATACATCCCTGCGTGAATCAAGGGTGAACAACAACCAATCTTGCGCTCCTCTTAGCCGTTGAAATCCTTAACTTATTCCTAAGCCAGACTAATCTTCACCATCAATAGATTGAATATAGATCATACTCATTCGTTTCTTGAATCTAACTCTCCTGATATTAGATAAATAGATGAAGTTACGAGATCCTCTCCCAATTCACTCGCAAACAAGAATAAGAACCAAGAATGAATAAACCTTGAATAGAAAAGTGCAAACTCTTATTACCTAAACAAAATCCAATTGTTTCTCACAACCATAAAACATAATAACCTTAGCCAAATAGATTTAGTTCATGGCTAGGTTCCAAAGAAACACAAGACAAAGAATTCCTAGCATAAACCTAATAGAACAAGGAAAGAAAAAGTTGAAGAATGGATGAAGCCTTGTAGTCGATATCTCCCCCTTGAAGCTTGTCGAAAATTCTCTCCTCCCTCCCCTTTGAAGTTGACGGCATGGCCTTTAACTTATAGGGCTAGGTCAAAGTCTTTCTTTGAGGAGGAAGTTAAGCTGGAATTAAATTATCTTTAAAGAATATAATTCTTTATTATATTTATATTCCTTCTAGAACTTCTCCTATCTTCTTGGGATTTAATTCCTCTTTAACCTCTTCATGGAAATCAAACTCCTTTGGGATTTAGCTTTGCTCCACGTCATCTTGGGCTTGTCTAGTCATCAATTTCTACTACCATATTACCTTATTCTTTGTCGAAAATTCCCCTGGCAACTAGCTCAGCATCTCTTTCATGCATTGCCCTGGCAACTAGCTCAGCATCTCCTTCATGCATTGCCCTGGCAACTGGTTCTAGCCTTGCTTTGGCAAGTGATTCTACACACACACACAAAAACACACCAAAGCAGCATCTTTTCCCACAAAAATCACCAAGTTATATAATCAAGCTCACCGATGGAAAGAAACATACATTAATGCATGAATGACTAATTATGCAACTAATATGAGCCTAAGTCTAACAATAATATGAGTAAAAAGGGTAAGAAAAATAGTACTTTTGAACACTTATCACACCCCCAAACTCGAACTATTGCTTGTCCTCAAGCAATGCAAACTAATAATTACCTGCCAAGACTTCAATTTTCACAAACTTAGCTTTGAACTTGATTTCAATTCTCGGAAACGGGGCACAAAGTATTGGGTTCTTTTTAACATGTTTTAACTAGAGCCGGTTTCGGGCACTTCTAGTGTTTTGTTTTTAGTTTTCTTAAGTTAATTAATTTATTCGACTAGAGCCAATTTCGGGCACCTCTAGCTATCAATTTTTAGCACATACTAGAGCCAATTTCGGGCACCTCTAGTGATCAATTTTTAGTGCATACTAGAGCCAATTTCGGGTACCTCTAGCATTTATCCAATTTTTTATTCTAATCCCCCAACTTTTTAACTATTGACCTAAGTTCGCTAGAATTCCTTAAATCAATCAAGCCACAACATTGTTTCATCAAGTTTAGCATCATAGTACGATTCTAAGTGTTTCCATGTTTATCCTAAATAAAATGTTCTATCAATTAAGTACATTGGCAAAGTCATCATCGGATATTCATCAAATCTAGGCAATTCTTGTTCCAACTAAAGGCATGGCAAGCAAATTATGTATCCTAAATGCAATACTTAAGTTGAATGCAACTAAACATGGTAACTAACTAATAACAATCCCCCCAAACTCGAGTGAGGCATTGTCCTCAATGCATGCAACAAAGAAAAATAAAAATAAAGAAAAGTAAAATGCAAACAAGGACTTACTCCGAGAGTTTGTCATTGTGGCTGATTAGTTTCCTTTTGGTCGATGTCTTGATTCATTTGCTTGAACGCGGTGGTTGCTTCCTTGTTGTACATGGTGGAATCGATCCTTGTACGGGGTTGTCCTTATCGTCCTCTCCATCAATGTCATTGACTTTTTTCTTGGGCTTGGATGATTCGATTGGTGCGGTCTTTGTTGGTGCAATGGAGGACTCGTCCGAATCTGAAAAATCAGACAATGATCCCGTACGAGTTGATTCGTGCATAGGTGCTTTACCTTTGGCTTTTGCAGTGGTTGCCGGGACGTCTTTGGCTTTGCTTGCCGTGGCATCTTCAGGGTTGGTTGTCGTGGCATCTGCTTGGGCAGGCGCGGTGTAGGTTGCCGTAGCATCATTTGTTGCGGTTGTCGTGGCGACTGCTTCATTGGTTGTCGGGGCAAGGATCTTGGCAGGAATGATTGGGAACGGCACGCGGCTGTTCGGGTACTTTTCTAGGATGAATTGGGTGATGGCATTGTTGTGCTCCTTCATGTACCGCATGAACATTAGTTGTCGGTCTTCAATTTGCCTAAGGTGTCTCGCCAATGGTTGCAAGAGTTCTTCAAAGTGTCCCGGGGTTGATGCCCGCGTTGCCCGGGCGTTAGGTGCTTGGGTATTGGGCGTTGCCAAGGCGGTAGGGGTTGTCGCGACAATTGGAGGCTTTGAGGATTTTACCGGTGCCTCTCCCATTAGCTTTCGGATTTGTGCTCGATTCCAACCAGACTTTGGTAGGGCCTTTTCATCAGTGGACTCACTTGGGACATGCATCTCTTTGCAAAGATTAGAAATTAAGCAAGGGAAGAAAAGAGAACCCTTGTCTTTTGAGCTACATACAAAAATCTCGTCACAAATAATTTTTCCAATGTTAATGATGCGATCATGCAAGATAGAATGTATGAGTAAAAGACGAGGTGTTTCAACGGTAGTATTGTGTGTGGTGGGCATTAATGCAGTTTTAATAAACTTATTCCATAATTTTGCCTCGGGTTTAAGCCGAAGGCGATTTACCATGCCCTTGTATTTACCGTCGTTCCATTGAGTTCCCAGTAGAGTGAGTTCTTGAAGCACCTTGTCGAGTTGCTTGGGCGTGAGTTGATCAACAAAGGCTTGATGCTCGTCCTTCTCAACGTATAGCCCGTAAAAGGTGTTGATGTTTTCAGGGCTTATGCGTATAGCCTTGTCACGAACAAAAACATAAGGATTATTCAGGTTAGATGGGTGACCATAGAATTCTCTTACCCATGAGATGTTACCCGGTTCTGATTGATGGCAAAAGATTTGCCACTTTTAATGTGCAATCCTTTCGAAGATGAATGGTTCAAGGCCAAAATCTTGATGAGAGTTGGAGTATTCAAATCCTTGTTCTTCGCTTTCAAAATTGGCGTGAAATCTTTCTTGAACCACCAGTGTAGCAAACTTCTTGTATCTTGGTTCTTTAGAGGAACTTGGATGAACCAAAAATTCAATTTCGGATGCCCTGGATGATCTTGTTTGTGAGTTTTGTAAAAACAAAGAAAAGAAAACAAAAGAAACTAGAGAGGTGCAAGATGAAAAGTATGAATAGGTTTCTTGGAAGTTAAGGGTGATGGGTTATATAGAAAAGATAGGTAGTAAATATGGTGGGTGGGATTAATTTTGGAATAAAGAAGAAAGTGGTTTCGATTTAGGGGAAGGGTGACGGCTAGGGGGTTTATTTAGGGTAAGTCGGAGGCTTTATATAAGCCTTAGATTCAGCCCATTAATTTCCTTGTTGAAGAAGTTTCCTTCTTGTATCAAAATTCCTCTTTATCTTGAACTCTTTTCCTACAATTCAAAAACAAATAAAATAAGGATTAAAATTAAAGATAAACTAATAAAAGAAAATAAATAAAGATGTGTAAAGAAATTCTTAAACTTAAAATTTTAAAAACAATTAGATAAATATGAAAGAAAGAAGTAGTCTTAATCTTAAAGAAAATAAATAAATCTATCCCAAAAAGAAAAAGAAAAAAGATATTGTCCCGGCAAGGACGCCAAAAACTTGTTGCGCTTAATAAGTGCTACGCAATTGTGCAAGTATACTCGTCGCAAGTTATAGTATAAAAGATATCCTCTCCACATGGACATCGTTGTAGTGCTTCAATCTTTGTCCATTAACTTTGAATTCATGTTCGTCAGTGATGGACTTGATTATCACGGCACCATGGGAGAATGGTTTGACAACTTCGAATGGTCCCGACCATCTTGATTTCAGTTTTGCCAGGAAAAGTTTTAGCCGAGAATTGAATAAGAGAACTAGTTGCCCTGGCATGAATTACCGCGGTAATAGTTTCTTGTCATGCCGTTGCTTTGTTTTCTCCTTGTAGATTCGTGCATTGTTATAAGCGAGTGCACGGAATTCTTCTATCTCGTTAAGGTCCAACAAACGGTTTTTCCTGGCACTTTCCCAATCCATATTCACGGTCTTGATTGCCCAATATGCCTTGTGTTCGATTTCCATCGATAGATGGCATGTTTTGCCATAGACAAGTCAGAAGGGGGACATACCTAAGGGTGTTTTGAGTGCAGTGCGATATGCCCAAAGTGCGTCATCTAGTCTTACTGACCAATCCTTCCTAGAGGGATTTACAACTTTCTCGAGTATACCCTTCAATTCCCGGTTGGAAATTTCTGCTTGCCCATTAGTTTGTGGGTGATATGTCATGGCAATCTTGTGCGATACACCAAAATGTTGCAACATCTTGGCAATAAGTCTGTTGTCAAAATGCTTGCCTTCATCACTGATAATTGCTCTCGGCATCCCAAACCGTGTAAATATATTTTTCTGCAAGAATCGTTGCACGGTCTTGGAATCGTGGTTGGGAACTGCAGCTGCCTCAACCCATTTAGACACGTAGTCGACGGTAAGTAGAATGTAGAGGTTGCCGAATAAAGATGGGAAAGGTCCCATAAAATCAATCCCCCATACATCGAACAATTCCACCTCAATAATGTTTTGGAGCGGCATCTCATGTCATCTAGAGATACTGCCCGTCCTCTAGCAACGATCACATTGCTTGTAAAACTCTTGGGCATCTTTGTACAGTGTTGGCCAATACAAACCGGATTGCAAAACTTTGGCTGCGGTACGAGTTCCTCCAAAATGTCCTCTATAGGGTGAAGAATGACATTATCGGAGTACATTTTGCTGCTCCTCTTCAGGGACACATCGGCGTATAACCTGATCTGCACATTGTTTAAACAAAAGAGGCTCGTCCTAAAAGTAATGCTTAGCATCATGACGGGCATGTGTTACCGTGGCATCTGCTTTCATGGTTGCCAAGGTGTGCGTGTCTAGAGTTGCCACGGCATGCGCGTCAAGGGTTATCGAGGCATGCACATCCATGGTTGATGAGGCAATTAACAGTTACTCATCCGGGAATGCATCGCATATCTCTAAATCTGTGTCCTCCTCCCTATTGCGTTCTAAGCGTGATAAATGATCGGCCACTTGATTTTTTGTTCCTATCCTTAATTTCAATGTCAAACTCTTGTAAAAGCAATATCCAACGAATCAAACGAGGTTTGGCATCTTTTTTAGCAAATAGATACTTAATTGTCGAAAGGTCCGTATGAACAATTACCTTTGTACCAATCAAATAGGATCAGAACTTGTCAAATGCGAAAACTACGGATAGTAACTCTTTCTCCGTTATTGTGTAGTTCACTTGAGCACTATTAAGAGTTTTACTAGCGTGGTATATCACATGAAAGGTCTTACCTATGCGTTGGCCTAGGACTGCTCCTACCGTAAAATCATTTGCATCACACATGAGCTCAAAAGGTAGCGTCTAATCGGGTGGAACGACAATGGATGTCGAGGCAAGCTTTTTCTTTAGGGTTTCGAATGCTTGGGCGCAAGAATCATCAAAATTGAAGACTTTATCCTGTTCAAGCAAATTGCACAAGGGTTTAGTAATTTTAGAAAAATTATGAATGAACCTCTTGTAAAAACCTGCATGTCCAAGAAAGCTTTGGATTCCTTTAACCGAACTTGGTAGGGGTAATCTCTCGATCACGTCCACCTTGGCTTTGTCTACTTCAATTCCCTTGGATGAAATCTTGTGGCCGAACACTATTCCTTCATCTACCATAAAATGGCACTTCTCCCAATTAAGGACTAAATCGGTTTCTTCACATCTTGCCAATACCTTCTCTTAATTGCCAAGGCAACTGTCGAAGTCATTACCAAAAATGGAAAAATCATCCATGAAGATCTTAAGGAAGTCTTCGACCATATCTGAAAAGAGTGCCATCATGCATCTTTGGAAGGTTGTCGGGGCATTACACAATCCGAGCGGCATCCTTCTGAAAGCATAAGTACCGTATAGGCATGTGAAGGTTGTCTTTTCTTGGTCTTCTGGTGCTATGGTAATTTGATTGTAACCTGAATAACCATCAAGAAAACGATAAAAGGGTTTACCTGCAAGACGGTCAAGCATTTGATCAATAAAGGGTAATGGGAAGTGATCTTTCCTAGTGGCTTTGTTTAGCTTTCGATAATCCATACAAGCCCTCCAACCGGTCACAGTCCTGGTTGGAATGAGTTCATTGTTTTCATTACTTACCACCGTTATACCTCTCTTTTTCGGTACACATTGTACCGGACTTACCCATGTACTATCAGAGATAGGGTATATAATGCCGGTTCAAGCCACTTGATGATTTCTTTTACTACAACCCCTTTCATGGCATGATTCAGTCTCCTATGGGCCTCAATCGAAGGTTTGTGATCATCTTCCAACAAAATCTTGTGCATGCACACTGCCGGGCTAATTCCCTTCAAGTCGGCAATTGTCCACCCAATTGCCTTCTTGTGTAGCATCTACATTTTGATCAGCTTCTTTTCCTGCTCAGGCTGTAACTTAGAGGAAATAATTACAGGCAATGTATTATGTGCTCCCAAGTAAGCATATTTTAGTTGCTCTGGAAACGGTTTCAACTCAAGAATCGGTGGTTGTTCAATAGAGGGCTTTTCGAGCTTACCTTTCTTACCTGAGTAATCCAGTGGTTCAAAGTATGTACCTAGTCGATTGACTAACCAATTTGCATCTTCTTATTGTTCCTCATCGATCGGTTCTTCATACTCATCAGGTTCCTCTTGATCGGCAATGTAGTTGTCGAAGCAACTAAATTCCTCATCGAAGTTAAACTCTACCGTGGCATGGAGAAGTTGGCATTCTTCCGGATCATCGGTATGTCTTAGTGTTTGGAACACATTTAGTTTAACTTGCTGGTCATTCACCCTCATTATGAGTTCTCCCTTTTCAACATCGATCAAGGTTCTCCCTGTTACTAGGAAGGGTCTTCCGAGAATGATAGGTGCATGTTCATCTGCTTCACAATCCAAAACAATAAAGTCAGCGGGAAAAATAAATTTATCAACTTTTGCTAGTATGTCTTCGATTTTTCCCTCAGGATGCACATAGGATCTGTCGGCTAGCTGTAGCATAACTGTTGTAGGTCTTGCCTTCCCGATTCCTAGTTTCTGGAAAACCGATTTAGGCATCAAGTTTATGTTGGCTCCAAGGTCACATAATGCTTTCCTGACATAGTGGTTTCCAGTGGAACAAGGTATTGTGAAACTTCTGGGATCCTTCAACTTGGGTGGCATGCGATTGTGCAACATGGCCATGCATCCCTCTGTTGCGGCAACTGTTTCAAACTCTCTTAGCCTTGTTCTCTTGGACACAATGTCTTTAAGAAACTTGGCATCGTTCGGTATTTGTTCAATTGCTTCAACCAATGGCAAGTTGATGTGGACTTGCTTTAGGATATCAAGGAACTTCTTGAATTGATATTCTTACTTTTGTCGCTTCAACCTTTGTCGGAATGGTGGTGGGAGTCAGATATCTTCGATCCTTTCATTGGTCTGAAACCTGATTGATGGCATTGTCGGGCCAACTAGAGTTGCCGAGGCATTGTCAACTGGGGTTGTCGTGGCGTGCCTATCGTTGGTTGCCGAGGCATCCTTATCGCCGGTTTTCGCGGCAATTCTTGGTTCAACATCCGAGGCTTTGCCGTTGAGTTTGTCTTGATCTTTTTTGTGGAGTTTTCTTTGGTGAGCGAGCTTGAGCCTCTTTAAGTTGTTGGCCACTTCTAGTGGTGATCGCCTTACATTGCTCATGGCCAGTTCCTCTTGCGACTTCAGTATCACTAGGTAAACCTCCTTGCGGTCTAGTATTAAGGTTTTGAGCAAATTGCCCGACTTGATTTTCCAATGATTTGATTGTCGCCTCTTGGTTTTGCAATCTCATGTCGGACCTGTTAATAAAAGCATCAGTTCTTTTTATGAAGTTACTATTCTCAGCCATATAAGATTCAGTTTTCGACATAAAAGCATTGAGAGAATTTTCCAAAGAACTAGATGTTGTCGGTTGTTGCTGCGGCAACTATTACCGTGGCATGTTTTGCTGAAATCCCGATGCTTGTGCATTCTAATTGTTCTAGTTTAGAGCATTGTTGGGATTACTCCATGAAAAATTCGGGTGCTGGATTATATGTGTTGGACATCACATTGTTGTTCTGGTTGTAATTCCCCACATAAAAGCTGGATTCTGGATTCTGCATACATTCAGAAGAATCATGGTTACCACCACATAACTCACAAAAGGAATCCATTACCTTGACCTCATGTGTGTTGTTTTTTTCCTGCATGTTCTGGACCATCTTGGTTAGAGTGGCCAATTGTGCCGAAATTGAGTCTGATGATCCTAGTTCATGTATTGTGGCTTGGCATCTAACTCCTCCTCTTCTAGCAGATGGGAATTGATAATCATTCTTGGCAAGCTTGTTTAGAATTTGCATTGCTTCCTCCGGCGACTTATCTAGGAGTATGCCGTTTGCCGAGGCATCTAGCATCATCCTTGTTGGTGTATTCACAGCTTTGTAAAACATTGTTACTTGTGTCTACACTGGGAATTCGTATAGGGGGCATTTGTGTACAAGTTCTCTATATCTCTCCCAAGCCTCGTACGTGGATTCATCATCTGCCTGCCGAAAAGAAGTAATTTCGTTACGAAGCCTATCAGTCAAATTTGTAGGACTAAATCGAGCAAGGAAATCATGACAAAGATCGGTCCAATATCCTACTGATCCGGCAGAAATACTATTCAACCATGCTTTCGCCCTATCCCTCAGTGAATAGGGGAATAATCTTAGTCGTAAAACATCGGGTATGACTCCTTGTATTTTGAATGAGTTACAAATCTCGAGGAAAGATTTAAGATGTTGCCGTGCATCTTCAGTTGCTGAGCCCTCCAATTGACCAATTATGTTGATCATATTAAACATCACCGGTTTCAACTCAAAGTGGTCGGCTTCAATTTCAGGCGTGACAACTCATGGATTAAGTCCATCAAGTCTTCTTCAAGATAGTCTCGAATAGTTCTATTTCGTGCAAGAATCACTCTTCCTCCTACTGGAACATCTTGACTCATATTGCCGTCTTGATTAGCCGTTGATACTCTTAACCTTCGTCTAAGTCTTTGCAAGGTTAAGACGGCATGATGTTCCAGTAGGAGGAAGAGTGATTCTTGTATCCTTGTATTGATCATATTAAACATGCATACTATCAAAGTGTTGGGAACACTTGTTGAATCCTTGTATCCGATGTTATATTTTGTAAAGTGGATGTGGTTAATGATCACTTGTAAGCCAATATAATTGATGATGTATCATGAGATGGCTTATGTTGATTAATGTGGGTTAAACATGTTTTACTCTTTAAGCCTTGCATTGGTAGTATGCACGGGAAAGCTTAAATTGAGGGTAGCAAATGAGATTTTGCTGTTGATCCATGATACATGTTGCATATGGTTTAATATGCTTATTTTGGAAATGTTGAGTGTATGGTTTGATAAGGCATGATGTTGAAATGATGTTTGGAAAGTGGTTTTCAAAATGAATTGTTTAATGGATTAAAATGCATTGATGGTGGTTGGTTTTTGAGCACTCCTCACTAAGCCTATTGTGCTTACGCTCTCTCTTTCCATCAATGCAGAGAATTAAAGGTTCAAGGGCAGCGAGGAAGTAAGAAAGGAACCCAAGGACTTGTTTAGAAAGTATGGTTTGAAACGTTATATAGTAGTAATAAAGGCATTGTGTCAAATATTGATTTGGGAGGGTTTTTGATGAACTCCCTGGCTGTGTAAGTTGTAATTGTCGGTTTGGACTTGTAAGTGGTTTAAAGTGCTTGAGATGTAGAGTGATTTATGTTTTGGATGTTGACTAGGGAGAATGTCTATAGACTTTGTGGTTGATTGTGTTAGTCTTGTTAGGTTTGCTTAAAATGTTGGTTTGATGTTATCAAGCTTGCTTCTAATGTTATATGTTGTTTAGACTTGTGTCAAGGTTGTTGAAGTGAGCCAAAGCGTCATATTTGGACCTAGAGGTCATTACAGGCCTCTGCATACTGGTATTGGCACCCAATGACCGGTACGCAGGGTCTGGAAAGGCTCAAATAATCGAAATAAAGCATAAGGTATCAGTACGCCTAGCCACTGTATCAGTACGCCTTGAGGAAAATTTATACTGGTGTCCATACACGGGATTGAGTACCGGTATGATCCCTTTAATTTTAGCAAGTTGTACCGATACTCAGGGTACTGTATCGGTACGTATTTTAGCTACTAAAATTTTGAATTTTTTAGATTATAAAGGGGGATCGGTAAGGGGTCAAGGTCGTATCGGTACGGGTGGGTCAACACACCGTATCGATACGATTATACGTATATTGGTACGAGGGGTTGTTTTGTTTGTTAAGATGTATCGGTACGAGCTTGTCAGTATCGATACGCCCTATTGATTTTGTGTATATCAATGCGGTAGTTTGGAAATCTTGCAATTTAGTCCCTGATTATTATGTATGCAATTGAATGAGCTTGGATGATTGTTTTGAGTTGGAATTTAACATGTGAACATGAAATCGGACTAACAAAGGTTGGGTAATCTTAATTGTGCCCTAAAATTTACAGAAATTGTGTTTTGGTCCCTAATATGTAAAGTTAAGCAATCGAACCCTATTTTGGAATTTGTTTTCCACGTGATGTTTTTGCTGAAGCATGTTCATTTAGGGTAATAATTTGATGCATTTAGATAAGATAAAAAATGGATGCGATTTAGGTTATTAGCTCAAGTTTGCTTCGGCAAACCTAATGCGATTCCTTTAGTCCAGTTTTGGCTAGGCCGGGCTAAGGGGTTCCACAAAGTGCATCATCTCTTACAGAACAGTCTGGGGGTTCTCATATGACATCTGAGGGTTAGAGATTTTTTAGGGATGGATCTCGCGTGTACCTGATGCGAATTCGGCTGTGAGTACATCTAAGGTACTCTATCTCTAACACTACAGTCTCCTATGGTGGCAGGATAGACTTCCAGGCTCCTTTAACGAGGTATAGCTTCTTTAAGATGGTGTTGAAGCCTCATCGAATTGCTAACTTTCATCACTAGTACTGACAAGAAATTGCCATCCCGTCGGTGGCCCGATGCAACCTTTGGGTGTTCCTGGTGAGAAGTTGTCATCCCATTTTTTCTACTTCTTTTGTCTTCATTATCGAGATAATTTTAGGCGAGGGGATATCGCGACTAATTCTTTTGGTCAGGAAGATCTCCACGCTCACCACACCAATTGTTGATGTTCAAAATGTCAGACACCGAACAGAGAGGTGGAGATTATGGTAAAGATGGGTAGGAAGACGATGGTTGTTGGCGGTCGATGGTGGTTCACCCATTTTGATGTGGACAGAGCGCCACTGAAGATGATAAGAGAGATAGAGCGGAGGTCTCGAGTATGGAGAGTTGGGCATCCCTTAGCTCTTCGTCCTGAAGGGTATTTATAGTCGAGTGACACTTTTTATAGGAATGAGCCAGGTCTAGTGATGGATATTGATCGGTCGTTAGAATGGGGATTGATCTTTGACCAATATACTTTTTAGTTTAGTCTTTGGTCGCCAAACGATAGGCTTAGCCAGTCGGCCAGATAGACTCGATGACTATCACATCAATAATAGAGCAGTTCGAGAGAGAAAGATTCCAGACCATAAGATTTCGCTTATTGACGAGTGTGTAAATGATCTATTTTGTATGCCCTTTTTACGTGTCTTTTGCATGTTTTCAAGCTCTTATAAACTGCATTTAGGGTAGATTATACATAATTTCAAGTAGATAGGGAGTTACACCGTCTGCACTTAAACGTTATATATCTTGGTGTGTTCTATGGAAAAGGTGGTATTTTGTGGTGCATGTGCAGGATGCTGAAGGAGTGCTGGAGCGGAAGAGTAACAGTTCTCATGGCTAGAGATGACGAGGCATAAAGAGTTGGAGATGAATCTACTTTTACCCATGCAGACTTTCTCCTAGATACGGAACATTTAATATAGCGGGAAATCAATGGCTTTCTTTAATGAAGCCGCACACTTTAGGGTTCTAAAACCCTAGTTCCACCGTCTATATAAGAGAGATTTGGACACCAATTCAAAGGAAGCGTGCTTATAGACAATAGTCCTAGTATGAAGCTTGCAGAGAACCACTAGGGTGGAAGCTAAAGAATTCTCCTCACGACAGACGCCATCGGGAGAGGTTGACAGAGTGGGAGACCTGCAGCAATAGTTAGACAACATAGAGGGAGTTTGTCGAGGATGCTCGACTCTTTTTTTTCTTGCTTGTTAAACAGTCGTACTTTATACTTTTTTGTTATGGATGTTTTAGGCTCAGACATGAACTAAATACTTTAGTTGGGATTATTGCTTCCCAGGATTTTATGTTTTGATTACTTTATTATAATGCTATAGTTGTTTTTCCTTTATCTATTATGTTCATAGTCCTTCATGCGCAGTTATTGTAATATCTATCGAGAGAGACCTTTTAACTATTGATTTGTGACTTAATATCGAGAGAGTTGGTTTATACAAACGTGAACAGTGGGGCTAAGCTGATAACTTAGTCCTAATCTGGCTTACACATAAGTTTAGGGTTTCAATGACTATAAGGGAGTTCTTAAACAAATAATAGACTTATTAGGATTCACGCAGACATGTATTACCTTGACATCAATGTTATTAACTTCTAGGCATTGAGAGAGTCAGATGTTCATCAGAAAATCATGTCGAGTAGATAGAGATCTTAACGGTTTAAGCAAACATGTATTACCGTTGATATAGCATTGTAATAGGTATTCAAGCATATATCCTTAGCAATAATCCTAGCATCCATAATTATCTGTTATTTGCTGCAGATGTTCGTCTTAATCATAGCTATCTTTAGTTTAATTGCTTTAGTTTAATTAAATCAACAATCACCATTACTTGCAAACACATTCCTGAGTTCGATAACTTCGTAATTATTGATCCAATCCTCAAGGGTTCGACACTCTACTGATCACTTTATTACTTGATTCGACGATTATACTTGCTCTAAAGTGCATCAGTATTCGACAAGCATCAAGTTTTTGGCATCATTGCCGAGGATTGGCAATTGATAAATATATTGTAATTGCGCTTAGGATTTTATTTTTCTTGCATTTAATTTTGTTTTTGTTTTTCTTTCTCAAGTACATTCCAGTGTATGACCAGAAGGTCCAAGACACAACCTATTCTTCCATTAAATCCAGAGATCGAAAGAACTTTGAGGAATCTGGGTTGAGAGAAAAAGAATATGGTGAACAAGGTAAACAACCCTGAGAACGTGCGTAGCCAATGTATACACCCATTCGATGGACAAAGAGTTGTTGAAGCTGTCTAAAATAATGGCCAAGTACGACAGGAGAATCCACCACCTGTCAGACCTAGATGGCCCATTAGACTGAACATTGAGCCCGTTATCAACAACCTCAATCCACCGATTGTTGTGCCTGATCTGGGGGGAAGTTCACTTTGAGCTAAAGCCTATTATGTTCAACATGCTCAATAACATTGGACAATTTGAAGGATCAGTAAGAGAGGATGCTCGAGAACATATTCAAGCTTTCTTGGAAGTTTGTAACTTTTTTCAACAATCAGGGATTCCTGATGATGCTTTGCGACTCAAGTTATTTCCCTACTCCTTGCGAGATCGAGCCAGGGCATGGTTGAAGACTTGTTCCTCAGGATCTATTACTTCTTGGGATGACTTGTGCAGCAAGTTTTTGCACAGATATGATCCATCAAACGTGCACAATCAAAAGTGAAGCTACATTATCTCTTTCCAGCAATACGATGATGAATCCATGTATGAATATTGGGACATATACAAAGGCATGCTACGCAAGTGCTCAATTCTTGAATTCCACGGTGGCAAGAGAAGTGTTTCCCTGCTCATTCTGTATCCAAGAAATTTAACATCTTCTACTGTTTTTATGGAAACCAGTTCCTCGGCCTCTAACTCTATCTCAGATAATGTCCATTCTAATAAACCAGCTGACTTCCCAGAAACCTTGCATTTTCCATCTGCAGATGCCACTCATCTTCTTTCACAATTATTGTAGCAACGGTATGAACTAATCTGCAAACAGGGGATCCTTGAAGAAGAAGAAAGGTTAGAGTTTACCTCTATGTATAAGCTCTGATTTGATCTACATGTGCTATATGTGATTCGAAAGTAGAAGTGGGATACGTTCATTCAACAGCCATGCTACATCAACAAATCATAGGTCGCGACGGAGAAAAACATGTACAAGTTCGGTGAAAATTTGTGGAATTCTCTAATGATACAATAGAACACAATTATAAATTATCTGATCACCATGAGGAGTTCCACACTACAAACTTGGTCATCGACCCTAACTATGTTGTAATTCTTCGATAGATGTTGCTTTTGGATTTTCTTGTTTAGGGACGTAACATATTTTTGGCGTTATTGATCGGTGCTGCCATTATGGAGGGGGCATCCATAATCAGCAAATCTAATGGTCTACCAATCTATAACTTGATTACTGCCCTCTATGCCCAGGAAGGAGTCACAACTCGGGAAGGGTACACCATTCTAAAAGCTCGTCCAGGCCTACTTTCGTCACAAGTGGAGGAGTTAAAAGGTTATGCCCATATTGCACCTTCCACTATTCCTTTTGCTTTTTTTACTTATATCAATAAGATCGTGGAAGACACCCTATGTACCTCCTTCTGACTGTACTTCTTAACTGGTCAACGAAGGGAATCAAAGCTCCAATATTTATTTCAAAAATTACTGTCAAACGAGCTAATAAAATTTCTTTTGTTTCCTTAACAGCTTCTCCAACCACCTATATACACCACCAGACGAAGATAGTGGCCATATACTGATGTTGGCACCTCCTCCCGGCTAAGAATAAAACTTCCACCCGGAATAAAGGCAAGGGCATAATCATCTGGGAGCCACCACCCTAGTAACTCTCTGGGTTAGTTTTTACTTTTCTTTTTCTTTTATTTTTAGTCTAGCTCAGTTTTTATTCTGCATTTGTATATTTATTTTTCCTTGATTTACTTTTTTTCTTTTCCTTCTTTTTGCATTGGGGATAATACTCTTCTCAAGTTTGGGGGAGTACATACCCATATATATATAAGGTAAAATTTAAAAAAAAATTAGGACTTGTAAATATCCTAATATGTCTGATAGGTTCCCTTTGTTACGATTCCTTTGATTTTGAAATTGCTACTGCATTGATCATGACTTTCTATGATGAATCCATGTTGAAGCTTTGTAATGTGTTAAGAGCTTTATGTTTTGAACTTAATGATGAATCTGTTGTAGCCTTTAAAAACACAAGTTGTATGCACTCTAAAAACTTAAGAACCCTTAGGGAAGCTCTAGGTAGACTTTCTGATGCCAAAGCATGAATCAAAGTGAATGAACTAAAATGCTCAATATAGCAAAATAAAGGCTTAAAAACTCTCTAAAAAGTCAAGACAATCAATTAAGACTTGATATTATAAACAAAACTGTTGAGGGACACTTTTCTATGCATTTTGCTATCTTAGTACACTAAGTGAGTTGTGTTTGCTCCATTTAACTTTCTCTGGTATAAATGATAATACTGGCAAAGAGTGAATAAAAGTCTTCATGGGATGACACTGCTCGTAGAGCTCGGGGATGGGCTATTTGCTCCACTTCATCTTCAGCTTGAAGAGTAAGTGTGATAAGTTGAAGCCCAAAGGATACAGTTTTTAAAGCTTAAAAAGAAAAGGGAGAAAAATAATGTGCTGAAAAAGAGAAAAACAATATGTCGAGGCAACAAAAGAAAGCAACCCTTAAGTTTCTCTAAGGCTATTAAGTGATGAATGCATGTAACTTAGCATACACTGCAGCTACAGTAGATTTGCTCTTTGGAACAAAACTGTAAGCTCTAATGCATTGCATCTCATCAACATAACTGAGGAATAAATTACTGCTGCAGCATGACTTGGAATCTTTGTAATCCTAGCTTAGAGGAACCTTAGGACTTATGGGTTGTTTACTGTTTGTATTTACTATTTTTCTTGCTTCCATTTTTCATTGCTTGAGGACAAGCAACTGTTCAAGTTTGGGGGTATTTGACGAGTGTGTAAATGATCTATTTTGTATGCCATTTTTACTTGTCTTTTGCATGTTTTCAAGCACATATAGACTGTAGTTAGGGTAGATTGTACATAATTACATGTAGATAGGAAGTTACACCACCTGCACTTAAACGTTATATATATTGGTGGTGTGTTTTATGGGAAATGTGGTGTTTTATGGTGTATGTGCAGGATGTTGAAGAAGTGCTGGAGCGGGAGAGTAGCAGTTCTCATGGCTGGAGCTGACGAGGCATAAAGAGTGGAGATGAATCTATTTTTGCCCACATGGACTTTATCCTAGATACGGAACATTAAATATAGCGGGAAATCAATGGCTTTCTTTAATGAAGACACGCATTTTAGGGTTCTAAAACCCTAGTTTCACCGCCTATATAAGAGAGACTTGGACGCCAATACAAAGGGAGTGCAATTATAGAAAGCAGACCTAGTCTGAAGTTTACAAATAACCACCAGGGTGGAAGGTAGAGAATTCTCCTCATGAAAGACGACATTAGGAGAGGTTGACAGAGTGGAAGACCTACAGCAAAAATTGGACGGCACAGAGAGAGTTTGTCAAAGACGTTCAACTCCTTTCTTTTCCTTTCTTGATAAACCGCCGTACTTTATACTTTTTGTTATAGATGTTTTTATGCTCAGGCATGAGCTAAATACTTTAGTTGGGATTATTGCTTCCTAGGATTTTATGTTTTGATTACTTTATTATAATGCTATAGTTGTTTTTCCTTTATCTATTTTGTTCATCGTCCTTCATGCGTAGTTATTGTAAGAGATATTGAGAGAGGGCTTTTAACTATTAATCTTTGACTTAATATCAAGAGAGTTAGGTTATACAAACGTGAATAGTATGGCTAAGCTGTTAACTTAGTCCTAATCTGGCTTACACATAAGTTTAGTGTTTCAACGACTAAAGGGGAGTTCTTAAACAAATAATAGAGTTGTTAGGGTTCACACATACATGTATTATCTTGACATCAATGTTATTAACTTCTAGGCATCGAGAGAGTCAGAAGTTGATCAAAAAATCATGTCGAGTAGATAAAGATCTTAACAGTTTACGAAGACATGTATTGCCGATTGCTATAGCATTGTAATAGGTATTCAAGCATATATCCTTAGCAATAATCTCAGCCTCCATAATTATCTGTTATTTGTTGCAGTTGTTCGTCTTAATCATAGCTATCTTTAGTTTAATTGCTTTAGTTTAATTAAACCAACAATCACCATTACTTGCAAACACATTCCTGAGTTTGATAACTTCGTAGTTATTGATTCAATCCTCGTGGGTTCAACATTTTACTCATCATTTTATTACTTGATTCGACGATTATACTTGCTCTAAAGTGCATCACTATTCAACAAGCATCACATGTCAAGGCGTGGTGCTAGTGTTTAAGACCAATCACTATTCAACAAGCATCGCATGTAATGAAACAAATGTTAAGCTAGTGTTTGTCATTTCCTTTTATATAAATTAAACCTATTTTCATTTTTCAAAAGTTAACTATCATTATCCGCTAAACTTGTGGTGTAATGATAAAAACATCATTTTAATTTTAATTGATATTATATCTCGAGATTAATCCTTGATAACCTTTCTCCTTTTCTTTATAAAAATATTGAAGGTATATTTGCTTTTATAAAATATTTTCTATTTTTGTTTTTTATATTCATTCTTAGAAAATAATATTCGTTTTCAGGTTTTCAAAAGTTGAAAAACATTTTTGGTTAGTAGAAATGAAAAAAATCAAGAATAAAAATAATGAAAATTAGTTTGATTTCTAGTTTTTCAAAATATAAATGAATAAATAATTATTAAATATATATTTAATATATATATTATATAAATTAACTGATTGAGTTAATGTCGTTTGTCAATTTAATATCAATTAAATTATAATTTTTATTAAAATATTTTATTTTAAAAGATAATTAATAACTATTACAAAATTACATTTTTTCATGATTTTATATAAATTTTGAATAAAATAATTACAAACTATTATTTGAAAATCAAGTGTAAAATCAATAGATTCATATAAAATTAATTTATCACCCCACCAATAATCCTTTGTTAAAAGAATTCTTATAAAGATTGTGGATGCCTTGTTGTAGCTTGGGCCCGAATATAAATACTCTAAACCCGAACCTGATCCGAACACATTCTTTAAAAAATTTGAACCGACCTGACCTGAAAATAAATACACTAAACCTGACCCCGACCTGACCTATAGAAAAAAATAATTTTAGGTACCTAATTGTAAAAAAAGAATTTTAGGGGACTTAATCGTAAAAAAATAATTTTAAGGATTAAATTGTAAATAAAAATTCAATTATAAGGACCTAAGTATATATATATATAAAGAGGAGGTATTATTATAAATATCCCTAAAAAAATTAGCGAAAATTACACAATTAGTCCCGGATCGGGTTAGATATTTTCACCCTAAATCTAAACCGACCTGACATAACCCAACTCGAACCTGATTTTTTCATGAAAAATCCGACCCGATCGAGCCGGGTCGGGTAAAATGCCCATCCCTACGTAACTAGCCCTGGCAAATTAGTGGGAGAATTAATCTTAGACTCTCCGGAGTACGAGAAAGAGCTTCTATTTCAAGAATGCTAAAGTGATGCTTCGACTCTATTTTATCAAAAAAAATATTATAGATACTATTTTTTACATAAGAACATTTTATCCACCTACATCATGAGTACAGGTGGACAAACCTCGACTCGAAAAAATTGAATTATTATACTCAATACAAAAAATACTTGATTCATCTTAATTAACTTGTAATTTAATAAACTATATTCGACTCGAACAAATTTCAAATAAAGTTTGAGTTATAAAATGAAAATTTGAATAACTCGATTAAATCGAATCTTTTAGTATCTTATCCGTCCATTTCATTCATCTAATAGTCATAATACTATGTAAAACTAATTGAGTTTTAGGATAGAGTGGCCGTGATTGAAAGGAACTTGGTTGTTATGAAAGGTACGTGGTTGGCTGAGGATTGGGTCTGTGGCATGCTCAATTGTCTATGCCCTTGTGTGTTCAAAGAACATGTTAGGTTATGGGATACAATTCATGCTAGGATGTCGACTCATTCACTACCATGAGGTGTCGATAGAGATAATGGATTTTGGCATTTGTGGCACTGGTTCCATCAGATTGATGAGATTTGTCGTGTATTACCTTGTATTTCATACGGTATGTTGAGAGGCCAATGGTATGGAGGATGTTTCAGCGAAAGGGTGTGTGGATCGCACGCCATGGTGACGCATGATTGTTTAGCATTTTCTAAGGCGTTTTGTTGTTTGGTCTTGTGTGTCCCTTTCTCGTGCTTTGCTACGGGTTCTACTTTTGTTTGACTTTGGAGCTTTATGTCTTTCTTTTTAGTTAGCTATGGTGCTAGTTAGGGATGTTCAAAAAATACTCGACCTGAATTATTCGAACCGCTACCTGACTACCAGAACATAAATAATTGGGTATTTACTCAGAATTTTTTTTACCTGGGTCGGGTACCAGGCCCGCTAAAATATACATTTTCCCAGATCGGGTCCGAGCCGCAAGAATACCGATTATCGGGTACCTGGTGACCTTGTTCCCTATTTTTTATTTTTTATTTTAAATATAATTATTATTTAAACAAAATACCCTTATACTCACTATATTCCCAAATCAAACAGCCTAATTATGCATGTAATTTCTAATCATTATGGAATTTATATTCTAAAGTTGTTTGGGTTTGATTCTTTGGATATTAAACTCTATGATGAGATTATATAATTCGAAATTTTATTAATTATGATTTTTAATAAAATTAAATGATTTAAAAAAGTAAAAGTTTGAGTACCTGTTACCATAATTTTTGGGTACCCGAATTTTGCGGGTACCCGGATAGTGGGTACCCAGTTAAAGCGGCCTGGGACACGAGCCAAAAAATCTAGTACCCAGGACTTCGGGTACCCGGTACTTCGGGTACCTGAAAACCCGGGTACCCGATAATGAACACCCCTAGTGCTAGTGGGTGACTTTTTGGCCTTTTATTTTGTTCTTGGTGTTTGATTTGTTTTTATGATTATCTTGGTGTACTCTTTCCCTCCAATCTAGGTTAGAGAGGTTTTTAATGAGCCACTGAATAATTCTATGTATGATTTTTTATCTTAATAGCATCATACATTATAATAAAAAAACTAATTGAGTTTTATATAGTTTTATATCACATATATATCACATATGAAAAAATATGAAAACTATATGGTTATAGAAAAACGTTTAAATTGGAACTAATTAGTATAATATCATTATAAATGTTTACAATTAAATTTGAACAGAAACTCGAACAACTCGACTCGACTTAAATTTCATAAACTTGACTCGAAAAATTACAATTAAATGGAATTGTTTTGTGAGTCCCTTTCTCGTGCTTCGCTACGGATGACAATCTATTAAATATATTAAATATATTATTTATGTTATATTATTGATTAATGTATTGATGATGTTATGTTCTATTAGAAAAATTGGTATAGTAATAATCCAAATATAATAGAAAACCGTAAGAAAAATAAATAATAATAAATTAAAAATAGAACCTAAAATCGGACATAGTTAAAATCAGAAGAATTTTTGTTGACGCTTGTATGAATAATTTTCTTAAGACAAATTCGTCCTATCTTCGGTGCTTGAGTAACGTTGGACGCCTATCTCCCACGATACATCAACAAACGTTCACAGTAGTAGCACAATTGCAGTGAACAATCGAACACATTCTTACATTTCTCTATCACCGGAAACCAAAAACATTTTTCAAAGTTGTTGAGTTTCAAAGATGTTGACTTGTGAAAAATGTTTTGGAAATCTCTCCTTTATATAGTGGATGGAAAATTAAACTGTTTAATGAAAAGATTAAATCTTTTGATGGAAAAAATTGTTAAAAAGTTAATAGATATAATTGAATGGATGTAATTTTAAACCAAAAATTAACAAGTATATTCACCAAGTGACGTGACTTATTATTAACATGTCTATTAACCAAGTGACATGACTTAGCGTCAATATTATTCAACCAATATATATTATTTTTCTAACAATCCCCCACATTTATAAAATTGTTGGTTCAAAAACATTGAATGTGGTGATAAATTCTACGTTTGATATTCGCATAGGATAGGTAGGTGTCCCCCTTTGAACCCTTTCTTGTGAAAATATATTTACCTTACTAGTTGTCCAGTATACGTGATGTCCTTGAAATGTCATGTCATTTGTGTAAGCGATGAAATACCTCACACAAATACCTTACTAACAAAAATTTGGTTCTTATGGTTATGTCCATATAGCCTTGGACATCTCTCGGTTCTGCAAGAGCTAGAAGAACTATGCCCCAATAGTCTCCTTGAAGCGGCTCCACTTCACTTTCACATGGTGACTTATGTTGTTCTGTTTACATAAACACACAATGGTCATTAAAATCATTGCTTAAACTTTTCCACATTTTAGTCATTGTTTACATTATATGAATGGACTTGGGATAAGAATCTCTCATAGTGACCTCACAAGGTCTATCCAAGTAAGTTGTCCCATCGAACCTAGATCTTGGGATCTTCAGTCAACTAGGTTGGGTTTTCATTCACATGGCGCCTTAAATTTTCATGGGTTTTAGTCACATTCCTTTCAATGTTTATCAACTTGATCTCAATTCAACCCTTTAGTTAGTAGATCTGCAATGTTATCCTTTGACTTTTACACAATTAGAAGAGATAACTCCAATTGAGATCAGTTTTCTAATAGTATTATGCTGACGACACATGTGTCTCGACTTGCCATTACATTCTGTGTTCTACCAAATGTTGCTTGGTTATCACAATATATACATATTGTGGGCACAGGCTTTGGCCATTTTGGAATATCTTCATAGTCATTCAGCCTCTAGCATATAGGTTAGAGAATCCAATCCAAAGGAATTTTTCACCCTTGCCCATCAACCTCTTGTTGAAAGTCTTGACAATTTTCATTAATAGTCTATAGTTCATTTCGTTGAACTTGATCGACTTCTATAGTCATAAAAGAATGAGACAATTTTAGATTTGAATATCATATATTTGTAAATTTCAAGATTCTTTTATTCATGCAAAAGAAATCGTTATGCATTGTTATGACAAACATAACCAATTATCAAAAAAACAAACACGTTAGGAGAATAATCCATCGTAACAAAATTCTTTCGTTTTCCACCATTAATACCTTACCAATATTATTATGGCAAACATAGCCAACGAAAATACAATCCACCATCTTAGGATTTACTTTTATTTGCTTCGGTAAATGAGTCATTACTCTGACAAGACACCCCTACACTTTTAAGTAGTTGTAGGAAGGTTTTCTACCATTACATAATTCGTAGGGTGTCTTTTCCTTTTTCTTTTGTGGGACACCTTATTTAAAAGATAGTTTACAGATAACACAGCTTCCCTCACATGTTTTGCGATAACCCATAACTTCTTCTCGTTCTCATAATATTATGCACTTCAAAACGTGCATCGAATTCGATTTTGAGAATATAGTTACGGTATAGAAAATCAGAGTGCTTTCATGCCTTGGCAACATCGAAGACGGTAGCAACATGAGTACTTCCATGTCTTGACAACATTGAAGGCGGTAGCAACATCTACATCATCCTCTCTAACAATAGGAGGATCATCACAACATTTTTTTATTACCACGTTTTAACATTCACTCCATAAGCTTTTCATTTTGGCTTACAATCATTGGCAACGTTTGAACTTTCGTTCAAAACCAAAGTTAGAGCAGTGACTTATAGCATCATACTAAGAACTAGACGAGTTCTAGGATTATACCATGACCAAGTCAAGAGTTAAATGTCATGTTATAATTATGAATTTTTTAATCGTCGAGAAATTAGTTAGAAACTAAAAACCAGAAACAAAACCATAATTAATCAACTTCTGTTGAACGACGAGAATTTAGTAAAACTAAAAACTCGAAATAGAAGTACAAAGCCAACACAATTCTGTTCAACTCTAAACACATATAAATGTTAGTCTCAAAAATAATTTACTAACAGTAATAAAATTTCTTTATCTTTAATTTCCATTATATCGTGAGAATCGAACCAGAATCTGAGAGCTATTTTATTTGGAAAATTTCTTATTCCACTATCATCAATTTCTTACTTCTCTAAAATTGCAAGTCCTGTTATCTTTACAAGTTTTTTCAAAAAAAATTGTTAGTGCTGCAGTATTTATAATGGTTAAAACCACTTGATATATACGATAACCATATAAAAAATAATTTGAAAAAAAAAAGAAATTATATTAGAGTCTTCCCAAAATAGGCTCCCTCAACGATCCACTTTCCAGTGGAATACCGAAATCTACCCGATCCAAGTCGGTATGCGTCAGAGCAACATGGTCTTTGCAAGCTATACTGTTCCCAAGAGCAGATAGTTTCTCCTCTATGCGTTGAACAACAATTGATCAGGTACGCTATTTCGCGATCTAGAAATTCTTCATGAAATGTAGGGTCCACGTCTATTTGTCAAATTCCCATGTCACCGTTCGCAATTCAAGAGTTCGAACAGTGCCCATCCTTCTAACATAATTATATTTATAGTTCACAATTAAATGTCCACAACATATATCTTTGGTTGGATTAAAACTTAGAAATCTGTTTTAAGATTATTAGAAAAATTAGTGTAGTAATAATTCAAATATAATAGAATATTATAAAATAAATAATAATAAATTAAAAATAAAACTTGAAATCGAACATAGTTAAAATTAGAAGAATTTTTGTTGAGGCATGTAGTGAACAGTTTTCTTAAGATAGATTCATCCTCTCTCCGGTGCTTGAGTAACGTTGGACGTCTATCCCCAGGATACAACAACAAACGTTCATAGGAATAGCACAATTGCAGTGAACAATCGAACATATCCTTGCCTTTCTCTATCATCGAAAACCAAAAACTTTTTTAAAATTGTTGAGTTTCAAAGCTGTTGACTTGTGAAAAATGTTTTGGAATTCTCTCTTTTATATAGTGGATAAAAAATTAAACTGTTTGATGAAAAGATCAAATCTTTTGATATAAATATTTGTTGAAAAGTTAATAGATATGATTGAATGGATGCAATTTTAAACCAAAAATTAATATGTCTAATCACCAAGTGATGTGACTTATTATTAACATGTCTATTCACCAAGCAGCATGACTTAACATCAATATTATTCAACCAATATATATTATTTTTCCAACATATTCATGATTATTGTTAGTTTAAAACATAACTATCAGACGGCTAAGTATATCGTCATATGATATTAGTTTTACTTTTATGTTCGTACGTGCATGTGTGCTTATGTTTATAAATTGCATGAAATATAGTAAAGTATAAATGTGCTATTAAATTTGTAAAATTTTATGATTGGAAGCTTTTATTTGCAGATTTGTAGATTTGGGATGAGGTTTTGTGGAGTACCATTTGTACTGAAAATATCGGATGTTTTCGTTTGCAGATCAGTAGATTTGAGACAAGGTATTATGGAGTACCATTTGTACTGAAAATATCGATGATTTGAAAGTTGTTTGAGACATTGAATTAGAGGTTTTGAGATCTTGGTTTAATCTCAATAAAAGGCTGGACAATTCCTGAAGGTAGAAAATTGAGATTAAGCACCCATATACCCTAAACAATAGATTAAAAATAAATGGGCGGTTGAATTACAAAATCGAATAAGTCAATCTTCAATCATTTAAATTAGATTTACCAGACTGAAAAATTTTATATAAAATATATATTTATCAAAATTTATTCAATAAATAATTTTAGAAAGAGTGATAAATTATTTATTTTTAAATTGGTTAGTCTTGTGTTCAATCCTTAAGAAATAACTTTTAATTTGTTTTATTTAAAGATTATATAAAAGAATAAGTGGAGGGATAAATTATTCATATTTAAATTTAAATTGGTTCAATCCTTAAGAAGTAACTTTTAATTTGTTACATGATAGTCAATATGCGAGAGAGAATTCTCTCTGCAGGAAAAGAGAGAGAACGAGCGTTTTCTTTCTTGGGTTTCACCAGTGCTCTTTCCGTCGGTGTCGGTGAAGGGTCGAGTCGCCTATCAGACTTGGGATTCCTGGTACAATGGTAGTAGAATTCTCCGTTGTTATGCAGGTACTTATTTTGTTTTGCAGAATAGACTTGGGCGTCTACTTCAAGGGGATCGATATAGGTTAACGCAAGGTTACCGGGGAGAATGATTGTGGTGGCTTTATAACACCTCATTCTCGTATTCGATTACCGAATATGAGTTAGAGATGTCACAGAACAATAACATAATTTTTATTCAAAAATTTTGTTGCGCGTAATAAGTGTTCCGCAATTGTGCAAGTGTACACGTCGCAAGTTATAGTATAAAATATATCGTCTCCACAGGGATTGGTGCCACTTCAAGAATCTAAACTCTTGTACTATAAAAAGTAAAAACACAAATAGAAGATTATAGGAATTTAAACTAATAACTAAACTAGAAAGCAATAAAGTAAAAGAATAGATGAGATCAAATGAGAGAGATAGGCCAGGTTATCGTGAGTTGAGGTGTGATAGCCGATTGGATCATCTTGGTAAAAGAGTGCAAGGGAAACTCAGTTGCTGTGGCAACTTGCACAACGGGGTTGCCTTGGCAACTAATCGATGGTTGCCTGGGCGACTAGTTGGGCAACTACTTGGGCGTCTGGGCAGCAACCTTCAAGGTTCGGCAGAGCGTTCTTCAATGGTTTCTTCTTATCCCTAAGTCGAAACTCTAGCTACTTGTGCATGCCTTGATAATACATCCCTGCGTGAATCAAGGGTGAACAACAATCAATCTTGCGCTCCTCTTAGCGGTTCAAATCCTTAACTTATTCCTAAGCCGGATTAATCTTCACCATCAATAGATTGAATAAAGATCATATTCATTCGTTTCTTGAATCTAACTCTCTCGATATTAGATAAATAGATGAAGTTACGAGATCCTCTCCCAATTCACTCGTAAACAAGAATAAGAACCAAGAATGAATAAACCTTGAATAGAAAAGTGCAAACTCTTATTACCTAAACAAAATCCAATAGTTTCTCACAACCACAAGACACAATAACCTTAGCCAAATAGATTTAGTTCATGGATAGGTTCCAAAGAAATACAAGATGAAGAATCCCTAGCATGAACCTAATTGAACAAGAAATAAAAAGATGAAGGATGGATGAAGCTTGTCGAAATCTCCTTGCCCTTGATGCTTGTCGAAAATTCTCTCCTCTCTCTCCCTTGGAGTTGACGACATGGCCTCTAATTTATAGGGCTAGGTCAAAGTCTTTCTTTGAGGAGGAAGTTTAGTTGGAATTAAATTATCTTTAAAGAATATAATTCTTTATTATAATTATATTCCTTCTAGAACTTCTCCTATCTTCTTGAAATTTAATTCTTCTTTAACCTCTTCATGGAAATCAAACTCCTTTGGGATTTAGCTTTGCTCCACGTCATCTTGGGCTTGTCTAGTCATCAATTTTGACTACCATATCACCTTATTCTTTGTCGACAATTGCCCTGGCAACTGGCTCGGCGTCTCCTTCATGTATTGCCCTGGCAACTAGCTCGACATCTCCTTCATGCATTGCCCTGGCAACTAGCTCTAGCCTTGCTTTGGCAAGTGATCCTGCACGTACACACAAAACACACCAAAGCAGCATCTTTTCCCACAAAACAACCAAGTTATGCAATCAAGCTCAACGATGGAAGGAAATATGGATTAATGCGTGAATGACTAATTATGTAACTAATATGAGCCTAAGTCTAACAATAATATGAGTAAAAAGGGTAAGAAAAACAGTACTTTTGAACTCTTATCACGCCCTCAAACTCAAACTATTGTTTGTCCTCAAGCAATGCAAACTAATAATTACCTGTCAATGCTTCAATTTTCACAAACTTAGCTTTGAACTTGATTTCAATTCTCAGAACCATGGCACAAAGTATGATTGGCTTTTCATTTTTAGAAAAACTTAGGAGTTACTCGGAATCAAACTATAATGCTTGTGAGTGTGTGCGGAGTTGTGTGCAAGTTGATTTTTCAGATTCTATGCAAACACGAGGTTTTCAAATTACTTCATTGGGTTCTTTTAACATGTTTTAACTAGAGCCAGTTTTGGACACCTCTAGTGTTTTGTTTTTAGTTTTCTTAAGTTAATTAATTTATTCGACTAGAGCCGGTTTCGGGCACCTCTAGCGATCAATTTTTTAGCACATACTAGAGCCAATTTCAGGCACCTCTAGCAATCAAATTTTTAGCACATGCTAGAGCCAATTTCGGGCACCTCTAGCATTTATCCAATTTTTATTCTAATCCCCCAATTTTTTTAACTATCAACCTAAGTTCACTAGAATTCCTTAAATCAATCAAACCACAACAGTGTTTCATCAAATTTAGCATCATAGTAAAATTCTAAGTTTTTCCATGGTTATCCTAGAATAAAAATTCTATCAATTAAGTGCATTGGCAAAGTCATCATCGGATATTCATCAAATCTAGGCAATTCTTGTTCCAACTAAAGGCATGGCAAGCAATTTATGTATCCTAAATGCAATACTTAAGATGAATGCAACTAAACATGGTAACTACTAATAACAATCCCCCCCGAAACTCGAGTGAGGCATTGACCTCAATGCATGCATTAAAGAAAAATAAAAATAACAAAAAATAAAATGCAAACGAGGACTTACTCCGAGAGTTCGTCGTCGTGGATGATTAGTTTCCTTTTGGTCGGTGTCTTGATTCTCTTGCTTGAACGCGATGGTTGTTTCCTTGTTTCCGATGGTGGAATCGATCCTCGTACGGGGTTGTCCTCATCGTCCTCTTCATCAATGTCATTGGCTTTTCGCTTGGAGGATTCAATTGGTGCGGTCTTTGTTGGTGCAATGGAGGACTCGTCCGAATCTGAAAAATCATACAATGATTCCATACGAGTTGATTCGGGCATAGGTGCTTTACCTTTGGCTTTTGTAGTTGTTGCCGGGTTGTCTTTAGCTTTGGTTACCGTGGCATCTTTAGGGTTGGTTGTCGTGGCATCATCTGTTGCGGTTGTCGTGGCGACTGCTTCATTGGTTGCTGGGATAAGGATCTCGGCAGGAAAGATTAGGAACGGCACGCGGCTGTCTGGGTACTTTTCTAAGATGACTTGGGTGATGGCATTGTTAGGCTCCTTCATGTACCGCATGAACATTAGTTTTCGGTCTTTAATTTGCCTAAGGTGGCTCGCCAATGGTTGCAAGAGTGCTTCAAAGTGTCCCGGGGTTGATGGCCGAGTTGCCCGGGCGTTAGGTGCTTGGGCATTAGGGATTGCCAGGGTGGCAGGAGTTGCTGAGGCAATTAGAAGCCTTGAGGATTTTTCCGGTGCCTCTCCCATTAGCTTTCGAATTTGTGCTTGATTCCAACCGGACTTTGGTAGGGCCTTTTCATCGGTGGACTCACTTGGGACATGCATTTCCTTGCAAAGATTAGAAATTAAGCAAGGGAAGAAAAGAGAACCCTTATCTTTTGAGCTGCATACAAAAATCTCATCACAAATAATTTTTCCAATGTTAATGATGCGATTATGCAAGATAGAATGTATGAGCAAAAGACGTGGTGTATCAACTGTAGTATTGTGCGTGGTAGGCATTAAAGAATTTTTAACAAACTTATTCCATAGTTTTGCCTCGGGTTTAAGACGAAGGCGATTTACCGTGCCCTTGTATTTACCGTCGTTCCAATGAGTTCCCAGTTGAGTGAGTTCTTGAAGCACCTTGTCGAGTTGCTTGGGCGTGATTTGATCAACAAAGGCTTGATGCTCGTCCTTCTCAATGTAAAGCCCGTAAAAAGTGTTGATGTTTTCGGGGCTTATGAGTATGGCCTTGTCATGAACAAAAACATAAGGATTATCCGAGTTAGGTGAGTGAGCATAGAATTCTCTTACCCATGAGATGTTACCCGGTTCCGATTGATGGCAAAAGATTTGCCACTTTTGATGTGCAATCCTCTCGAAGATGAATGGTTCAAGGCCGAAATCTTGATGAGAGTTGGAGTATTCAAAGCCTTGTTCTTCATAAATCTTCCGGCTTTCAAACTTGGAGTGAAATATTTCTTGAACCATCGGTGTAGAAAACTTCTTGCATCTTGGTTCTTTCGAGGAACTTGGATGAACTAAAAATTTAATTTTGGATGCCATGGATGATCTTGGTTGTTGGTTGTGAGTTTTGTAAAAACAAAGAAAATAAAATAAAAGAAACTAAAGAATTGCAAGATGAAAAGTAGGAATAGGTTTCTTGGAAGTTAAGGGTGATGGGTTATATAGAAAAGATAGATAGTAAATATGGTAGGTAGGATTAATTTTGGATAGAAAATAAATGGGGTTTCAGTTTAGGAGAAGGGTGACGGTAATGGGGTTTAATTAGGGTAAGTTGGAGGCTTTATATAAGCCATAGATTCAGCCCATTAATTTCCTTGTTGAAGATGTTTTCCTTCTTGGATCAAAATTCCTCTTTATCTTGAACTCTTTTCTACAATTCAAAGACAAATCAAATAAGGATTAAAATTAAAGATAAACTAATAAAAGAAAATAAATAAAGATGTGTAAAGGGATTCTTAAACTTAAA
Source organism: Hibiscus mutabilis (assembly GCA_019671005.1). NCBI lineage: Eukaryota > Viridiplantae > Streptophyta > Magnoliopsida > Malvales > Malvaceae > Hibiscus > Hibiscus mutabilis. The sequence continues at coordinate 14,092,544 of CM033751.1, forward strand.
AAGATAAAAAAAAATCTATCCTAAAAAATATAATAATAATCGAAAATAATAAAAAATTTAGTTCGAGAAAAAAATAATAAAATAAAAAAATAGTCGAAAATAATAAAAATTAAAATAAAATATCGAAAAGGGAGCATGCTCATCCATCTCCTAAGTTAACCACTTCTTTGTTACGTTCCACATGGGCACCATTGTAGTGCTTTAATCTTTGTCCATTAACTTTGAATTCATGTTTGTCAGTGATGGACTTGATTATCACGGCACCATGGGAGAATGGTTTGACAACTTTGAATGGTCCCGACCATCTTGATTTCAGCTTTCCCAGGAAAAGTTTTAGCCGAGAATTGAATAAGAGAACTAGTTGCCCTGGTGTGAATTGTCGCGGCAATAGTTTCTGGTCATGCCATTGCTTTACTTTCTCCTTGTAGATTCGTGCATTGTTATAGGCGAGTGCACGAAATTCTTCTATCTCGTTGAGGTCCAACAAACGCTTTTGCCCGGCACTTTCCCAATCCATATTCACGGTCTTTATTGCCCAATATGCCTTGTGCTCGATTTCCACTGGTAGATGGCATGTTTTGCCATAGACAAGTCGAAAGGGGGACATACCTAAGGGTGTTTTGAATGCAGTGTGATATGCCCAAAGTGCGTCATCTAGTCTTAATGATCAATCCTTCCTAGAGGGATTTACAACTTTCTCGAGTATACCCTTCAATTCCCGGTTGGAAATTTCTGCTTGCCCGTTAGTTTATGGGTGATATGCCGTGGCAATCTTGTGTGATACGCCGAAGCGTTGCAACATCTTGGCAATAAGTTTGTCGTCAAAATGCTTGCCTTCGTCACTGATAATTGCTCTCGGCATCCCAAACCGTGTAAATATGTTTTTCTGCAAGAATCGTTGCACGGTCTTGGAATCGTTGTTGGGAACTGCAGCTGCCTCAACCCATTTAGACACGTAGTCGACGGTAAATAAAATGTAGAGGTTGTTGAATGAAGATGGGAAAGGTCCCATTAAATTGATCCCCCATACATCGAACAATTCCACCTCGATGATGTTTTGGAGCGGCATCTCATGTCATCTAGAGATATTGAACGTCCTCTGGCAATGATCACATTGCTTGTAAAAGTCTTGGGCATCTTTGTACAATGTTGGCCAATACAAACCGGATTGCAAAACTTTGGCCGCGGTACGAGTTCCTCCAAAATGTCCTCCATAGGGTGAAGAATGGCATTGCCGGAGTACATTCTGCTGCTCCTCTTCAGGGACACATCGGCGTATAACCTGATCTGCACATTGTTTAAACAAAAGAGGCTCATCCCAAAAGTAATGCTTAGCATCATGGCAGAACCGCTTCTTTCCATGGTGAGTAAGACCATAAGGTAAAATACCACAAACAAGGAAATTAACTAAATTCGCGTACCAGGGTATTGCCGCGGCATGTGCTGTCGTGGTGACTGCTCCCAAAATTGCCGAGGTATGCGCGTCAAGGGCTGCTGCGGCGTTGAGAGTTGCCGAGGCATGCGCGTCTATGGTTGCCGAGGCGTCGAGGATTGCTGAGGCATGCGCGTTCATGGTTGCCCAGGCAACTAAAATTTGCTCATCCAGGAATGCATCGCATATCTCTAGATCCGCGTCCTCCTCCCTATTGAGTTCTAAACGTGATAAGTGATCGGCCACTTGATTTTCTGTTCCTTTCCCATCCTTAATTTCAATATCAAATTCTTGTAAAAGTAATATCCAACGAATCAAACGAGGTTTGGTATCCTTTTTAGCAAATAGATATTTGATTACCGAATGGTCCGTATGAACAATTACCTTTGTACTAATCAAATAGGATCGGAACTTGTCAAATGCGAAAACTACAGCTAGTAACTCTTTCTCTGTTGTTGTGTAATTCACTTGAGCACTATTAAGAGTTTTACTAGCGTAGTATATCACATGGAAGGTCTTACCTATGCGTTGGCCTAGGACTGCTCCTACCGCAAAATCACTTGCATCACGCATGAGCTCAAAAGGTAGCGTTCAATCTGGTGGAACAACAATGGGTGCTGAGGTAAGCTTTTCCTTTAGTGTTTCGAATGCTTGGGTGCAAGAATCATCAAAATCGAAGACTTTATCTTGTTCAAGCAAATTGCACAAGGGTTTAGTGATTTTAGAAAAATTATGAATGAACCTCCTGTAAAAACCTGCATGTCTAAGAAAGCTTCGAATTCCTTTAACCGAACTTGGTGGGGGTAATCTCTCGATCACATACACTTGGCTTTGTCTATTTCAATTCCCTTGGATGAAATCTTGTGACCGAGCACTATTCCTTCATCTACCATAAAATGGCATTTCTCCCAATTGAGGACTAAATCAGTTTCTTCACATCTTGCCAACACCTTCTCTAAATTGTCGAGGCAGCTGTCGAAGTCATTACCAAAAATAGGAAAATCATCCACGAAGATCTCAAGGAAGTTTTCGACCATGTCTGAAAAGAGTGCCATCATGCATCTTTGGAAGGTTGCCAGGGTATTACACAATCCGAACGGCATTCTTCGGAAAGCATAAGTACTATATGGGCATGTGAAGGTTGTATTTTCTTGATCTTCTGGTGCTATGGCAATTTGATTGTAACCTGAATAACCATCAATAAAGTAATAAAAGGGTTTACCTGCAAGACGGTCAAGCATTTGATCAATAAAGGATAATGGGAAGTGATATTTCTTAGTGGCTTTGTTTAGCTTTCGATAATCCATACAAACCCTCCAACCGGTCACAGTCCTGGTTGGAATGAGTTCATTGTTTTCATTACTTACCACCGTTATACCTCCCTTTTTTGGTACACATTGTACCAGACTTACCCATGTACTATCAGAGATAGGGTATATAATGCTGGCGTCAAGCCACTTGATGATTTCTTTCATTACAACCCATTTCATGGCATGATTCAGTCTTCTTTGGGCCTTAATTGAAGGTTTGTGATCGTCTTCCAACAAAATCTTGTGCATGCACACTGCCGAGCTAATTCCCTTCAAGTCGGCAATTGTCCACCCTATTGCCTTTTTGTGTAGCTTCAACATTTTGATCAGCTTCTTTTCCTGCTCAGGCTGTAACTTAAAAGAAATAATTACAGGCAATGTATTATTGGTTCCTAAGTATGCATATTTTAGTTGCTCTGGCAACTGTTTCAACTCAAGAATCGGTGGTTGTTCAATAGAGGGCTTTTCGAGCTTACCTTCCTTACCTGAGTAATCCAGTGGTTCAAAGTATGTACCTGGTCGATTGACTAGCCAATTTGCCTTTTCTTGTTGTTCCTCATTGACCGGTTCTTCATACTTCTCAAGTTCCTCTTGATCGGCAATGTAGTTGTCGAGGTAACTAAATTCCTCATCGAAGTTAAACTTTGCCGTGGCATGAAGAAGTTGGCATTCTTTTGGATCATCAGCATGCCTTAGTGTTTGGAACACATTTAGTTTAACTTGTTGGTCATTCACCCTCATTGTGAGTTCTCCCTTTTCAACATCGATCAAGGTTCTCCCTGTTGCTAGGAATGGTCTCCCGAGAATGATAGGTGCATGCTCATCTGCTTCACAATCCAAAACAATAAAGTCAATGGGAAAAATAAATTTATCAACTTTTACTAGTATGTCCTCAATTTTTCCCTCTGGATGCACATAGGATTTGTCGGCTAGCTGTAGCATAACTATTGTAGGTCTCGCCTTCCCGATTCCTAGTTTCTGGAAAACTGATTTAGGCATCAAGTTTATGCTAGCCCCAAGGTCGCATAATGCTTTCCCGACATAGTGGTTTCCAATGGAACAGGGTATTGTGAAACTTTCGGGATCCTTCAACTTGGGTGGCTCACGATTGTGCAACATGGCCATGCATCCCTCTGTTGCGGCAACTGTTTCAAACTCTCCTAGCCTTGTTCTCTTGGACAAAATGTCTTTAAGAAACTTGGCATAGTTCGGCATTTGTTCAATTGCTTCCACCAATGGCAAGTTGATGTGGACTTGCTTTAGGATATCAAGAAACTTCTTGAATTGATATTCTTGCTTTTGTCGCTTCAACCTTTGTGGGAATGGTGGTGGAAGTCGGATATCTTCGATCCTTTCATTGGTTTGGAACCTGATTGACGGTATTACCGGGACAACTGGAGTTGCTGAGGCATTATCAACTGGGGTTGCCGAGGCATGCTTATCGCAAGTTGCCAAGGCATCCTTATCGTCTGTTGTCGAGGCATACTTATTGCCGGTTGCCGCAGCAATTCTTGGTTCAGCATCTGAGGCTTTCCCGCTAGGTTCGTCTTGATCTTTTTATGGAGTTTTGTTTGATGAGCGGGCTTGAGCCTCTTTAAGTTGTTGGCCACTTCTAGTGGTGATCGCCTTGCATTGCTTATGGCCAGTTCCTCTTGCGACTTCAGTATCGCTAGGTAAACCTTCTTGCGGTCTAGTATTCAGATTTTGAGCAAACTGTCTGACTTGATTTTCCAATGATTTGATTGCCGCCTCTTGGTTTCGCAATCTCATCTCGGTCCTGTTAATAAAAGCATCAGTTTTTTTATGAAGTTACTATTCTCAACCATATAAGATTCAGTTTTCATCATAAAAGCATTTAGAGAATTTTCCAAAGAACTAGATGTTGTCGGTTGTTGCTGCGACAACTGTTGTCGTGGCATATTCTTCTGGAATCCCGATGCTTGTGTATTCTGATTGTTCTGGTTTAGAGCATTGTTGGGATTACTCCATGAAAAATTTGGGTGCTTCTTCCAAGCTGGATTGTATGTATTGGACATCACATTTTTGTTCTGGTTGTAATTCCCCACATAGAAGTCGGATTCCAGATTCTGCATACATTTAGAAGAATCATGGTTACCACCACATAACTCACAAAAAGAATCCATTACCTTGACCTCATGTTTGTTGTTTGGTTTCTGCATGTTCTGGGCCATCTTGGTTAAAGTTGCCAATTGTGCCAAAATTGAGTCTGATGATCCTAGTTCATGTATTGTGGTTTGGCGTCTAACTCTTCATCTTCTAGTAGAGGGGAATTGATAGTCATTCTTGGCAAGCCTGTTTAGAATTTGCATTGCTTCCTCCGGTGACTTATCTAGGAGTATGCCATTTTCCGAGGCATCTAGCATCATCCTTGTTGGTGTATTCATGGCGTTGTAAAACATTGTTACTTGTGTCCACATAGAAGTTTTCTATATCGCTCCCAAGCCTCGTACATGGATTCATTATCTGTCTGCCGAAAAGAAGTAATGTCGTATGAAGCTTATCAGTCAAATTTGTAGGATTAAACCGAGCAAGGAAATCACGACAAAGATCGGTCCAAGATCCTATTGATCCGGTAGGAATGCTATTCAACCATGCTTTCGCCCTATCCCTCAGTGAATAAGGGAATAATCTTAATCGTAAAACATCGGGGGTGACTCTGTGTATTTTGAACGAGTTGCAAATATCAAGGAAAGATTTAAGATGTTGTCGTGCATCTTCAGTTGCTGAGCCGCCAAATTGACCAATTGTGTTGATCATATTAAACGTCACCGGTTTCAACTCGAAGTGGTCGGCTTCAATTTCAGGTGCGACAACTCCTGGATTAAGTCCATCAAGATCTTCTTCAAGATAGTCTCGGATAGTTCTATTTCGTGCAAGAATCACTCATCCTCCTGCTGGAACATCTTGATTCATATTGCCGTCTTGATTAGCCATTGCTACTCTTAACCTTCGTCTAAGTCTTTGTAAGGTTCGTTCGATTTCTGGATCAAAGGGATATTCTGGTGTAATCGGTCTCGCCCTGGTCATAAACCAATGCAAAACCAAAGTTTGTTAGCCCTTTGAATCTTAAACAAGAAAAATAAAAAGAAAGTGCAAGAAAATAAAAACAAAGTCGCTATTGTCAATCCCCGGCAACGGCGCCAAAAACTTGTTGCGCATAATAAGTGCTCCGCAATTGTGCAAGTGTACACGTCGCAAGTTATAGTATAAAAGATATCGTCTCCACAGGGATTGGTGCCACTTCAAGAATCTAAACTCTTGCACTATAAAAAGTAAAAACACAAATAGAAGATTATAGGAATTTAAGATAATAACTAAACTAGAAAGCAATAAAGTAAAAGAATAGATGAGATCAAATGAGAGAGATAGGCCAGGTTATCGTGAGTTGAAGTGTGATAGCCGATTGGATCGTCTTGGTAAAAGAGTGCAAGGGCAACTCAGTTGCCGTGGCAACTTGCACAACGGGGTTGCCTTGGCAACTAATTGATGGTTGCCTGGGCAACTACTTGGGCGTCTAGGCAGTAACCTTCAAGGTTCGGCAGAGCGTTCTTCAATGGTTTCTTCTTATCCCTAGGTTGAAACTCTAGCTACTTGTGCATGCCTTGATAATACATCCCTGCGTGAATCAAGGGTGAACAACAACCAATCTTGCGCTCCTCTTAGCCGTTGAAATTCTTAACTTATTCCTAAGCCGGATTAATCTTCACCATCAATAGATTGAATAAAGATCATATTCATTCGTTTCTTGAATCTAACTCTCTCGATATTAGATAAATAGATGAAGTTACGAGATCCTCTCCCAATTCACTCGCAAACAAGAATAAGAACCAAGAATGAATAAACCTTGAATAGAAAAGTGCAAACTCTTATTACCTAAACAAAATCCAATAGTTTCTCACAACCACAAGACACAATAACCTTAGCCAAATAGATTTAGTTCATGGCTAGGTTCCAAAGAAACACAAGATGAAGAATCCCTAGCATGAACCTAATTGTACAAGAAAGAAAAAGATGAAGGATGGATGAAGCTTGTCGAAATCTCCTTGCCCTTGATGCTTGTCGAAAATTATCTCCTCTCTCTCCCTTGGAGTTGACGGCATGGCCTCTAATTTATAGGGCTAGGTCAAAGTCCTTTGAGGAGGAAGATTAGTTGGAATTAAATTATCTTTAAAGAATATAATTCTTTATTATAATTATATTCCTTCTAGAACTTCTCCTATCCTCTTGGAATTTAATTCTTCTTTAACCTCTTCATGGAAATCAAACTCCTTTGGGATTTAGCTTTGCTCCACGTCATCCTGGGCTTGTCTAGTCATCAATTTTGACTACCATATCACCTTATTCTTTGTCGACAATTGCCCTGGCAACTGGCTCGGCGTCTCCTTCATGTATTGCCCTGGCAACTAGCTCGGCATCTCCTTCATGCATTGCCTTGGCAACTAGCTCTAGCCTTGCTTTGGCAAGTGATCCTGCACATACACACAAAACACACCAAAGCAGCATCTTTTCCCACAAAAACAACCAAGTTATGCAATCAAGCTCAACGATGGAAGGAAACATGGATTAATGTGTGAATGACTAATTATATAACTAATATGAGCCTAAGTCTAACAATAATACGAGTAAAAAGGGTAAGAAAAACAGTACTTTTGAACTCTTATCAAATTTCATAAATTTAAAACCTTTGAAAATATTTATATCGACTAATACACAAAATCGAAGCTCATTTACTTTAAAAAATTAAATTTTACTATTCAAAAGATATCAGACGTTGAACTAGAATAGACAAATTAATCTCATTTATACATGCCACTAAAATAAATTAAAAACCTCAAGTACGATGTCATTATTGTGGCAGCTTGATGAAATTTTTTCTGAACTTGATGCAATTATTTGCTTCGTCCAATGATTCGAACCACCTACGTGTGCACAATCAACACACGCTAAGTACGAACTTAGTGAGACAATAAACAAAGTTAATAACAATAATTTAAACTTATTCGACTTCATGACGACGTTTATATAACATGATATATGCCAATGCATCAACTTTCACATTGCATTAGTAATGATTTACTATATGTCAATGTCATAAGACTTTCATGCTTGTCCATTTGTCATAATATGTCATATATGCATAAATGCATCATGATCACTAGATATGTATTACCATCATGTTAATCATATAGTAACATAATATAAACCGGATATAAATTTCTTACCAATATATCTGCCATTTATTTCAAAAGCTCATAAGCTTATTCACTTGTTTATTTTTTTTAGCCAATAAAGCCCAAATATAAGCCTATGAGGACCCTGGGTACACGAGTCAAATATGCACCGAAGTGCTAATGCACGTAAGGTCATGCCCACCATAATACACATAAGGTCGTGCCCACCATATGCACAAAGTGTCCTTTATATACACTATAGTGCTAAACCGAGTATGTAGCGTGCTACTGGACTTTATGGCATGCCAACTGTACCTTGTCCATCATTGATATACTTGGGCATATATTCCATATTTAATTTATCTATGGCAATGTATATCAACATAATTTAACATTGGGCAGTTCATACCCGAAATAACATTCATGATATAACATCATATATAACTAGTGATCCATGCATTTATATTCAACTTTTGACATATTTAAAATATGTCAATCATATGCTACATGAAATAAATATAATGATAATAAAATTTGGGTAGGTTCGTCGCAAGTCATCCCAATGATGCATAAAACATCAATGTATCATGATATGTATGCAATTGCACTCACCTTGACACTTCTTATCCCAAACTAAATTGAATAACTTAAGAGAACTTCAAGCTTAGTCATTGTTTTATCTACTGAATTTTCGATTTCTTAGGTTTACTTGAATGCTTCACTTTCATCCCTTACATGCACAAATTAATAACACCAATAAGGTACTCATTTTATAATATGTCAGTCTGCGCTACCTTCAAAGAAATATTTATATAAAATAATCTACAACTCGGAATTTGATTCTGTTTGTTTTGAAGGAAACTAGATTCGATAAGCTGTTCAACCATATAAACTAATAGCCTAAATTTAACTCGTACAATTTATGACAAATTTTCAAAGTCAATTACAGTGCTGAATTTCGGAACAAACTAGTACTCTGTTTTTTGACCTCCCATCATTTAAAAATTCATATCTTTTGATATACAAATCAAAATTAGTCACCATTTGTTTTAAAAGAAACTAGACTGAACCAAGAATACAATGATATAAGGATCGCTTTCTAATCATTTTTTTAGAATTTATGGTGAATTTCCGAACTTACTGCCAATGACAAAAATTTTGTGCAGATTTTATAATTCACATCTTTAGCATCCTTTAACCATTCCAACACCTCAAATTAACCTTCAATTATGTTATTCCAACATTTTTACTTTCATGAAAACTCCAAATTCAACTTGAATTCTTAAACCCCAAATTAAACCCTAATTAACCAAATGGTATTCCATCAAGAATACATCAATTTCAACTTCAATCAAGCATGGAAAAAATAGAACATCACATAATCTTCCATAATTCAATCCTAATTCATTTGGATCCATAAACCCTTAATTATCTCTCTTCAAAATTCAAGAGTATCCTTCAACAATTCCATGAAATTTTTATACCAATTCAAAAAGAAATTCATGATGAACACCTTCATATTTCATAAGCTAACCCTAAATCCTAGTATTTAGGGATTAAAAATGCAAAACCCTAAACTTACCTTGCTTTCATTATTGTTCTCTTCTTATTGACATGAAGCATGAAGAAAGATGAAGATATTTATTCATTTTTTTATTTATGCCATTTGGCATCTTTTATTTCCATAAATATTGAAAATATCCTCTAAATAGTGAAATTACTATTTTACCCTCAAATCCAATGAATCCATAATGTGCCACATGTCATCATCCTTCATCCAATGACCTAGATTTAATCTTGAGTTCGCAGTTTACCAATTTACCCTTGAACTTTATCAATTTCCAATTTTATCCTTGAAACATACTTAAATTCCAATCTTATCCCTTGATCCAATGGCTAGGATTTAACATGGAAAAATTATCTAAATCCAAGGGCCCAAAATAATTCTTACCATTTTAAGACATGGAAATGACATTTTTAACCTTACCCTATCATCCTTCAAAATATCCTGAATATTCGATTCGATTCGATTATCCGAATATTTTTTCGAACTTCATCGTTTTATAGCCATTAATGCAAACTCCGTACAAAAAATCCAGATAACAAAAAAACGTTATTCTTGGGGGTAAAATATTCCTTTACAGGGCTAAAATACATAACTTTTGAAAATTACACTTTAGTCCCTGAACTTTTCCAAAGTTTATACTTTAGCCACAAAACTTTTAAATTTTACATTTTGGTCACTAGCCAAAAATATGGATATTACAATCCTCCCCTTAAGAAAATTTGTCCTCAAATTTTTAAAACATACCTGGTTCAAAAAGGTGAGAAAATTGGTTTCTCATATTTTCTTCCCTTTCCCAAGTTGTTTCCTCGACTTTATGATTTTGCCAAAGTACTTTAACAAACGAGATCATTTTATTCTTTAGTTCTTTGACTCCATGTGCCAGATTCTTTACCGGTTCTTCCACGTAAGTCAAATCCGACTGAATCTCTATTTCCTCTGGGGTAATAACATGTAAAGGATCCTATCGATATTCTTGAGCATCGATACATGAAATACATTGTGAATCTTGTACATTTTCGGAGGTAAGGCTAGCTGATAAGCCAACGAACCAACTCTTTTCACAATCTCATATGCTCAAATAAATCTTGAACTCAGCTTCCCTTTTTGTCCAAGCCATCACACCTTCTCCCAAGGTGAAACCTTTAAAAATACTTTGTCTCCAACTTTAAACTCAATATCTTTTCTTTTAAGATCTGAGTACGACTTTTGTTTGTCAAAAGCGGCCTTGAGATTATCTTGAATTATCTTTACCTTGTCCTCCATTTCTTGAACAAGATCTGGTCCAATGATTTTTCAATCCTTTAGTTCAAACCAATTCAATGGTGTTCGACATTTTCTTGCATATAATGCCTTATAAAGTGCCATCTTTATACTTGATTGGTAATTGTTGTTATAAGGAAACTCAACTAATGGAAAATATTTTTCCCATGAGCCTGCAAAATTCATTATACACGCTTTGAGAATATCTTCGAGTATTTGAATAGTCTTTTCTGATTGCCCATCCGTTTGAGGATGGAAAGCAGTATGAAAGTGTAGTTGAGTTCCCAATGCTTCATGTAATGCACTCCAAAACCTTGAAGTGAACTTTGGATCTCTATCGGATATAATAGACATAGGAACACCATGTAATCTAACAATTTCCTTAATATATAACTCCGCTAACTTATTTAAGGAGTAGTTTGTTTGAACTGGTATGAAATGTGTTGTTTTAGTCAATCGATCCATAATCACCCAAGTTGAATCCTTCTTACTTGGCTTCAGTGGTAAGCCTATTACAAAATCCATAGTAACATTTTCCAACTTCCATTGTGGAATTGAAATTGGTTGAAGTAATCCTGATGGAACTTGATGTTCTGCCTTTACTTGTTGGCAAGTTAAACATTTAGCAACGAACTCGGTGATATCTCATTTCATGCCAGGCCACCAAAATCGACTATTTATATCTTGATACATTTTGTTGCCTACTGGATTTATAGTTAAAGGACTGTAATGTGCCTCCGAAAGTATTTCCTTCTTAAGTTCCTCATCTTTAGGAATGTATACACATCTCTTGTAGTATAGGCATCCATTTGATTTTATTTCGAAGTCTTTAGATCCGCACGTTCAACTTGTTTTTTCTTTTTTCAAGCATTTCTCATCATTTGCTTGTAACTCTTTAATTCTTCCTATCAAGGTAGACTTAATTTGAAGTTTAAACATTATTGTAACGTTTTCCTGTAATTTCAACTGAGCATTCAATGCTCTCAAAGCAGAAAATGTTTTTCGGCTAAGTGCGTCTGCTGCTACATTAGCCTTCCCCTGATGATAATTAATAATTACATCATAGTCCATAATCAATTTTATCCACCTTCTTTGCCTCAAATTAAGCTCCTTTTGGGATAACAAATATTTCAAAATTTTATGCTCCGTGGAGATGTAGCACTTTTCACCACATAAATAGTGACGCCAAATCTTTAAAGCAAACATTACTGTAACCAACTCTAAATCATGGGTAGGATAATTTCTTTCATGAGTTTTGAGTTGTCGAGAAGCATATGCTACAACCTTCCCTTCTTGTATCAATACACACCCCAAACCATTATGGGATGCATCACTATATATTATAAAATCCTTCACATATTCTGGTTGTACCAAAACAGAAGCTTCTGTTAATATCATCTTTAATTTTTCAAAGCTTTCTTGACATTTATTTGTCCAAACAAATGGCACATCCTTTCTTAATAGCTTAGTTATTGGATCAACAATCATTGAAAATTCTTTCACGAACTGTTGGTAATAACCAGCTAATCCCAAGAAACTTCTCACCCTGGAGATATTCTGAGGAATTTTCCATTCTAGGATTGCTTGAACCTTTTTAATATCGACTCGAATCCCTTCAGCTAAAACTATACGTCCAAGGAAAGCTACTTCGACAACCAAAATTTCATACTTTGATAGCTTTGCATATAATTTCTTTTCTCGGAGGATCTAAAGAACTACTCAGAGGTGAGTATCATGATCTTCTTTGGTTTTAGAATAAACCAATATATCATCTATGAATACCACCACAAATTGGTCTAAATATGGCTGAAATAACCAATTCATTAGATCTGTAAAAGCTTGTGGTGCATTTGTAAGTCTAAAAGGCATTACTACAAACTCATAATGCCCGTATCTAGTTCTGAAAGCTATCTTTGGTATATCTGCTTCTTTGATCTTCAATTGATGATACCCTGATCGAAGATCAATTTTAGAAAACATTGTTGCTCCTATAAGTTGATCAAAGAGATCATTAATCCTTAGCAGAGGATATTTATTCTTTACCGTCACTTTATTAAGTTGACGATAATCCACACATAACCTCATTGATCCATCTTTCTTTTTCACAAATAGGACTAGAGCTCCCCAAAGTGATATATTAGGTCATATAAAACCTTGATCCCATATTTAATGTAACTAAACCTTTAACTCTCTTATCTCTGTAAGAGATATTTTGTACAGTACCTTTGATATAAGTTCAATGCCAGAGAAAACCTAAATCATGAATTTCACTTCACGATTATATGGTAACCCTGGCAATTCCTAAGAAAACACATCCTATTATTCATTAATAGTTGAGATACTTTCCAAGTTCACCATTGAATACTTATATGTTCAAAAAATAAGCTAGAAAGTTCTTACATCCTTTATATCCTTGTGATACAGTTTCCAAAAAAAATACTACTAAACCACATTGATCAGAAAAATCTGATTTTTCCCTCATCATTCAAGTCTCCAAACTTTCTAGTTCATTTCAGAACTATTTGTTTCATGAAAAAAATTCATAAAAGCAATTCCATTAAGCTTACTAAATTCAATTTCTTTGAATTACTATCGAGTAATTCTTACAGATTTAACTTACACTTGTGCTAGGTCCCAAGAGATAAGTTACTATTACATCAAGCTTTCCTTGATCATCACAACAAAGCGCTTTTTGTACTCTTTTTTATCTCAATAGTCTAGCAACATTGGTTTTCTATCAATACCCCACCTAAAGTCTTACACTTCAAGACTTCCAAGCTCTCTAGCAATAAAAGTTTAAAGAAATTGGGGTTGAATTTCCTCTAAAATCATATCCAAGGTTCGAAATAATAAACCTTGGTTTAATTAGGCATTTCAAACTTCACCAACACTTTAACATCACATTGAGCGAAAAACGATTAACGATTAACCTTGTTACTACTTTTATAGGCCTCATTCTTACCCAACTGTTCGATCGTTCTATGCGATTTCTTAACTTCGGGCATCTATAACTTTATTCAATCAATTCAATAAGCAATTGCATCAAGTCACTCAAGCATCCAAACAGTAATTATGACATCCTAGTGGCATGTATACACTTACTGACTGACAACAAGTTCAGTTTGGATCTAGAATCGACTAAACCTGTTGCTCTGATACCAATAAATGTAGCACTTCATTCTTGTATTCGATTATCGAATATGAGTTAGAGATGTCACAGAATAATAACTTGATTTTTATTCAAAAATTCCATAAATTTAAAACCTTTGAAAATATTAATATCGACTAATACACAAAATTGTAGCTCTTTTACTTTAAAAAAATAAATTTGACTATTCAAAAAAATTGGACATTGAACTAAAATAGACAAATTAATCCCATTTATACATGTCACTAAAATAAATTAAAAACCTCAAGTACGATGTCATTACTGTGGCAGCTTGATGAAATTTTTTTCTGAACTTGATGTAACTCTTTGCTTCATCCAATAATTCGAACCACCTACGTGTGCACAATCAGTACACACTAAGTACGAACTTAGTGAGGCAATAAAAAAAGTTAATAACAATAATTTAAGCTTATTCGACTTCATAACGACGTTTATATAACATGATATATGCCAATGCATCAACTTTTACATTGCATTAGTAATGATTTACTATATGCCAATGTCATAAGACTTTCATCTTGTCCATTTGTCATAATATACCATATATGCATAAATGCATCATGATCACTAGATATGTATTACCATAATGTTAATCATATATTAACATAATATAAACCGTATATAAATTTCTTACCAATATACTTGCCATTTATTTCAAAAGCTCGTAAGCTTATTCACCTGTTTATTTTTTTAACCAATAAAACGCCCAAATATAAGCCTATGAGGACCCTAGGTACACGAGTCAAATATGCACCGAAGTGCTAATACACATAAGGCCGTGCCCACCATAATACACATAAGGTCATGCCCACCATATGCACTAAGTGTCCTTTATATACACTATAGTGCTAAACTGAGTATACAGCGTGCTGCTAGACTCTATGGCATGCCAACTGTACCCTGTCCCTCAATGACATACTTGGGCATATATTCCATATTTATTTTATCCATGGCAATAAATATCAACATAATTTAACATTGGGCAGTTCATACCCGAAATAACTTTCATGATATAACATCATATATAACTAGTGATCCATGCATTTATATTCAACTTTTGACATATTTAAAATATGTCAATCATATGCTCCATGACATAAATACAATGATAATAAAATTTGGGTAGGCTCTTCGCAAGCCATCCCAATGATGCATAAAACATCAATGTATCATGATATGTATGCAATTGCACTCACCTTGACACTTCTTATCTCAAACTAAATTGAAACTTAAGAGAACTTTATCTACTGAATTTTTGATTTCTCGGGTTTACTTGAATGCTTCACATTCATCCCTTACATGCACAAATTAATAACACCAATAAAGTACTCATTTTATAATCTGTCAGTCTACGCTACATTCAAAGAAATATTTATATAAAATAATCTACAACTTGGAATTCGATTCTGTTTGTTTTGACATAAACTAGATTCGATAAGCGGTTCAACCATATAAACTAATAGCCTAAATTCAACTGGTACGATTTATGCCGAATTTTCAAAGTCAATTACAGTGCTGAATTTCAGAACAGACTGATACTCTTTTTTTGACCTCTCATCACTTAAAAATTTATATCTTTTGATAAACAAATCGAAATCAGTCATCGTTTGTTTTAAAAGAAACTAGACTGAACCATGAAAACAATGATATAAGGATCACTTTCTAATCATTTTTTTAGAATTTATGGTGAATTTCTGAACTTACTGTCAATGACAAAACTTTTGTGCATATTTTATAATTCACATCTTTAGCATCCTTTAACCATTCCAGCACCTCAAATTAACCTTCAATTATGTTATTCCAACATTTTTCCTTTCATGAAAACTCCAAATTCAACTTGAATTCTTAAACCCCAAATTAAACCCTAATTAACCAAATGGTATTCCATCAAGAATACATCAATTTCAACTTCAATCAAGCATGGAAATAATAGAACATCACATACTCTTCTATAATTCAATCCTAATTCATTTGGATCCATAAACCCTTAATTATATCTCTTCAAAATTCAAGAGTATCCTTCAACAATTCCATGAAATTTTTATACCAATTCAAAGAGAACTTCATGAAGAACAACTTCATATTTCATAAGCTAACCCTAAATCCTAGTATTTAAGGATTAAAAATTCAAAACCCTAAACTTACCTTGCTTTCCTTCTTGTTCTTTTCTTCTTGACGTGAAGCATGAAGAAAGATGAAGATATTTCTTCATTTTTTTATTTATTCCATTTGGCATCTTTTATTTCCATAAATATTGAAAATATCCTCCAAATAGTGAAATGACTATTTTGCCCTCAAATCCAATGGATTCATAATGTGCCACATGTCATCATCCTTCATCCAATGACCTAGATTTAATCTTGAGTTAGTAGTTTACCTATTTACGCTTAAACTATATCAATTTCCAATTTTATCCTTGAAACATATTTAAATTCCAATCTTATCCCTTGATCCAATGGCTAGGATTTAACATGGAAAAATTATCTAAATCCAAGGGCCAATATAATTCTTACCATTATAAGACATAGAAATGAAATTTTTAACCTTACCCTATCATCTTTCAAAATATCCTGAATATTCGATTTGATCCGATTATCCGAATATTTTTCTGAACTTCATCGCTTTATAGCCATTAATACAAACTCCGTACGACAAATCCAGATAACAAGAAAATGTAATTTTTGGGGGCAAACTATTCATTTACGGGTTAAAATACATAACTTTTAAAAATTACACTTTGGTCCCTGAACTTTTTAAAAGTTTATACTTTAGCCACAAACTTTTAAAATTTACATTTTGGTCACTAGCCAAAAATTGGGATATTACAGGCTTTGCCGTTGGAAGGGATCTTGTTGGGAAGATCTCGCTGAATTGAGCATATGGATCGAGCAGGGGGAAGGCAGTAAATTTTTTTTCAATGTATTTCATTGAAGGGGAGGGATTACCAAGTGAGAACCGATATTATGGTTAGTATTATAGTGCAGTTTGAATAACTAGCTGTAAGACCATTATGGCTGGTAATTTTTGCTGCGAAAAGATTCATGCATTAGGGTTACGCCACAACATGAGGGAGAAGCTGGAGAAGATGATAGATAGGGCTGATATCGTTACCCTAGACAACATGGACAGGGTGTGGCACTCAAGTTGGATAATTTTGGTTGATCACGGGATTACGTGGAGATGCTAGAATCTCGGTGCTAATGTCTTAATTAGAGTTATACTATGTTTAATAAAATCAGGTTGCCTCGATGCTTATCAAATAAGAAGTGCCAGAGTTGCGCAAATAACCAACAAGACTTTCAATAGCCAAACGAAATCAAGATGATTAACGAGATGATGGAAGACCTACAATTTACTGAAGCAGAAAATATTGTGGTAGAAGAAACTGAAAACATCTGCATGGAGGGTTCAGAAAACTGGATAGTTGGTACCCTACTTAACTCAAAACCTTTCAGTAAAGACCAAGTTATAAGAGTTTTCATGAAGGTCTGGTTTGAATACAAAGTCGAGGAGATATCAGCTCTCAATGATAACTTTTTCCTAGCGAAGTTTCCTATAACAGAGGCCAGAGACACAATATTTTGGAGGTGCCCATGGACTTTCGTTGAAGATTTATTGGCCCTAAAAAGTTTTGACCCTAGATTGAGCCCTGAAGAGTATAACTTTACCAAACTGCACATCTGGGCTAGAGTCTTTGGCATTCCCCTAGGACAAATGTCCAAAAACCTAGGGGGGGAAATTGGCAACATGATGGGTTCGATGATAGCGATGGATATGAGAGATGGAGATGGAGATGGCAGATGGGGGGATTACTTGCGGATACGCGTAGAGATTGATACAAAGCTGCCCCCTGAGAAGATGTGTGAATATTGGAAGAAAAGCTGATGGTAAACCTAGACTTTGCATGCTCAAATACGAAAGACTACCAAACTTCAGCCATTGGTGCGGCCTCATTGGACATCTGAAAGAAGCATGTGAAAAGAAGCCAACAGATGCAAATACAAAACCTCAGTATGGGGGTTGGATGAGAATCTTACCAGCTCGGAAAAGGTAATCGACAAAGAAACGGGGGACAGGTATATTGATAATGAACAAGAAGGAGACACGGCCAGATCCTACTGAAAAAGGAATAGGACATGTAAGAGATGGCCCAGGTGCAGTTTCAGAGAGTGCCCCACTGATAAAGAACCCGAAAACGATGAAGCAAATAACACTACAGAGAGTGTTGTGAGTGGAAGAATAAGAGCGAGAGAGAAGCTGATTGTGGTGCCTCAAAACCACAAGAATCGGAGTCTGAAACGAAATAGCCAGGATCGTTTCGAGGCAGTCAGCCAACGCAATAGTAAAAAGCCAAAAGGAGACCTAGAGACAGAAAAAGGTGAATCAATTGGAGAAGAACAAACTGATCCGGCAGAGGCTGAAACCCAGCCCCGCCAAGGGCCATGATAGACCTTTGCTGGAACTGTCGTGGGATGGCGAACACTGCGACAGTTCAAGCTTTGAGGGGGCATATCACCTCCAAAAATCCCCATTGGGTCTTTATATATGAGGCTCGGAACAATAAAAATAGGGTTGAAGTTCTGCGTAGAAGACTTAGAATGGCTGGCTGTTTCACTGTGGAGAGTGGTTAGGGATCAACAGGTTTAATACTAATGTGGAATGAAGATGTACAGGCCAAACTGATTGTGTACTCGAACATTCATATGAATATGGAATTAGAATTAGGAGAGGAGAAATTTAGGTTCACTGGTGTACATGGCTATAGTGATCACAGGAAGATTGAGACTTGGCAACGGATCGTATAAAAGGAGCATCACAGCTACCGTGGGTTGTAGGAGGAGATTTCAATGAAATCCTGATGAGGAGTGAAAAATCAGGAGGAATGAGAAGATCCCAGGCGGATAGGGATGAATTTCGAGGTGCATTGAGACGAAACAATTTACATGATATTAAGCCCTATAGAGGGTGGTACACTTGGTATAACGGCAATGCAAATGATCCAATCCGAGAGCGATTAGATAGATTTGTCGCAAACCCAAGCTGGCTGAACAAATTCAAGGATTTTCGAGCAGTATCTGAGTATTCAAGTCATTCTGATCACCACTTGCTCATCCTAGATACTAAAGGAGCAGTGAGAAGAAGGAACAGAGAAGGCGACTACTTCCGGTACGATGTATGCTGGTCAACTGAAGTAGAGTGCAACCAAAAGGTTCACGATGCATGGGAGGCCAGCATGGGCAATGCAGCGGATAAAATGAAGTAGTAGCCCAAGCGCTTGATGCATGGAAAAAAACCAGAAGAACATAATCCATACAACGTAAAGTGCAACTGCAAAGTGAGATTGAAAAACGTATGCAAGGGCCATTATCGGTTCCGCAGGCAGCAGAATTGCAAGGGCTAAGACTGGAACTGAAAAATATATTAGACTAGGAAGAACGCTACTGGCAGCAACGTTCTCGAGTTGCATGGCTCAAGGATGGTGATAGAAATACTACTTTCTTTCACGCTAGAGCCACTGGCAGACGAAAAAAGAATGCTATTAAAGGCATTGAAAAAAGTTCGGGGAAGTAGGTGAAGGAAAAAGAAGAAATTTTTGATGTTGCAACTAATTACTTCACTAACCTATATTGATCCTTGAGGGGAACATCGTCTAAAGAAATCCTGAATGCAATTGAGACATGCATAACACCGGAGATGAACACAACCTTGTGCCAGACATTCACGACAAAGGAAGTGGAAACTGTTTTCTATCAAATAAATCCGACCAAAGCTCCAGTTCTAGATGGTATGCCAGCTAGTTTTTATCATAAATTTTGGTCGTTGGTAGGGTCAAATGTTATTTCTTTATGTCTTGCTTTTCTTAATTCAAATGTTAGTTTAGAGTCTATTAATTCTACAGTTATTGTGCTTATTCCAAAAGTTGACAGTCCGAAATCAATAAAGACTTTTAGGCCAATTAGCCTTTGTTCCGTTCTGTATAAGATTGTGTCTAAAGCTTTGGTGAATCGACTTAAACATGTGATGCCTTTTTGCATAAGTGAAAATTAGTGTGTGTTTGTTCCTGCCGACTAATTTCTAATAACATTATGATTGCCCATGAATTATGCCATGATTTAAAAAGCTCTAGGAATGGCCCAAATAAGGGTGCTATGTTGAAGTTAGATACGAAAAAAAGCGTATGATCGTGTAGAATGGAACTGCTTGAGCAGGGTTATGCTTAAGCTTGGTTTAGTAACATCTCTGGTTGATATTATTATGAACTGTGTTACCACTGTATCATATTGTGTTCGAATTAACGATGAAATTTCATAGACTGTTATCCTAGAGAGAGGACTTCGACAAGGGACCCTTTGTCCCCTTATTTATTTTTATTTTGCACTCAGGCTCTATCGGCTCTTCTTTTCAAAGAGCAACAAGAAGGTGAGTACGTACTCGATGACGCCCTTTGCTTCTCATTATCGCACCTTTTTGTGTTAGTCGACACCGTAGTGTCTGCAACGTCGTAGCGTCTAATGTCAACACCGAAGTGTCTGGAACGCACCATAGTGTTGGAATGCATCTGCTATGACTCTGGATATCCAATTATACCAAAGACTCTCACACTAGTACTTGGGCATAACAATATAATATTTTCACATTCAATATCCAATTCATCAATACTATCATCTATAATTCGATAATGGGCAGTTCATACCCAAATATCTAAAATTCGATTTACCTTGAGTAAATCATTATGCTACAATCATTGTATCAATATGCCATTTAATATTTCATGATATTTGCATAAATAAGCCATCATACATTTTTATTTATACCAAGGCCGACTCATCACAAGTTGTCCTATTTAACAACATGTCATAAGTACATATAATGCACTCACTCATATCGCATATATAATAAATAAGTAAAAATGCGCTCACCTTGGCCATGCATGATATTAGCCTCACTAAGCTATTTCGATACTTTTTCCTTGCTTTCTTTTGATTTGGTACCTTTAGCCTCGTCAATAGCTTAAATCTTGTTCGAGAGCCTTCAAAATGCGTAGGAAAAATTTTGTATATTTTTCCCTTCTCTCTATGGTATTTTCGAAATGGAGGGGGTAGAATATGAACATTTTTTTCATTTTCGAAATGGAGGGGGTAGAAGATGAACATTTTTTTTCATCTTTTATTAATTTATGCCACATGTAATTGATAAATTAATTTTTTATTCAATTTAGTCCTTATTCCAAAATTAACCTCCAATTGAATCATAATTTACAAGTTGTCATTCTAGTTCAATTCCAACCAAATTCCATTCAACTCTAACAAAACTAGAGTAATGCTCCCACATGGGAAATTACCATATTACCCATGGTACTTCCAAAATATTTCAAAATTGCCATTGTGACCAAATTACCAAAACTAGTCACTTAAATCACTAATTTTGCCATTTTGTAAAAATCTAACTATTCTAGTTAGATCACAATCAACCAATTAATAATTTATTCATAAAATAATATTTTATGAATTTTCCATGACTTATGAAACAGCCTCTGAAATTTCAATTCTATATGATTTCCCGATATTCACTTACTACTTCTACTGCGATTTCTCCTTCACTGGCTATCAAATAAATTCTAAAATTCCTTATTTCCATATCTGAAAAATAAATAATATTATCAAATAAAATATTCCATATTTATGAAGTCAAACTTAAAATTTTGACTCGGTCCAAATATACCAATAATTACCCGAAAACTTTATCGGATACAATTTCTCTTTATATTTCTTAATCGGCTATCCATTAAATAATATTAACTCGGACTGATTCCTTTTTATCAGTCTAAAGTACTAACTTGGGACATTCCCAGTAGGTCACCCATCCCATGCCCTGAGCACGCTTAACTTTGCAGTTCAATCAAAATTCGATATCTTATACTGCATTTTTATTCGAATTAAGTATTTGCTTATCCCCTAATTGTTCGATCAAAAATAGATTTCTATCCCATACCAAAAATCTAATTATACGGATCAACTTCCTGTAACATGTACTATTTATCTGTGGAATAAAAACATTTAATGGTAAAAATATTCCATCATATGCCTAATACTTTTCCTATCGGATTTCAACCAAACTTTGCAAGTACTCTATTTTGCTTATTCTCTATCACATGGTACTCTAAATTATGAGAAATTCCTTTCCTAGAATCCATAATTAAAAAAAATCTCAACTTTTATATTTTGTCATTTTAGTCACTAAGTTAGCTTTTAAGCCCTTATCTTAGTACTAAATGACTCTTAAACAACTTAGAAAATTTCGGGGTATTACAATTCTTCCCCTTAAGAAAATTCGTCCTCGAATTTTCAAAACGTACATAGGTCAAAAAGTTGCAGGTACTGCTCTTTCATTTTCTTCTCGATTTCTCAAGTAGCTACTTCTACTTTATAATTCCGCTAACTGACTTTTATCAATGAAATTTTCTTATTCCTTATTCCTTTTAATTCCATATGCTAAAATTTTCATCGGTTCTTTTTCATACATCAAATATTGGGTTGTAATTCAACTTCCTTTGGGTTGATAACGTGAAAAGGATCTGATCAATACCTTTGAAGCAAATTCACATGAAATATATCGTGAGTCTTGCTCGCCTCCGAAAGTAAAGTCAATTAATAAGTCATTTGTCCATCTCTTTTAAGAGTCTTATACGGTCCAATGAATCTGAGACCAAGCTTTCCTTTTGACCAAAGCATAATACCTTTTTCCAAGGTGAAACTTTCATACATACCTTGTTTCTAAATTTAAACTCAATATCCTTTTTTTCTTTTTATCTGCATGTGCCTATTGTCGATCTGCAGCTGTTTTAGGATTATTTTAAAGAATCCTCAGTTTGTCTTCTATTTCTCGAGTCAGATCAACTCCATCCACTTTTGGATTATTCCTAACATTTCAATCCTTTCCCACAATCCTGTGTTCTCAATAATATATAGGCTCGTAACTTATCTTCAAAGATCAGAATAGTCCAACTGACTGTCCTTCAATTAAAATTTCTTTCTTTATTTCACCATTATAAACTTTTCCTTAATAGCAATCCATCAGATCTACTTTCATAATCTTAGGCTTCTCTAGATTCAACTTGCTTTCTCTTATGAACTAGTTGTCATTATACAGTCTTAATTACCCTCTGGAAGGATTTTCTAGATCATCCCTGCCTGAATACTATTACTGGGGTATTAGTCCACCAGTTACGAGCATGATCCTACAATAACAATACTGTTTCTTCTAACTTTTCAGTGATAATACATTTCAGACCCTTCGATATAATTTTATCATCATTTACTTCAAAAAAACAATCATTGATCTACCATATCGATAATTGTCTTCTAAACTGGTTAAATACGTACTCGATTATCCTTTTCTAACATACTCTTATTCCAGGTTCTTTGTCTTTCTAGTCCACTAGACCTTACAATTGACATTGTCATCTAGTAATACTAATATCTTTTCAAAATAGTACTCTTTTTATCTTTGTAACATAGCTTACTTCTTCTAATTCTCTAGTTGTTTCATGCCTAACAATTTCCTTTTAGTCTTCATATATACTCCTCATAACAGATCAACTTCATTTTTAACTACTTAATCAGGCTAATTTAGTAATATCATCTCTTAACTATTTCTCATCATACTCTAAATTTTCATATTTTCAGCCTCTAGTTTATCTTAAGCAGGCTGCCAGATTACATCTGCAGTAATCTCCAACAATTTCACGTTTAGCCATTTAACAAATATATATTTCCAGAATAAGAATACTTATTCTTTCTTTTTTTCGAACTTTTCATATCTGACTATTTTAATTTATTAATAACAATCACAATTCCATTTAATTATAAGCATACCGCTCTATGACTACCTTTTACCTTGAAATGTACGTATGAGCCTCTGGCGCTTGGGTATTGGACAGGTGAAGCATAGCTCCTTATTAGATTTGTCGACATCCCCACAGCTCCATCAGAGTGTTCCGAGACTTATTTATTCAAATAGTTCATTATTTCTCACCTTTCTTTTTTCTTTTCTTCTTCTCTCTTCATTTTTTTCTCTTTTTTTCTTTTTCTTTTTCAACTTTTTCTTTCTTTTTCTTTTTCAACTTTTTCTTTCTTTTTCTTTCCTCACTTTTTCTTTTTCTTTTCTTCTTCTTCTTCTTTCTTTTTTTCTTTTTTCCCTCTTTTTTTTCTTTTCTCTCTCTTATTGTGTTTTTAAGTTATAGAAGACTACGCTTAGAACTTCAATTTCAAGCAACTCTACTTGGTTAAAATCATCTAGTCCACTTCACGGTTTATGAATTTCAAAGATTTATTATCGAACATCATCAAAGGCATAGTAATCTGACCTTTTCTTACCTTGCCGACCAGAGTAGACTGAGAAACAAATTTCACTTTCTTGTCTTCACAACATCCAAATGATTTTGTATCGGAATAGTGTTGCATCTTGCAACTGGCATCTAGGGGCCCATAAGGGTAAGAAGAGATATACATATATTTATTTATTTCAAAAACATCCTTCCAATGAAATGAAAACCAACAAACATGACATATGACCTTAAAATTTCTACAACTTTCAGGCCAGAAGTAGCAGACTTATTTTCAAGTATTATTTCAGCAATGATCCCTGTAGATTATAACCACATGATGCAGCAATATGGGTAACAATGACTTCTTAGAACTCCAACAATCTTGAAAGCACTCGTCTTGATTTTCTGATTCCTCGACTAGTATAACGGCTTGCCCCACTCATTCCCATTGTTGAACTAATTCTCGTGTCAAGATTCCATTACTGGTTAGCTTCTTAATTTCTTTCATTAAAGGTCTACAATTCTTGGTAGCATGTCCTTGTACCCTCATATGAAAGTCACAAACATTGTCTGGATCATAGCTATGGGCAAATGGACTTGGCACCACCTTCATTGGCCTAGGAATGATGTGTTGTCCTTCAATAAGGTGAGGTAATAAGTCTGAAATAGACACTCCAAAGATCTCTAGATTTGTACTTGCTCGAGGAATTTTTCGTGATCGTTCTGATGATTAATTGGCCTCTTTCTCTTGCGACTCTAAGAACTTTGAACATTATATTCCCTCACCTCTTTCCCTTGTCTCGCTTCTTGATCAGCACGGTCTTTAAATCTTGATCTAATTTTCCCTCGTTGGATCCCTATTTCTATTACTTCTCCAATCACTACGAGACCACTGAAACTGTACTTTGAATTCACAAGCATTCTCTCAAAGAAAGGAGAAGGAAGAGTTTGATGAAACATACGAGATATTTCTTCCTTTATCAAGGGAGGTTGAACTTGGGCCGCTAATCCTCGCCACCTCAATGCATAGTCTTTAAAACTTTCACTGACCTTTATATTCACGTTCTGCAAAAAATAGCGATCTAGAGCCAGGCCTATAACATAATTGTATTGCCCCAAAAATGCTTTGGACAAATCGACCCATAATCGAATCTGCTCTCGACTTAATCTGTTGTACCATATTGCAGCAGGTCCAACTAGACTATCATAAAAACAGTGGATCAACAATTTATCATCATCCAAATATCCTTCCATTTTTCTATAGAATATTGCCAAATGGATTTTAGAACAATCGATACCGTCATAATTCTTAAAATTGGGGACTTTAAATTCAGGCAGAATGACTAGATCGGGAACTAGACAGAATTCTTTTGCATCAAATTTGGGATTATTGACACATTTTCCTTCCTTGGCCTTTTCCTCAAGTTTGGCATAACTATCTTTTAACTGCTCGAGTCTGAATTCTTGGATGATAGGCTTTACATAACCTGTCTCTGTACTTGGGTTAGATGCCCCGGGATAAACTGTCAAACATGGTATAGTAGTGTAGTTCCTCGCATTTTGTTGATGCTTGATCATCTATTCTTGTAACCCTTATTGATTTTGTTCAATTCCTTCCATGTCTCCGTCCATGATAACAAATTCCCGAACTTTCACTAATTCCCAGGTTGCTCCTGTCAAAACTCCAACTGTTTTAGATCATGAATGTTAATGCCATGTTATTACATGATAATGTTATATTGATAAATATACAATGCATGAATGTATGAATTCAGGAGGTATTGATTCTAAAGTGATCATCGTAGAACAACTTTCATTGAAGTAAAAGGATTCAATACATCAGATATTAGATACTACAGATATTGGTAAGCTCTAACTCTCAACTTCCTAACTTCCTCTAAAAGCCAAGTCACCTTCCCTCCATGATCTAATACTGGATCAATATTCTGGTTCAGTGCCATTGCTACATCAGCTAGATCTGTCACTTGTTGAGCAACTTCTTTTGCTTGAATAACAGCATCTTTCATGTTGTTGTTCCTTTCTCGAATCTTCACTCTTAATCTCTGAAACTGGGTATATCGCTTCTCCTCACTTTCTTGACAATCTTTCTTAACATCATCGACAAGAGCTTTGTACATCAGCGTAAGCTTGAGGCATTCATCTGCCTTCTTCTTTAGTGTTCCGTTTTCAGCTTGACTGTCATTCATCTTGATAGCATTATCCTCATACACCTGCATGTACATTTTTATCGTCTCACGTTTAGCTTCACTAACCCTTAGATCATCCATAAAAGTGTTGCATTGTAGCTCCATTGCCTGCAGATCACACGAAAGTATATTGACTCTACCTTCACTTGCCTCAAAACTCTTTTTCCAGTATTCGGGTTCATGTTTTAGCTCTTTAATTCTTTCCTTCGACTATTTCAGAGTTACACCCAAATCGATATTCTTGTGCATCGAACAAAGCTCTTGATGGTTGAACTGTAAGTTTCTCAGCTCCTCATTCAAAGCATCTTTCTCTTGCCTATATTCGAACTAATGTCCTTCTTTCTGAGTATTGTCATCTTGAGCTTCATATCCGTCTATTGAATCAGGCTATTTTCTGTTCCAAAATTCCACTTTCCAAACTCCAAAAGAGCTTAAACTCGGAGTTTGAAGGTGAGACAATTCTCAATAGAAAGTCATTGGATTTCATCGTGAAATTCACAGTGTGCATTGGTGTCATACCATTTTGGATACGGGGGTTGCAAAGGTGCAAGAAAAAGTGAGGACACCAATCGGGCATATAACACTTGAGGATACAATTCTTTATATGAAATAAAGATTAGATCAAAATGTTGTTTGTGATCTCCTGCATTCTGATAATTGGCTGAGGGAACGCTAGAATTTGAACTTTGCCTTGTACACTTACTTGATTCTGACGGGCTTATACTTTCCTTCACCTTTGTATCTCCAAGTGTTCTATTAATTGTCAGGCTTATAGAAAATTTGGGCCTTCCATCTTCAAAACTCAACATGCCTTCTCTGACAAGATTTTCAATCTTGTTCTTCAAAGCCTCACAATTCTCAGTAGTATGGTCTAAACTTTCTCGATTGTAATCACATGTTGTACTATTACCATAACCCCTGGGTGATGAAGACATTGTAGACTTAAACGGGGCTCGGGCCACAAGATTTTTCTCTATCAGTGTCGAAAGCAACTCTGCATATGTCGTCGAAATTGAATTAAAAGATCCTCATGCTTCTTTCTTTCTTGAATTTCTCTTTGGCATGTCATCCCTTTCTTGGGATTTGATTCAATTACACCTCCAGTTGGTTTATTGATGCGAGTTGTATCGGTGCGCCAACTCGACTCTTTATTCCTATACTGTTTTTTGTTTACTTATACTTTCAGCTCAGTATGCCCATTTTCCTTGGTCATAGCCGTCATCATAGTCATCATCTCAGCTATTTGTCTTTTCAGCTCTTGCATCTCATTGTTGTCAACATTATCACCAACAAAACCTGATGTGTGACACTTGGATGAACTGCCCTTTATTCCTTCTATTGTTTGTCCAGAACACTGCTTCATACTTACGCTCTCTTCTATCGGCCTATGAATCCTCTTATCCATCATGATCGTCTTCTAATGACAACTACCTTTGAATCAATACCTCTATAGAATGAAGATACATACAGCAAGTTATATTGAACAGAGCGAATAACCAGAAAAGCATATTTAAATTTACAGCACCTGACCTAGGTTTCTGTTTGGCTCAAGCAGGGTAAGCTTTAAATTACAATATGTAATGTTATTATTACTTTTGAAATGCAATATTTTAAACAAAAGTACAATATAATATTTAAATGTTGTAATGCATGAATGCAGGGTCGAATACAAAGAAAAGGCAATATGTCCACTAGCTCTAGCTCTTTTAGTTGTTCACTTTGTTCAACCTCTGAGTCATCATCTGTACTGGCTCGGTGTCAATATTAGAGTGTTCTTGTAGGTTCATAACTTTATCGAATAAAATCTACACATGCTATGCAATCCCCGTACTTGGTTCCTAAAGTTTATCACTTCACGACTCTATTTCTGGATAGCCTGGATTACTGCCCCAGCTTGACTTTTAGTACTTTATCCTTCATTTTAGTTCCTATTTGAAACTCACTAGCTGGTCTTTCAATTGTTATACTGCTTTCCTGATTCTGCCACTTTTTTTAAGCTCCTCATTAAAAATTAGCATTTTCCCTAATTATGGTATCCCTCGGTAAATTTCATCACTTGTGAAAATTGGATATCGCCTCTGAGTTCAAAACTCTCTATTCTTCATTGGGTTCTTTCCTATCAACAACGGCCCTTGAATGCCCCTTCAATTTATTCGTCATCTATCCTTCCTCTGGTTATCACTGTTTTTCCAGATACTGTGTCTTGTTTATCTCTGTAACTACCTCTATCTTGAAACTTGAAACGTTGTTGAGCCTTGTATAAATTCTGTCATTCTTGACCCCCTAGAAAGCCTCGAATTTCTCTATTGTTGATGTCACATACATTCTCCCAAAAAGTGAACAATTATATCGGGCTTCATGCACAGGTCACAGCCCTAAATAACTATTGATCCATTTGACTGTCTGACAATAGCGCTATAATTCGGAATTTTTATTGGAAATGACTCTTCGTATTCCCACCCTATAGTTCTCAAATTAAACTGGTTCTGGCAAAACTTCATCATGTTCAGAAATTTCTGGTACAACCCTGCATTAATAACATCTGGTCTCCATGTATATTATCTTCATTTTTGTATTGAATCTTCTCGAATCCAGTCCACAATGACATATTGTCCTCCACTTGTTTATTAGATCCTTTAGCTCTTATGACCACTGCCTACTCGACTAATCCTCAAACCGATACCTCTCATGAATTCAATGTGATGCAACATTTATCGAATAAAACACACCACACAAAACAAAAATTGTGTCAGTATGGTGAATTAATATTGTAGGCAAAAATAATTGTTACAGGATAAACAATTTATATTGCGTAAAATTAACCAGAGAACAGTTTATTTTGCACACAAAAATAACCAGAGAAATGAATTTAAATCAGTGACACCCTATCCTAGGTCCCTATCTGGCTTAGTGGGGTAGGCTTCTATTATAGCATGTGAGTTTCGATCTAGACTCTGGGTACCCGAACTGTCGTTACTGGACTAGTAAGACATTGATTCAGGAGTATACATCCCCTTATAGCAGAGGCATAACCTTACGGTGTATAAGGTTGGTATATCGGAAGGAGGACAAAATTCCGATCACGGAGCTGAATAACTCACGTAAGATCATGCCTCACTCCCACTTAAAGGTAAAAAGCCCGGGTAGAAGGCTCATGCATGAATGACAATTTATATCACACAAGAAAAAGCTATCCGCATTTTTCCTGAAAATTCATCCAATAATTATGGAAAAATTAAATTCAAATTACTGTCCTAAAATGCCAAAATGCCACGTAAAATTAATTAAGCCTGACTCACGGTTTTTAAATTCCTCAGCGGGGTCGCCAAGATGTCGCGACCATTTTTAAAATCGGGAGTGAAAATAGTATGACGATCGATCTTTTGGAAAATTAAGGTTTTTTTGCCATTTTTAATTTAATCTTCAAAATTTATGGTTTTTCATATTAAATTGAATTTTCCTTTATTTATCTTTAAAAAACATTTTGGAGTAGCCACTGATCACTTCGAGGTAGACCGAACACCGAAAAAACAAACCAGAGATTCTATCTTAAAATTTGGGTTCGGGAGTCGGTTACGTGTATGGAAGGATTAGCACCCCTGCGAACGCCCGTTATCGGTACCTTTAATTTTACGTGGCATTTCGAATAATTATTTGAATTTAATTTATCCTATAATTATTAATTGAATTTAAATTCCGAATGCAGATATCCTTTTATAAGGAAATTCATTTTGTTCGAATATGAGATTAAAAGCACCTCGTTAAGTGGCACCCCTATTCATATTTAAAAATGAATTTCCAACATAAAAGGTTTTAAAATGAATGTCATTTTATTGTCTTGTTTATTTTAAGCACTAACCTAAAAAGGTTCTAATTAATTAGCTATTTTAAACTATAAATATTAATTAATTTAATGGCTTTTATGAGAAAATGCCAATTGCTTGAACACCTTCCATATATTTAAAGCCCTTAAATTAATCATATTCCTAATTAATCAATCCTTTTAATTATTTAAAGTTCTAGTCCTAATTAAGGCTCTAGCAATTAATTAAGTCAATATTATTAGTGGAAATGTATATTAAATGTACACCTTTAAAACCAATGTTGAGATAACACCACATTGTAAACAATGGAACACCATCCAAATTTGAGCCCCAAAGGTTCTATTTAATATACACTTAATTAACTACAATGTCTTAATTAATTGTTTAATTTCAATTAAAGGACTAAATTTATATTTAATTATATGTGGAATATACATTAAATATAATCTATTAAAATTCATGTTAAGATAACACCCCATTGTAAACAATGGAACATCATCCAAATTTGAATTTTAAAGTTTATATTTAATGTACATTTAATTACTACAATTATCTATCCTACTCAATTATTGAATCCTAATTAGAGAACCTAGGTTAAAGGCTCTAATAACTAATCAATAACATGTGATTAAGTTATCTAACAAATGTTTCTATATTTATTAATTTAAATTATGCATTCAATCTTATAATTTAAACACAATTAAAAGTAAATTAAACAATTGAATTAAGGACTAAATTGAAAGAATTAAAACCTGAATTTCTTATTTTTATTGAATTAAGGACCCAATTGATTACAATACAAACTTTAAAGCCCAAATTAAAAAAGAACCCGAGATCCTACCCGCACAAAAATGCGCGGATCCCGAGTCTGATCCACTCCCAAAACGCAACGTTTTGGCTATGGTATATAACCCTTTTCAGACCCGAATTGACTCATTTTCCCTTAGCCTCTTCTCTCTCTACACCCATATGCTTCGAACCTTCTCTTTAACAAACATCTCATGCCCAAATATCCGCATCAAAACAGATCGAAACCATCATTTCCATATGGTGTTCATCCGTGCTCATAAAGAACACGGTGAACACCCAAATATTCGGCCACCCTCCGCCGTGATCTCAGCCGCTTCGATCCATAGCCGCCATACTCCGGCAACGCTAACCTGTTCGCCGGCCACTGGGATTCGAATCCCAGCCGCCGCATGCGAACGCTGGCCACCCTAGGACGATTTCTGGCCACCGTCTGTCGCCGTAACCAAAATCTTAAATTACCAGAAAAACCCGATTTTCAACCCTAAAGCCTTAGATCTACCCAGATCTGGCAGGATCCCCTTCTTCCCCGACCTAGGCTACCCATAAGCCCAACCTCTTCAACTCTATCGTATAACATGGTTTCCGGTCACCACAATATATTTTTAGGCCACCTCCCTTACTTTCATTTCTGCTTTTTTACATATGTGAATCTAACACTTTCATTTGGATTTACAAGAACGTAAAATGAACAGAAAATATTACCTCTTCAACAGCAGCCGTAGAAGTTTCGGCATCATCTTCGGCGACGTATACTCTTCACAGCGGCGGTTCGGATCTCTCAGGCGGTTTAACTCCCACGGCGGTTGTTCATGCATCGGTGACCGATCAGATTTTCCCGAACGGTTCGACTTTCGATGACAGGTATAATCCCTAAATTGTCCTTTCTCTCTCCTTTATTTATTATTATTATTAATTTTTTATCATTATCATTTAATAACTGTTTTCCCTGTTATCTGACATTCTCTCTCTTTTTATAGGGAGTTGACTTGATGACGCCGGCACTGTTAGTTGAGCGGGAAAAAGAAGCACAATCCGTGTGCTTTGGTTCGGGCCAATAAGGAGCTACCACGTGTTCTTTTTGATTAGGATTTGGGCGGGAAAATGGGTCTGAATATAGTTTGTGTTTCCTTGATGGGTTATAGCCGAAGAAAGAAATAAAAGCTTGTGATTAGGATTTAGGCCTTCAGTTTGGGCTTTTAGTTTTGTAAAGAGGTTTAGGATATTTGTAAATGGACATTTTTATATTTGGACTGATTTTGGGTTATTATTTATGGTTTATTTATTTATATTATATTTATATATTTTTGGCCTTATTTATATGTATGTTCGAATATCCCGGACAAAATACGGGTATTACAGATACAATTTCTCTTTATATTTCTTAATCGGCTATCCATATAAATAATATTAACTTAGACTGATTCCTTAAAAGTACTGACATGGGACCTTCCCATTAGGTCACCCATCCCATGTCCTGAGCACGCTTAACTTTGTAGTTCAATCGAAATTCGATATCTTATACTTCATTTTTATTCGAATCAAGTATATACTTATCCCCTAATTGTTCGACCAAAAATTGATTTCTATCCCATACCAAAAATCTAATTATACAGATCAACTTCCTATAACTTGTACTACTTATCTGTGGAATAAAAACATTTAATGGTAAAAATATTCCATCAAATGCCTAATACTTTTCCTATAGGATTTCAACCAAACTTCACAAGTATCCTATTTTGCTTACTCTCTATCACACGGTACTCTAAATTCTCAGAAATTCCTTTCCTAGAATCCATAATTAATGAAATCCTAACTTAGCAAATTTCGGGGTATTACAAAGCAAGCTTGAAAACTATTCTTGGAGTCTAGGAAGTTGAAGAACCTAGAATCTACTTGGGAATATCACTTGTGATTGGGAGAAACAAAACCCAAGCGTTCGGATTTCTACTAGACAAATTCCTTAAACGTGTGATGGGGTATACCAAAAACCTTTTATCGTATGGAGGAAGGGAGGTTTTCATCAAAGCCGTGGCACAAGCGTTACCAACATACATAATGCCGTGCTATATGTTACCTGAAGGTATCATTGATGAGATGGTGAAAGCAATGAACTCCTACTGGTGGACAGGAAAACAGGAAAATCAAACACGAGCGGATGGCATTTGCTTGCATGGACCAAACTGTGTCAACCAAAGCTACATGGTGGGTTAGGGTTCTGCGATCTCAAGAACTTTAATATTGTCTTGCTGGGAAAACAAGTGTGGAGACTCAGGCAAAATAGAGAGTCTCTTGTATATCGGGTGTTATCGGCAAAATATTTTCCCAATGAGAGCATCCTAGAAGCTCAGTTTAGTGACAAGGCATCATATGCATGGAAGAGTATTTACAAGGGCATGCAAGACATAGCTCCGGTGTTATATTTTGACTCAAATTATAATTGGTAATTAATTTGGGTTTTATTGTAATTCCAGTGGTTGAAAATTACTTGGTAATTAGGATTTACTTTAATGAGTAAACATCTATTTTAGGTAGAGATCTTATTGAACAAGGTTTCTTGGTGACCAAGTATTTGAGTCTATTAATATATACTAGGTTTAACCTTTTGAATTATGAGAGAACAAGAGAATGAGAGAATTATTCTCTGGAGAGATGTAACCACTTTTAGGTTCTCTACAACTATTGTGCCTACGTTGTAGAGATGGGTATTGTAGGGATGTTGGGAAGAGTGTTTTGATTCCGCCAGGTCATGGAATTTGTACACCGGATTTTGGGATTACATGGGTTATCATGTATTTGTACTCTTCGGGTTCTCTACGTTATGAGTGGATTGTTCGTTTCTCTCGTCCATAGAGGTAGGCTATGTTGAACCACGTTAAATCTTGTCTCATGTGCATGTCTTGGTCTATGTCGTTATCGCTTTGGTTATTTTGCCGCATACCAAATTCCTAACAAATGGTATCAGAGCTATGATTCGAGCTGCGTGATTGTGGAGGAATTTTTTTGCGGATTTACGGTGCGATGTTGGAGACATGCCAGAGGAGTATTGCTGCAACGAGCTTCAGTTGCAGGGGGTAGTAATTCTCAAAATTCAACGGTGCTTCAATGGATACTACGTAAGAATTGGAGTTGTTGAAGACTTGGCGGCAGTGCTTCAACGGATATTTGGCTTACGTAAAAATTGAAGTTGTTGAAGACTTGAAGACCAATGCTCGAATAGAATTTGTGTCTAGGGGAGATTTGTTATATTTTGACTCAAATTCTAATTGGTAATTAAGTTGGGTTTTATTGTAATTCTAGTTGTTGAAAATTACTTGGTAATTTTAGGTTGAGATCTTATTGAATAAGGTTTATTGGTGACCAAGTACTTGGGTCTACAAATATAGACTAGGTTTAACCTTTTTAATTATGAGAGAACAAGAGAATGAGAGAATTATTCTCTGGAGAGATGTAACTACTTTTAGGTTCTCTACAACTATTGTGCCTACGTTGTAGAGATAGGTATTTGTAGGGATGTTGGGAAGAGTGTTTTGGTTCCACCGGGTTTTGGGATTACATGGGTTATCATGTATTTGTACTCTTCGGGTTCTCTACGTTATTAGTGGATTGTTCGTTTCTCTTGTCCGTGGAGGTAGGCTATGCTGAACCACGTTAAATCTTGTCTCTTGTGCATGTTTTGGTCTATGTCGTTATCGTTTTGGTTATTTTACCGCATACCAAATTCCTAACATCCGGGACTATATTGGAGGGTTGGAATCGATAGCAACATCAGCATACATGGATCTTCATGGGGTGGCACTGAAAAAGTCACCTTGGCCGAGACTTATACCGATAACGTACTCAACCCAATCAAATGTGGAGAGTTTATGATACAAGGCGAGCCTAGATGGGATGAAACAAAATTCAGGAACACACATTCATCAATGAGGATGCCCAGAAAATACTCTGATGCCCCATTGCGAGAACTAGAGAGAAGATTATGATATGGAAAGGTCACTCAACTGGAGTATACAACACGAAATCTGGTTACAATTGGATTATGTGCAGGAACTCGGAACCAAGACAGGTAGAGAAGATATGGAAACAATTGAAAAAGATGAGCACGCTGCCGAAAATTAAGATCGTTGCATGGAGACTCTGTCACGAGGCACTTCTCACCAAAAGTAGGCTACTAAGTGCAGGTTTTGGAGATGGCATCTGCAATCTGTTTGAGCAAAGTACAGAAACAATTCTGCATGCATTCTGGGACTGTCCGATGGTGAAAGAGATACTAGAGATTAGTGGTGTCCCTGAGAGAGTCTGTAACAGCAATCAGCAAAGTGCGAAGGAGTGGATAGCAGAAGCTGTTGCATATTTGACTGAGGATGGACTAACTAGACTCATTGTTCTCTACTTCTCTTATGGAATATATGGAACAGAAGAAACAAGAAAGTTTACGAGAGAACTCAACAAAGTGCTGCATCGATAGTCCATACTGCATCCCTATTGCAATCAGAATTTTGTGTGGATAATGGCAGGGCGCCGCAGTTACCAACAGTGCGACAACCACCAAGATGGCAAAAACCGAGCCAAAATATCATGAAGGTTAGCGTGGATGAAGTAATCGGACAGACAGCATTTGGGGTTATAACTAGAGACCATGACAACTTTGTGATGGCTGGAGTTGCACAACGACTCATAGGGCCACACACAGCAGCTACAGCAGAGGCATGCGCGTTTAAGGCATGAATCTAGCTTGCTATCGATTGAGGTTGGCAGGATGCGATAATTGAAGGGGACGCCAAAGACATTGTCAACAGGCTTGCAAACCCAGCGCTGGACGTGTCCACAGTAGGTGTTCATTTAAGTAATACTAGGCAACTTTTGAGACAATTTCCAAATTTAAGAATTTTTTTATGTTAGTAGATTAGCAAATAAAGTAGCACATGTTTTAGCCCATTTCGCTTTAGATACTGTTACAGAGGCCCAGTTTGATATGGATCATCCGGAATGTAATATAGCCAATGTAATGTCTGATGGAATTAGTGATTAATGAAATTCATTTATTCTCAAAAAAATTAAATTTGTTTTATTTAAAAATCATATAAAATAGTAAAAAGATAAAATACCGTTGAAATAATATATATTATATTTAAAATAAGAATGATTTAGGAGATTCGATAATTGATCGAGTGATCAATGATGTTCATGTTGTCTTATCTTGTATGGGCTCGAATCTCGGCAACTGCTTTGAGAATGTAAATATCTCTACTTAATCAAAAAAATAAGAGTTTTTTAATAATTTTCAACTAAATTGGTGTCTGATTAATAACATCAAACTCAATCAAACTTTTAAATATAATATAAATTTTAAATGTTTAAAAAATAAAAATAAAAAAATTAAATAATAGATTACTTGGTCAGAATGTATCCAATAATAAACCTACCATTTGAATTTGCAACGTCTGAATTCAAATAGTTCAGATAATTTAATATGTTTAACTAGGACGGTAAATGAGACAAGACAGATCACAAGCTACTCAAGTTCGACTCGGTCAACACTCGACTCGATTGGACTCGACTCAAGCTTGAACTCTGCTCGAGTTCTTAACGAGCCAAGTCAAACTACTCGATACCCGACTTGAAAAGCTCGCGAGCTACACGAAAATATAATATATTTTTTTTACTTTTTAAATTATAAAATCTAAATTCTTAATTCTAAAACTCTAAACATAAGTCCTAAAACCCTAGAATCTAAATCCTAAATTCTAAACCCAACAACCTAAACATCTAAACCATACACCAACATCCTAAACCCTAAATTAACAAGCTTGTGTAAACTTTAGTTTACACAACTTGTGTATCAAAGTTTTTTTCCTAATAAGGCTTCAATGAGACGAGACCGATCGCGGGCTACTAGAGTCTGATTCGATCAAAGCTCGGTCAACACTCGACTCGATTGAACTCGACTCAAGCTCAGATTATTCAGGTTAAAAACTACCCAAGCTCGGACTCGACTCGAATTCTTAACGAGCTTAGTCCAGCTCAGCACTACTCGAGCTCGACTCGGCTCGTTTACACCCCTATAGTTAAAATTTTAAATTGTTGAAGGTTAAATGTGTTATTATACTAATTTAATATTTTATTTCATCAACTATTCGATAAACGATGACTACTTGTCACTAATTTGTAACATTAGTAATTAAATTTGTAAAAATTTTAATTTGGTGAAAAAATAAATCAGACCTCATATTTTGGCTATTAATAGATAGTTTACCAAATGTTTATATTACAAATAAGTATTTAAAGTATATTAACTTTTTCATTTATGTACCTAAAGTATTTTTGGTCAAAATAAGTGCATAAAGTATCTTTTGGTCAAAATATGTACTTAAAATATTTTTTGGTCAAAATAAGTACTTAAAGTATATATATCATCTAGGTTCCTAAAAATTGACATGTGTCACAGATTAAAAAATACATTAGGTATCTGTTTTGACAAAAAATATATTTTAGATACTTAGTTTGACGAAAAAATACTTTAAGTATTTGTTTTCAACAAAAATATATACTTTAAATTTTTATTTTAAAAAAAAAACTTTAAAAACCTAAATTAAAAAATTGATATACTTTATATACTTAATTGTGATATAGCCAACTTTTTCTTATATATAGATACGCAGTTGTGGGCCTCACAAGATTAAGAGCTAACTAGACCAGGAGATGAGACAATTGGACCATCAATTTTATTTCTGCTTTTACTGATTAACCAGCAACAATTTAAAAACTTGCAAAGATTAGCCAAAACCCACCGGGGCTCTTCATTTTCCCCGGTAATTGAACTTGTTTCTTCACGCGAATATGAAAAGAAACCAGCTTTATGTTACATGGATCATAAGCTCATGAGGGGTAAAACGAAAGTTTCAATCTTGATTGATGGTCTTAGATGGGTTGCTGAATTTTAATTTAAAGTGAACAATAAAAATGCCACCTTTTGGAATCTCACCGCTTTTGTCTCTGTTAGAATCATGTAAAACCATCAATCAAGCATTTCAAGTTCATGCTCAAATAATCATCAATGGCTTCCAGCACCATGTCTTCCCCATCAGCCGACTCATCTCCTTCTTTGCCTTACTGGGTTCCGAAGATGGCACTAAGTACTCTCAGATTCTCTTCTGCCAAATTGAACACCCAAATCAGTTCATGTATAACACCATGATAAGGGGGTTTTCCCATAGCAAATTCCCCGAAAAAGCACTTGTCTTCTACTCCTCCATGCTCCACCAAGTAAACCCATCTCCAAACAACTTCACTTACCCATTTTTAATCAATTCGTGTGCAAGACTATCAACCCTTAAACCAGGAATTCAAGTTCATAGTCATGTCATAAAATTCGGGTTCGAATTGGATCCTTTTGTTGGGAATGCTTTGATGCATCTCTACTAGGTTTTCAGACGTTTAAATGATGCACATATTGTATTTGAAAGAAGTCTTGTTAGAGACCTTGTTTCTTATAATACTATGATAAATGGGTACGGTTTAGTGGCCCAACCAGAGCCTGCTCTGCGTCTATTTAGAAGAATGCAAGATTCGGGTATTCTGCCCGATGAGTTCACTTTTGTTGCCCTGTTGTCTGCTTTTTCATCATTGAATGATCATAGGATTGGAAAAGAGATTCATGCTTTTGTTTATAGGAACCTGCGTTGTGTTGACTTTAATGTATTGCTTAAGACTGCTATTCTTCATATGTATGCGAAATCCGGGTTGATGCATTTGGCTGAGAGGGTGTTAAGTTCAATGCGAAGTAACAAAAGTACTGCAGCTTGGAGTTCCATGGTATCGGGATATGCTCGATGTGGAGAAACCGAGGCTGCTAGAAGAATGTTTGATCAGATGGACCAACGGGATCTAATCTGTTGGACGGCTATGATTAGTGGTTATTCTCAGTCTGGACAGTACAGTGAAGCATTGGAACTTTTTATGCAGATGGAAGATTTGGGAATAAGACCCGACGGTGTACTTTGGCTGCTGTTCTTTCAGCCTGTGCCAGACTTGGAGCTCTTAGTTTAGGGGAGAGGCTTCGTAGTAGGTATATTGAGGGTGAGTTATGCAGCCAAAACATTATTGTTTCAACTGCATTAATAGATATGTATTCAAAGTGCGGAAAGATAGATACCGCTCTGCACCTGTTTCACAGCATTCCTAAGGGTTTAAAGACTGATTCACTTTTCAATTCCATGATCTCCGGTCTAGTTCAGCATGGACTTGGTGAGTCTGCTTTAGCTGCTTTCGGGGAAATGGAATCAATAGGGCTGAAACCAGATGGTGTTACCTTTGTGGCAGTTTTATCCGCTAGCAGTCGCAGTGGCCTAATTGAAGAGGGCAAAGAGTTATTTAGATCGATGTCAGATGTCTATGGTATTAAACCACATAAGGAACATTATGGTTGCATGGTTGACCTGCTTGGAAGAGATGGTTGCTTGGATGAAGCTTATAATTTAATTCGAAGTATGTCATTTGAGGCCAACTCCGTAATATGGAGAGCTTTATTGGGTGCTTGTAAACTCCATGGAAACATTAAGATCGGTGAAGTTGCTTGCCAAAAACTTATCGAACTAGAGCCTGATCACGGAGCTCATTATATTTTGCTGTCCAATATGCTTGCCAATACCAACAAATGGGAACAAACCGAGAGAGTGAGGAAGGTGATGGAAGATAGAGGCATCCAAAAGCCTCCCGGGTGGAGCTATATCGAGTTTCAGGGAACTATTTATCGGTTTTTGGCTAGTGACAAGTCTCACTTGCAAGACAAAGGGATTGAATCCATGCTCCAAGATATGACAATGCGTCTTAAATCTGCTGGGTATGTTCCCAATACAGTGCAAGTAGTGTTTGATATAGATGAAGAAGAGAAGGAAACCGTAGTGTCTTATCACAGTGAGAAATTGGCACTGGCATTTGGTTTAGTCAACTCCAACACCGGAGAAACTATAAGAATAATGAAGAATCTTCGAGTTTGTGGAGACTGTCACTCAGCCTTCAAGCTTCTATCTGAAATTTACGGCCGAGAAATAATAGTTAGGGATGCCATCAGGTTCCACCATTTTAAGAATGGATCTTGCTCTTGTAAGGACTTTTGGTGATCATAAATTGCAGAATGCGGTTTCTTACAGGTTCTATTTTTGGTAAAGCATTGTTAAGGACTTTCGGTGACCATAAATTGCAGAATGAGGTAGCCTAGCTGTTCGAGGCATCACGTTCCACTTGGTACATGATGCTGAATTGTTATATAACTCTCTGCTTTGCTTTCAAGGTGGAAATGGTAGATTGACAGCAAGCCTTGATCTGCAGATGCCGATATTAGACTGAGTTGCAGTAGGATGCGATTGCTATGCGGCAAACTTTGCAGCTTGCAGCTAGCATTGAAATTGATTCAACATCTCGTTCGAGAGTGATTCAGCAGCCACTAAGTTGTTCCAAATCTTTCGGACGAGACCGGACTACCATTTTCAGGTCTTATTTGCCATGTCCTAACCCAATTTGCTGGTTGCTCATTATATTGAGAATTAAGTTCTTCCAAACTGTAGTGTTAGAGTGGATGAAAAAGATGTAGGCATAGGTGGATTTTATTCAAGCAGCATGTTATGTTATTGTAAGAAAATTCATAAATCCTGGTTGGATTGTTTGCACATGTTTGTATGGAGATAATCACAAATACAATGAACCTAATCCTGGATTTAGAAAGGTCTGAATTTGAAGGCTTGTTAGTCAAATTAAAAAGGTTGAATTCTGAATTTCCATTGAAGTTTTTTCATGTGGTGGTCATTGGCCAATAAGCATGCGTTTTTACAAACCTGGATTAAGTGTTTGAATTTTGATGAAAATAGGAAGCAAACTACTCTTTTGGTTCTATACTGGTTGCTTCCATTTTATTTTCACATTAACAAGATTTTTTTTATAATGCTTAATGTACTCTAATTTTTAATATAATTTTATAAATAAGAGAATTATGTGTTAAGAATTGTTTAGATTTTTAAATGCAAAGAAAACAAAAAGAATATTCAAAATTTGGAATTTGAAAGTATTATTGTTAGTAAATTCATATTTTAATTTGTGGACTTTCGTAAAATATATTAATAGAATGTATTAAGCTGGACGTTACTCTTTACTAATTTTTCTAATTTTTTCTTAAAATTGTTTTAAGATCTTTACTATTCAGAGCAAGTATATTTGGCTGGTTGATCAAACTGGTCATATTTGTTCCCTCACATTTCTTTATATCATGGATTCTAGGTCCATTATGAGCGCCATTTTCCTTCCCCTCCCCTCTAGGTAGGATTAGGATTAAAATTTGTCACATAAAAGATCTTTACTATTCATGCTTTACTCTGTTGTAGCTATGGGTGAACATTTGCTTGAGTTGAGTCGAGTGTTGCGCGATTTAAGTTCAACGCAAACGGTGCAAGTATACACGTCGCAAGTAATAAAGTGATAGGTATCAAGTATCCTCTCCACAGGGATTGGTTTGGGCCACTTTGCTTAAGTTATTACACTGTAAAAAAATAATATTGAAGGTGATATATGTCAAGTAAAATAAACTAAGTAAATTAAAGTAAATAAAGAGAAGTAATCGATATGAGAGATTAAGCTGGGTTATGTGAGCAGTGGTGCGATTGTCGAATGAATTGCCGTGGCTTCTGATTGTTGAGGCAATTCAATTGCGATGGAAACTAGGTATGGATAAATGCCGTGGCAACTAGGTTACGATATATGCTGTGGCAACTGGGTTTGGATGAATGTCGTAGCAATTGGGCTTCCTCCTTCAATGTTCGGCGAATTGTTCTTCAATGTCTTCATGTTATCCCTAACCGAAGAACTGGTGTTTGCGCATGCCTTGGTGATACATCTATGCGTTAACCTTGGGTGAGCAACAACCAATCTTGCACGCTTCTTAGCCGCTAAAATCCGATCCTTATTCCTAAGGCGGATTAGTTTCCAACAACGTTCCTTCAAATGGAAACCGTGTTCACTCGTTTCATGAATCTAGCTCTCTCGAGCCTAGATAAATGGATACACTCGAGCTCCTTTCCCAATTCCCTCAAGGTAAAAATCAAGATCCAAGAATGAACAAACAATGAAATTTATTGAATCAAAAACTCAAAACCATTCAATTGTTTCTCACCCCAACAAAACCCGATAACCCAAGCCAAATTAAACTAGTTCATGGCTGGGTAAAAAGAAAATACAAATAAATAAAACCCAAATATGGGATCGCACGATACAAGTAAAAGAAATGAGAAGATGAACTTCTCCAATTCTGCGTTAATGGCTGCGCGCAAATTCCCTTTTTAGATTTGATCTCTCTCTCACGATCGACTCCCTTGTGTTGTTGATGTGATCTCCTTAAATAGATGAAGAGGAAGAGTTTAAATGCGTGTGAAATCCATATAGAATTTATCTCTAACCAACTCTGTGTTTGAATTTAAATATGGAAAATTATCCTATGTGATAAGGATAAAAATAAGAGATAATTCTTGGGGAAAAATTTAATTATAAAATAGAATAATTATCCCCTTTTATCTCTCTTTATCTTTTATCTTTATCTGCAGTAAATTTCCATTTAAATCTAAATCTTTATCCATTGCATTTTTGAATTAATTCCTGGAGATAATATTATTTATCCCGACTTGCCTGGGCAGGCTTCGACAATTGTCTCGGCAATTCATTCATGCACTGAATAAAGCAAAAATAGCAGCAATTTATCCACAAAAATAGCAAAACACAAGAAATGATGCATGAATAAATAAATATGCAATTAAATGAGCCTAAATCTAAACAATAATCTAAGTAAAAAGGCTAGAAAATACAATATTTTTATACACTTATCACACTCCCAAACTCGAACTATTACTTGTCTTCCAGCAATGCAAAACTAACAACAATTACCTGCCAAGGCATTTACCAATTAACATGCTTCAAACCTGACTTTAATTCTCATAACCGTGGCAACAAAGAATCAATTACCTTTAGACCCTCGGCAAGCATAGAAAGTTACTCAAAAATAAACTAAAATGCTTGTGAAAATGTGTGTGTAGAGTTGTGTACAAGTTAATCAATAGGATTCCAAGCAAACCTCAGTTTTTATTATATTACCAAAGCAATTTATTTAGCTAGAGCCAGTTAGGCACCTCTAGCAATTTTTAATTTTTTTTGGCTAGAGGCAGCTAGGCACCTCTAGCAATTTTCAATATTTTAAAACTAGAACTAGATGGGCACCTCTAGCACATTTTTTTTCATTTTTAGCAACCTAACGTTTACTAATCTCCCTAGATCGACAAGTCACAACAGTGTAATAACTAAAAGCATCATAGCAAATTTCCAAGTTAATTCTATGTCACGCATAAAGTCTAAGGTTCTTTCAACTAAATGTCGTGACAATTAACACATCACAGAATATCACATCAGGTTTTAGCAGTTTAACATGTAATTGTCATGGCAAGTAATATTTGCAAACTATGATGAGTCAGACAAAGCAAAGGTAAGACAAACCCCTCAAACTCAAGATAAGCATTGTACTCAATGCATGCAAAATTAAACAAATAAAAAAGAAAAATGAAATATAAATGAGTTAATAGAAGAGATCATCACCTCGAATTCGTAGCGTCCGTGTGGTTGTTTGCTTGGCGCATGTGCTACTTCGTCTTACTGGTTGTGGATCTTGTACATGCTTACGTTCTCCAATTTCCTCGACTTCCTTAATCGACTCACCCTCTTTATCCATTGCATTTTTGAATTAATTCATGGAGATAATGTTATTTATCCCGACTTGCCAGGGTAGGCTTCGGCAATTCATTCATGCACCGAATAAAGCAAAAACATCAGGAATTTCTTTACAAAAATAGCAAAACACAAGATCAAGCTCTCCAAACGGAAAAACTATGAAATGATGCATGAATAAATAAATAAATATGCAACTAAATGAGCCTAAATCTAAACAATAATCTAAGTAAAAAAGGGTAGAAAATACAGTATTTTTATACACTTATCATCGAGTCGAGTAAAATAATTTTGAGTTAGTCGAGTTGAATAGTCCTATTTTATAACTCAAATTTATTTGAAATTTTTTTAGTCAAGTTGAGCTGTTCGAGTTTCTGTTCAAATTTAATTGTAAACATTTATAATGTTATCTATATCCATATACAATAAACATATAATATTTCTTCGTATTTTTTCATATACACATATATATATGATCCTCTTACACAATGTAAAAATTAAAAGTTTTTCACATTTTTTGGACCGTTAGATGAAGGTAAATGGATGACTAAGATTATCACGGTAAGGAATGAAAAGATTATCACAAAAAAATGAAAACTATCTTAGTTATTTATTTATCATCATCACTGATTAAATGTGAATTGATGTTGAAATTATCTATTTTCTCTTTTTTCATAAAATCTCCTTATTTCTTACTTTC
Organism: Hibiscus mutabilis; assembly: GCA_019671005.1. Lineage (NCBI taxonomy): Eukaryota > Viridiplantae > Streptophyta > Magnoliopsida > Malvales > Malvaceae > Hibiscus > Hibiscus mutabilis. The sequence goes on from CM033751.1 coordinate 14,137,095, forward strand.
AATTTCAATCATAGTCTTAAATCAATGTAAAACTGAAATAATTATATTGTGTACTTAAATCGCATCCCATATATATTACTATGTTTGATTCTGCTGAACCCAACAAGTGGTACTAGTGAAAAAATAGATGATGTTCATCTTAAGAGACCCGGATTCAATCGCTTTGTTTGCAATGTGTATGTGCATTATCAGCATTGTCAAAGGGTTGTGAATATCTATGAACAAATACTAACTTTAATTAGAGTATCACTTCAACTTCATTTTCATTTTAAATTTTGTTTTGATCAAATAGGCTTTAGAGTTAGAATTTAAGATTTATAGATTAATACATAAATCTCTCACCTTATTGTCCTAAAAACTAAATCTTAACCTCTAAACCCTAAATTTAAATCTCATAAATCTAAACCCTTACTCTCTACCTCATAAATTATATTCTTAAATTTTAAAATTAAAGTACTTGTAAAAGCTTTTAATATAAATCCTATCTATAGATAATGCCAAAAATCATAAAAATGAAAAACAAATATAAAGTAAAAAAGACATCACATAAATAATCTTGATAACATTAATAAAATTTTGTTATTAAATAAAAATCTTGTACACCGCACGAATAAATTATTATTATTATTATTATTATTATTATTCACAATATTAATATACATTATCACTTTCCAATTTTAATAATAATGATGCATATTTTTGTGTCACTATCATTTATTCATTCCAATAACTTTTGGGCATTCTTTTTAGGGGAAAACTTTGATACACAGGTAGTATAAATTTTAGTTTATACGTGTCTTTTAGTTTTAGGGGTTAGGGTTTTAGTTTAGGTTTAAAGTTTAGGAGTTTAGGTTGTAGGGTTTAGACTTTAAGGTTAGTGTTTAGAATTTAGGGTATAAAATTTAGGGTTTAGAGTTTAGTTTCTTAGGGTTAAGTTAGAAATTTAGGATTTAAATTTTTTATAGTGTAAATACATAGGCTTGTGTAAAATTAGTTTTACACAGTCTGTGTATCAGATCAAAACTTGAATTCTCTATTGTTAAAAAAAATCATGAATTCTACAATTCTTATTATTCCCAAACCCACAATCTCCAATGTCAATTCTTTTTTTCCTTTTTATTGCAGTTAAATACACCATTTATTTATTTTGTTTCTTTCCTTTTTGCTGTTTTTTTTTTTGGGTACTATTTTATAGCAAAATGTCAATGCAAACAAAAGCCTGATAACCAGAAACCCCTCTTTAGATAAACAACTTGTGGCGTCTGTACAAATCCCATCCTTTGGCTTCTTCAACCAAAATCTCTTCATTTCTTTGTTTTTTTTTTATGCTAACAAAGACCCCATTCATTAAATAACAAGGCAAAACGAGGAATCTGTTGAAGTCCAAGGAAAGTCCTTTCTTTTAAAAGGTGAAATTTTCTTTTTTCAGAGTTCATACTAAAAAGGAAAGCAATTGACAATCTGGTTGATACCCACTCTGCTTAATTTCCCAATGATCCAATGTTTAAACCTGTTTTTGGTGATTCTGTTGTGGCTTTATAAACCCCATTTGCTTAAATATATATATATTTCTTCTGATTTGGCAGTGTAGATATGGAGATCGATAAAGCAATCAGAGAAAGTGATGATAGGAGGCTTAAGACCAAGTACAACAACGCCATCTATGTTATTAAAAGAGCTCTTGCTCTTTACTCGTGAGTTCTTTCCTCCATCTGGGTTTTACTTGATTCTTTTGTGAAGTTTCTAGCTTTGCCGTTCATCAAATTTTCTGTTTACTGGGTTTTGAATGTTTTAACGAAAGGAATTTGATTGGTTCCTCTATTTGGCTGTCGATAGAAATTGAGGAATTAAGAGGCAGTAAATTGGCCCCTTTTTGGTGGAGAAAAAAAAAACTTGTTGACCTTTTTTGGTTCTCTGGTCTTTGATTTATGGATAATGAAATCCTACATTTTCTATAGCTTCATGGGTTAAATTTTCAATCCAATATAACTGACTTGTTTGTAAATAGGAATGCGGTTAATGTTCAACTTTGGGAGAATTATTCATACCAGGAAATGCTTCAATTGTCGCTGCAATTTGGCGGAGGAGATATCATTTTTGATTTGTTAACATTTCTTGGTGGACAAATGTAAAGATTCATGTATAGACGTTTTGAAGTTAATCTGGTTTGTTTTGATCGGATCTGAACTAGCTCATTCTAGTTTTCTGTCTGACTTTCTTGGCTGCCCTTTTGCACGTGTCGTGTCGAGAATGTGTTGTCTTTCATTGCTTTTTGTGTGTTTGCACGCATGTGCGCAAACGGAGGAAAAGTCGTGGTGATATAATAGGCTTGCTAACAGGGACGAAGACAGTATTGAACTATGAGGGGCAAGTTGATTAACTTTGAAATAAATAGGGTTCTAAAAAATAATTCAATCATAAAAATTAAGAAAATTAAGGTTTACTTTCACTAATTTAAAATTGACGGGTCTTAAAAAGTAATTAAACCAGAAAAAATGAGGGGTCAAGGCGTAATTTCTTTAATTTTAACTCAAGGATCTTTAAAAATAATAAACCAAAAATTTTTGGGAGGGGCAAGGACTTAATTGCAATGGTTTTAAAACTATCAGTGGCGTAAAAACAATTAAACCATTCAAAGTTTGGGGGGGGGCAATGTGGCTTCGTCTCTGCTTGTTAAGACTGGTATAACTGGCTTTCTTTTGTGGAGTTTTTGGCCACCTCTGATACAAGGATGAGATTAGCATAATTTTTTCCCATTCTAAATATTTTCCTGAAGCATTTTTGTAAAGTTTGAACAGTTGATAAAATCATACAAATTGGTGCGAGTTAGTTGGTAGTCATTTTCTTGGCATCCGCCTTTATCGTTCATGTTAGAAAAAGTATATTATAGGTTTCATCCATTGTGCGCCCTGTTGTTCTAGAAAGTTGTTTCTAATGTTCTTTATGGACTTGCTGTGTAATATTTGAACCATTCTTATTTGTTTGTCAACAAGCAAGTTTGCTTGTGCTTGTAAGTTCTAAAAAATTTCTTCTGCAGTATTGAAGAGGTTGCTTTCAGCTTCAATGGAGGAAAGGATTCTACTGTAAGTTTAGCTTACACTTTTTTCAAGTAATCGTTCTATTTTCTTGTGTTGATAGTGACAGCATCCTTTGATGTTATAGGTTTTGCTGCACCTTCTTAGGGCTGGTTATTTTTTGCATAGAGTGGAGCAAAGTTGTTCTAATGGGATTCTGACAGATTTTCCAATTCAAACAATCTATTTTGAGAGCACTTCGGTGTTCCCTGAAATAAATACATTTACCTATGACACATCAAAGACGTAAGAATTACTTTTTAAAAAAAAGATTTATCATTCTATACTTAAGTATATTTTACTGGTTCTGATGAGTAGATTTTTCTTTCTTTTATGACCAGTTATGGCTTGAAAATGGATATTATCCGCACAGATTTCAAGTCTGGTTTGGAGGCTTTGCTAAAGGCTAAACCGATCAGAGCAATATTTCTTGGTGTCCGAATTGGGGATCCTACTGCGGTAATTTTTTATCATACAATTATACCTGAGCTATATATTTTCCTTTTTTATATACTTTTACTGCATCTTCTAAAATTCTGTTATCTTAATTCTATATCTTAAAAAAGACTTGTACTTCATGTATATGCATGGCTTTATATTCTTGCAGGTAGGCCAAGAGCAGTTTTCCCCTAGTTCACCAGGATGGCCGCCCTTCATGAGAGTAAATCCCATCTTGGACTGGTCATACAGGTCTGTGAATAAATCCTCCTCGTAAATGTTAATTGAAAAGTTCTTTGCAACATGCAGAATCTCATGGGACCTAAAAGGGTGGGAAAATGGAGTTAGACTGTTATGCTGTTACTTTCTCTATTTTGATGGGCGAGAGAAGTTGCTCTGTTATTGCATTTCACATGCTTTGTTTGGGATAAATTTGAATTGTTTATCGCTTTTTGGCAGAGATGTATGGGCGTTCCTCTTAACCTGCAAGGTTCAGTACTGCAGCCTTTATGATCAAGGGTAATGATTCTTCTATTTTGCATAAACATCACCTCTATTGCTCTTTTTTCTTTTTGTTATATGTTTGTTACTATCAAACTATTCTCACTTTGATTGCCATCTCTATTTTCACAGTTATACTTCAATTGGGAGCTTATATGATACAGTGCCAAATGCATTGCTTTCCATCAGCAGCACCTCCAGCAAAGAAAAATTTAAACCTGCATATTTGCTTCCCGATGGAAGACTAGAAAGGGCAGGGAGAGTTAAAAAGAATTCTCCTTTAGATGGCACTCGTTGTCCAGCTGTTAACAATGGTCTAGACGGTGTGAGTTCACAGAAAAACAGGATGTTTACTGCCTCAGTGATAGGTGTTGGGGATGAGATGCTGTAAGTCCGTCGTAATCTTTTTATTTTGGAAGGGCGTTTGGGATGGGAGGTTGATATGGTCATTCGGTGTTAGTGAAGAGAGAAAGGAACTACAACGTATAGAATTCTAAATGGATGACTGTGCAGTGAACCTTTTCTATTTTCTTCTTGATGTTCTGCTATTGATGAAATCCTATGGTATTCTTTGTATCTGTTACATAGCTCAGGTTTGGCACTGTTGAGGATCAGTTGGGACCTTCATTGTGCAGAAAGCTCCATTCTATAGGTTGGTTGACATCACAAGCTTCTGTTGTTAGGAATGATGTGAGTTTACTATCTCTATTTTTCTCCTTGATTAAATGTGATTTTGTGAGGCGTTGCCTATTTAACAAAATGGCACATAGCACGTTGCACCCTATACATATAGGGTAGGCTTCTCATTTTATAATCCACAATGACGTCTGATCGTAAAGTTTCTTATGTTGAGCCTTTTAGAAAACTGTACAATTTTGATCAACTAATTGTATCTTACAGTTACATCTTTCTTTTGGACTTTTCTTTATATCAGATAGATTCTGTGGCTGAAGAGGTTGAACGATGTAAATCTACCAGTGACATGGTAAACTTTTGACAGTTTATTTATGGTGATGGCATCAGGCAAATGAGGAATGTTGATTTTTAATATTTTCTATGCTTTTCATATAATTATTGTAGGTATTTTTGTATGGAGGAGTGGGCCCTTTGCATTCTGATGTTACTTCAGCAGGCGTCGCAAAGGCATTTGGGGTTCGCTTGGTGTGTGGTTTGTTTTAATTAATTATTTTTAGCTTGACAGCCTGTCATAGAGGCTACAGATGTATTCATCATTTTCTCAATTGTCTTAAATCTGCACTTTTTTTTTGACAATTGAAACCATATGGTTCAATTGCAAGAAATGTTGTGTAAATTTTGTTTAAGTCAACTTGTTTTACAGGCTCCTGATGAAGAGTTTGAGGAATTTCTAAGGCATCTTATTGGTGACCAATGCACAGGTGATCGAAATGAGGTAAGTACTTTGAAGATTGATTTACACCCTAAATATTGCTGGATTTCGTTGCACATGCATTATATCTAAGGATTACATCAGAACATCCAGCGGACAGAATATATTATCGCCATCCATAGATTTATATTTCGCAAATGGGAGATCATTTTTTTTCGTAAACAACGGAAATTTACTGCTTTAATGGGGAACTTTCCATACCATTTTAGGCCAGTGCATATGTATAAGGAAACAGCAGTGTGAGATCAAAAGCTGGTTTTACCATAATTCTGCCTTGAAGCTCTGTTAGTTGTTACTTCTCACATATATTTCTTTGTTTGCATTCCAAAAAATTCAAGCACTGCTCTACATGATATGCTCGTTAGGTAGATTTTTTATTTTCGGTATGGGATCTCATCGTTTGGTATTTTTTTTCCAGATGGCGCAGTTACCGGAAGGCATCACTGAACTATTGCATCATGAAAAGCTGGGTGTGCCCCTGGTAGGTGACTAAAACCTCACTACAAAAGGTGAACCTGAATCATTAATTATCCTATCATCTTCTTTGTAGATCAAATGTCATAATGTAATTGTACTTTCTGCTACAAACGCTACCGAGCTGGATGAGCAGTGGAATTGTCTGGTCGAACTGTCTGGATCCGATGGCTTCTTAGTGACGACCGAACCATACTCAGCAAAGCGCTTGACAACAAATCTAACAGATGTATACATTACAATCTCATGCTGTTGTCAATAATCTGCTTTCCTTTCGGATTTGATTTAACATGATTTCTTTTCGACATAGATATTCTTCTGCTTTTAACATGTCCATGCTTGGCAAAAAAAAATGCAGGTAGAAACTGCTCAACCCCTATCAAAACTTTGTCTTGAATTTCCGGACCTTTACATTGGTAAGAAGGGCATTAACAGTCATTTAGATTTTCAAAAAAAAATATATGATATTTACTAACGTCTTTCGCTAAATATCACTCTTTTTGTGCATCGTCAAGGTTGTTTCCGCAGATCTAGACGAGGTCCTCTCGTAATTAGCTTTGAGGGCAAGGTACAGGAGAAATATACCGACAATATAAAGCATTTCTCTTTAACCTTCATACCATTGCGGTGCTGCCCATTTTTCACGCGATAATGCTTTCTGAATTTGGTTTACAGGATCCATCTAGAATTGAAGCAGCTGTTGAAGCATTGTGCAAGAAGTTCAATCCTGGGTCATTCTCTGAAGTCAACTAGACAAATGTAGGGTGTTGATTCTTTTGCTTGCTAAGCTTTGAAAGCTAAGAAGCTTATTCGACTTCTGCAACTGCAACTCTCAGTTTCAGAATTATAAACCGGGATAGCTGAGAAGGGAAAGGTGAAGGTGACATAAGGATTTATTATTGTATTGGGCTAAGATGTTATGTTTAAGAACACATTTATACCGGCTGTCACAATGAAAGAAAACTTGGTGGTGAAAACCAGAGTGACAGTTTAGGACTAATAACAATTTGTGTTTGGTGACGTTAGCCAACATCAACCAATCTCACAAGCTTTATTCTCAACCATTAAGGGTAGACTCAGACATTTCAATTATTTGTTTTATGTCTGATATGTGTTTGTCACATGTTAGGAAAAAGAATAAACAAATAAACTTATGTTGAATATATACTTGTATTTTGGGTTTGTTTTCGACTAAAGGAGGCAGTTATCGTTTGATTTAATATTTCTTTTTCGCAAATAATACAGCATGGCCGCCACTGCACGGATAACAATCAGAGAAACTGGAAGGATGAATCAGTGTTACCTAATTTGTAGTTTGTAAAACGGGTACGGGATTGTAATCCATTAGTTTTATTATTTGTGGTTCGTTGGGTGGTTTATTTAGAGCGGATTTTGAGATCATGATTCGGTGAGTTTTGGTCTCTCTTTTTCCCAAGCACCATGACTGGAATTTGTGGGAGAATTAGGGAATAAGAGTAGGATGTTTGGTGATAGAATCAGAAATGGTGTTTTTAAGGAAAATTATACTCATACTATGCTCGTGTTATTGTTTTGGTACTCTAACTATTATTTTTAATAAAATGATACCCAATGTTATATTTTTGTTTTGTTTTGGTACCAGGCCGTTAAAAATTAACGGAGATGATGATGTGGCTTGGTATAATCACGGTTTTAGTCCAGAACACTTGCATATATTATCAATTTAGTCCAAAATCCATCAATTTAAAACATCATCTTAATTTGGGGGTAAAACATCATCTTACTTTTGATTGAATTTTGCCTCATCCTTTTCCCACCCCTCGTATTCTCGTCGGTATCCCGATCGTAGAGTTTGGGTCCTTCAGTGCCTGTAATATCCCCCATTGATATGCAAATCCTAAAGTTTTAATTGTCCTTAGCGTTTTTTTACTCCAAAACCCAAAAATGTGTTCTACTGGAAGAAGAATAAAATTGAAGAATTTACAATTTTAATTCAAAAATTAAAATAATGTTTAAACTGATAGAATTTTAGGCTGAATTGATAGATTGTATAAGTTTTTGGACTAAACCCAAGCCACGCCACCATTTATGTTAATTTTAAACGGCGGATGTACCAAAACAGAACAAAAGCTTAACGTTAGGCACCATTTTGCCAAAAATAGTAGTTGGGGTACCAAAATAATAATACGGGCATAGTTAGGGTACTGCATATGTAGTTTTCCCTTTTTTTATGTGAGATGATTGTAATTGAGTGATGTATAATTTGGTGATGACTGATTCATTACATAGATTATAAATGAACTTTTCCCTTCCATTGTTTAATTGAAAGAAGAGATATGCAACACTGCAAGTTAAGTTTTATCTTCTTTTTTTTTCCGATGCTAGTACATTGATTGTGGCCCTTCCCTCAATAATGAACAAAAGATAACTTTTGTATTTTTGATTCGTCAATTCAAGCGAGATTGGTGGGGGAGGGGAGAATTAGGTAACACTGGGATGAACTACTATTTGTTTCCTTGATTTCCCCTCAATGTAGTTTAGCTAAATATTAATTATAGAACCTTTCATCAGAAGTGACGTCTGATTGATTTGGTTTGGTTGAACTTGAAAGATATTTTTAGTTTCCTAAAACAAAAACCAAATCTCAACTCTATAAGCTCAAAATCTTTTAAAATTGTTGAAAACACATACTTGTCCATGATAGAATCCATTTCTCATAGTTGGAAACATGGTGACTGTTGGAATAATCAATTTCCATTCATATTCCTTCACTAATGTCAACTTATGTACTAACACTACTTGATGGATTATAAAAAGCAACATGGATGTCCATAAAATTCTCTATTATTTGTAAACAATGGTACAATTTCGGCTCTATACACACTTTCATTTTCATCTTCTTTTTTGCCCCTTTTCCCATTTTTTTCTGCAACCTTCGTTTCTTCTTTGAATTTAGGTTTAAGAAATTGGAGATTCAGGGTTAATACGTAAAATTCATTTGTTTTTTCATATGAAAGTTAAAAGGGGCGGTCAACCCTTGTCCGACGTTCCTAAACGGTGCCAAGTAAGACAACCGAACGTGCCACATAAGCCTTCCATTATTGGGATAATGACCGTTAATGGACGAGTGAACTATTTGGTATGACCATTTTGTTACTTCTAAAATTTCAGTGTTGAAAACAAAAATTTACTCACTCTTCAATGACCATTTGCGTAGTTTACTCAATTCATATCCTATATTGCAATTTGCGCCTTTTTTGAATGAAATTCAAAAGTGTAATTTTGGTGATAATTGAGATTTTGAGAAGTGTTATATTTTAATATACATGCGTATAAGTTTTTTGAACGACCCATTTTTAAAATCTAAAACTTAAAACTCTAATTGTAATATTTTAAGTTTTAAACTTTAAATTTTAAACTCTAACCCTAAATCTTAAACTCTTAATTCTACTCCCTAAATTTCTAAACTCTAAACCTTAAACTAAATCTCAAAGTCCTAAATTCGACAAGCATATGTAAATTTTAGTTTATACATTTTACACCTTACGCTGTGTAAAACTCAATTACTTACCTTTTTGGACCGTTGAATGATAGTAATAAATAGCTAAGATTATTTCCTTATCTTTTTCCCAAGTGTTAATCTTCACATTTTCTACTGGTAATCTCACACATCCATTTACCTTCATCCAACGGTCTAGAAAAAGTGTAAAACTTTCAAATTTTACATAGTGTACGAGGATCCTATCTCATATATATATATATATATATATATATATATGGGTTAGGATCCACTTACCCACAATGTAAAACTTCGAGCTTTACACGTTTTTTTGGATCGTTGGATGGGTTAAATAGATGACTAAGATTAACTCCTTACTTTTTTCCCCAAGTGATAATCTTTACATATCCTACTTTTAATCCGAGCCATTCATTTCATCAATCTTACGATCCCAAAAACGTGTAAAACTTAAAAACTTTTACACTGTGTAAACAGATCCTATATATATATATAGGGGTTAGGATCAACTTACACTATGTAAAACTCAACTAGTTTTACACTAATTCATGGCCATTAGATGGGCGAAATTGATGGATGAAATTAACTTTTACTTTTTGTAATGACCGAAGTTTTGGGTTAACGAAAATCGGGTCTTGGACCGAGTATTGGGCATGCGGTTCATGGCTCAATTAAAATGTGTAATTGGGCTTAAGGGTAAATATGGAAAAAGAAAATATAAAGAAAAAAAGGAAAAAGGTTGTTTGAATTTTAAAAGTAAGTGGGTGGTTGGAAAGAGGGAAGAGGAATGATAGAAGAGAGAGAAAGAGAGGAAAAGCTTGGGGTGAGAATTTTAAATTTTGATCTACGGAGATCTAGCCGTCCGATCGCGACACCACCACCGCCATTGTGTTCATCTCGCCGAGACGAGTCTGCCCATACCAGCATCACCGCCGTCAGAGTTACCGTCGGAGGAGGTGAGAGAGAAGAAATTTCGGGTTGGGCTGTTCAAGGGGGTTAGAGGGCTCGAATCACGAAACGAAGGCCACCACCGAGTTCACCGGCTCGAGAACAGTCGACCGATGAAGTTTGGTAGCCGGAGGCCGCCGTCACGCGCCCCCACGCGCCGCCGCTACGCGTGGGCGTGATCCAGCACTAGGGGGACCGAGCCACCCGAGTGGACTCGGCCGAGTCAGGTCGAGCTGACTCAGCCCAAGACCAGTCGCGCTGAGCCAAGCCATGCCGTCAGCCGCCGACCACCACCGTCTGCCTTTGACCGCCGCCGTCTGCCGCCATTGACTGCCGTTGACCGGTGTTGACTTTTTCAATAGACCCTACCCTGGGGTTTCTCGATGTTCCGGATCCAATGGCGTAGTCTATTTTGCCAAATTCAAACCCGATAAGCTGTTTTTATGTGTTTGACCCTTCGCTTGGCTTAGGAGGTGTTTGGAGTTTAAGTGTTTTCTTAATTGTTGATATGCGAGGATTGATCGGGGTCGATTATCGGACCAAGTGGTATGTTGAGAAGCTAGGATGAGGATTTTAGCGATGTCAGCACAAGGTTAGTACACCTCGAACTCCGAAATGCTTTATGAGCATCATAAGTGTAATTGCCTTGCATGTTAGTAGTTGCAAAATATGAGATGAGTAATACGTATGGGTCGGTACTGTTATTGCAAGACTTGATAATTATTATAATACTTGATGAGCTTGAGAATGTTGAGACTGTCATGAGCTGTAGAAACCGTATAGGATTGTTTGAATATTCGTATGACTATCTGATTGTATGACTAGTTGTTTGACTGATTTACGATGATTCCTCTTGTATTACCTAGAAATAATAATATGTTCAATTAAGTGATTTTAATACGGTAGAAACAAACTATAATGACTCTCATAAGCTTTAGGAGTAGAATAGGGCATCGTAATTAATATCGGCATATACTCGATCATCGCTTATAGAATCGGTAATTAATACTATTTGGCCTACAGGTTAGTTGATGATGGAAATTGATGAATATGTTTAACAAGTGGTTATTACTGTAATAGACGAGAATATGTGAATTGATAGGAATGAATTGTATTACTCTTCCATAAAACGTAACAACTCGGTAATGCTTGATTGGTTGTAATAGCAACAATAGGGACTCGTGGTGGATCGTTTGATGGTTGTGTGCCAGGTAGGGCACTTGTTTAGTTATGAGTCTTTGTTTGGTGGGATCCGGATACCCAGTGAGTGAGTGTTGCAACACATGAAGGCCATCCGATGTGAGATTCTAGGTGATGAAATGAAGGCCATCCGATGTAAGATTCTAGGTGATGATATTTGCTTGATGCGAGATTCCGAGCCCCGCTTGATGTGAGATTCTGAGCGAAGACTCGATGTGAGATTCAGAGTATACCGCTCGATGCGAGATTCCGAGTAGCTCGATGTGAGATTCCGAGCATGGTGGGTCTACCAGTGTAGGAAAATAAATAAACGAACACATTCATGAACACTAAACAAACAAACATGAACACATTCAAAAATAAATAAACGAACATGAACACAATATTAAAAATTTAAACGAACACGAACACCTTTAAAAATAAACAAACGAACACGAACATAGTCTTGTTCGTTCAAGCTCGGTTCATTTACACCCCTATATATATATATATCCCATGCACTGACGGTGGAAACGAAATGTTTCTACAAGTGCTTTTGTTTTAGGGTTTAAGGATCTAGTTAAGGGGTTTATAATTTAGTGTTCATGGTTAGAATTTGGGTTTTAGGGTTAAAATTTAGGGTTTACATGTTATGATTTAGTTTTTTGATAATATGATTAGAGATTTAGGTCTTAACCTATAAACCCTAGATTTTAACCCTAACTCCTAAATTATAACCATACCTCTAAATTTAAAACTTATACACTAAAATCCCTAAATACTAGACTCTAAACGAAATCTCCAAACCCTAAAACTAAGGCATTTATGTAAACAAAATTTCCACAAGTGCTTGTGCATGAAATAATACCATGTATATAATTATTTTTAGAGTGATATTTAGGTCTGTAGAAAAACCGTGCAGTCATGAAATTTTTATAGGTAAATTACACAGTTCATCACTCCTATTTTAGTCATTCAACTTTCAAAATTTTTAATTTACTCATTGAACTTTGAACATTAAACTTTTTGGTCACTCTACCATTTTTTTTCCAACTCTGTGATGACATGGTATTTTTAATTAATTTTTAAATTGCCATATAGGCATCAATTAATATTTTATTAATATAAATAATAATAGGCCATGTTTAGCAATTAGCAGATATTTTATAGCGAATTACATTAGCTGATAGTAGATAGCTAATAGTATTAGCTGATTTGACTAGTGGATTACATTAGTTGGTTGTATAAAAGTGTTTGGTAAAATTAACTGATAGCTGATAACTGTTTGATTATTTGAACAAGCAAAATAACATATAAGGACATGATTATATTTGATACTTGTTTGAATAATTTATTAGTTATTAACCTTTTGCATATATTAATATTAATTGAATTATGAAAATTAATTTTTTAATATCATTACTGAGCATATATGAGGATGTACACATTAATTTTTTATTTATAAAATTTTCTTTTTAATAATTATTAAATTTAGATGTATATATTAATTTATTATATATGAAATTATATTTTGAATATAATTTTATTAATTACTAAATTTATATGTATTTATTAATTTATATATTAATTTCTTATTTACGATTTTTTTAATTTTATTAGTTAATCAAATTTATGTTATTTAGGGAAATTTTTTATAATTATCAAGGACAAAATAGTCTTTACAAGTCTTTTATCCAAATTTCTAACTCAAAAAACTCCTAAAATGAGTTTTTTTAAAACGAGAGGTTTCACTTCAATCCGCTATTATAATCCTCTATTTATCAAACATTCAAATTAACAAATTTGTCTGGTCAAACCACTAAAAATATTTCAAACCTCTCATTTTAGCTCAAAAAGTTATTTACCAAATAGGACCATAGTATTTTTTTAATAATTAAAGTAATAATAGTTTAGAAAATATGTTTTTAGGATTGGGTAATTGCGAGTTTATGAGTTTTTTTCCAAATCGGCAACAGAGGGAGCACGACTCAACAATTGCTGGCAGGGGATAAGCCAGAGAAGACTCACAGTTGGTGTAGAGGCGAGGGCTAGACATGACGACACTGATTGGATTCGGAATGGGCACAACTTGTAAATCGTGGAGGGGGTCAAGATAGGGTATGGGGGTACCGGATGTAAACGACAGTGAAATTTTAAGATTGTTGTGAATGACGACGACGTTGCAGAAAAGAGAAAAAAAAAATAGAGAAAGGGTATCGACAATTGAGATTTTGAAGGGTGCGACTATAAAAATATATGAAATTAATCAATCAAAATCGCTGAAAAAAAAGGTAAGCGCGATTCATGCCATGAGTTTACAAAAAAAATGAAGCTTTTTTTTTTTACTTACATGAGTGTACCCAAACCACGAACCAAACTAGAACTAAAATTGAAAGTGCCTTTATGTCGAAGGAAATCTTGAAGCAGCAATCATTGAAATTTGACATTTAAGAAAGAGCTCAGAGAATAAATTTTATTTTGTCCCTCATTTGGAGTAAAGGGAAATGGGGTTTAGGAAGATATGGAGGCTTTAATGAATATTACGGCTTGTTATGGTTTTCTAAGGGGGGTGGAGGACTGAAGATCCCAAGGTTCAATGATACAACTTGATAATAGCGTCGAGAAAATTAGGGTTTTAGGGAGTGCTGTTTAGGATTTTGAAGAGTACGGCTAGGGTTATACACCGGATTCACATTCAAAATGGTAAGACGAGTACAATGTGAAAATTTGGAAATTATAGGCGTCGTCGATGGTGGTCAGAATGACGGCTGGCGCGGTGGTCAAAATTCAAGTTCGTTCAAGCTGAAGGATAGAAAGAAAGAAGAAGAAAAGCTTTTTAGATAGATTCAAAATACATTGTTTTGGTCTAAGTTTGGATTTCTATACTACCTAAAATTAAGTCGTTTTGATGTAAGATGTCATGTATAACACTATTAATTATTTAATAATAAAGTGGTCAAAAAATTTAATGTTTAAAATTCAGTAAGTTAATTTAAAATTTTAAAAGTTGAGTGATTAAAATAAGTTAGAAAATAGTTGAATGATAAACGATATAATTTATTCAATTTTTATTTTTTTAGAAAATATATATAGAGAGAAAAAAAGAAAACAACGAGATAAAGGACAAAGAGAAGGATAAGAACAACCTTAGAAAAACTTAAAACGAATCAATATTAGAGTTAAAGTCTTAAAGGGGATCAATGGGAGATTCTGGAGATAGGAGCAAGAAAGGGTTGGAAGGCACAGGCTTGGCTGTGCCTCCCAATAAGCATGGCAACTTGATCTCTGCCTCCTCCGATGAAAATTTCAACCACATTCTTCTTCGTATCAAGTCCTCTAAAACTCCTGTGATACATCCCCCATTTTTTTTTTCAATTTTAATGGGCTTATTTCGTGATATTGAATAATTTTAGTTTGAGATGCCAATCAAAATTGACTTTAATACTATTTTTCATGTATTTGCAGACTGTGATTAATTATGGAGCCTCATGGTAAGTAAAATTTTCACGTTCCGGTTTCGTCATCGTTATGCACACAAGCTGTTTTATGAAATGTCTATGTGACAGAGCAGAACAAGGATTTGGGAGAGCATGCAAAATTTGGTAATGGGTAGTTATGAAACTGGGCTACGAAAGGATATTCATTGATTATGGATGTTCAACTCATTTAACGTAGCTGATTTCTTTAATTTTTCGTGTTTCAGGTGCGGTGCTTGTAGCCAGATCCTGCTTGCATTTTGCAAGTTGAGCAACCAGTTCCCGAAGCTATCTTTCGTTTATGCGGATATCGATGAATGTCCCGAAACAACACAGCATATTCGTTACACACCTACGTTCCATTTTTATCAAGACGGTGAACGAGTGGATGAGATGTTTGGTGCGGGGAAGAGCGTCTTCACGATCGTTTGTGGTTACATTCATGAATGAATTATATTCACTTGCTGTCGTTGGGGCAATTTAGAGTTATCATTATATCCTTTGTGAACAAATATGAATGGCTGTCATTGAACAAAGCATACCGGCAAAAATGGTGCTCTTCATTTAAAGAAGAGTTTGAATAGAATAATAATAGACAATTTATATAAATAAAATCCCATGTTTCTTTATTCTTATGCTGTATACCAGAATCATGGCTACTGTGTGAGATTTTAATGTAACCAATCCAAGCTAGGCTTTTGGTTTAAGGGGTTTGACAATCTCCCAAGTGAAATCTGGGTCATCACGTCCGAAATGACCGTAAGCAGCCGTCTTTTGGTACCTAAACTTGCCTCCTCTCTTCAGATCGAGATTGATAGAGATCATTCCTGGCCTGAAATCAAAATTATCCTTGATCAATTGCAAGATATCCTTGTCCGGGATCTTGTTTGTCTTGTATGTGTCGACAAAAACCGACAATGGTTCAGGCACACCGATTGCATAGGATACTTGCACGATACAGCGGCGAGCAAGACCTGAGGCAACCACACTCTTTGCTGCTTGCCTAACAATGTATGCCCCGCTGCGGTCCACCTTTGTAGGATCCTTTCCTGAGAAGGCACCTCCACCATGAGCACCCCAGCCACCATAGGTATCAATAATAATCTTTCGGCCAGTGAGACCGGCATCTCCATGAGGTCCACCGATGACAAACCTACCAGATGGGTTGAGGTGGAAAATGGTTTTGTCGTCGAGATATTTTGCAGGAATAACGGGCTTAATGACATGTTCTTTCAAGTCTGCAGCGATCTTCTCATTTGTGACAGTCTCATCATGTTGGGTAGAAATGAGAACTGTGTGAACTCGAACAGGGATCATGGCTCCACCATCATTGTGATACTCGACGGTCACTTGGGTCTTACCATCAGGCCTCAGCCATGGACATGTCTTGTTCTTCCTCACTTCAGTCAGCTTGGCACCAAGCTTGGTTGCAAGTACATGCGTTAGTGGCATAAACTCGGGGGTTTCATCCGTGGCATAACCGAACATGTGACCCTGGTCGCCGGCCCCAATTTCCTCTGGTTTCTTGGAGAGGTGGCCATGAACTCCTTGAGCAATATCAGGACTCTGTTGCTCAATGTTAACAAGAACGTTGCATTTGTCAGCATCAAGGCCAACATCAGCTGATGTGAACCCTATACCTCTGCAAGTATCGCGAACAACTTTCTCATAGTCAACTTTGGCCTTAGTTGTGATCTCACCGAAGACCATAACCATGTTTGTCTTGGTGCAAGTCTCACAAGCTACTTTGCTTTCTGGGTCTTGTTCCAGGCATGCATCAAGTATAGCATCTGAAACTTGGTCACAAATCTTGTCGGGGTGGCCTTCATTGACGGATTCGGAAGTGAATAGGAAGGTATCCATAACTGCACTTTGAAAACATAGCAAGGCACTATGTTAATGTCACTTAAATGAAAAATTAAGTTGAAAACAACAAAATTAGCACACCACAAAGTCTTACAGTAATACAAAGGAAACAAAAAAAAACAACTGCAAATATCCTCGTAAGTCTTGAATTCAACTTAAAAATCTCACAGTATGAGAAATTAATGCACAATTCCATTGTAAATATACTTATGCTTTCTCAACGGTTTCTAAAAAGAATATAAAGACAATTAGAAACGTCAGAGTAGAGATGGAACATACAATTAAAATATAAAGACAATTAGAAATGATTGTTATTGACAAAGGTTTGTGCAAGAGAGGACAGGATTATATGACCTGGTACATCAAATGGTGAATATACTAATAGAACTGGCAATTTCATGCTAAAGGAGAAAATGAATTGGAGGATGCAGAGGAGTCCGGGGTCATCTCATATTGCCCAAGATATCACATGGAACAGGACTCGTACACAATCAAAGGTTAAAAACTTTTGGAGAGCAGCAAAAATGCCTTAGCGTTCGAACGAAGATGATTTACTGCTATCTGTGATGGAAGATGAAGGCTTAAGTGGTACTGATGGGAATAAATTGATGACTGCTATAGCTCATACTTGCTGGACAAAATGAAAACAGAGGTGCTGAGTGGTTTTCCAAAACAATAAGGCATCGTCCTGATAATGTAATTGTAGCAATACACTTTATTTCAACATATTACTTGTTCTTCCATTAAAATTGCACCAATTTTCTCAAGAAAGCTAAAACGCAAAGTAACTAGTAACAACAATTCAACATTAACGCATAGAGATGAAGATCATTAGCAAAGAAAACAGACTCATCGAATTTAAATATGTAGAAAACAAAATAAGCTACATTCTCAAAAGAAATGAATCCGGTTCCATTAACAATCAAACAGAAAATCTTAATAATATTAGAATCAATCTGTTCTAAACATGAAAAGAAAGCCGTAGCAAATCAAATCCAAATTATGTACCGAAAGAACAAAGATAGAAACGGAGGCTACCTTGTATGAGATATGAAAGAAGAGAAAATGAGATTGAAACTCGGGAGGGAACTGAAATGAAGGGGGAAAATGTGAATGGGGTTTAATTTATAGGACCGGAATTCGAGTCGTTTGACTCGCTCGATTCCACGCTCTTTTCGGTGTTTGGCTCTTCCTCTTTTCTCCACACAAATTTTTGAAACCATCTTGACCGTTGCAATTTTGACTAAATTAGAATTATGAAAGTGGAGGGGGGAGATGAGGTGCTGTACGGGTTGGATCTAAGATAAAATATTTTGCAAATTTGGTTCCGATTCGAATAAAATGGTAGAATAATGTTCGATAACTTGATTCAAGTTATGAAAAATGTTTAGGCATATTATGTAAGATTAATACTTGATACAAACACGGTTTATAATTCGCTATGTCATCAGTGGATTAGACGATAACATATATTATAAAATTTAAAACTAAATTCATTTATAGTATCAATTTTAAATAAGAATTGTACTTAGTAAATACATGTATATTAAATTTTTGTTGCCTGGAACTTTGTTTTTCTTCTTTTAGTTGGTGGTCAACAATTAATCTTAGTATTAGTTGTCGACCACTGGGTATATTATTTTTCTTATTTTTTATTTTTTAATATTTAATAAGAATCTATATCTTTGTGGCACTCGTTTCCTATGTCTTTGTGACACATTTTTCTTTGATTTTTTATGGTTCGTTTCATCTGTCCTTGTGGCATGATTTCAGCATACCTTAGCGGTCGGTTGGTGCTTATACAGAGATCTTCACTGCGCTAATCTCTGATTATGGTTCTATCGGCGGTCTTAAAAAGATGGATCCCCTCTCGGTTGATGGTTGGTTGCTGATGTAATCAGACCTGAGTAACGAAGTAATCTGTCTGATAGCTTGGTCCTCTCACCACTCTTTTTTATCCCGTAAAGCGTCTCGTTTGGATAGATATAAGGAGATTCAGGAAGGTTTCTGGATTTTAGTATGCTAATCTTGATAGAAGTGTATTTTTTCACCATTGTAAGAGATTTTTAGTGGATTTGTCCCTTTTTTTCTCTTTTTGATGCATTGTATTATATTATCTTTCATGATGATTAATAAAATTCATATGCCATTGTTAAAAAAATAATTGTACTTAATGAATTAGATGATTTATAGTCTATTTCAACAACATTTTTCATTGATTGGGCCATGAATAAGATGGCAAATGAGATTTTTAAAGGAAATTCCATAGCTTCCACTAAGTTGTAATTTTTTTGAATAAAATTAAGTTGTAATTAAATGGTAATAGAACACGTTTATATATCATCGTCGATGGAAAACAACGAAGAAAGGCCAAAAAATTGAAAAGAATCAAATGATACAAAGAGATGGATCTAGTTTTCGTGGAAGTCACCGGCCCAACTCTTCCTTTAAGAATTCCAATACGCGAACACGGGCTCAAACTATGTGTGTATTTTTGGATATCGAATTTGATTTAATTTGAAAAATCGAACATTTAATTTTGGATTGGTAAAGTTATAATTTGTATTTGATTTAAAAAATTAAATATTTAATATTTCAAATATCGAACATTTGGATTTTTAAATCGAATGTTCGACATTTCAAATTATTAGTAGTAAGCTTAATTTTTTGGAAAATAATTGTAATAATAAATATAGTAAAAATAATTTCTTTTATGAAATAAAAATAATCATAATAAATATAATAAAATAAAGGAAAATATATCATATAATAATGATAAATATAATAATAAAAATTATAATAATTATCGAAAAATAATAGTGATATTTTACAATAATAAAATAATAAAAATAACAAATATATAATGGAATAAATAAATGATAAAATATGTAGAGGGGTCAAATTAAAAAAAAGTAGAACTTCAAAGAGTCAAAATAAAAAAAATCATCAGAAATTAGACTATAGTAAAAAAAGAATGACCAATATAAGAAATAGCACTAACATAAAAGCCTACTTTTTTTTTTTCAAATTTTCCGGTAATTAGAAAGGGAAAATATTGTGATTCGTATTCAAACTAATTATTCTGGTTTTTTACAATATTCAATCTGAATTATCTAAAAATAAAAAAAATATTTCAAATATCTAAATTTTCGAATACAATCATTGGATAAACGATTCATACTTTTTTACACACCCTAACTTAAAGAGCCTTAATCCTACAAACGTAGTGTAATGCCCCAAAATTTACAGTACTGTTTAAGGGTCATTTAGTGCTAAGATAATTGCTTAGAACCTTACTTAGTGACTAAAATGACAAAAATGCAAAAGTTAGGATTTTCTCAATTATGGACTGTAGAAAAGAAATTTATGAGGTTATAAGGTGTCATGTGATAGAGAACGAGTAAACTAGGATACTCACAAAATTTGGTTAAAATCCAAGGGAAATTGGAATGGGAATTCAAGGTTAAAGTTTAGTGACCAAAATGATAAGTTTTCAAAACTTGTATGGTACAAGTCGAAATATAAAAAGTTGAGGGACCAAAGTTGTAATTTTTCAAAAGTTAGGTGTTTTATTTCATAAATAGATAGAGCACCTATTGGCGTGGACCGAATGTGGAGTTACAGGTTTGATCCGATATTTCGATTATTAGAAAATCACAGTCAAAGTTTAAGTAGAATTCGGATACCCGGATCAAACTGAAAAATTATGAAATTTTACGATATGATATAGGAAGGTTATAAAAGTCATTTCCAAGTGTTGGAAATATTTTAGTTCGATTCAGGATGAATCCTATGATTTATTTTGATTAAGGAATTTATTTAGTAACCGATAAAATTCTCGGCATTTATCGGTAAATCAGATTAAGCTAAAATTTTGGAGATGATTCCATAGACTCTGGAAGAGTTATAGCATATTATTTTATGGATATTTGGAGAGTTAAATGTTTGGATTAAATTTATTTGACTGAAATTGCCTAGAATGGCAATTTTGTAAAAAAAGTTGATTGGTAAAGGGTATTTTGGTCTTTTCACCCAAAAGGGACATGGAAGGAATTTTTAGATTTCTTTAATGGATGAATAGTGGTTGGTTGGAATCCAAATAAGTTTAGTTAGAATTTTACAAAAAGGTAAACTAGTAAATATGAATTCAGTTGGGGGATATTTTGGTAAATTAGAATAAAATGAATTAAAAATTCATTTTTATTTATACAAGTGGCATAAATATATGATATATGAAAAGTTATCATCCAAAAATTCATTCCCAAACCGTGGAGAAAGAGGAGAAAGAAGAGGAAATCTTACAAGCTTGATTTTAGCCTCGAAACTCGATTTTTAGGTAATCTTCCAAACTACAAAGTTGTTATTCTCTTCAATCTCTATCTATTGATGTAAATTATTCATGGATTTCATGCTTGATTTATGAGAATTTATATGAGAAAAAAAATTAGGTTTTATGTTCAAATTTGGGGGTTTTATGATTTTATGAATCTATGTTCGATTTTATGTTGAAATCAAGCAAGAATGATGTTGGATTCATGTTTTTGAATTAGGATTTAAACCCTAAACAATTTAGTAGCATTGAAGAAGATTAGGATTTAGGGATCCAACCTTGAATTAGGGTTGTGATGATGAGTTGTAATCTAGCAAGCTTGATTTGTTGTTTGAAATCAAAACCCTAAATTTAAACCCTAAAGGACTAATTCAAAAAAGTGTTAAAGTTAGGGGTTCAATTATGATTTTTGGAGTTTGAAATGTATTTTTTTTGTTAGTGATGTTTGAGGCATGAAAATGAAGTTAAAATGCTAAACCGGTGATTATTCGAGCTAGTGACCATTTTGACAATGTGTCAAAAGTGGATAACCAATTCGGAAATGGTGTATAAGAAGAGGACAAATTCTGATTTTTTATGTTAAGTGATTATTATGATGTATAGTTGATGATTGGGGGCCTAATTGCAAAGTTTTAAAGCTAGAATCATTGAATTGTAAATTGGTGACTATTTCGAAAAATTAGAGAACAAAGGGTTGAAATGTGACAATTAGGTATTTGAAGAGTGCTATGTTGGAAAATTTTATTTAAGTGATTTAGATGCTGATTTTGAAGTGAATAGAAGCTTGTATTCACTTAGGGACCAAAACGGCAATTTGTAGAATACAAGGGACCATTCGGCTATTAAGCAAAAGTAAAGGAAAAATTGTGGAAAAAAAAAGAAAATGGATTAATTGGATCAAAAACATTCCTTTGGTGACCAAGAAGACAAATTGGCTTGAGGTTTAGGGACCAAAAATGGAACTTTTCAAAGTTTAGGTCATAAAGTGTAAAGGATGAAAAATGTAAGGATCAAGCTTAAATTAACTATTTGAATCTTGAAAAGGTCCTTAGGGACTAAAATAAGTATTTTAGTAAAGGTTGAAAGCTTAAGGTAAAATATGAGAAAATGTGATTCGAATATAAGAAACTTTATCGGATAAATTATATATTTAATGTATAGTTATTTTATATACTTTCCATTATTATATTTAGAGTGAATATGTTCTAACATATACTTGAAATGGTATATGTTATTTTATAATGTAGCTTTCGATACGAATTGGGACCATACTAACAAAAATAGAAAGGAAAAGGTCGGGAGTGAGATCAAGTGATAAAGTTGACTTCATTACAAGGCCAAGGTGAGTGCATTTTTACTTATTCATATATATATATATATGTGCTATGAGTGAATGCATATTTTACCTATTTTATATATCTGAGATGAGGAAGACTTGCGATAAGTCGACCTTGATATTAATGAAAATGTATGTTGATCAAAGTTATGCAAATGACATGAAATATTAAATGACATATGTGATACATTGATATGGCATAAAGATTTATCTAAGATAAATCGGATTTTAGATTTTGGGTATGAACTGCCTATTATCGAATTATGAATGATAGTATTGATGGTTTGGATATTGAATGTGAAAATATTATATTGTTATGCCCGAGTACTAGTGTGAGAGTCTTTGGTATAATTGGATATCCAAAGAGTCTTAGCAGCTGCATTCCAGCACTACGGTGCGTTCCAGACACTTCGGTGTTGACATCAGACGCTATGGTGTTGCAAACACTATGGTGTTGTTTAGACACTTCGATGTCGACTAGCACAAAATGTGCGATAATTATGAGCAAATGGCGTCCTCAAGTACATACTCACCATCAGACGCTACGGCGTTGCAGATACAACGGTGTCGTTATGATGACTCGTATACCATAGGTTCACATGAAGTTGCACTTTGGGCTATAATTCATGAAATGCTTTTATGCAGGTGGATAGGCCAGTAAGGCTATCATATTTCCTATTGATAAAGTAAGAACGATATTATGAATTTGGATATTTATACATACAATTATGATTTATATTGATGCTTTGAACATGAAATGTTGATTAAAATGTTGATTTTACCCAAGTACTATTGTGAAATCTTTGGCACAGTTGGATATCCATAGAGTCCTAGCAGCTGCGTCATAGCACTACGATGCGAGATAGACTCTTCAGGGTCGAGATAGACTCTACAGAGTTGAGTTAGACTCTACGGAGTCGGTTCAAACACTACGATGTTACATAGCACAAAGTGTGCGAGTATGAGGAGCAAAGGGCATCCTCGAGTACGTACTCATCATTAGACGCTACGGAGTTGTAGACATTACGGTGTTGGTTATAATGACTCGTGTACCAAAGTATCACATTATATTGTACTTCGGGCTATAATACATGAAATGCATTTATACAGACAGTTAAGTTAAAAAGCTTAACGTATATTTGATTAATAAAATAAAGGTTTAATGATATGATATAAACTGCAATTGGGAAACGCTTGTCGTCTTGCATGAATTGGGTTAAATGTTTGCCCTTGGTAGTATAATATTAAGTATGACAATATTGTGGTATACCATAAGAGTCTATCTGGCACTTAATTGTGTCCATAGTTATCTGGCACTTAATTATGTCCACCGTTTGCACCTAATGTAATTGGCTAGTACTCTGGGAGTACATGACTCGTTTACTCGTCTCTTGATATTTACCTTGGGCCATAAGATTTACAGTACAGGTTCATTACATGAGTATCATGCTTTACCAAATATCATGCCCAATACAGCTATTTCATTTACAAATAATTTTATACCGTATTTTACATGTTACATATTTCTATGCCTCATTGAGATATACTCAGCGTGTGTATTTATGTTATACACGTAGGTGATCGGGATTAGTAGATGACAACCTTTGCTTCATCATCATTCTGTATAGAAGATAATCGACATGTATTTCGGTAATCATGACATTATTCTTTTGAATGTTTAATAGTGTCATGTATTTAATAAATCTGTCTATTTTGTTAAAGTAATTATCAGGGCCTATAATAGTGGCGTAAACTGTTTTAAATTGATTATTATATCTATAGTTTGGTGTTAAATAATCTGATTTGATATATTTTATACGAATTAGATATATAATAATTTTACTAGAAACCCTTTTGTAAAATAAAATATTTTAGTATATCTGTATACTTTATGTAAAAAGTTTTATAATCGGAACTCGAATAAATATTTTATATCGGTATTAATTAAATTTAAGTGTGCTTGACTTATAGAAATATTAAGATGGGTGACCACTGGGAAGTTTTTTTTTTAAAAAAATTTAAATCACCCCAGATTTTGGTTAAAAGATGTGTTTTAAAAAGCTGTGACATTTCCGACTCGTGTCCTGTGTACGGTCACGGGAATGGGGTGTTACATTTATTGGTATTAGAGCTACATGTTTAGCCGGTTCTAGAGTTAAACCGAGCTCGATAAAAGTGTTGAAGTGTGTACATACCACTAGGATGTCATATTTACTGAAAAGAAATACTTGTATGATTGATGCAATTGTTTACTCATAAAAGGGGTTACTGTAGGAATGAATGTCTGAATGAGAATGAATACCGTTGGACAATTAAAAGAGGGAGCATTATGAGTTCCTAGAAATGAGTAAGGAGATTAACTAAGTCTAGTACCCGATTTAAACGGGGTAATAACAAATGGACTGATATAGTAATATACTGAAATCAGTGTTGTGAAGTCTATAAAGCGTTTACTATGAAAAGTTGATAGAGTATTGGGCACAGATGAGTATTTTGTTCAAAATATTTCAATGAGGTGTCTGATAAGTGTTCAAAAGTACTATTTTTCTTACCCTTTTTACTCATATTATTGTTAGACTTAGGCTCATATTAGTTGCATAGTTAGCTATTCATGCATTAATCCATGATTCCTTCAATTGTTGAGCTTGATTACATAACTTGGTGATTTTTGTGGAAATAGATGCTGCTTTGGTGTGTTTTTGTGTATGTATGTGCAGGATCACTTGCCAAAGCAATGCCGAGCTAGTTGCCAGGGCAATGCATGAAGGATATGCCGAGCTAGTTGCCAGGGCAGTGCATGAAGGAGACGCCGAGCCAGTTGCCATGGCATTTGTCGACAAAGACCAAAAGCAATATGGATGTCGAAATTCATGATTTTACAAGCCCAAGATGACATGGAGCAAGGTCCAAGCCCAAAGGAATTTGATTGCCATGCAGAGATTAAAGAAGAATTAAATTCCAAGAGGATAGGAGAAGTTCTAATAGGAATAAAATTATAATAAAGAATTATATTCTTTAAAGATAATTTAATTCCAACTCAAACTCCTCCTCAAAGAAGGACTTTGGCCTAGCCCTATAAATATCAAGGAGATTTCGACAATTCGGGGGAGAGCAAGAGGGAAATTTGGCAAGTCCAAGTAGGGCAAGAGGAGAGAATTTTCGACAAGCATCAAGGGCAAGGAGGATTTCGACAAGCCTCTTCCTTCATCTTTGTTCGATTGGGTTCATGCTAGGGATTAATTATCTTGTGTTTCTTTGGAACCTAGCTATGAACTAAACTTACTTGGCTATGGTTATTGTGTTTTGTGGTTGTGAGAAACTATTGGTTTTTGTTTAGGTAATAAGAGTTTGCACTTTTCTATTTCAAGGTTTATTCATTCTTGATTTTTATTCTTGTTTGAGTGAATTGGGAGAGGATCTCGTGATTTTATCCATTTATCTAATATCGGGAGAGTTAGATTCAAGAAACGAATGAATATGATCTTTATGCAATCCAATGATGGTGAAGATTAATCCGGCTTAGGAATAAGTTAAGGATTTCAACGGCTAAGAGGAGCGCAAGATTGGTTGTTGTTCACCCTTGATTCACGCAGGATGTATTATCAAGGCATGCACAAGTAGCTAGAGTTTCGACTTAGGGATAAGAAGAAACCATTGAAGAACGCTCCGCCGAACCTTGAAGTTGCTGCCCGATCGCCCAAGTAGTTGCCCAACTAGTCGCCCAAGCAACCATCAATTAGTTGCCAAGGCAACCCGTTACAGCAAGTCGCCACGGCAACCGAGTTGCCCATGCACTCTTTACCAAGACAATCCAATTGGCTATCACACCTCAACTCACGATAACCTAGCCTATCTCTCTCATTCGAATTCATCTTTTCTTTTACTTAATTGCTTTCTAAATTAGTTATTAGTTAAAACTTCTATAATCCTTTACTTGTGTTTTTACTTTTTACGATTGCAAGAGACTAGATTCTTGAAGTGGCACCAATCCCTGTGGAGACGATATCTTTTATACTATAACTTGCGGCGTGTATACTTGCACATTTTGCGTAGCACTTATTATTACGCGCAACAAGTTTTTTGGCGCCGTTGTCGGGATTGGCAATAACGACTTTGTTTTTACTTTCTTGCACATTCTTTTTATTTTTCTTGTTTAAAATTCAAAGGGCTAACAAACTTTGGTTTTGCATTGGTATATGACCGAGGCAAGACCGACTTCACTGAGAATATCCCT